>LR990928.1:1201090-2402180 GCA_905163415.1 Noctua fimbriata
GTCATGTTCGTGAACGGGCGCTGTCAGTTGTTACTGGTCATCTCTTGGTTGCCTCGGCTTCTTTGAATTAATTATTTTAGTCTTGAATTATTTTTACTTTTAACGTACACATCACGCTACATCGTTCTCACATAATGTACCATCTCAATATAAACGATGTAACCAAGTTATTGTAAAGTATTCTGATTTAAAAGAGTGTCCATGGAGTTTCTTGCCCGTTCTTCTCCATAGAGATCTACGTTAGGGAATGGGCAACTACAGTTTTTATGCCTTGTGACTGGGACTGTAGCTACATTTCATTGTTGTCTTTGTTTTGACAATTCAAAAGTGCCTGTAACTGGAATATTTGAAATAAATGCTTTGATTTTGATTTTGTTTTAATTTGATTACTTTAAAGTAGACAGGAGACCAGAATTTGTTTGTTACTTCGCTTATACTAATATACATTCTGACAACCACGTTGGTCTAGTGGTAACAAGCGTTACCGCTGAGCATAAGTTTCTGGGTTCGATACCGGGGTCATGGTATAAGATTCATAGCTTCATGGTTATCAGTATGATGGCATTAAGCTCGTCCTAACACGGGACTTAAACGTAACTGGCGAAGTATTGGTTACACCCTTCCCTACGATTTCGGGGATGTGAGGCTGTTATGTTATCCTTATATCAAATTTGTTAATTTTGTGGTTTATAAATCTAGATAGTTTCAACTTTTAGGGTATTTCTTACTGAACCTTTTATTCTTTCTAGTCTAGAGGAAGAAATTTAGGTATCTAAATTATAATAAACACGTTTCATTGAAACACTTTGATGTTTAGCTCATCAATACAAGAAAACAACATGTAACAAAAAACAAAAAATAATAATTTATCTTTTAATTAGTTTTATCATTTACATCTTATAAATAAATATCTGTCTATGTACATTTTTGTTTATTTAACAATCATAATAGTTTTAAGACATTCTTAGACGGGTGGTGCCAGAAGTAGCAACGCTTCTCCTGCGGCCAAGGTCACGGAATTACCATTGATGGGAGTTCTGAAACACAAATATTATTGTGATGAGATTCACAAACATAGAAACCTAATATTCCCATAAAGGTTGTTGGGAAGTAATACTGTTGTGTTGGTATTGTACACCTATGTAAACTCGAGGAAAAGCAAAACAATCAACATAGATTGTCCTTATATTGATATCATAACTGTCACTCAACTGTCAAATTGACGTAGGGTGTCGATTTGCTTCAGATTTCACTACTCTGTTGGCACAAAGTTTGCGAGCGCCTTTATTTTAAATATTACAAACAGTTAAATGTCAGTGGTCACAGTTAGTTCACAAGTTGATAATTTTCTTACATGAATTGAATGCATGTTCGTGCCTATTTTCTCAAGTTTTTTTTTCTTAAGTACCATAAGCTATTTTAAAATGTCTTCCAACTGATTCAATAGTATTAGCTATTCTAAGTTGCATCTGTCTGGAATGTCGCCTTCTATGCAAGATACTCCGCAAATGTGTCTCGTTCTCCAAAACCAAAGGTTATATTCAAATTAAACTCCATATTGAAAATACCAAAAGAATTCTTACCCGGCAACCCTGCTAGAATGAATGCTGGAAACATATACAGTAGCCGGCGTCCTCAAATGCGGTACCCTGCTCAAAACGATCGTGTCTGGTTGCTCTCCAACATTGAACAGGAGTACCAGGGTGTCATGGCCGCTGAGGCTTCGGACCAGGTAGAAAGAACTGTCTGAGAGTGCCCTGATGTCGTATTCTCCGTGGGAGAGCGTCTTCACCTTACGGATGGCTGTGAGGGCTTGGTATACCTGAAGGAAAAGTTATTAGTTAGGCTATATAATTCGTACAGATTTATTTGACAAAATTATTGTCAAACTGACTGTCGCGGATAGAGTAAAATTATAGAAATCTCGAAATCAAAACATCATTTTTTCGTAATAAAAACCTTTTTAATTCTGTGTTCGAATCAAATTTTCGTTCGTTCAATGACAAATGAAGTCTTTCAATAAATAACCACTAGGCTGTCATCGAAAAATCTATAATTTTAAAGCTTACCTTAAAATGACTCCTTGGATCCAACTTCTGTTTAGCCAGATTAATTTCCTTATAATCTTGAGCGATAGGTAGCCAGGTCTTTCCAGCGGTTGAGAACCCAGCGTTGAAGGAGTCATCCCAATGGAAGGGAGTCCTTGCAGGGTCTCGGGAGTACAACATGTATGTGTCCTCGTCTCCTCGGTTCAGGGCTTCCACGTCAACGGTGTCCGCCCAGCTAACGTAGCCGTCCCTCATGCCAATCTCCTCGCCCTGGTAGGTAACGGAGGTGCCGGGGAGCATCATGTTCAGGGTGTTGAGGCCGTCCACCATGTCGTGACGGAAACGGGTCGGCATTCTGTTGTTGTCGTGGTTACCGAACTGCAATTGATTTAGAGTCGTTAGAGATAGACATTACTTGTAAAGATTTCAAGATGGGAAGGATGGGTGATTTCAAATTTTAAATCAGAATTAGTCTGTCGATTTTTATCATGTCGATAAGATTATTTTAAAGGTATCGCAATTACACATGTATTAAGAAGGTGAGTTCAAAGTGAGATCTTATTCATAAAGAAGTCATCAAAATATTCTTTGATTATATTTCTCAATTTACCTGCCAGTTGGCCACAGCTCCATACGGCATGTAAGTCAGCCACTTGAGGATGGTATACACGAAGTCCCTGGCGTTAGTCTTGGCAGACACATCGGTGATGAAGTCGAAGTTGAAGGGGAAGTGCGCACCGATTTCTCCCTTCTCGTTCCCATAGTACAGCATCGTCATGGTAATGTTGGCGTAACCCTCGGAGAAGATGACCCTGAATAGAATTTGAGACTTGATGAAAACAGCATAGGTACTGCAGGAATTTGTGGGAAAATAATGATCAAAGACCGCTTAGGCCTATTACGAACTTTTCTTAAGTAACTAAAATAGCAGTATTAAAGAAATACGAAAATCACAAAGTATTAAATATTGTAATTTCAAAGTTCCCAATCTCCAATTTGTTGTTAACTGAAGTATAATAATTTGGGGCTTTCTTAGAAGATTGAATACTTGTGTAGGATCGGAATTATTAAAGAGTTTTGTTACTTTAGGCCGAATATTTAAAATTGTCCTCAATTGGAAATATTCGGCCTAATCTCCGTAAATACCCGTTTTTTTTCGAATAATAACAAAGATAAGGAAACCATTTACTTGATTCAGTAATAGCCGGTATTAATTTAAAGATTGGCTGGATTATCTCGATACTATACAATATTAAAACTCCTGTATCTCATGAGACACATATCTTCTTTACCTGAACTACTCAATAGTAAATTATCGAAGCTTTGCTAACCTTGTATCACCTCCATGTTCTTCATTATACTTGTCAATAAACTCTCTCCACTCATACACGATATCGTACAGCTCAATCAAGTCTTTGGTGTACAGAGGAATCGTGTATCCAAGCTCGTGGGACTCAAACTGGGACAGCCCGCTCAGGGGATCGTCAGGGTACCTATTTTCATGGTCAGCTGGATCAGCTTCAATCATGTACGGTAAGGCATCGAGCCTGAACCCGTCAGCCCCCTTGTCCAGCCAGAACTTCATGATTTTGAACATCTCCTGCTTTACTGCTGGATTTCTAAAGTTAAAGTCTGCTTGTTGGACCGCGAATTGGTGGAGGTAGAACTGCTGTCTCTTGTCACTCCATTCCCATGCTGAGCCGCCGAATTGACTCACCTGGAATGAGAAGGTGGATGAGAACAAGGGACTTCTTATCATGGTTGATAGTGGTGATCTATCTACTTACGCAGGAACAACCAGTTTCTGTACCCATGGAACAACCAGTTCTGCTTGGTATATAATATAATAATAAAAATCATACTTTGACAGTTGCGTGACATGTCGTTTTTTGTTAATTAGATAAACCATTAAATTCCCTGACTGCACTATCACGGGTCACACAATGTTTAAGATTGTAACTAACTACAGATAGACTATATCTTAAGAACTTAAACTTCTCCAAGTTAATGTTATGGTAATGGAAAATCCTTATTACGCATTCGCAAAGAAACGAAGTTTTGAAAAAGTTGTAAACCGCTGATGCTTATGGCGTATCTTTCTTCATGATCCTTATGTTAAATAATGACTTGGGGAAAGTTGTCGACATCTTTACCTACTTACTAACGTTAAAAGATCGTAAGGTGGGTCTCCTCTGGTGGGAGGTGGCTGGGGTGGTGTTCCTCTACAGTGAATTCATTAGAGGTTCGTTCGTTTTTAGAAGATCTACCAATCTTTAGGCCTAGCCCGCACACGAAGAGTAATGCGCAGGCCACACCGCCAGCTAGCGAGCTAGCGAGCGAACCTCACCTCTTTTCATACTTTGGTTCACACCGCGAACTATCGAAAGAGCCGAAACGAAGTATGAAAAGAGCATCGCCCGGCTTGCTTGCTCGCTCGCTAGCTGGCGGTGTGGACTACGCTTAAATGTAGCGAAATTCGACTGATTTAAAAACAGAATACTCGTTTCGCACATAACGTTTATGTAGTTTTCTACTATTTTTGCTTGTCACATAAATGAAAGCGAAAATTCTATAGAATAGTTGTGTTTTAGTTTCAAAAATTGCTCGAATTCGTCGCACATTCATGTTACGGTCACTCAGTACGACCCGTATTTGCTTTGCATTTCTGCAATGCAGCATTTATTTATTTATTTAACAGTTTATGTACACACACACATGTTTATTTGTTAGATTTAGAAACTTAAATTAAAATACGTTTATAATCACAAAATCTAACTCGTTCAGCACTAATACAATGCTAACTAACATTTCATTAAAAGATAAACAAATGAACTGTCCAAAAATATAGCCAATCCTAAAATAGTTTGGACTAGCAAGCAGTAAATAATGGAAACTGCAGTTCAAACTGCAGTAACAGTGCACGGCGCGGTGCAATCGAGCGCTCGCTAATTTAAAGCTAACCAACTAAATTGGACGCGAACCTAATTCACGGCTGTCGTTTAAAAAAAGAAGTAATACTATTCTAGCAAATATTATGGTGTATCTAGTTATAGAGTAATAAGGGAATCAACTGTCAAGGGACTGGATTGAAGACGCTTTTCATCATCATTCTCCATCGCCATCTATTTATTTGATATCGGCACAGCATCTTTCTTTGTGTATTTTTATTTACACTAGAATCGGGATATTTACCATGTTTACTGTTTTCTTTGAGTTCCCGATATTTCGGCATAGAATCGAGTTACGAGTGACAGTGGTAGCGGTACTGAGTGCAAAAAACGAACAAGAAAGAGGGTAGACCGATTTGTCTGCTCATAAACACCCACCCGCAATAACTTCAGTTTATCCGTGATCATGGTGCTTGCAACAGCGCCGAAATATCGGGAAATCAATAAAAACAGTAAACATAGTAAATATCCCGTTTCTAGTGTAAATAATAATGTTAGTGACCATGATAGTTTAAAATCTTATATCTCTTTGTGTATGCTTACTTTACATATTATTTTATAAAATCAGGTTACTATGACGTCCTAAAGCAGGAGTAATTCCAGTGTGGAAAGAGATGGCGCTAGACGACCCGTATAACTCTGTCTCTTTCCCACTCTGGAATTAACTTTAACCTTTTGAATGCCACTGTCACATATACGTGACAAGCAAGCGCGTGCCCTGTACGCCAAACGACACAAATACGTGAAAAAACGGCGTGACAACATGTTTATAAATAAATATATCTTTATCTTTAATGGTAGGGGAAATTGGGGCTTGGCGTGGTGGGCACGCGCGTGCATTTATGCTCTGGCGTTCAAAAGGTTAAGACGTCATGGTAGGCCACCAGGTTCCAGGTTCATGGGAAAAGGCGAGAGTTTATGTATGTAATTAGTTTTCTTTCATCCATATCTTACCCAGTTTGAAGGTGGCAACTTCTTTCCGGTAGGGTCCAGAGGGTCTGGGTATCCATCAGCCCACACGAAGAAGTCCTTGTAGACGGGGTCACCTTCCTCTGATTTCTTGAAGTACTCAGATGCTGTACTGGCATGGTTTGGCACGAAGTCGAGCAGCACTTTGATACCTGAAATAAAAATTAAACATTGCTGAGGGCGACTGACCGACGACCTTAAAAAAGTGGCTGGGTCAGAGTGGATGCGGTAGGCGTGGACAGTTTGTTGTGACGCAGGTTGGGAGAGGCATTTTTTTTTTTTTTTTTTGGGATGGGAAATCATCAAATGACCCCCCCCCGCTCTGGGCAGAGCGGGAGGGAGTGTCAGACTTGTACTGACTAAAACCCATCCATGTTCCTTCTTTGCCCTTTGTGTTCCAGGGCCGCGGTATCTCTTTCGAACAGTCCCGCAGCCCTGGCAGGCATCGGCCCGTGCGGACCCCTACGTGGTTGCTGACATCTCTTTGAGGCGCGCGTGGAACACGAACGTGCCGTCGACACGGCCTGTCGTCATAAGACGGCTGGACGGCGAGCTAGCCCATAACTCGCCATCCACAGGCCCGCGCCTACGGTGGCCGGGGGCCACCACGTGACCCCCGACGCCCAGGGCGTCTCCCGCGGCGGTTGGGAGAGGCCTGTGTCCAGCTGTGGACTGTGGTAGGCTGGTGATCGACTGATCTTGTATTAAACACTAGCTGTGCCCACGGCTTCCCTCACGTGACTATGTATTCTATTGGAATAGAATACAAGAAGTTATAGTCATAGGGAGGAGCTCGTGGCTAAATAATAAAGACTGCATGGGTCGAATTTCAAGGTTAAGCAGCGCTTGCTAGGATTGGTCCGTGGATGGGTGACCATCGATTACACAGTGGCTGATGGGATTTCCTCTCGTCTAAAAGGACGAACTTCCCCCTTTTGGACAGAATTTTCTGGAAACTCCATCCTCAATGGTCTCCTTCATTGCGAAATACGAACCTCTAATGCATTTCTTGCTTCGAGAATTTAGACCGAGCGGGTTAGCCTGTGTTTTCTGTCACTGTATCTAACATTTTTATCCGACTGCGGCGGGGCTCAAAAGGAAGAAATAATGTCTTATAAAGCAGATTGCACAATATTTTTATTAGCGCCGATACATTATCTACAAGGTACTTAAAAACATTACCACGCACCTATTAATCATAGCAAAATAACAAAGAAGTAATCATGTAATTTCAGAGGATTACCTTCCTCAGTAGTCCGGATAAAATCAGTAAACAAGTCTAATCAGGAGATAGTATCATTAAATTAATATGTTAATTTTATCCTGTTGTGGAAGGAAATCTAATCTAATACATATAATGATGATAGTGCGTCATCATCAAGACAGTGAATTTCCGTGGAAAGATGAAAGTGAGAGCTTTCTAGAAAGTACTACCTTCATATATCAGATAACATGCACTGCGATGGTTTTGGAGCAGACACGCGGGTTTGATGGTTTAAACTCAAAGTTAAATATCTTTAACTTTGTATTGTCTATTGCATCAGAGGAGCTCGTGGCTCAATTAACAGCCGCTCGGGTCGATCTTCAGGATAACTTACCCTTGCCTAGGTTGCTCCGTGGATAAGTGACCACCCATTAAATACCGAGTTTCTTCCGTGCCTCGGAAAGCACGTTAAACCCTGTCCCGGCTGTCAATAGTAGATCTTTGACAGTCGTTAAGTAGACAGTGGCCCGAAAGTCTGACCAAAGGGTATCGTATTACGAAGTACTAACCGGGTTGTGGAGGTCAGATTGGCAGTCGCTCTATCTAAAATACTGGTGTTCAGCTGAATCCGGTAAGACTGGAAGCCCCACATAGTTGGGAAAAGGCTAGGTAGATGATTGTCTATTGCATGACGATAGCTCTCAAAAAAAGGAAGAAAACATCGTAAGGAATCACGGTGCTTTTAGAGCCAGCATATCTTAGAACCGACAATTCGAAGACAGGTCGCATTCACCAACCGGGCCCGCGTGAAGGGCTAACCATTCCATCATACAGAGAGGAGGTCTGAATCAAAGAAGTGAGAACCTTATAGCCTCATTAGACTCATAAGTACAGTGTTCTTCATCGGTGGTCCTTAACTTAGCCACGCTGTCATGATGAAAGAAAAAAAACAATAGATTTTCAATAAAAACACTAAAAAGTGGAGACTTTACTTTCATTGCATTTTTTTGCCGCCGACTTCCTCTTAGTGTTTTTTTTTTTGTAGAAGTCACTTGTTATTTTTTCTAAAAAGTGTTTAAGTTATCCTTTTTAGTTGTAGCATTCCATACAAATTTTTGTCATGTGTTCATTTTACATTGTATATACTAGAAGACATTAAGAGATCATCTACATAGAAGAAGAAGAAAACATACGCAATATTATAGAAGAGAAAGCAGAAGAAGTAAGAATCACGTAAATCGAATCAGAATGTTTATTTTGTTAGCATAGGTAGCTACAGAGTGAATGAGATATTACATTTTCATATGTGCTCTATGTTTTACAAAAATTATCATCAATAGTTAGTTACGTGCAACAAATACTATTAAAAATTTAAATTATAAAAACAAGAATGTCAAAGCAAGTCGATCAATAAATATTCTCAGAATGTCAACAATAAAATTTAAGAAATAACAAAAATGATAGATGACAGAAAATAAAAATATAGAAGATAGTAATTACTGAGTAATCGGCGTATTTACATGAAAAAACGCACGCGCTAGGGGCTCGTGTGGTTAATCGTTTAGATCGCAGTTGTTATTGCTACTATCAGAAACACCAGATACGCTACGCTGATTGCGATCAGCAAGATTTCCACTATCTGCGTATTTACGCATGTGGGTTCTTAGTAGGCACTAGCACACTTTAGACTATATTGCGCAGGTTCTACGTATGTACGGGTTCATGGCTTAATAATAAAAGTCACACGGGTTAATCTTCAAGGTTAAGCAACGTTTATCAAGGTCGATCTGTGGATGGGTGACCAATGTGACCCTGATACGAGCTTTAAATGATGAGTTAAGAAGCGAGAATATTTGCATAATAGTTTCTTCTATTCCAAATTCTTCGATCCGGGGCCAATGTGGACCACTGGTCGTTAGTTGGAGAGAGGCCTTTGCCCAGCAGTGGGATGACACAGGCTAACAGTATCAGTATCAGTTTCTTCTATAACGAAGGGACTGTTTTTAAAGTTCATCTTCTGAATGGGTCAGTTAACACTTTCATTCTCTAGTACATATTAAAGTTTTCATGGACGTTTTCGGGCATGCATCTAGTAATTATTCATTTCCAATCTTCAATTGCTTTTTAATTATGATATCGCGCTATTGGCACTCCTTTATTTTGTTAATAAATTGTGCATTTGTTCACATTAAAATCGGATAATCTGATAAAAAGACCTGGCGTGTACGATCACGTATAAATTATAGTGTTAATCACTTAATAAAATCTAAATATAAGTAATCTCTTAATTACTTATGAACGTGAAGATAATGACATTTTGCTTATTTTTAGGCTATTTAATTATAATATATTATATTAATGCAACGTTTGATATTGCTTATCTTTCAAAGTTGCCTGATACTTTGAGAAGACTGAAACTCGAAGCATATGACTTAAATTGCCAAGGAGTTAGTTAGTCAGAAAGTTGAAGCTAGTTGCCGTTGCCAATTTGTAGATCTCTATGGAGAAGCAACGACAGGAAACTCCATGGACATACACAACACAAATCGAACATTAACAACACAAATACAAAATCTAAATTGTAAGAAAATTACTTTTAACAGTAATAGCACGCATTTAGCTAATATGAAAATTGCCCTGAAAAATAAACACAGGGACACAGGCCAGTTGCTCTCTGTGAGAGGAACTGACCCTGAAGGGTGGTTTAAATAAACATGGCGTACGTCACTACTCTCACTACAAGGAGATCTGAGTCCCAGCATTAGTAACACTGCAAGCTAATTCTTCATATGGTACCCAGAAAAGTGATTCAATCTTACCAATTTCATGTGCCCTGTTCAGCAGGTTCTCAAAGTCCTCCATGGTGCCATACTCGTCGTGGATCTCGTAGAAGTTGCTGATGTCGTATCCGAAGTCGATCATAGGAGACTCGAAGATAGGGGACATCCAGATTGCGTCCACGCCAGCGTGTTTGAAGTGCTCCAAATTGTCCGTAATACCTGTAAAGAGGGTGACATTTTATAAGTAATGGGTATGTTCTACCTCCTGCCCTCTAAGCCTCAACACATGCAGCCACGATGCCGTGGTACTGGCGAAGTTATGTGCCAGCGAACTTTAAAATATTGTCGTGTCAGCGATATGAAGGGGAAGTAACAGTTACAGAAGTACAGAGATAGAAAGTAGGCAGATGTATCTACGTATACTCGTTATGTTAATAACGTGTTATAGGGTCAAGCCTATAGTCGTCAACATGATGTAACTAATCAGTTGTTATTGAAACCTTATAACAGTTTACCTGACTTGAGGAACGAAACTAGGACCCTACCTACAGCACTATCATTTGAGACCACCAGTCAAAATTTCGGCATCCAAATGATAGGTACTCGTATTTTCCTTAATAAATCTGACCGTATTTGTCCTACATAAGATCACGATCTCATGATGGAGAACAAACTTGTAAAATGATAGCTAACGTCCAGTCTTAGTTAGTTTCAAACTAACATGTTTGCCTTTCTGTTTTCGTTCACCGAAAGCTAAACGAAACTAACGAATAATTTTTTAAAACAGTTTTAGATAAAGTTAGAAGCCCAAATGTCATCTTCTTCCATACATCTCTATGACTCGTCATCTCATCAGACGCCTCCTTTCTTGCCATATAAAATAGTACTAACCATCCACTCTGTGTTAAACTAGTAATTCAAACGAAGTCGTTTTTGTGCTCATTTCACTGAGAGACACAGTCAATATTGATGCGCTATTATTATTAGTTGGGAAAAGACTAGGCAGATGATGAATAGCCTCTAGGCTGCTTGAACGTCAAAATGAATAAATGTCGCAGTCAAAACTACTTGTGACTGCAAGAATAACAGTCAAACTACAGGGAAGTAACCGGTTACAACTGTTTTAACAATTCCATAGAAACTGATTGGTTTGGTAGATTTTTGGTGTTGTAAACCTTTTGAAAACATTTTGATTCTAGATGATTACGGTTTTTTTTATAAGTTTAAAGTTTTAAAAACATTAAAAATACAAATTTTTAATGTTATAACTTTACTCCATGACTCCTGTATTCAATGCATCCTTCAGCACACTGTTTTGAGTGCGTTACATCGAGTCCTATCGTCAAACGTGATTTTTCACCCAAAAGAAAAGTCATTTCCCAGCAATCATTTTTGCGCAGTTACGTAGTTTGATGAACATAATACTTGGTTAAAGGTATTCCATTTTTAGTAGAGAAACCGGTTTTTTTCTGAAACCAGCCAAGACTGCTCATGACCGATTAACTGTTTTGACTGAGGCATACCCACATGAACATTAGCTCACACGAATGCTCACGTTTGACATCGTCAAACATTATTCGGTAATCGCTTGTGGTACCTAAACTCGTAACTATATGACGATGATTGCACAAAATGCTGTAATTATTGCGGAAACAGATTTTTTAGGCAAAAATAACAACTTTATCTGATTATAATAAGTCTACTTATGTGCGTTTTCACCAACATGTCAGGGTAAAACTTAATGAACGCTTAAATACGTCTATTTCTGTTGGATTTTCAACTCTCGGCTCAGCGCTAGGAGTTTTAAACTCCATCAGTGCAATATTTAGGTGCCTCCTTATTGCCAGCAAAAACGGACATTAGAGTTATTATTATAAATATGGCCCGTTTAAATATTGCGTCAACAAATAAACATTCGAGTACAATTTTTTTCGTTATACATATTTGGAGTTATATTATGGAATGATGCATGATTTTAACTAAAAATCGAGAATATTCCTAAATAAAAGTTAGACCAGGTTTTAGATTACCTATTTCATTTACGTACGGTGTCTTGTTTCTCTGAGAAAATTCTCTTACGACCGAATCCTCAAAAGCAACTCAAAGACAACTCCTTTATATAAATCTCATATCCTCTATTTCGCTGGAATGTGTTTTGTTGCGACAGCAACACTTTTAAGAACGTCTTAACCTTTTAACATAACATAACATCACGCCTGTAATCCGCGAAGAGTTAGACAGAGCTGTATCCTAGATTACCAACACCCAAGTTTCACCAAGTATGTTTAAGTCTAATAAAATCAGTGTAAATAAACCAAAAACGTACCCTTCAAATCACCGATGCCATCTCCATTACTGTCTTTAAAGGATCGTGGATAGATCTGGTACAGCGCGCAGTGCTCCCACCACTCCAGGTCCCTCAGTGCTTCAGGTGCAGGGGTCACTGGCGGCAAGGTCTGCGGCCCCGGCACAGTCACAATTGTCGAGGTCGACTCGGTAGTCGGAGTAGTCGGTGCGACCACCTCTTCGAGTGGTACGCATCTATTGCTCGCTATCACGCCCCAAGCTATCAGACCTGGAAGTAAAAACATGTTGAGTGTATTGCTGCCTCCAGGCGCCGTGCTTCTAGCTAACTTTATTAGGTTTGCTTCCTATCCTAAACTTTTGAAGTGACTGCTTACTGACACCGAAATGTTATTGGACATTTTTTTACATTTTTATGTTATAGAAGTAACCAAACGGAACCGTTGATCAGAGCACTTGGTAAATACATATTAATTATGATAATGAAGAATGTACCTATACTTCCAAGTCTCATATTAACCAGTAAATGGATGAGTTGTGGAGGTCATGTAGGCAGTCGCTCCATGTAACATACTGGTACGGTCCGGTTAGACTGGAAGTCGACCCCAAACAAATTGGAAAATGTTTAGGTCGATGATAAAGGCGGTTTTTAACTGTTTTAAGTTCGTCCATAGAGTCTCAATACATAGCATATTTATAATTGCAGCTGTTCTTGAATACTCCTAGATTGAAAAAAAAGGAAAATAAAGCTTCAAAGTAAGGTTTCCACAACATTTACTAGCTGAGAGAAGCATAAGAAATGCAGCAGTAATTGGTACTTAGTAGAAATAACTACGTCGATTGAATCAAGACTATTAAATAATATTCATTTAAAGGTGTTGCTGTTTTATTTGCACGATGTTTGCAATTTAGAGATGGAATTGATTTTGTTTTGGTGGAAGTTGCAGAACTATAAATCTGCCTAGTTTAGTGCTTGTGTGGTGGGATATTCCTTCAGTGAAATGAATACAATAGTATTTATTCGACTTTTGTGGTTCCACTGATGAAGCCGTTAATGACTCGAATACAAAAAAAATCTTAAGGATAAATAGAGTTATCCTTAAGACTTTTTCTTGAAAATAAAATAAAAATAATTCATGGTCATAAAAATGGGACAAATTAAAAAAGTAATCTTTACCTCCAATTGCACCCAGCAAAGCCACTGACCCCACGGTCAGTAGGATGATATGCAACGTCTTGATCGCCATGTCCGCACGGGGTGACTGCTGATCACCTGTAGCGTTATCTAGGTTTAATATACGCGGTATCCACAACACCGATATTTATTTACTCATTTAAGGGTTCCTTAGGAAAGTTAGAAAAACGGAACGCTTCCTACCATGTCTGCCTGTCTGTCACATGCACTTTTATCCAGAACTTTTTGATGAAGCAGGGAAATTAAAGGGGTGGCCGATTATAATAGAGTAGTTTTGAAATAGGGATTTTTTTCTTGATTTAGGTCATGCGAATAGGAAGACGATTATGATCATCATTCTCCTACCCAATTTATTTGGGGTCTGCGCAGCATGGTCTTCTTCTTACATACTTCTCTATTACTTGTCATCTTGTCAGACACCTCCTTTCTGGCCATATAAATCTGAAGACAATTATGACCATAATTGAATGAAATTCAAATTCAACCTAGATCAAGTGACCTTATAAACGGTGAGGATGATGGATAAGCGTCACAAAATGTATGAAACTGAAGAACGAAGACATAAGCTTTCGAAAAGCTCATGTCAATCCTCTGGAACGTTGTTGAAGAAATTAGAAAGCTTTGAAAATGACTGCCAGTTGTCTAGGGCCCTATATGTAGATGGAACCAAGACTCGGAATGTCATGTCGTTGAGAAAGTTTTCCTCAGAAATAAGAATGAATGTTTCCAACTAACTTTATCTGCACTTGTGCAGTACGTAATCATTCTAGGCATTCCGTATTCACGGACGTGCTGATTTTTGTACGGAACTTTAATCACGTAAGCACGACTCGCACTTAGCCGGTTTTATCTAATTATTATCTTTATTAAGCATGGGGTCTTAACATCGCGCCAATCTGGGCTTGATATAAGACGGAGAACCAAATGTTTTACATTTCTTTTATCTATACTATAAAGTAACGTCGGTGTTCGTGTCTGTCTGTGTGTTCGTCTACTTTCCGCAATGGATTATTTTAAAATGTAGTTTCCGTCATTATTTAGAAAATTATTTCGGTAAGGTTTATGTGTAAACATTGGTAGTAATGTTATTTGTTTGTACACGCGAATCTCCGAAACTACCCCACCGATTTCAATGAAAATTTGTGAATGTGTATGGTTGGGTTCAGTTTGAAAGATAGGATAGTTATGTTTCAGGTAGACCCGACATGTGGCTCCGTATGAAGCAGGGGCCCATCGTTAGTTTAAAATATTATCATATTTTTCTGTCTGCCAAACAGATTGATTATGATAATCTCTAGGATTATTCGATATGTGGGTGATATCACGAAATGTAATTACTTGTTCAATTCATGATTAGCGAGTGAATTATTCACGTGAGTGTACAAGTGCAACCTCACCTCCATGGCCACGATTTCAGCTTGTCGGTCATCTTGTCGGTCGTCGGTTCGAACTTTACCTTGTGTAATTTATTATTTCACTACCACTGCTCACACGATATTTTGCTTAACCAGTAATATCCAAGATAAGATTTACTGGAAATACATGGTGTAAGATCACCCATCACTTAGCCGTCGACTAAGCACTCTATGCACAAAACCAAGTAACTCTGAGCAAAAAAAAATATTTTTTAAGTATAGTAATAACATTTGATCATAAGTTGAAACTTTGACCTTCAATACCTCCGTAACTCGGAGATTCCCCGTACAAAAAAATATCTAAATTAAGGGTAGAGGAGTGACTCTCCGCTTCGTTAAGGGTTGATATGACATCGTCGCAATAGTATTTATTTATTTTCTACTTACATCTACCATTACAGGATAACCCAATGCGATAAATGCGCCTGATTAATCCTAACTGAATTGATACTAGCATCAGCTATAACTAATTGCAAAAAAGGCATTCCGTGTGTCTCACTCGAGCTGGGGTTAGTAATAAACTGAGCAAAAAATACTGCTACGTATATCAGAGCCTCCTGGCACCTACTTAATTAATCTAGTAACAAAAAAAGTATTGTTAATATTTAACAGTCTAAATGCTAAGGAAACTGGTTTAACCAATGACATTAACGCTTGTAAGTCTGATAAGCAGACAAGCTTGTTTATCAACTAAATTAAAAGGAGAACACTCAAAAAATACAAAATCAGCCTGTTATGTGCCCACTGTTGGGACACAAGAGAGACACAGCAAGGCCGTACTCCACTCTGCAGGCTCTGTGAGGGTTTGTGGATGAATCGACCATACAACCGTCGTATAGCATTTAGCTAGCAGTATTATAGATTGAGAGGGCATCAGTTTTGTCCCTATTCGTTGGACTTTGGACGCTAATCTATAATCTTTCTTTTTCGTAAGTAAGTGGTAAGTGCCTAATCTGGTGTCAGTTTTTATGACTTTACATGCCGTCAAGAAATATCTCTCAGTTTTCCTTCACCGAAACAAGCGATAATTAGACAATACGCACATGAATCCGAAAAATCACGGGTGCGTGCCTTGGGTTAGAACTCGAGACCTATGACTTGGCAGTCCGACGGTCACACCACAAGGCCATCAATCTTTTAATACTACAGAGAGACAGATGCACTTACAGGCAGAATTTATAGCCAATGAGTAAAAACTAATAAGTACAATAAAACAACAAGCCTTGCACTGATGATGCCTGAGGATATTTGTAACTATACCTACATAGTATACAGCAATCTTTATGTTTTACGAGGCACGATCGCGGGCAGTTCTCTAGTATAAATATAATAAAAATCACTAACTTTTAAACACTGTAATCATTATGGGAAATCTTCAGGCAATTGTCGAACTGAATACGAAATAGAGACACTAAAAGTTCATTAATCTTAACCACTGATGCGATATACAGATATTCTGTTAAACTGTATTAAAACTCGTCTCTAAGATAAGTTAATGTTATCCAGATTAATATTAAAGTCTGTAATTATACCAATCATAATTACAGACTTCAATAATACTATAGCAGGGAAATCAAGTAAACAATACTAGTATTATTCATTAGTTATCTAAAAACTATTAAAAACTGGCCACTAACACGACTAGCCATTAAAACATTTGACAGTTCTTTTTTTAAAAACAAAAACGTGCACAGCAAAATTGTTTTCACCGTTCAAATAAAAAAAGAACAAAAGCAAATCGAATAACTGACCGACCTCACCTGACTGGGACCAGCTCACTTGGCTGTTCAGCCATTGAATGAGTAGTTTGATCGAGAATGGAGCGACATAATGACCGATAGTCTGATAGTACCATTGTGTGTATACCTCAGGGTCAGTTAGGGGAAACTGGTGCTTATTTGATTTGGTTTAGCCTGCTAGTATTTAAGGACTGCAAGGACTAAATACTAACCTTTAAAAGTGTCTAATGTTTTTAAATTTTATTGCAGTACAGTCCTTTCACAGTAAAGGTGCCTATTATTTTGCAATATGATCTTTATTCCCGCGAATTTAAAGTTTCTGTTGGGTTGGCGCCACTGACAAGACTGTTAAAATTATCGATTTCGGGATGCATACATCCGTAATTCATCAAACTCGACAGACCACTTATTTAATATGGTACACCGTATACCTGCAATACTTTTATCGAACCTCGTTATTTGTACTCTCATCACAAAGGTCTCTTATCACAAAGGCGGAATCACCATCTTTGTGACAGGCAATGACCTAGTTACCACCATAACCCGAATAATACCACATAGAGGTTAGAAATTATCCCATAGCAATACTAATACTTTTTATTCCGATAGTACGAGATACAAGTATCCTATGCCCAAGTCATGCTCTACCCATGTACTCAATATTTAGGCATGGAAATGCATGAACATTACTCTCAACAACAAGTCTAACACACCAACGATGTTTTCAAGACAAAATTGATTTCAGTTTCCAAACATTTTTAGCGTTGAACATTAATCACTGCGGGGCGTTCGTAATTAATCTCGTTGGGGGCAAAAAGATCGCTGTCGATACCACTCTCGCCCCTCCTCGGTCCACATCGAATATAAAAATACCCCCAAAAAACCCTGCACTAGTTTTTGACCCCGTGTTTGCCTGAATCTGGGACATATCTTGCGTTTCTTGTGACATTTTTTATTCATATTCCCGCCTCGTTTTTCGTCACCGATTTTGTGGATGGATCTAATTTTGTGAGATGGTGTTGAATGACAGCAGTGATGCGCATGCAAATGTTTGAGGAAACGGGTGAGAGCATCTGCTTCTGTGCTTTTCCTCAATGAATTTCCGATAAGATGGCATGATATGATACATGTGTTAGATATAATATTTTAGAACTATAGAACCGTCTCTATCTTGTGTACCTACGACTTGCTGCATTTGAACTAGTTTTTGCCCGCGGGTTCACAGTTTTGAGATCAGAATATATCGCACGAGAAAGTACTACTGTGTTTTTTTTTTTTTAAATAAAATCTTTGCCGCTCACTAGGAATTTCTCCTGTATCGTGAGTACGTTTACAAACATTTAAACTCACATACACAAACAGCCAGACCCGAAACAACTATCTGTAGGCCATACAAATATTTGTGCCGTGCGGGGATCGAACCCGCGATACGCAACGAGAAAGTACTACTGGGATTAAAAGTATGCTATGTCCTTATCAAGGTCCAGTTGAGTGCCAAACACTGAAATCCGTTCAAAGCGCCAATCAGACAACCTTTACAATTTCTTTCCCATTTATAATATTATCACGTAAAATAATTACCGTTGAAGGATTCACCCAACAGTGGTTTAGAAGTACTCGCCATCTTGAATACTATCTACTATCGTTGACAGAGAACAAATGCTGGATAAAGCCACTATTTCATTAAATGTAAATGCGCATGATAAGAGTACGTGCTCGAAATACGAAATACGCAGATATTGGGGAAAATTATTACTGGCAGCTTCCTTTAACTGCCAATGAGCGATAAGATCTGCAAGCCAGGGGTACTCAACTGTTCAGTCCTGTCATAGTTATGTTACCTTTGACTATGCATCAGTGTCAAAAGTCTTTACTCGACTTAAGTCGTTACTATACGGTTGCTGGTGAGTTGTTTTTGTCAGAGGTACAATAGCCGTGGTAGAATGTGATGACCGACAATCGGTGGCTGATATTTATATCGGCGTAATACCTACATGTTTGTGTATCCTCTTCTCTGGTTGCTTTGCTGCTGCAAGTAATATGCTTTTTGATACGGAGGAAAAATGGCGGCTACTCCAGGTTGACGGGTGATATTCTTAAGCATACCACTACCCATTTCCCAACAGTAATTTTTGCTAGGCATTTGTTAATATGCATATTTGTCCTTAATCACCGCCTACCTTATGAAGGATTGTTTTATGATATTAGGTCAGTTTTGTCCCAACAAAATCTATAAGAGCCTGTAGTTGACTACCTCTGCTATAAATTCGCACTGATTACTATTATTACAAAACTAAGAGTCTATGGCACCACTACATACCACAAATGTTTAGGCTACACTTACGTAATAGAACCTTTTTAGAAGATTCCATTGTTCAAAAGTATCGCTCAAAAAGTCTCGGAAGATTTTAACTCAAACTCAAAGCATTTTGATTACACCATTACAGGCACTTTTGAATTGTCAAAAACCAAAAAGATGAAGGCATAATATATAGCTTGTGAAAGTAATGTAGTTGTCCATTTCGTAGCGTAGATCTCCATGGAGAAGAATGGGCAGTAACTCCTAGGTACACACCTACTCTCTAACAATAAAGTACCTGTATTTTATTTTCTTTTCTTGAACAGCTCAAAAATTAGCGCCTACTGTCTTTTTTAGGCAAACTTGTTAATCTTGGGCTAAAGGAAATGTCACCAGAAGCAGTAAAACAGTTATAGTCCACTTTGTCAATACGATTAGAATATTTTTTTTGCATGCATCACAGATGTTTTATTGATGTATTCTTGATTAAAAAAAACAATAGAGTGCAAACTTGGGATTTTAAGCATTTTCTCATAATTCGCCGAAACTCATCACGCCTCGCTCGCTTTTACAAATACATCGTGAATGTATAGAATATAATTTATTATTTCCTGCACATAATAATAATGGCCTTGATAGACAAGCCAGAGCCTCACGTATATTGTAAATACCGTTCAGTAATATGGGGACGTGCTCAAAATACGCAATACGCTCGTCCCGGTACATTATTGGCGTATTATTGGACACCCCAGGCGCCTTAAGTGGGAGGGCTAGGTTGAATTTGTAAGTAAGATGTCGTTTTAAGTTTCGATCAGAAATTTAGGGTTTTTGCGATATATGTTTATTAAAATGTTGTGAATTCATAGACGTGACTTAATTGCAGGCTGGCATTTATTACAACCTTTGGATTGTCTATTTGAATATAAATTGGCAAAATGTAGGTTCTTTAAAGCTCTGCCGAAACCGTCGTGGAACACAAGCGAGATTTTATTGTTTTAAAATAACAGCAAGGTGTAGGTTACAAATGGTTGGGCAGCAATTTTTGTCTGTCTGCGATAAATAATAGTAGCAGAAAACATTTGCGATCCATTCGCGCCAAACCGTCTGGGCGACAAGGTGCCGATGCGTCTGGTCCACCGCCTGTGCGCCACCTCTCCGTCTAAGCGTAGTCTAGGGGTTTTTTCAATCGCAGCTATATTAGAATATCTATCATAAGGTGTTCTGTTAGTAATGTTTTTTATTTATTTACCAAGCGCTTCATCGTGCATACATACCATACCCTCACGCCTTGTTCCCATGGGGTAAGCAGGAAATACAGAATGCTTTCCTACGATCTCTACATACTCAGTTTGATTACTTTTTTACACTCCCCATAAAAAACATAAAGGATAAACATTTTTAAAACGGGTGTACAATGAGCAGTCTTATTGCAATAGGCGATCTCTTATCTGCTTGGGCCGCTTAAGATTTGACTAAGATTACGTCTGGACTTAAAAAGAGACGGTGTGTTGTCAGAACAATCCGATAGGAAACACTAACCCCATATAGATTTTATATAAAAACATAACATCACGCCCGTAGTGCCTGAAGGGGTAGGCAGAGGTGTACCCATTAGTTCACCCACATTTCGCCAGTAACGTTTAAGTCCCATGTAATAGCCTATTGCCATCAAATGGACACAAATCCAGACTCCGTGGCTATCACCAAGAAATTCCTGATAGAAAAAACCCAATACCCCTTTCCTCGACCTGGGAATCGAAGCCAAGACCTCATAGTCAGCAGTCGCGCTTACGACCACTAGACCAACGAGGCAAACATTACATAAAAATGACTTGTAAAATTGTTTGTAAAAGAATATTTACAGATTAAACAATTGTTTCGTAATTTACTAATTTTCCAGACAACTTGCAGATGTACTGAAAGAAATAGAGACATTTTACATCAATATTATATAACCAAGTATCTCAAACAGCACACAAAGCATGTTCCATTCTACGCCGTACTTGAACGGCCACTGTTCGCAATTCAGAGAGGACATAAAGCGCTGAATAGTGCAGTAAAGCGGTGTTTACACGCGCGGCCCGTGTCCTCGCACATTTAATGACGTGAGACATGAGACCAGCATGTCTCGCGGGCACTTGTGTCCTCGACTGGACGGCTGCATGAGCATAATCAGCATAATTCCCACAGCTGGGATACAGGCTCCTTCTCTGCGGGTTGGTAGAAATCATATGTCTTTGAATTTTTTGTTCTTACCGGTTTCCTTACGATGATTTCCTTAACCGTTTTGAGAGCGGTGATGAAATAAATTACGCAAAGTAATGCACTCATGCTTTGAACCCATGGCCTACCAGTCGTAAGTCGGACCCGTTACCACTGGGTCACCACTAACTGTACGTGTAAGACTGGACATGGCCCTACAGGAGCCGCCTCCTGCTAGGCAAAGTTTGGTACAATCAACGTGTTTAATGACCAAAACTTTAAAAAGAATATGGAGCACCTTTCACCTATACTATAATATTATAAAAACCTGTACTAAAGTAACTGTCTAACTGTCGTGTGATACTTTTTTATGTCTCAACGGATGAACGGATTTTAAAGAAGTTTGGTACGCAGGTGGAGTAAGATCTAGGTTCGGATAAAGGATACTTTTGGTCCCGGCAGCACCTTCCCAAGGGATTAATTCTTAACCCCACGCGCCACTGCCGCGGACAATAACAAGTTTAGAATTAATGTTTCGAAAACCATTTTTTTTTTAAATTTTTGACCGTGATGTGGTATATTGCCGTCTTACTTAGTTATTACTACAATTTTATTCCATTTTGTCCGTTTAAAGTATCAAAGATGTTTAATATTCCGGGGACGATGAATATAAAATGACGCTCGCAAACGGGTCCAACGGCTTAGATTGATGAAGTGTGAGTAACTGGGTACGTTGGGTACCGCACCCGGGACCCTGGCTGTCTACGCTACTGATTGGATTTCTGCTATAAGACATTACATAAGTTAAGTTTTTAGTAGAAAACAGTCTATAGATTACTGCAAGTATGAAAAATACCTGCTTGATAAGTAGAAGAGGTATAATACCACCAAGTACTTCTTCAGATGATCCTAATTCTGTAATACCTTCTAATAAATGGAAACATGCGTACAAATCTCATAAGACAGCCGTACATCTTGCCTTCCATTCACATTCCCCACTAAGCGGCTCCGCTCATCAAAGAGCCATAAAAATATTCTCCTCCGCAATACTAAGCCCTGTTGAATTTGTAACGAAAACCCATAACGACAAACGTTCTACTCTAATACTTACATTGTCCTAAAAACAAATAACAAACAGGCTCAATATTGGAGCAAAACAGAGGAAAAAAAGAAAAAAATGCCTTTGGTAGCTACGACGCTACGAGGAGCTACGCCGTAGCCGCCTACGGTACTGCTACGCGGGGCGCGGGGTGAACGACCCAGCGGTATGATGGCGCGGGTCGATACCCTCGCCCCACCCCCCCGACACCCTCAACCTCACCCACTTCTAAAGAGGGTGTACTCCCGACTTCGTTTAGGATGAGTGAAGTGCTTTCCAGACCATTATCCGATAGACTAAAAGGTTTCATATAAAACCTTAAACATATTATCTTACTGAACTTGAGAGTATCATAGGTCAAGTGGACTTCAATCTTTACTCACTAGAAATTGAACTAGTAAAAAAAGATAATTAAAACTGTAGCAATTAATTGCTAAAACAAACAAACATGCTTCTAAATCTATATATCTGTTGCCATACAAACTAGTAGAACAGTGTAGTAGTTGGTCCACAACAACTTAGTGCATTATTGCAAGTTGGAAACTTTTTTATCTGCTCTAACTTAGGCACTTATGTATCTCCCTCTCTTTCCCTCTTCGAGAGTTTTAGTTTCGAGTGGTGTCTAGTGTAAAGGGGTGTACACACGAGTTTTTTGAAGCGATTTAGTGGCGACGCGCGACGTGTTTGTTTTTACGTGTTATGTGTACCTTACTTTATGTTTACCCCTGTTTTTATTACGTTTGGAATTGGGATGCCGGTGCCCGTATTACAGCTTACGTTTAGTAGCAATTCTGGCAATGCTAATTAATTTTGAGTACGTTAGAATGCTGGGAAATGAGATAGTTGAATCATTTACTTGAATTCGCTGAGCTTCATTTTCTCGGCGCTTTTCTATGTTCATGTTGTCTGTCATTGTACATTCTGGCTTACAAGAGTTGAAGTGGTTGGGAAGTCAGGCTTTAAGCTCCCCTCTGCTGGGAAATAGGCCTCGTATTTGTGAGAAGGGGGAGGGTTTGTCCCAAATAAGAAAAGCTTTGGTTACCTAAAGCGTGACAAGTAGGCCCTATTACTAAGCCTAGCAGTCTGACTATCTATTGCTCTGTAACAGGGATGTGTATTTTTAAATCTACACTAACCAGCCAGTTCAGTTTTCATACTGAATTATTTTAGGAGCTGTTGAAAAAACAACCCATCATGCTTTGTGGTGTAAAAAGAAGGTGAGAAACTTAATAGTTTTTATGTTACGGAACCTTTAGTGATCAATCCCCACTTCTGTGGGTTTTTTCCGTGTCACACATCTCTTTTAGAAATAAACGGTGCCAACATTAATTCGCCTTATCGTATAACGTGTATATGCGCGCTCGCGTCTTCACATTCGTGTGGGCTGACGCTGCACATTTTCCGCTTCGACTAACCTTACGCGTAATTTACTCGGTATGAAGTGTGCGAGAGCGACCGTCACGTACGATAATTATTATTTTTCGTTTTATAGAAGTTAAAAGGTCTATTTAAGTAGAATTCAGAAACAAATTAAGATGGATGTCCTTCTTTTGATTCCGGGACGGATTTTTTATTTTTATCAGGAATTTATCAGTAGCAGAGTCTGGTTTGGTGCCCGGTTGATAGCAATAGGCTCGCAAACTATTTAACATGGAACTTAAACATAACTGGCGAAATGTACACCCCTGCCTTACCCTTACGGAGATTACTATCCAGGAGTTTTGTGGTTGTTTGTATAAATTAGAGAAAAAACTCTATTCAGTTACTAATTGTTAAAGTACTTAAACACTGAATCCAAGAGACAAAAGCATAAATTAAAAATAAACTCCATCGCCACAGGCGCAGAGAGTAATAAATTATAATAAAAGGAGAATAGTACGGCAGCTTTACTTTGTTAAATTAAAAATTCTCTATTAAACGTTATTTACGAGGGACGCTGGTTTACGGGCCGTAAAAAAGAGTAATCATAATTCGGACAGACCTTGTTTTATACGATCTGGTGAAGAGAAGTATATCTAGAATAGTATACATCTTTTGAGTGCTAGAAGAGCCTGTGAAAATACTTTTTTCGGGAATGTTCTACCACTTTATGCATCATCAGCTTACAATATTCTAACAGCTGGCACACGCCTCATCTCTGTGGAAGCGAATGGGTCACAATCCACCACGCAAGTCCTGTGCGGGTTGATGATAGTATTATTTATGTCGAATCTCCCAGTCCCTGTGAGTTAAAGGCACTTCTTATTATAATCTGAAAGTCTTCAAATAATAGTTGTCAACCTTAAAAACGGATAAAATCGTATCGCAACATATACCGTCAAGTGGTTCTCATATACAATTCACCACCCCACTTACACTTAGGTCCGTACCTGCGATATGTCTGCTCTTAAATCCTTAACTCACACACACACACACACCCTTAGCACATATACAAAATATAAGACCCTTTTAAATACAAGCGCCAATTTTTGACTTCATTATATTCAAAGAGAAGTCTGCAAATAACCGTTTCGCCCGTCGGTTACGGTATAAAGGTGGACTTGTGTAAAAACTGGGTTATTACGACCGGTGGAGGGTTAGACAAAAAGCCTGAGCAAATTAGAACGGCGCGCTAGGGTTGGGTGGCTGCTTTTTGTTATGATGTAATATTTAGTGGGCTTTGTTGAATAGCTTCGAGGTGCTTGTACGACGGTTGCTGGGGAGATTTGTTGCGTGTGTGGTTCTTATTGTTTCCCCTGTATGATGGATCCTACCTACTGTTTACAACGACGAGTTATTTTAAGAAACAATTTCCATCGTCTGTTTCTCCTTTTCTTTACTATGTCCCAAAAAGTCGGATTCAGCTGATCAACACTTTACATCGACTATCAGAGCCCAGTCACAGGGTAGACCCCTTAGTGAGACAAAAAAATCATCTAGAATTACATACAAATGGTGCTTGTTCTCTCTCATAGAGAGGAGGCCTGAGTCCCAGCAGTGGGAACATTATAGGCTGATTATGGTTATGGTAATGGTATGGTGCTTGTTAACGCACAATATGTGAGTGCGTGACATTTTACTATTTGTTACTGCAACGAAACCTCCTCCTCTACCTCTCTCGTTACATTTGTAGTGTAGCCATAACCATGATCAAATTACCCTCCTTTTGGGGCTACATCGCAGTCGGCTCGGAAAATAGTAATCACTGAAGGACATGCCCCTATGATACCTATATATTAATCTTAATTCTACGGTTGAAATTCAAATCTCTCAGTACCCGGCGTGGAAGAGATGGAAGTATAATGGCGAATAGCGCCATCCTTTTTGACGGCTTATAAGTATTTCTCTACAGGGCCCCAGAGTTTGTAAATGACTAACCTATGAAAACACACCTTTACCCAACCCTTCGGGAAAAACAGGTGTGAAGTTACGTCATAAAATAGTCATAACAGTACGTTTAATTGGCCCAATTAAACTACACCTTATTGTAACTAGCTTTAGAACTATTGACCCTGGCGATTGCCAGACAGTAATCGACCTATTTGTTCACGTTCCATCGCTGGCTCGAAGACATGTCGTGGCGAGTAAGTAGCACAGACGTTGTGGCAGAGTTCTGATCGAAGCTAATTTAACTTTCATCATTATGGGGAAGGGAAACATCGACACTTCAAAGAAGAAGCAGAAGAAGATAATGATGAATAAGAAGTTACTTACTTCTTATTCATCATTATCTGACTACTGGTAATGCAAGGTGTTCGACCACAGAGGAAGGAGTCGGTCGCCGGCCGAAGTGTTAGTGAAGTTTTACCTCAGGAATTTAATTACTACTGTTCATTACTCAATCATTAAATGCGTTTCACAACGTACACTTAAGTGGTAACTTAAAATAAACATATACATAAAACAGAAAAATAATAGGAAAGGGAAGTTTTTAATACCCAAGTACTTCATATAAAGAAGGATGGACAGCGAGCCGGCACTAGACGTTGCCAACGCAGCGTTGGGTAAAATCGAGCGAGCAATGTACGTCAAATGCCTGTCTGCTTTCGTATATGGGTCAATGTGGGCCACAACGCGTGGTACGGGAGGACCCCAAGATTGTGGCCCTCGCTTATTAGATGGATTAATATAGGTATAGTATACGTAGGTAGTAGGTAGAACGGTCCCTTTGATCTTAGAAAGGTAGGGACGCCGATATGTATGTCAGATGCGCCGCTTCCCATCATTCTGTGTATAGTTAGGTATGTTATACAGCGTGAAAATTTGATTGTGGTTGCTGACCGGTATTTTGTCTTCATTTTAGATAAATAAGTTAATAGAGTTAACGGTTTTGTTATTAATTAAAATATTCTACAGTTCCGTTATTTGCAGGTATTTTAAAGTAATGGTTAAACCAACACTTGTCTAACTAATAGAGATATACCGAAAATAATTATTATTTAAAAATCCCGAAAACTCATTGAGCAAGCGTGGTAAACAATGCTCATGTCTTCTCTGTACGAGAAGAAGCCTTTGCCCAGCAGTGGGACAGACATTAGCTGGTATTATTATATTAGAATTTGAAGAAAAAATAAAATAATTGGGTATGTTAAGCGGCCTACTCACATTTGGTAACATGTTCCAAGACAAATGTTATAAGGTCGTCAAAGTTTTTTTCTGTAGACCATAATAACTAAAATATATTATTACAGCCACCATTAACACTATATCCTGAAATAAATAAAATCATAATGAGTCTATTCCACTGCATATCAGTGCGGGATAGCCTCATTATAATTTAACGCGAAGGACGGGGGGAGGATGGACAGTAAATATAACGGGATGTTATGTCTGCTTGGCGGTTATTACTACTTGTGGCGGTTATTGCCCACCTGATGGACGCACTTTGTTGTTATGGGTTTTGGTATGTTTGAGAAAGTCGACTTTTCTTGTGCTCAATTAATACGATAACGCTTAATGTCTTTTTTTAACCTGTTTTGCCCCACAGCTGGGCAAAGGTCTCCCCCATAACCTACCACTCTTTCCTATGTGAGTGTTTCTCTGGCCAATCTCCCAAAAGGATATAAAAACATTTTCCATATCTATGGGGATAAAAAAATGAAAATGAAAACCTCTACGATGACAATGACTTATTTTTTTTAAATAGGAAAAAATATATCATATCCCTATTTTCACCCTGTATACAATAGTTACAGAAATAAACAAAACCCACGGACCATGGTTATCAGTGAGTTTGTTTTTCCCATTTTCCTCCTAAACCGACATTACCGTTGATTTGATGGACTAGTGGTTACTCATCAACCTCGCCGATCCACCATTCTACGTGACCGCTTCGGCCGACGTCGGCTATCTTCGGGTTCTAATAAATGGTTATTGGGGAGCAAGGGATGGTGGTCATTGTTTCCATTATTATTTACCTAAATTAGAACAACTATGTTGGGGTTGTGTATCCTGATGTCATCAAATTAATATATTACTGGCAACTATTGCATTCAAACGTCAGATAAGATCCAGTTTTTGTACTGCTAAAATAAATTACATCACTCCTGTAATCCCCGAATAGAAGACCTACATTTCGCCAGTTATAAGTCTCTAAATATACAGGTAGGTCCAAATAGTGACGTCATAAAAATAATATATAATACGGTTCCCATACAATTTTCAAGAAACTATAACTCAACAAGGATCGCAATCAAATCTGAACATGGGGTAATTCGGATTTCCGTGGGCATGAGGAAATATTTATTTCTACCTCCCTGTATTATTATTATTATATCCCTGTATTTATCATCCGGGAAAAAGTCCTAACTTTGGGCATCTACTGAGAAATTCCTTCCAAAATTGTAGTTAATAACGATTCTCAAACGTTCAAAAAAAAAAATTGTAATTTCTACATTCTGTAAAAAAGGTGTAACTTTTTTTAATATAATTTTAATAAAAAATATAAAAATGTACAACATGATTTTTCATACAAACACATTTATATTTGACAATGTCAAATTTTAATAGATTTCTTATACACAGTAAAATAATGTAGATAACCAAAAATGTTGAGAGGTTGTCTGTGATGAATCTATGATATTGCTGATTGAGCATAGGTAAAAACGGATTAATCGACCCCTATCTCTGTCCAAATGCACTATTTATTTGTTCACTGTATATTTACTTTTCTTTTGCTGAACTATTTGCCTGGTATACATAACACTGCCAATTTAAAGAATTATAGAGTTGTGAAAAACCTCAGGCAATAATAGAAATACAGATTTGAAATTCTAATTTTTATTATTCGTTTCATACGTGCGTCCCCAACGTATGAATCGAATAATTTTCAAAATTGTACTCTTACTTGAAACCACATCATTGTATATCGGAAACTGGATATCGGAGAAGTGTTTTATCGCTTTTGAAGCGTTTCATATTTCTACAACTCCATACATTTTCGACTACCATAATCATTATTATCGCTTACGGTACCTCTTTTCAGTTAAGTAGTTTCCCAACAACTACGTTACAAACTTTATAATGATTGTGTGTTTAAATCAAAATTAGTGTCTGGTTACAAAGCAGGCACATCGTTTTTCAATACAACAATTTGCGAACATTTTGCGAACTGTGTTTGACTTACAGAAAATATTGTGCTTGTCAATATATTACTTCATTGCCTTTTAAATTAAATAATCTTGCCACTTCTTCTTTCTTACAGAAGTGTAGCAGAGTTTAACTTAAAGGATCCATAGATATGGTTATCTATGCCTTGATCAAATTTCTAACATTTTTCAAAATACTCACGTTTTGCTCTTTTCACAAATTCATCTCTATCCTAAACTATACTATACTACTTAGTACAGAAAGCCTTCTATTCTTAAACTCATATATTCCTAGTTTCTCGTTTATCTGTGCGATAAAACGGTATCTTTCTGAATAAAATACTTCAATATATTTGTTTAAAAGCCGAATTCCTGAGTGTCGTGATGTTTATCTTGTTTGATGTTCTCAAATTCAACACTCCGGATCAGTTCGAATGCTATTCCTTTGAGCTGAATTCCGTCAGTTAAAACAACGTCAACTCTTAAATGTTTGCTGATATCTCAGTATATAACTTGCTATAGACTTGGCTTGATAATTTCGTCATTCATTTGATTCGGTCGACCTCAATATTTATCTTTATCTTTTTCTGTTGTACAATTTATTGTTCATGTCGCGCATTGAAGTAATTTGGTGGTCTTTTAGCAAATTCTGTCCATTCACAGATCGTACCATCGTTTTACTGACAAAAGTTGTACTACAGTCAAAGCATTTCTGTGTTATTATTTTCAAGAATCAACGTGCGAGTGTTCTCTTTCACAAGTATCCATTAATGTAATAGTATTGTTTGTATATAGTAGTATGATAACTATAAAATAAAACTGAATGACGTTTACGGTTCTCTTATCTTGTCTTTTTATCTTTCACACGTTTTCGTTCTGATCTCACGGAGTTATATCTTTGTTATCGCCAAATTAGAGTTGATTATCGCTTGATATTTCTTTTCCTGGCTTTAGTCATCTTTACTTCTTACTTTCTTCTTTTTTTCTGTTTCTATAATTATGTTGTTATATCGTTGTTGCGAATTTTGGCTTAGTATATTTTCCTTTTATATATTTTGTCCTTTTATATCTTGAAACAAACATGCTATCTTACATTTAGTGAATCTTAAGTTTTCAAAACACTTAACTTAGTTTAACACACACTCACACAAAACACTATTCTTCAACTCAATTTCACCACTTTAATTCGTATACACTTCAATATTTCCATTACTGTCCGTATGCACATTAACCACAAACTGTAAGGAGCCAGTTCCCACTCCAGTCCCAGTTATAGCGTCAGTAGGAATCTCCAGACCAGTAGTTACTCCTGACACCATCGTTCTGAGGAGTCGGGAGGCCGGTGCCGATGATGAACCGGCCACCAGAACCACCAGCATCAGAACTATACTGCAGTTGGACCTGAAAATGAAAGATGATAAAGTTGAGCACGATCGAAATGGTAATGATTTAAGGAGATTTGATAAAGAATTGATAGTATACGATGAACACAGTAATGTTGAACAACCGATAATTAATCTCAATTTAAAATAATCAAAAACTGCTGACTCAACTCACATAATATCTAAAGATACAGACAAACGTCTGCGACCAGCACTTGTTCTTACCGCTCGGTAGTTTCCTGTGGACTGGCACGAAACCAATAGATAACCTGCCTCAGATATCTAATCTTTATCTCATCAATATCTGATAGAAGATCAACACGATTTTAAACGTTACTCGTGAAGGAGAGAGTTTAAAATAGATTGGAACGACGGGATATGGCGTGAAAGTATATTTTAGATATGTGATATGTTGTAATAAGCGATAAATAGATGGCATGCCATAGTTTCCGATATAGATGACGAAGATTCATTAAATTATGATTTGGCAGAGGAAATAAGAAAGGCAACTCAGTTTTTTCATTTGTTGATCAATTTCGTCAAAAATACGCCAGTGCAGAGAGCTTTATTCCAAAATAGTAATTATTATTATCAGCCATTTGTGTCCCACTGCAGGGCAAAGGCCTCCCTTCCCTCCTTCCACTTATCCCTATTCAGTGCTGTTGTTTGCCGATCTTTTTGAAAACAGTCGAGTTCGTCCCGCCATCTCCTTCTGGGCCTGCCGCGTGGCCGTTTGCTGCTGTTTGGGACCCATTGTGTTAATACTTTAGCCCATAGCTCCTCCGGCATGTGACAGATGTGGCCAGCCCAGTTCCATTTAAGCTTGGCAGCCGTGTGACCTACATCGGCAATTTGAGTTTTGGAAAGCAGTATCGAGTTCCTTATACGATCAGTAAGTTTAACTCCAAGGATACTACGCTCCATTGCTCGCTGACAGACCCCGAGTGCGGACTTTTGACGCTTGTTTAGTGACCATGTCTGCGCTCCATAGGTGAGGGTAGGAAGAATGCACATGTCCATGAGTTTTCTCTTCAGTGAGAGAGGGAGAGGTCCCTTCATGATTTGCTTCATCGACCAATAGCTCTTCCAGGCGTTCTCTAAATAGTAATAGATAGTCATATATCCAATATGAGTTTTTAAACTGACATGGTTACTAACACTAACCATGATCACGAATAAACTGATCATGATCATCCATGATCATGGTGCTCACTCAACTCAAAACAAATAGTAATCATTTCCAATGTTTCGTTAATATCCAACATTTTTACGAATATCAATGAAATCGTTGAAAGTGTTTTATCGTTTTACCTCAATATCAATGCTCTGCTTAACGCGTTTCGAAATTCTCTCCTCACTAGTATTTTGTCTAACCATAACAAAGAGAGGATGCTTGGTAATTTACTTTACAAACACATGGCATATTAAGTCCTGGGGTCCCTTGTCACCCTCCGAAGGGTAAAGTTAATCGAATGTCCGTCACTGAGGACTTAAGGTGAATGTTTGTCTTGCGTCGTATCCACCTCGTTCAGTTCGCCAGGGTAGTCATTTATCGTCGTCTTGTCTTAGACTTTATGTATCGATCGATGCTTTGAGCTTACTTCTATCATCCTATGAATGTACATAGTAATTAGTAAAGACGATTAGTAGTTTGTGTGTGATCAGAACAAGCAAGCATGTTTGTTTGTGTGTTTTTAGTGTTGAAATGATTAGATGTAGTTTGTTTCGTGTTTCATAACTGGTGAAATATAGGAGATCTACAGGTACACCTTGGCCTAACTTATCGGGGTAAAAAGGCATGGTGATGTGTTTAGTAATTCTGCTGAGATGGGTAACCGTGTCGGAAAGATCGACGGAATATTATTGTTATATGATTTAGTTGCATTGTTCGTCAACTGCGATGTCTTTCTTATCATAAACTGTAGCTACATGGTGTAAGGAACATCGACGCATCGTTACTATGAATTCAACACGCGGGTCAAGACTTGCCAGTGTTGACACTCTTTGTATTAATGCACCCTGTATAATATGTGCTAGTTACTTTAGCTTAGCATCTTCTTCAACAACACTACCTCTTGAATATTCTTTACTAATTCCAATTTCCCTTGTCCTCAGATTACATGGATTCCCTATGCAAGGACCACTTCCTCCAGCGGCAGTACCGCAAGGTGGACGGCGGCGTGCTCTGGTCCCGCAACGAGCGCAACCTGGACTGCACGGTGACGTTTCAAACGCACAGCATCCTGCAACGGTTCATGCTGCACTTTGACCTGCTACAGCTGGACTGCAACGATCATCTGTATGTGTATGACGGTGCACATGCGACGGCGCCGCCGAAGGTAAGGGCTCCTTTCTTATTAACATTGTGTACTCCTGTGTGTGATAAGAAATAACTGGCATGACAGAGAACCAAAAACTCGATGACATAACTGTGACATCCGCGTTTACTGATAACAATGACATCAGGAAGAAACGGCATGTTCGGCAACAAGGCTGTCATCACAAAACACATCACTGGGTCCTCGTGGTGGCCCACTCTCTGTCACAGAGCGGAGGCCTGGGTCCGAGCAGGGCGATCTGTACTTCCTCAATCGTCTATATACTCATCGTTACTTAGTGTTACTTAAAGTCACATAATTATTAATGTTGCAACAATTTTGGCGCGTGGCAGATTACGGCCCACTCTCTGACACAGAAAGGAAGCCTATTTCCCAGCTGTGGGGATGTTGTAGGCTAATAATGCAGAGCACTTTAAAAATACCCGTTCAAATCTTCAGTCTCATCCCACGCTCTCGTGCCATCCGCATCACTTATGGATGCCTCCACGGGATGGAAATGGATGCCAGAGCGACGACGATAAAGTTACTGCCTATGCGCCTGCTTCTCCTAATCGAAACCTTTTAGATAGACACTCAAGTTTATTTAGATCTCTTCGCGCTTTTAATTATTTAGACCTGCACTCCCGCACTACAACTCGCCAAACTTCAAACGCTTGACAGAAACAGTATGTAGTTACAAATACGTTTAGCTTAAAACGCTTATAGTTAATAGTTTATAGTTTTTATTGGGGCCAAAAGTTCCTCTTTGGGGAAAGTTCTATCTACCACCATGCCTGTTTCTATCAATGAGTGAAGAGTATCCGTATCTGACAAATTCCGGGCGTCATGAGATCTTCACATTGAAGATACTCTAATTTAAAAACATTAAGATGATAATTTTTGTACTCTTAAAATGCACAATAACGATATTTACTTGTTAAGCCTTAATGCCATGAGGCATTATCTACCAGATCACCTTGTATTATGTCACATCACAATATTTTTCCATTTGTTAGATACTGAGCAGTCACGAACAAAGTAATTAGTATAATTTCAGTCAGTCCCCGACGTCATTATAGATTCATGCTATGTCCCACCGCCAAGGTGGGATTAAATGGAACGTCAATTTGCTCCCTCCCTACATTCCTCGACGCTATAATACCTTTTCTAATGGCTTTTTATTATGAAATGCCATGAAAAATGTGATCGTTTTGAAAACGTAGTTAGATTTCGATGACACATACATAGTTTGAGAAAACATAGGTGTCAGGCAAGGTTTAACATTCTGAAAGTTGACAACGTCGCGCGTGGCTGTCAAATATTTCGCTGTTTTGAGTTCAAAATCAATATTACTAAGCATGAAATCTATCTGTGTTGCGAATCGCACGTTGAATAAATAAATAAATAAATTTCTTTATTGCCATAAAAACAGGGTACCGAAAAATGTGAGACCCTGGCTCTAGAGCTAGGTTAGAGTACCTCTATTTCAGGAGCCAGAAAATAATACCAGTGGTTTAAGTGGTATAACAGGTTTAGGAGTAAAAAAAGTATTTGTAAGGTTTCCAAACGCTCTTTTAACACGAAAATATAATTTAGACATATTGATTCATCAAAACAGCGAAAAAAATTACAGTGTTTAGTGACGTCGCTAACTTTAAACTTTCATCTTAAAAAGGTTGTAATTTTCTGTATTCATGTTTTCATTTGTATTGCAATATAATAAAGTCATCTGGATCTAAATAATTCCAGAACTTAACAACAGATTAATTCGTATTGAAATCTAAAAAACGCCAAAGACGCCAGGTGTTGAATGGATCCCAAATAATTAACAAAGGAATTGTAATGCAACTTTTGTCAATTTTAAATTTAAATTCGCCAAGTTTGCCTGGCAACGACTCTTGGAACAATGGCGGCCAAGTTTTAGCACCCATTGTAGACTTGCCAAGTTTTGTGCCAAGATGTTTATTTTGTTCTGCCTGGGTATTTATACTTTGTGGGAACTGTGAATTAATATTATTAGTAAATATTACGATGAGCCAGATGCTTTGAATTAGTACGTTTTTATATGAGAAGAAAAGAAGGTTTTTTTTTTTAATACTACTTTTTAAGGCCGTTTCATGACCCGTTTACTATTCAAAGCATCCATCAGCACTAAGTTTTGTGTGCGTTATATTGAGTTTTACCGTTAAACGTGATTTATCACCCAAAAAAAAAAGTCGTTTCCCAGCAATAATTTTTGCGTAGGGTTACTTAGTTTGATATACATAATGCTTGGTTGACGGCTTAACTCAATAATATACTTTTCTAAACTTCATTTATCATTGTATATTGCTTATTTAATAATAATTCCTTATTTAATTTAACACTACCACAGCAATGCCTGCAGTGACAAAAGAGCGAACACAACAAAAACTTTCAAAGTGCGATCATCCTATCGTATATCAGCGAAGCAATTTCTGACATTCCAACTTTGCAATCCCAACTTTCACATGTAAAATATATGCCCTACCCATTCAGTAGTCGGACATTTGACAAAAGCCGGAGTTAGGGCCTCCACGACTTGGATTACCAGGCTCCAACTTCAGGGCACTAACCTGCAGGCTACAGGCTGCAACGGCTAGTGCTATTCTTAACAATATGTGGTTGTCACAGAAACTTTGGCGGTTACATTGAAGTGGAAGTTTTAATGAGGAAACTGTGCCTGACTGCGGAACTGCGGATATGAAGCCCTGATAGGCGCGACGTGTGTAATTAAATGCTAAGTGAAATGTAAACAGCCGGTAATGGAATTTAAATATAAAGCAGACATGGATGTGTTGGAAACTGTTCAGTGTTCGTGTTACAATGAGGTTTTATTAATGTTTTAATTCGGATGAAGGATTAGATCAGAGAAAATAGTTCGCTAAAAAGTATTTAGCTACAAATACCTACATTCTTAAACTACAAACAAATCATGAACATGATCGCTATGTTAATCACCAAAAAAACAAAAGCATGCATTCCCTACCCATTTGAGTAAAAAAAAAGTAAATTCCGAAATGGTTTGTGAGAAATTGTTTGAAGAAACATACCAACAATATATTACAGCAAACACCACATCACATGAAACATTTGAAACGCTGGCCAAACTTTAGCATTCCGTTATATTCGGAATATTCCGTAAAAATTCACGCGAAGCCGCGAAACAATACAAAACGTAACATAGCTGAACTTAAATGGAATAAATTTGTTCGTCGGTTGAGGGAACTATTTGTGGATATATTACGCACAAAGGATGGCCACCTGTGTGGAGTTGCCAACTATCTGCGACACTTTGAGACAATAAGTAACAAACACTTTGATGATCGCCGGCCATGTTTGGAATAGTTGCGCAGCTATGCGGGTGTCGACATACGCCTGTGACCACTATTGTGTACGGTGCGTTGGAACGAACTGAAGTTTAGATTAGTTTAACTACTTAAATTCTTAATCATACCAGGTTGATAGAGGAGAGTTACAACGAAAGTTTTTTGCATTTGGCCAGCACATCACCCCGACTGCGAAATTTTATAGAAATTTCTAATCCTTTACTTTAAATGTTGACAACGCAAATATAGCAATGAATGTTGTTTTACTGTCACACTGAAAGGCATTACGCAACTGCCCAGATTTAATAATAGTAATTATGGTGATTCTGGCAAGACTTATGCATCGGTTAATAGTTTTTGTAGTGGTTCTTCAGAAGGTCAGGTGCTTGTTAATCGCAAACTGCGTGCGTGGTTTCTGCTTATCCCCCCATAGGGGTCACACTCCGCACTCACGCCTTTTTCCCGTGAAAAAGGCGTGAGTTTATGTATGTAATAGATTTTTTTTGTAATCCAATGAAACTAAATACCCGAGAATAACTAAACCAAATACACATACAGTTCACTTTCCACAGATATGAATGAAGTTCTTTCTAATAATATTACAGCTTCAGTTCCTGATTTGAGAATGGTCCAAAATACACTGGATGCTGCTTATATTTCGAGGCACGTAGTCCGAACCGATTTAGAGAAATAAATTACTAATGCTCCCGAGGGCGATGGGCGAACAATCTATCAATACTTAAACGATATTGCAGTCTTTTAGCACATTATTGTTATTAATGGCTCCGAGTGTATAGGCGTGTTACAGAGGGCCTGTTCTGTTGTTTGGTCTTTCACTTAATTATACTCGAGCTTTACTAACTGACAGTTTCTGATTAGAGAATTTGTTTATATAACTAGTCAAGTTGTGTGGAAACGCCTTAAGTAGAGTTTGACTAAGTCCAATTATACTTAAATACTCCAAATTCAAAACTTAAATCGAGGTTGTCAACTGAGATTGGCCTATACTTCAATTCCTCAATTCAGAAACCAGCAATTAGTAATGTTATGGATAACTTACTGGTAGAAAATATATGGCATGGCATTAAGTCCGTCTCTGTATTTTGTGCTTGAAGTGTTCAATCTTACAACATTAGTTTTAGTATATGCGAAACCTGAAACACGTGTCTAGTATTTTTATGTCAAGAATCTATGTACAAAGTTTCAAAACTGTATCATGAAAAATCACAAAGTTATAAGCTTGTTCTGTTACCTGGCTGTCCGCACAAAAACGTGGTCACCACGGCCGCCGCGCGCGCGCCTCCAGCGTCGTCTTGAACTCATTGAGAATAAAAATTTGGCAGTAGGTACCGAAATGATTGCAATAGGTACTTAGTGTCGCTCAGTATCCAACTTGTAGCCTTTTTTAAATATTTTTGGGACAAAATATAACATGGTTTAAAAATTATTGGAATCAATTCAGTTACTTATTCTAAACAAATTCAGGTTTCTCATATACTAAAAATAATGTTGTATATAAAATGGTAAACTGACTGACTGATTGACTGGGTAATATATCAACACACAGTTCAAACCGCTGGTCCTAGAAACATGAAACTTGGAGGGTGTGTTCTTTATGAAGAGTAAGTATCCACTAAGATAGATTTTTTGGGTAAAATAGGGGATGGATGTTTATATGAACGTCCGTCAGTTTTGAAGTAAGGATCTTCTGTGTTTAGGCTGACGATTGAAAATTAATTTATACGTGTCTCAGCGTTTTTGATCATTCTACCCTCGAAGGGTTAAAAAGGGGGATGAAGGTAAGTAACTATGTTTGTTCGGCACGTTGCCGTCGGATAATTTTCGACATCCACGCGGGCGAAGCCGCGGGCAAAAGCTATAAATAAATCATCATCATCATCATCATCATCATCATCAGCCTATAGCAGTCCACTGCTGGACAAAATAAATATAAATAAACTTACATAAATGTGTTATCAAAACTTGAGCTATGTTTAAAATAATAAGTTAACAAAAACGTTAAACGGGTTTTAGTGTTATTTAGATATCTTTAGCTTGTGATAGCTAAAGACATTTAAATAGCACTAAAACCCGTTTTCACAAATACTTAGCGATACCTAAAATTAATGCATGCTGAAACTTGACATTTCAATTCCAACTGTTAGTAACAATGAGCAGAAGGTCGTGTATATCTTGACAACTAAACACACCACTTTTCGAAGCTCCAAATTCCTATTACAGCAACGCAATTTGAAACACAAAGCCGTATAAAAAAAGAACCTTTCAAAGTCACAGATTCTTCAACATAACTCACGCTAACTAGTTTAAAGCCCCCTATTTAACTCAGAGTGAGTGAGCTGTAAGTCCTGGAAGCTGCATCACGTTTTAAAGTTACCGTCTCTCTCAGAGAACGAGGCTCAGTGACGCGGTCTCTGAATAGCAAGTAGGTGCAATCTTCACTGCATTGTACGCTAAGAATACCAGGCGGTCCCCTTTTGTTGAGGAATGAGGGCATAATAAAGAGCTTGCTTGTGATTGTCATATAATTATGAAAAGATTCTGTTCTATATCGTATTGCTATAACTTGAGAGCTGAGCAATGGAATAAATAAAGAATGATATGGTTGGGTAGACATAACATAACACCACGCTTGTAATCCCCGAAGAGTTAGGCAAATGTGTACCTAATAGTACACCAACATTTCGCCAGTTATGTTCAAGTCCAGTTGTGTGAAGGTTATAGGGGGCGAACCTATTGCCATCAACCGGGTACAAATGCAGACTCCGTGACTGTTACTGAGAAATTTCTGATGGAAAACCCAATAAAAATTTGCTCGACCCGGGAATCGAACCCAGCACTTCATGCTCGGGAGTCGCGTTTGCGACCACCAGAACAACAAGGCAGTGCTTAGGCGGAACGTATTAAAAACGAATAGGCTATCTGTCACTAAGGAAGAACAGACACTGATTTTAAAATCTAACATCTCACTTTTATAAGTGTTGGTAAGATCATAATTAACTATAGATTTACATTTGCAGCCTCCTCAAACAAAATGAATAAAACACAAAATTCTTTCTCAGTCTACACGGAAACTGCAAAATCACTGTAAAAGACCTTTTGAGCGCGCTCTGTAATTGTAAAACTAACAAGACAGTCACAAACAAGAGCCGTCGCAGACTTCGTAGTTTTGCTGAAAGAGAACTCGTTAACTCATTTTGCTCAAACTTTCAAGTGTTCCAACTGATTCTCCGGGCTGGCTAATTAAAACCATGTTTTAGGCGAGCTATAGCTATTAAAGTCTTTAATACAACCACCCGAGGCATAGTTAGCATAACAAAGCCCTTCTTAATTCATTCTTCGCCGTAATCTGGAGCTGAGGAAGAATTTTTAATATCAACCCGAGAGCTTTATTAAACACAGTATATAAGAATAAATGCAAGTCCACTAGTGCCTTTGAAATGCAAGGAGGGAGGGTGTCTGGGTGTCCGGCGAGACGTGATGTATGGGGTGGGGGGAGGGGGCTGTTCAAATCCGGGGGTCGTCACGTCTTCGCTATCGTTCTCCCTGAAATATGACAGCGATATAGCCCGGACATCGTCAGTAAGCCCGGCTCGATGAAGAAAATATTGCCGGCGCATGAGCGATCAAGCGGCTGCCACCGATTTATATAGACTCTCCGTAAGCTATGATTGAACACCGTGGGAACTGTTGTGAGATGCTTTATTCGTTTCGCCGTCGGTCGTGGGATAGAAATGTAGTGATGCAATATACTTCGGGATACTATCAAGTGTAGGTCGACTTGTCAACGTGAATGTAGATTTAGCGCTTATAAGAGTAACAGGTGCTATTGTGATTAATTTGGCTATTTATATAACCTTGTGTAATTAAAAAAAGAAACTTGGAAAGTTTTAGATATAATATTTGGAAGACTTCATGGTAATTGTTATTTATTTCAAATAGGTCAGGTACGCCAGGTTATTTAGAATCTTAACATTCAACATATCAATATACAAGCACACATTGAAAAACAATTAAACTATGAAACAGAATTTTATAAACGTTTTATGAAAACTTGAAAAAGACATTGTTATAGCTGTATTGTTGTTTTTAAGATGTATATATTTTATTATTTCCTTATATTTTTTTATTTCTATAATATTTCTGTTTTTGTTAAATTATTTTATGTAAATTTGAAAATTTCTTTGTTCTGCAACGAAAGATTGTCCTCCACGACACAGGGAACCCTAGTGTGGAGACCAGAGATGTATTTTGGATGTGATGTACCTCTGAAACAATAAAGTTATGTGTATTATTGAATTTATATTATTTTTATTACTAACAAATTGGATTGTATGATCTGTTAACTATATGATTTGATTTGATTGATTTACTTAAACGCAGTAGTAAAGAAAGTTATATTCACAAAGTGTCTATAGTTTTTCTTCGTCTGATTAACACCCTTACACCTTATAGGTACAAATTGAGGCTTTTTGTTTCGTTTAGATCGATTGGTTACATTTATGACATTTTTATACCTTTCAGCTAAATTGATGTTAATGTTTTATTAATTGCTTCAGAATTTTTGTTCCATTTTTCATTCTGTCGTAATTATTATAGATAAAAAAATACTCGTAAGCTAATGGTTTCAGGTGTATGAGAAAGTATAATTATTCATTTAATTCATTAATAGATTATTCTATCGTGCTCGGTCAGGTTGCGGTGGACTGTGGAAATATTGAACTGTTATTAGAATTACATACTGCCACAAAGATAGATATTACGGACATTAAAACAAACACGAAAAAAATATTTATCTTCTACATTATCTACTCCTTTTTAGAAGTCGGTTAAAATGTAATTTTTTCTCACTACGTAATTTTAATGAGCTTTAAAGATGATACTGTTACTTTCGACTGGCAAGACTAAGCAATTGAAACTATTATGAGCCCTCGGGTATAAGAGTAGAGGAAGACTCAAGAAATGATGTATGAACTGTGTAAGGCAAGAAAGGAGGTGTCTGATGAGATGAAGAGAAATAGAGAAGTATGGAAGTAGAAGACATGCTAAGCCGACCCCAAATAAATTGGGATAAGAGCAGGAGGATGACCCATGCATAAGTGACAGAGACGACTTTCTACAAAGCCCAGCATTATATAACTAGAAGAGCTACATCAACAGCTGCATACAGTACTAAACACATGTTTGTATTGAACACTGCTGACTGCAATTGCAATCAAGTCTAATCGAGCAAGTGTCAGAGCTAAAGGTCCATTGTGATGTATCAATAGTAGTCTACTGTCTAGCTCTTGACACGTGAGTGTAGAGTCTCTACAATAGTTCACGTCGGCTGACAAATGGACCAATGATTCTGTCTTGAGATAAGCAGAAGCGATTGTTTCGAGATATGCTTGGGTTAGGCTAATTGTGGTTATGGCCACTGTTAACTGTTAGTGTTTCCGATATTTGCCTAGCATATCATATCATACGTTACATAATGTGTCTATGCCAGTTTACTTTTTTTTGGATCTTTTTTAAATTATCGAGGCTCAACAAAACGATTTTGTTGATTGGCTATATTTTATGACATTATGTAAATAAAAGTGAATTCATTACTGTGTACTAATAAATATGAAAGTTTTAATTCTTGTTATGCTTTAGAGACTGAAAGGTTTTGTGTAAAAGACTCATGAATTAATGTACGTGATAATTTTTTATTGCGGATCAGCTAGTTTTTTTCATATTTTCTCACACCCGTTTTAATACATCATTCACTAATGAAGTTTGAATCTTCTAAAACTTGTATTGCACTTTTTCCAGGCCGACCTCTCCTGCCGGAACACCAAGCAGCAGGTCGGGGCTCTGTTTACACGCAGCAACTTCGTGACGCTCAAGTACGTCACCGACAACTGGGGCACCGACGCCAACGGGTTCAGGCTGGTGATCACCTCCGTCAAAGACCCCAGTGAGTACTCTCATTTAATTGGTAAACCTTGTACTTTGAAACTTACCGATACTGCCCTCTTAACTGAAAACAGGAACCATTGTTACTGTTCTTTCAGTTGCGATGACAGTATTATAAATATAGACCAAAGCTGGGAATAATCTTCAAGTACCTAACTTCTTCGAATTCGACAGAAAAGCACCGATATTTTTTATACTGTTGACAGAAATAGGCCACGAAGATCAATAATCTGTTTCCTTTAAACGCGAAAGAAGCTTGTTCTGTCTGTTTCATGTCTTAAACACTCAACAGATCAGTGACAAACAAAGAGAGAGCTAGTCCAGGACCTGCTGGAAAATGACATATGCTACTTTCCACTCTAGATAACAGATGAAATCGCTGACAACAGCTACCAACAAACAAAAGACCGTAGTAATATTGAAACTACAATTTAATTACTTTGTCTCCCAAGATTCCGTAACTCTTTCCTCAATAATATTGTTGAGAATCCAATTAAAATCCCATAAACGATAAAACTAGACCGGGAATGAAGCAATAACCATCTGTTTGTCCCAATAAATACGAGTACCTATCTGAGCGATTTTATATAAAAAACTCGAGGCACGCTCACGACCCTCCGGCCTCCATCGTCACCCTCTTTAATTTCACCAAATGTTTATTTATTCGAACAAACAGTCGACAGGGCAGTTCGTTTACACATTCCTCCTGCTTTATGTATATGTGTAGGTATTGATATTTTTATTGTGTTTTCTGAGGTTTCCTACAGGTTCGTCGGTAGACAATGTTGACCTGTTGCTTCGATGTTTTTTATTATCGTCACACTCTATCGTGTCTTTAGCTTTATTTTTTACATTTCAATTCAACATTCTTTGCATTTTTTCATCAATTTTAATTACTGAATATTTAACACTGTCACACCGTTCATACCCATAATAACTTTCTTTTATTCGGTAATTATTTACTTCATAAACGATCATCCAGGTCATTACGTGGCTCATAATGACCCACAAATGTTCACACTCATGTATGGATGGACGCACGGGTCAGCCGATTTTTTAATTATCATTACTGTGTTCTGCCTCCCTAATGGTTGTAATCGTCATTATTGCTTTTCAATTCTAACTTACGACCTTTCTACCGTTGGTTCAGTTCGTAATAACTTTTAGAGAATATATTTGTATATATTCTCTAAAAATCATTATAATACCATTCAATAAAAACTTAGACCTAATACCATACGTTTTAATGACGTCAATCTAGCTGTAAACACGACTGCTTATTACTGTGAATATGAGGACTACGTGGGTCATACTATTATTATTATTTTAATTTTTTAGTTAAGTTAGTTTCACGATTGTCTGGCAGTTTGAGTACTTTATGCGGCCTACCCAAAAGTCCTTTCTTTGGTATTGTTCGTCGTGTCGTTGAGCTCCTTGGATTACGAGTCGAGCTACACGATCACTGACAAATGCTTGCACTGTCTGGACAGGTCCACTCAAATCTGTGTGGTTATTTCTTCAAAATACCATCTCGGACATTAATCTACATGGTCCTCATATGACTTGAGCAATGTCTGGACTTTAAAAGAGACTGTGACCTCTGAGTTTGTTTCGGATGTTTCTTCTCAGAGTAGTCAGGTACGAAACACCGGCCCCATCTAGTTTTAAAAAACAACATGTTGTGACATGTAAAAGAGTTTTGTAAACCAACTTACAGAAATAAATATGATTTGATTTGATTTGATTTGACTAATGTTCTAATTTGCACCACACCACACCATGCGCGACAATTACACACATTGTTATCTTAGTAACGTTTGAGGCAGAAGTCGCAAAGCCTCACAATATAATTATAACCAAGGACACATCTCTTTCACTCAAGTATGCATATTAAATTACAGTGAGACGCACAAAGGAAGCAATTAAATTGTCCAAAAACATTACTGGAGCAGAACCGTTTGTTTCGTCTTCACCTTTGAGCCGTACATAACACCAATTAGATTTTCCGCTTGGCCGCGTGGAAAAACATACTCCAAAGGATTTAGGAACACACGACGGGGACTTGGGAGGATCAGAGAAAGAAACTGCGAACAGGAGTCGCGAAAAGACACGATAGAATTTTAATGGGAATTTTATTGCTTGTCGACATTTTTTGGACGATTTGCTGGATGAATGAGAGTCTTTGTAGGCCTATAAATAAGGAATGGTTATTCCTTTGATGTGAGGTGATAGTATGCCTTTGTGGAAATAGTTATTTTCTTAATCAAGTTTTATTATTGATGTTCGAAATGAAAGTGGACCAATTATGGGTCCCAGTAGAACTACTTTGTTCGGTCAAGTATGTAGCGTGTCTTCAATTCAATTTACCAGGAGTGTGTGTTTAATTACACTACTTTAATCTTTTTGTTTGTTCACATTGAGTGTTTTCGTGCTCTGTATCTACGATCTCAGTATTACTTCGTCGATCGGAAATCTGTAAGTTACGACGCAACTTATTGAACGCTTTCGTAAAGGTGAAAAATAACTTTCCTTTGTCCAGTGTATCTGCTATCGCTAGGAATTCCGGATTGAGTAAAAATATCTTTTGTGCGATCTTGTGTAAACTCGGCAACAATCCATTTCCTTCAAATCTTTTTATTGGATTTCGAAAAAATGGATTTCGGATATATTGAACCAATTAAGTTTGTAAAGTTTCAACTAGAGAAACTGAAATCTTCCTTTGTTTTTCAAAAATGCTTTATTTTTTTTAACCCCTTTATTAGCCATAATACAAGGCACGGTAGGATCTACTTGGTGTTTTCAATGATTAGTTTGCCTTGTATTAATTATCTAAAACATAAAAAACAATATGACTGTATCGAGTGGCATTTATCAAAGCTATAAAGTAGCACCATTAAGCTGATCCATCGCGGATGAGATCTCGTATCATTTTTATGTCTCAGACATTAAATCTGAAGCCCTCAGAGCCTTCTGTGCGAACATTGAAAAAGTCCTAGCGCTTAAAAAAGTTATGGCCCATTAATACAAGGGTGAACTGAAACGGTAATGGCATAAAATCGATGAGATAGTTGACAGTTGTAAAACTGGTTAAAAGTTTCATAAATCTTTAGGCTAAAAGACAGAAACACTGTGAACTTAAAAGTAGGGAAACAGCAGATCAAATATTTTATACCAAACGATATCGATACAGTGAAAGTTGGTCTGCAACTGTGTCATTGCCGACTATCGATGCAACTTAGTTCATATCACCCGACGCTCGATAATGAAGTGTGGGAACTTCCCAACTTTGCCCCATTAAGACATAGTTGGTAAGCGACCCCCGGGGACCCCTCTGGACAACCGCTGGTCGACTTTGCACCTCAACTTGCATACTTCCAAAGATTACTCGACTAGACTCTTTGGGAAAGTTTTAAGTACGATTTGGTAGTTGTTTAAGATCTTCCGAGATGGGTTTTGTTACGATTATTGGCTTGTTTATGTGTTCTTTACTATGTACGGGTCTTTCATCGACCATCTGTGTTGTTAGATAACTAATAACTTTAGTTGATGTAGGTAGTCTAATTTAGCCTGTTCAAGATTTATGTTCCAATATTTTAAAAACATTTGAAACTTCATTTTGAATATTCAAAATCTGAACAATCCTTGTTGTTTGAGCAGCGAGCTCCCCTTTGTGCCCACAAAACGCTACTCCAACACAAATTCTTCATTAAATATCATCTTTAACTCGCAAACAATGCATTTGAAAATTACACTGGGAGTTTTAAAATTCCTGTGAGCGCAACTGACTGGTTTCACAAAGCAGGATATGTTAAGCGCTCATGCCATTGAATTATGCAACAAAAACGCGCTCGGCGACACCGCCTGAGACGCCGGAATAACATTTTAAACAATGCATTTCATACATGCCGCGCTCTACATGAGCACCTCCCTATCGCCTTCCTGTACAGCGCGCGGTGTATATGCGGCAGGGAGAAACAATCCCCCTTTGGAGATCAAAAGCAGTGTTTCGGCGGCTACAAGTCTATTTTGCTTCGCTTTACACAAATTTGCAGCTGCTTTATGAAGAACACAATTAAAGGTTGGGGGTACTGGGCGATTAGCGTTAACCATATCGTTGCGTATCTCTGGGCGGCGGCTCGTTAAACCCGGGGTATTGTTCGAGTCCTTTTGGCGGATTTTTTCGACGATGAATGCCCAATTTTCAGGGAGCGCGACGTCAGCAATTTGATTGTCCGGTTGTAAGTGACAGGGTTTTTCAATTGATAAGGAATGTTTTTTTAACAGATAGCAGTTTTAATGTTTTATTTTTTACTTTAACGACGACACGGAATGATTTTCAGTTGGGCTGAGTTTTGTGAATAGTTTTAAGGTGGAAAAAAGATATTATTGTGTTTTTTTCTTCTTAATGTGTCTTTTGGGCGTTGTAAATCATGACAATAATATGTTGTCGTTTCTTGTGTAGGAGTCCAAAAACTCATTGTGATACGACGATCAAAGAAATTGTAGATGTTTTTTTGCTTCCTATTCTTTGAATGGCAAATTGTCACAGAACTGGTACAGATGAAAATAAAGGAGGGCCCTTCTGTGGGAGTGTACAGTTCAGCCATAATTAATCAGTTATTCATTTTATAACGCCTGCGTGAAAGTCCTCTTCTTTTTTCTTCAATTTGGAAAAAAGTCTTCTTCCCGATATTTTCCTCGCTTTGCTCCTAGACAACAAAACTTATTGGCAACCTTATTCTAGATATAATCTACCGGCTCAATGTACAGCAGAGTACAATTTTCTCAAGGCGTACCGCCATTTATAAGTATGTTTTCCTTTTTCAATCAGAACCAAGATTTCAGGTCAGTTCGCTTGGTTGGCAGCACCGGAGTACCGGCTTCTTGTATTTTATCGTTTACAAAGAAATACATCCGTTTTTTTCCCTCTTTTTATAATATATTAAACGGATTTGTGGCTTCTCCTTGCGTTTGATGACTGAACAAATATAGGTTGGTGTTTGATCTTAGGAGGTAATTCAATGAATGAGGATATCATTCGTTTGCTCATGTGGTAAGGAAGTGAGTGAATGAGCTTTGCTTTAGGATTGCTGGCGGCAGCATACCTACAGTCGGAAAAACAATATGTTCCTTTCATTTTTTATCCTCAACAGCAAATGTTTACTTACAGCTTCGAACCTGAGAAAGTAAAACGATTGTTATCTATATGTCGATGCCTTTTTTTCATGGAGATAGGCAAAAACTCCGAACGCCACAACATCTTCTTTTAACCGCAACATTGCCTTATCACATCATTCTTATGCATATCATTTAATTTCAAAGTTACGTCTATCATTCAATTTCAAAGTTACACCACGACATCCTTCGCAACTTTCCATTATCGTTTTCATAAATCGTATTTCATATCACATCACATTTAGTATCACCTGTACCTTCAATGAGTTCACTCTATTTTTGATGTTTTTTCGCACCGTTGTTCCAGAACATGGGTGCAAAGAATTCCGGTGTAAGCAGCGCGAGTTCTGCGTAAGCGCAGACCTCACGTGCGACGGCGTCGATCACTGCGCCGACGGCTCTGACGAGGACACCGCCGCGCTTTGCCCAGGTACCTCAGGCGGAGCACCACGCTACGATCGGCATACAATGAATGACACTCTCATAGCTATACAGCACAACGATGCGTTAAAACTGTTGCCATATTCATTTTACTTGCTAACATTTTGCCTTTTACTTCACATTTAGTGGATGATTTATCACCAGTACTGAGGGTCTAGATTAGTGGTTCTTTCAAATTGATTGACGTAAGTTTTCGTTAACTTATGTCAGTTTAATACATTTTTGACTATTCCATCATCGATCGTTATCTATCGCTGGTAAAATGTGCCTGGCTAGACCCTCTTGACCGTAGATTGTATTGTAGAATTTGTAGATTAGAAAGCTATCTTTTTTGTGTTTTTATTTTTCTTGTGTTTTTCTTAAATAAAAATATTTTCTTTCTTTTATTTTTTTGTTTTATTTTATCATTGTACCGATGGGAGTTTCAGCCAATGGCTTTGTAGGCAAAAGAATCAAGGGCTTGATTCTGTTCTGGACACGGTCGGTAATGGTAAGAGGTTCCTCTTCTGGAGCCCTGACTGCCCGGAGTTTCCAAGAACCCTGGTCACGACACTTGCTACAGAGGTATTATTTATTTATTTTTGCTTTTGTTTTATAACATGTAAAAATGTTTATGCTTTTGTTTACAATTTATTTGATGTTACAACATAGTTCGAAAAATCTTTAATTTGCGAAAATTTCAGGATTTAAGCCTATTTTAAGTACATAGCGAATAACTACGATATGTATGAACGCTGATTGGCTGATATGAATGAGACACTATGTTCTGGCAGATTCGCTCATTGGTTAATAGCTTAACACTATTTGCTGTTATTCTGAACAACAAGAATAAGGATTTTATAAATTCCCAGATATATTATAAAGTCAATCAGCAATCAAGTTGCATAGAATTTTTACAAAAATCCTAGGGTTTCTGCAAAAAAAAAAATAATAATTTACTATAACTCTGTGACATAAATAAGTATTTGTTGATGAATAAATCAAATCTCTCATGTGAATGCCTCAGAGAGCGGCGGAACGGGCGCGGGAAGCGCGTGGGTGGTGGGATGCGCCGGCGCCGCGGCGCTGGTGGCGACGGTGGTGGCTGCCATCACCTACTGCGCCTGCCGCCGCCGCGCCGCCAACCAGCGCACACGGCTACATAGTGAGTAAACCACTTTCTCTCTCCTGTCAGCACTTAGACAAAAGAATTAAAGGGCGTCAAACATTTTTTTTCGTGTTTTTGGTCCATTGAATCAGCATGGCCATCCAACGTGGCAATGCTGCCAGCCTTCTGGTCACTTTCCCCGTTGAGAGCGATGCGGGCGAACATTTATTTACCTCTGCTTTCATTGCTGTCGAAACCACAATGATCTTATTTCTGGTTACAATAAGGTTGCAGTTGAGTTGCAGCACTCTCACACCCTTGCTACGTGACGTTCTTTTTCACGATTATTAACATGAAAAGGTAACTGTTACCCATCCCAACGCCAAGATTTCAGAATCGCTCTTTTTTCTGCCAGGTGCACCTCTTGGGCCCCTGTAAATACGACAAAATTAAGATTAACAAGTTTTTACCAAGGGTAGCCATACAAGAGCAGGTCTCAATTTAGTCAATGAGCAACTTACAAGGACCTATCTCGCAGCCTGCTCGAACACTTGAGCAGACACTAACAACTGTCAGCAGTGAACCGACTGGAGCGGGTGCGATACTCAAGCGGTCTCGTGTATGAAATAAATGAATGCATGTGCGTTAATGAAATTGTAGTCCATTAAAAAATACACTATTTCACCAATTTAACGTTATATGTTTACTTGCAGTGCAAGAGTTGGCGAGCAGTAATGGCGGCGGCGGGTGCGCGGGCGGTGAGTTGGGTGCGACGCGGCTGCCGGGAAACCCGCAGCCCCCTGCGGGCCCGTGCGGGGCGGCGCGGGCGGGCCGCCTGCGGCGAGCGGCCTGAGCGCCGTGCCGCACAAGGACGAGTGGTTCGTCTAGCGGCCCGGGGCCCGCAGGGGCCGCAGGGGGGGGCCCGCCCGCCCCCGGCCAGTGTTACAACATGTAAATTTATCGATATGACATTAAACATTTTTGGCTTATCGTTCGTATGTTATTGGGTCGAATTCGCCGACCCGAATCCTCATCCTTTGTTTGTATACACGTTGTAATTCTGCGACTATTCATAGATATTATAGAATAATTGTAATCGTCAAATAAATAAGTTTTTTGGTATGAGTTTTGAAAATTGATGTTATTCCTACCCTCATTAGCGTGTAGATAAATAATCACAAAGGACTCTACGCACATCTAAGACTTAACAAGTGCACGGCGTAGATGAGGCCCGCTCTCAGCTTCAACAACCAGCTGCTCAGCCCTTGCTCTTGCACTAATCTGAGACAAAAATACCAATACAGTACATTAATTAGAAACCTGAGCCTCTACACTACCCACCTTGACATGTACAGTTCTTTTCGACTGGAACACCGCATACAATGACCAGTAGCAGAATACACACAGTAATTTGTATATTTAAGAGCCACATCTGATGTCATGTCTCAAAGTACCCCACATACGACAATAAGCATTCAAACAGGTACTTCACGAGAGCACATCCAGTCAGACGAGAGCAGTTCCAATGAAGGAGTTAATTCAAGTCGACTTAATTTAATAAAATAATATGAAGAAAATGTTTTTATTTCATAACTAGCTTATGCCGGCGGCTTCGTCCGCGTGGAGTTCTGTAATTGTCTCGCGGGATCGTACTACCAGAATAAAAGTATAATTTGTGTTAATCTAGGTTATAAACTATTTGTGTGCCAAATTTCATCCAAATCCGGTCAGTAGTTTTTGCGTGAAAGAGTAACAAACATCCATAACTTTTAGATTACCCACGAGTATGTTCACTTAAACCCTCTTGAACTACAGCTCACAGTCTTGAACTCATATCAGTTACAGCTTTGCCCAACTCGCCTGATCAAACAATTATCTAGTAAACAATTTGTTGTATTAAACAATGTTATTGGATAATAAAGAAATCGATGGATCATCTGATGTTATGTATAGGGTCACAGCTGCCTACAGATGTCTGCAATACTAGAGACAAAGATGAACGGTTTCATTTGAGATGTGCCAGTAATTACACTCAGCTTGACGTCTGTAATATGCATGGTGATAGCACTTCACAGATTTGGCTCCTTCTGAAGGAGCCCTATCTAGACTAGGTACTGAACTTCTTCTTAGAGTATCGATGGCTAAACTTGTTTTAGAAACGCTAACACCTTTGATAAAAATTATTCTAAATGGATTTTTTATTTTTATTTTATTTAACACCGTTGGTTGTCGCTCATCTTCGTCCTCACACGTAAAGAATACCTGACAGGCCAAGCTGCGCATGATGAAACGCAGCGTAAAACTGACAATACTGCTTCACACACATTAAGCGAAACTTATGCTGCATGTGTGGGCTTCCTTAAAATAGCTGGCTTTTCACACTCTACTGCCGCCGGCTTCACAGGAGAGGCTACTGTGCGGCGAAGTTCTTTTTCACGAAAGCGTCCGTCGGTCTGTCTCAGAGAACCTCTTGGTAAAGATACATTCTTCAATAACTTTTTTGATGGTACAGAACCCAGTAATGTGAATTGACTAAATGATTTTGTTTTATTAACGAGGATTACTTAACAGAATCATCATTATCTTGCCCTTATCCCGATTTATTTGTGGTCGGCGCAGCATTTCTTCTTAAAACATTAAAATAGCAACTCAGAGCGCCATCTGTTGAATATGTTCTAAAGCAATTCTGCCGGAAATGGAATCTTTTCTAAAACAAGCTAGTTTCAAACATTTTAATTGCGATGGACCAAACTGCCAGAATACGAAATTATTTAAAGCCTTTAATTAATTTTATAACCAGAATATTTGATTGGGGAATAATTACTGTATCAAATTTATTTTTGGTATCAGCGCCATCTTCCGTCGAGTAGCAATACTACGTTCCAAAACTAGTTTTGTCGGACTGCAACAGAGCAAAAGAGCTTTGAACTTTGAACAAAATATTTTTAAGAAAAAGCTCGCTACCATTTTATGCAATTTCTTGAATTAAAACTAGGGCAACGTTTGGTACTTTATGAGAATTCTTACTCAATACTATTTATTAATTCCCAATAGCAGTTGTTTGACATCTGAAAAGTTTATTATTGTTGTGTACTTGTGTGTACACTGTTTTCTTGGGTTCCTCGGCCTGGCGCCTGTGACCGGTTCGTGTCAAGAAGTCGGAACTCGGATTCGGTTCGGCCGTCCTCTCGTCAGTCGACCACTAGCTTTCGGTGGCTGTGGTGTAACGTGTAAGCTTATTCGCGTACTTTCGTATTTTATTTCGTGCGTATTCTTAAAAACTTTTGTGCTTTTCTTCAAAACACGTACTAAAAACCGTTTAACTGTGTGAAACATTGTGTATTATGTAGTATTTGACAAATAAGTGTGTCGTTTCATTAACGTTAAGAAGAAATGAGTGCTTGATCGTGAATTTTAGATAAAAAGTTGTTGTTTGGAACAAAATCTTCGTGTTTTGTTTGTGTATGTGATGTTAGGGACTTAGGATGCGGTGGGGTTGGCTCTGGTTGCCGCTGCTGGTGACGGCTGTCACCGCCAAAGGAAAGAAACATCGACATCACAAACCTGGTAAGTCGTGTTCATTTCTAAAGTTTTCTAACATGTTGTTGTGATGAATAGCGTGTTTCAATTGTGGAAGCTGTAGGTCGTATACCTACCTATTTATCCCTTTATAGTAGGAATTCAAAGAAAACAGAAGAAAGAAAACAAGAGATCTTTGCGATTTGTGACTTTTCAAAAAAAGAGTGTCGTCTCGCAAAAACTGCCAAATTACTTTGTAACCTAACTGTATGTAATATTATAATCTACTCATGTCGTTTCAATACCTATACTTGTGCCTTGTCAATAAACCATTTTAGCAGACTAAAAAAAAAAAAATATCAGTCTGTTGATTACTTTTCCAAAAACTGTGAATCATGTAGTAATTCATATATATATTAAGTAGGTACCTACTGAAAAAGTACAGGGAAGTCTCCTAAGATCTTTTTACGTATTTATTAGTAGCTACGGTAAATTACCTACTTAGTGAGGAACGTACCGGCTACCTGCCTTTACTGCCCCATCTTAAAAATCCACTCCATAAAGTAGCTTACCTTCTGGCGCAAAACTCAATGAAACGTAAATCCCAACAGATTAAGACGATATTCTCAAGTAAACGTCCGATGTTCACTAATTAAACGCACAATTAATTAGGGCTGCTGACAGCGGTGTCAGTTTCACTGTCAGCCCGGGCATGCGTGCGATCCCTTCTCGGAAACGTTGCCCATCTAGTCTATCCACACATACCTACCAACCCGCTGTCCTATAGATACCTAAGGGGTTATTCGGTGCCCAAAAGACGGTCATTCTACCATCAGTTCACTTCGTGGCCTCTTGGTTGGTAAGAATGACGCTAGACTCGATTGATCGTGCAAGTTTTTAAGGTAGGTTTATGCTAGACTAGTCTGTATTAGTATGGTAGGTATGCACATGTGATGAAAACCGGTGTCTAAAAGAATGATTAATGTAAAGGTTAATGTGAGGATAGGGAGAAGAAGACCAAGGAAAAGATGGATAGATTGTGTGAGGATTGAGAACTGATAATGAAAGATAATGGAGTAAACGATAGTGTGACGGATGACATGGACATGATGGAGATTGGAAGAAAAAACGTGTTGCGCCGACTACAAGTGTCATGGAACAAGGACAGGATGATGATGAAACGCGTTTTATTTTGCGGACAAATATTCTGACAATGAACTGCAATATTGTACAATCAACGTAACAAAAGCTGTCTAGGTCGCTTCGTAGCCGTAGGCACTGGTCGGACAAATTCAGAGTCATCTATCCGAGAAGAAGACGAAGATCGTGAAAAAGGCGAAGATGCTAGAAATATCCATACTTCAGAGTTAGCAGACGAAGTGATGATTAATCTCAGGGCACACTTACTTCTTATTCCCCTACAGAACGTTTCTAGTTGTGTAGGCCTTTTTCCAACGGGACTGAATTAATTAAAACGGGTACTACTACTACTTTAATAGCCTTTCGATGTCCAAACACAAAGAAAGCAGTTGTCCCTGTCGGTAATAAAATAAAGTCCGTGATAGATTCGTCTTTGTCTGGTTGAACAGAAAAGGCGCTGTGCGAAGAAAGTTCCGCGCCATTGACTCTGATTATTTCTAAGGAACATGTGCCTACTTAAGATTTTATCTGTCGTCGTAAATTTTGGTGTAATTCTCTTCCTTTCGATAGGCTTCAGCGAGCACCAGCAAGTAAAAATCCTGTAGGTGAAGTCTGAATGTAGCGCCGGTGACCAGAGGAGAAATCGACTGGCATCGTATGTGTATGTGAAACTTTGGTTTCAGTCATGTATTCAAATTAGGCCGATAAAGAGTACTTTTTGAACGTCAAAATTTACAAGAGACTGTCCTCCAACACGCCCTTTTAGTGTATGGCAGGTATTTCAAAGAAACGATGGATGGACTGTGCGGAAGATAATATGACTAGAAAAGCAGGTGATTACTGAGAGTACAGCTAATAGAGCAAAAGAGATGTTGCGCCGACCACAATTGAGAAACGAACACAAGAATGATAAAATGATGGGTACAGAAAAGATTACCAACTTTTCCTTGGCCCTAAGATCCACTGCGCTATGTGTCTTCTCATCTATGACAACTTCTAGAAGAAACATCAATACAGCTAAGCTAGGTGAGGCAATTCTACGACGAAATCATGTCATAACCACGCGAACAGAACCCTGTCGGCCAAACAGGTTGGCATGGTACACGGTACACCTGTACAAGTGTACACCCCACTATAGTACGCACTAAGATACCAGCGATTTAATCATTGTAACATTATATGAAAACGCAGAGAAGCTGTAGACATGTGACTACACACAGTTGTGAATAACCATTTTCAAAGAGCTAACAACTTTTTTTTAAAATTAATATGTCTCGTACTGCTTAGCAAGTTGTTGGTCTAGCAGTCGCAAGAACAACTGCTGAGCTTAAAGTCTTGGGTTTGAGCACTAAGTCGGTTGTTTTTCCAAGTTCTCAGAAATAGTCTTGATTTGTGCACAGCTGATGGCAATAGGCTTGCTTTCTAAATGTGGGTGTACGATACACTTCTGCCTAACCCTTCGTGTATCACAAGTGTTATGTGTGTTATAAGCATGTCAAATTGTTTATCTCGCGAAACCAATAATGTTTGAAACATACATATTAAGTTATCGAAAAGTAATAAAAAACACATTATTGAAATGTCATATTTGTTGTAACTCCTTGTCGAAATACGAAACGTTTTGAAAGCGATTGTCTTTTGTCTGGAGTCCGATCCACGACAACAATACTTAAAACCCCTTCACTAGCTACATCGGCCTTATCTTATCACTAAGTGCAACCTATACATCTATCAATACAAAACGCACTCTGTCCATACATGATTATGATTTTATGGTCACATTGCCGCTTCACTATCTCCTGTGCTATTAATATGCGCGCGCGCAGACTCGCCCACTGACATGAACGAGAGACTGTCTCCTCTTTATGACCTAATTCATTAAAGTAACTGCTCCGACGTGCAATATTGACAAAATATGAATCATTTTCTTAGACTTCCGTGTTGAAGAGTGACGCGTTCATTGATGCGGGTTTGAGATGGGAGTAGAGATTTTTTATCAGTGTACGATAGACGCCACAACGCAAAATAAATCCTAATCTACTTGTAAGAGCCAACTGGTTGCTATCAGTACAAGTGTAACTGTGTAACGTGTCAAAAATGGCATCATTTGTCAATTAGCTGTACGGCCTCACTGAAACATGGATCGTATGTTTTCTTCGAATACCCTCTAAAGATCTTAAATCTCTTTACCCGGGAGCAAATAGAGTTTAAAGGTTCCATATTCATAGTCTGAAATTGTGCAATAACGTTGTTTAGCGCAAAAGCTTTAATTTTACTACGCATTTCTTTCGATCACAATGAAAGCAAAAATACTTCATTCAGAGAAATATTCATAAAGTTTGGTAAAGTTGACCCAACGCTTGTTAAATAGTAAATGTGCCAAAAATAAACACAAACTTATCTACAAAGCCCATAATTTTAACACCATACTCCAAAAACTAAAAGTTTTTAACGGTATTTCACACTTGGTTGTGCACGTGACTAGTCAAACGCATTGTTGGGTGAGCAGAGCAGGTAGACCCTTCGGGGAAGGACTATTGTCTTGTGTGATTAGGCCCTATTTTGTGGCCGAATAGCTGGGCCGGTAATTATTTACCTACCGTGCCATCAGGACCTTTTGGGAGCTCAACTGAAGTGGTTCCTAATTGGTTTTGTTGATAAAACTTTTAACTGAAGATTAAACAATCTAGATAATAGAAAACAAAAGCCAATCGACATCTAGTCTTCTGTTTGTCTAATTGATGATACTTTTAAGATAAATTGGGTTCAGTTGGTGGTCTCTTTAATAGGAGCTTAAGTGGCGTTCAGTAGATCCTCTAAAGTGCCGAAGATCACTTGAAACACGTCAGCAATCGAGGCATGTGCCAGTCAGGGCATCGTTCTCACATTTTGCATCGGACAGGTCTCCGCTATTTTGCGAAGTTGTGTTTACAAGCTTCCTACCTGGCGTACGCTACCATTTAGTTACTAACTTCACTCTGCAATAAAATTAATGGAATCTAAGGGAATACTTAGATTCCCATAGGCATCAACAATGCGTCAGATGCAGACATGATCCCGCAAACATCATTGAAATAAACGACGGCTTAAGTGCTTTTAAAAACCTTAAATATAATGTTACTTAAGCCGATCAAATGGTTTATTTGTATTCTAAATCACTGGACCGAGCCATGCCGGACAAGCACGCCCACAATGCGACAAAGATATAAGAATCCATAAACAAGAATTGTCACGATCAACACCGTTTACCGAAGAACAGAATGACATCGATGGGACCCATTTTGGATGGAATAGACAAAAAAAAATATCGCTATATTATAATAGTTTCTGGTGCATCTTACAGGTAATACTAGAGAGAGAGAGAGAGACGAATGATAACCTTAACAAGGACATGTACGCAGATTTTTTTTGACCTTTATGGTTTAATGTTTTACCGGTTATCTAAGGTTTTAGCATACGGCAGGAAAGAAGATGGTTCATAACTGTGAAAGCGATCCCCACTCAAACTGTGTTTGCGATAGGACGTTGAGATGATACCCCATATAGCCACATTATTCACAGAGTTCCTTATTGGCTACTACAATTCGTGTCCAGGGGGCAGTGAATGTATTGGAATATTTGTTTCTTTTCTTTCCGTCTTGCTTCATGACTGCCAGCACCCTACAGAATTCCGCGTTTAAAAGAGCCAAAAGATAGTGGTGGATTAGATTATGCTTTTGCTTAACGATAGTAGCTGTACAGGTCTTTAATATTGGATAGAACATGAGTTATAAAAACACGTAAAGTAGAAGACCATGCTGTTGTTGTAAGCTTGGTGAAATCAGCTCTAAGAGCCAAAAGTCAGTTCTGCCGTACATTTAGTAAAATCATCTCAATAACAAATCTATCTCTGTGGGATTTCCCATCCGTTGCCAACTCCCAATGACCGGAATCAAACCAAAAATAAAAGACAATATAGGTGTGTATCACAAATCGGAAACATAAACAATGTCACTACAAAACAGTTTTATCTAGAAAATTTATTTTCTAACTACGCGGGGGTAAGTGACCGATGATTCAGCTGGGACCGTTTGGAACCCCGTCGTATTTCACAAAATTCTGCTGGATGAATTTGAATCCTATCTTGTAATGTGTAAAGTTGACAATTGTTGACATGATTCGTGAAGTAGAATGTTTGGGTGTCGTGTCAGGCGGTCTATATCGGTAGTGAGTCCCCCCCTCTCTTGTCGTGGGTACTATTTATTCTGCGCCCCTAGTTTTAGCGGCCCATTGAGCAAATCTGCGTGGAAATCATAACTCAGGTATAAACGACACTGGATTCTGCGAAGGGGTACCAAAGGCGTCTGGTACACAATACACATTCATATCTCATGAACTCACACCTGCACAAGCACATGCCTACTATTATGACGATTCTGCTTTCTTCACTATTCTACTTCGCTTGTATCCTATGGAGTATTCATCGCACTTGAAGTGTTTTGAATTGCTTCTATGACGACAAGATCTTCGCTAGTAATCCGCAGTTATCGGCAGGTGTACAGTAGGATGAGTAACCTGACATTTGACTCCACGGGTCCACGATTGGACATAGAATCTATCTACCGTATTTTGGTGACTGATTTTCATCGGTCGTCATCGCTAGGCCGGCCGTACTGCATTGCTAGGCATCGTTGCTACAATAATTAACACATGTATTTGAGCAGTGATTATTCAGCATCAAAGACATGACTTACGATAGACGGGACAACACGAGCAAACTCGTAGTCTACTTGCAAGAGCCAACGGATCGCTGTTGGTAAAAGTGGCACGTGTAAAACTTGACATCCGCGTCGATGAGACATAGGATCTCATTTCCTCTATGATTTGCCACAAAGCCTCTCATAACATCTTAAATACCTTTATTCAGCACCTTGCTACATTAACTCTATGTTTGGGTATCCTCCGGATGGTGCAACAAGTACAAAAGCTCTGGATGCAAATATTTGCGTTTGTTGAGGAAATTATGCCAACTGAATATGACATTCCCTGAATTTGAAATGAACTTGTTGATTTCCGTTTGTTCGTGTATCAATCATTTATCAATCAAGGAACCTATCAATAAACGAACAGCTTGATTTCGAGCCATTGTTTATGCATATCGATTGCAGTTTGCAGATGAGTCAATTTATTTGCCGGTCGTGATTATTTATGACATTGTGTCATTGTCTTCGAGTAGTCTAATAGGAGTTTCATGTTCAGTGATATGGAAGATCTTTATCCGCACATTTTTATTACAAAAATGCGAAAGTATCTCTGTCGGTCTATCAGTCTATTTGCCTTTTCACCTCTTAACTACCGTACGTAGGGGTACTTTTTATTCCGGTAGTACGATCCCGTGGCATAATTGCACGAGAGCAAAGCCGACATTAAAAGCTAGTAATAACGCCCGAGTATTTAGCAATCACAAACACCATGACTCCCCATGACGTTTCCCTGGAGGCCAAACAACCGAACGCACCCGACGTATATTTCGGTACTCAACGCGACAGTTCGTCTCGCGGTGGTGTGCCAATCTATATATATCTAGAGCCGGGGCAATATGAGTCACTGTCACCACGCGAATGTGACTAAGTGTACATCGTTGTCGGATTCAGCTGGGAGATTGGGAGTTTGCTCTAAAAAATGACAAGTCTGGATCGAAGTGGACCAATGAGTTGTGCTGTCCTGCGCTTTGTGCTATAACACCTGCACTATGACCTCTATAATCTAATTCTGGCAAAAGTGAACTTTTCAGTCATCGAGAAGATGAAAAGACCATCAAATGTTTTCAGTTCGGCCTGGGATCAGCCTGATAGTGGTACGATGACCCAGATTTGAAACTGATTTAATGAGTCAAACGACGTTTGTTCTGCAATCGAATTCGGGAACTAGCCTAATGTTTTGACGCTGCAGCTGATCAATGACCAATGATCTGTTCGCGCTCTTAACAGAATCTGTGTGGATTCTGTTAAAGAAAACAAACAAGTAGGTACACACAAACAAGTGTATGTATGTATCACCAAAGTATTCAAAGCAATATACACGATTACTTCAGAGTTCTCAAGAGAAAAAGTGGTAACGCTTGTGAACACATATCCCGAACACGCCTATCTCACATTACAGAACTTTCCTATTAACACTCAATTATACATACAAATTCCATTGAGAAGTACCCGAGAGTACGAGCACAAACTGAACCCGGGCCGGGCGGCGCGTAAACCTATCTTGAAACCGGTTCTACCCCAATTACCTCCTCCCTCCCAATACTAATTGGACTGGCGTTGAACTCGGTGTATTCCACTTATGAACACTGTGTCAAATTTTAGAACATACTTCGTTCGGGAGACGACACTGTGTTGGCATTTTAGAAGGGTTGATTAGTCCGCTACTGCTAGTCTCCGTTTTCCATTTGCAGCCACCGTGTGAACTTTATTAAGTAATTTTTGTCCGGGAGTTGCACACTGTGTCTTGGTTGTGTACTGTAGGACTGCTAATGTGAGGTCGCCGTTTTCCAACTGCATATACGGTGTAATTTTTGTGTAGGAATATGGCACGGTGTAGTTTTTACGCGCGCGTCTTTCCGTGTGTGCTTTGGAGACATTAGAGATTCCTTGAATTGCTAGTTTTAAGATTCTTTAAGACTGGCTCGCCTACTTTTTGTTGGTCACAATATTCTGGATAGCAAGGGCAAGCGATAAATACATTTTTGGCAAACCTGTCGGAGCGGACAATAAATTATCGCTTGTGGATTAACGAGCTGAACACCTACCATCAACTTAACACATGTAGATTTGTAGATTTTCCGATATGAGATTACATTACATTTTATAAATATGTTGCTCTTTCTGAAAACTCTTTCTTGGGAACCTGAGGGACTTTAATTTTCACACATACATATAAGATCACGCCTGTAATCCCCGACGGGTTAGGCAGAGGCTTAATAGCACATCCGCCAGTTATGTAAGTCCAAAAAAAAAACTCATGAAGAAATTGCGCAAGCATGACCGTAAACTCGTTCTGTCTATTGTTAATGACAATTTGCGGTCTAACAATGCTATGGGAAACACCATAATGTGATGGTTTAGCGGCAAGCCTGGCCACACGCGTCGTTAATTAGTAAAGTGCAGGCGTCGATACCGTCACGAAAGCATCGGACCTGTGTTTACTTTACAAACACTAGCCGGTTAGTAACGTGTGCTCCAAGCTATGAGCGCCAGCGTTGTAAATACATTGCGTTTTTTTTGTTGAGATTTGTAGCGACTTATTTCGTGGCAGAATCAGCTAACTAATGCTCCCACTGCTGGGGCACATGCTTCTGCTCTAAGGGACGGAGTGGACTTTAAAAGGCCACGCGACCTCAATGCGGGTTGGCAACTCCGGCTAAGCAGACGACAACCTCCTAAGTTGATGATGTTGAGATGCTATTCACAAAAAAAATGCGGGTTGGTAGATATCTTTTATATTTAGTTATAGGACATGTTGGTTTCCTTACGATGTTGTTCTTCGCCGTTTTGAGAGCAGTAGTGACGAAATAGATTACTTGGAGTAACGGCCCTGATGGGGTTCGAACCAAGGACCTCTAAAACTAGTCGGATCTGTTGCCGTTGAGCCACCACTGCTCTTCGAGACGAGACAATTTTTAAGCTACAACTTTTACAACTGACGTGCCCTAGTGTGTACTAGCACCTCAAAGTTGCTGACCAGCTCCGGTTATCTTCCTACGTTGGGTTGACGAACAAGCCTGGAACTCGAAGTGATGCTGATCCGGTGTCGAGCTAAATGACCTTGTAGCACGCGGTCGCACAGAGCCTTGTTACAAACAAATCGCTTACGTTTTGCATTTGTACCACCAACTTTGGTATGCTGCATTGAGCGAACCGACTGCGTTTGACGACGGGGAAGTTGTGTGTTTCCTGCGATATTGCGCAATGCGAGATGCGACGTGAGAACACTTCGACTTCTAATATGAATGCTGTTATTTCGGTCAACAAATCAAAACAGTTTACTGGCGTTGCACCACTGAGATATGGAAGAGCTTTCTGCAAAAGCACCATCTACCTAGGCCTTTTCCCAAATATGGTATAGTCGGCTTCCAGTATAACTGGATGCTGCTGCATACCAGTACGCGGTGACTGCCAAACTGACCTGCAAAATCTGGACTTGACTTTCGGGACTCTGACTATCCGTAACGACTGTCAAAGATCTGCAATTGGCAGCCAGGACCCGCAGCTTAACGTGCTTTCCGAGGAACGGAGAAATCTGGGTACGCAATGAATCTCCCAACCATAGGCTCACCTCGGCAAGCGTTGCTTACCACTAAAAATAGACCCTACTAGCTATTTATCTAAAGTGCTCTTTCTGCTAAAGGGGGTTACCATTTTACCAACAAATACGGTAATGGATAAATATAGGAATGATATCAAGAACATGAAGGGTTCACTTCAGGGGCTTTTCAAGTACTCGATAAGAGGATTAGTGTTTACTGCCTGCGTCGTCTGCGGTGTTCAAAGATGCCTTACAATTTCAAATTACCTATAGTGTTTAGGTAGCACCGATGCACAAAATAATTTGTTAAAAATAAGGTTTCATTTCTACCTTTCTTAGGTTGACTAGTTTTTAGAGCAGCTCGTGGCTAAATAATAACAGCCGCCCGGATCAATGTTCATGATAAGCCGCGTTTGTCTAGGTTGGTCTGTGGTTGGGTGACCACCCATTAATATACGGAGTTTCCTCCGTGGCTCGGAAAGCACATTAAGCCGTAGGTCCCGGTTGACATTTGTAGATCTTTGACAGTCGTTACAGGTTGTCAGTGGCCCAAGTCTGACAACCAGCCTTATGAAGGAGTATCGCGTTACCCAGTCTAAAAATTACAGACGGGACCAACAGCTTAACATGATTTTTGAGGCATGGAGGAAACTCGGTACAGAATGGATAATCACCGTCACCCATCTACGGATCGACCTTAGCAAGCACTCCTTTACCTGATACACCATCTTCTTGCTGTTGGTGTTCTTATTTGGCCGCGAGGTCCTCCGACCAGTCAACACAACTGTGCGTTGAAATTAATTGAACATTAGACAAAAATCGCCTGATGGCTCACTTGAAGGTACAACGAAGATGAAACCAGTTGCGGCTGACGATTCAATGACTTAAGACGTGTTGTTGCGGCTGAGTGAGCAGTAACAATGGTCTCGGCTACTCATAGCCACAATGCTCTATGTTTTTAATGAATATTAAATTATGTATTATTGGTCTAGTGGTCGCAAGCTCTACTGCTGAGCTTAAGGGTTCGATTCCTAGGTCAGGCATAATGTAATTAGGATTTCAATTAGGAATTTCTCAGTAGCAGCTGAGAGTAGAATCTGTGACCGGTTGATATCAAGACGCTCATGTTATGTTATGTAAAGTAGATATGATTGCAGCTGCATGTAAGCCTTAGGTACGCGCCGGCGCTGCCGACAAAACCGGTGTTAAAACTATTGTATAGTTAATCTCGTAATTGCTTTATTAACTTAATCGCGCTTAGGTTGAATGAAAAGGTATTATATTTGCTTAATTATAATTTACTGAAAAATGTTATAGGTAACTACATCATATTTAGGGTAAACGAACATTGTTGGTCCGTCTGCCACAGATTTACAGAAGATGTTTTTGTATTTTTTGTTATCGCGTGCACAAGGACCACACCATAACAAATTCTTATTTTACGACAGTTGCCACAAAGCTATGTCATAAATTTCATCTATTAGATATTCTTGAAACACCTCGATTACTCGTCTCCTCATTTAATCAACCTTAAGTTTTACGAAACACGATTGAATTTCGTTTGATTCGGGCCAGGTACGCATGAATCACATTTTTCTTATGAAATGAGACAGGGATTGGTATGGGGCTGACAAGAATGTCTCCAGAAACATTTTAATGACAAACATAGATTCCTGCTTTCTACTCATTAGTTTTAACTTGTGAAGAAACTGTTAATATAAGTACTTTCTTATCAAAGTCAATGCGACGGCGTTATTCATTTTATATTATACGACCTGCCCCGGCTTCGCACGGGTGTAATATACATATAAAACTTCCTCTATAATCACTCTATCTGTAAAAAAAAAACCGCATCAAAATCCGTAGCGTAGTTTTAAAGATCTAAGCATACTTAGGGACAGACAGACAGCGGTAAACCACTTTGTTTTATACTATGTAGTGATTAAATCAAACTGAATGTAAAAAGCTAATGTAAGAAACAGCGGTACAAGGATCTTGGCGCTCCGCTCGTATAGCGTTGACAGAGGTGCACTTTTGGTACATTTGTGAATTTGTTTTGTGAAATGTATTGAAACAAAAAATGGCAGCATTAGTTCCAATTTTAACCAAGCGCCAAAAGATCCTTGTACACCCAACAAAGTTTTTGATCGAACACTTTTCACCTCTATGGCTTTTGTAATAAGGTAAGTAGAAGAGAAGTAGTCACCCGCGAACTTTGTCGGCTGTTTAGCTGTATTGACAGGATATACGTAGATAAGGGCAAACGACAAGAGCTAAAATAGCAAATTACCAATGAATCGCAGTGTACAAATATTTATACCGTGCTCAGAGTGAGATCTGGCAGATATGGGGTTGTCTCATCTAGTACTCGTATATCTTAGACGGTGTGACCTAGCGGCAAAAGTGGCTCATCTAGCACCGTCAACCCGGAAACGTAGCTCTGTACCACTTCTACAGCCTAAATGGGCTTTCAACATCCCAACATTATTATTTACGACCCCCAAACCCATTGATTTATCGCCCCACTGAATATTAGTTAGTCCGTCGGCGCTTTTACACGGCGCATCGTAAAACAATCGTAAAACTCTGACAAAGAAGTGTTCTGTGTTCACCACAGATTGTTGGGCTGTTGGGCATGTTGTGTGTTGCCACCCTGAAATACTTGTTAATGTATCGACAGTAATATTTTAGTCTATTTAGGAACTTTTACATACAGAATGCGATCAGATTATTATGTAGAGTAACGGCGTGCTTTTAGAAAGCACAGTATCTTCGTTCTCGCGTTTTTGGAGTTTTACTATCTGTGGTTTTAGGTCTACAGATCGGATCGTAATCTGTGTCTCGAAGGTGGGTTGAGGCTCTTTGAGCAAAGGCTCTTGTTCTAAATGTGCCTTGAAAATGCATCATGAGTGAAGCCACTTTTACCTTCAGGACCTGTTTCTACAGCGTCTACAATCAACCAGATTACTATCTGTACTATAGAGTATAGAGAACTTGTCAAATTAGGTCCTATTATGTGCTAGATGAGTTAACTTAGGGTTGCCATACGTTCGAAATTTTCCGGACATCTCTGGAATTTTAGCTCAGTGTCCGGAATGCGGGAGGAATTCCAAAACGTCCGGAATTTTGCAACAATGTAAACATAACAAACAGTTGATACTAAAATAAAATTATTTTGAATGAACTTGAATGAGTTTGATTGTACTGAACAATTGAAAAGAAAAAGTCCGGAATTGTCTCCGGAAAATAAGTTCGTAGATCTGGGAACCCTGAGTTAACCGGAACTTATCAGATGGTGAATCAAGCCATTAGGGTTGTACCCTATAACAAGGATAGCAGTAAAAAGGTCGGTGGTTTCAATCAACGCCATTGAAACTTGTTTTATTATTAAAACTGGTAGTTCTCTGGCTATGAAGACGTAAAATTTTCTCGCTCTTTATAATAGCCACGACGGAGTATGACGTTTACATGTGACGATACGGGTACGAGTTTAAGTATACAGTACGAGCACTTTAAGTGTGCAGTTCAAGGTGGCGCTGCTTATCAAGAAAAAATGCATCGATATGTCAAACTTGGTGCATTCGACACGTATATTTTAATTTTTATAGGATTGCCAAACTCCTTATCCTTATCTGGTTCCGAGTCAAATATACCCGTTCCAATTCTAATTAATTACAACACAGATATGACAAAGTCACCTAGAAGATGATGAATTTATGACTAAATGATTCATCTTCGACATTAACTAAACACGCACGATTTTTCTTCACGAAGAATAGCCAAACTTAAGTGGCAGTGGGCAGGGCACATTGCTCGCAGAACGGATGGCCGATGGGGCCGAAAAGTTCTGGAGTGGCGACCGCGAACCGGAAGACGCTGCGTTGGAAGGCCTCCCACTAGGTGGACCGATGACCTGGTGAAGGTTACAGGGATCCGCTGGATGCGAGTCGCACGGGACCGGTCAATGTGCCGACACTTGGGGGAGGCCTATGTCCAGCAGTGGACGTCTTTCGGCTGAAATGATGATGATGCACGATTTTTTCTTGACTGTCTGTACCGTTAAACTGCTATGAGTTGGATTTCAACTTAAAACACTTAATTTCACTAAAAACAATGTTCGAAGTTTGAACTTATGTAAAAATAAATTGGACAATGTCGTAACGGAACCGTCTCGCTAAGGCTAAACAACGTTTCTCCACATCCATCATTGAACAGAGCCATAGAGGGCGTACCACACTTATGCGTTTAATTACAATGAGTTCTATAGTGTGGGAAATGAATGGCAGGAGCCGCCGCCATGAAGGGCTGTCCGTCAACGCGTCTCTTTATCAAAACCTATTTCATACGCACCCGGTTATTTTTGTTCTTTTCATCCCGTGGGATCAAATGCTGCTTGGTTAATGACCTCCTTTTAAATGATGCTGAGTTAACTCACAATGGAAACGCGGGTGGGGTGGCACAGGAACGTGGAGATTGGCACAAGTTGAGCGAGGACTATACCCAGCAATGGGTAAAGTCAGACTGGGGGTGGTGATGAATTCGCTTGTAAGCTCTGGCCACACTCGGTTAATTCCGCAAGTGACTTGAGACGCATCTTTCGCGCGTGTCGTTTGTTTGAATGCCTAGGAAGTAAAGCGACTATTCGCCCCAGTTTGAACACCTCCATACAAGTAAGTTGACTCAAGTAGCGTAAGGCAATTAGCCCCACATCCCGCGCGGTCTTTGCTTCAGTTTAACCAGAGCTTTACATTCCTTCATGGAGTTGTGACTTAGAGCTTTGGTGCTGGCTCTGACCTGTGCATAGATCAGCATTTTTACTTGCATCTTTTTCCCTCTCCGTGATTTATAATTGCCGCTCACTAAAGTCAGAGATCCAATCGCAAGTTAAAGTACTTTCTGATGCGAAGGAATGTGGATGCTTGCGACCGGACTTCTTGCTCCACCAAATGTCGCCTTTACATGAGATGCAAATACTCAAAAACACTGATGAGTGTAAATGAGATTTCACTCTAAATGTCCCAAGCGATGTGAGTAGATGACGGGAGGTTCATACCTACAAGTGATGGTTTAAAGTGAGCACACCAATCCAAAGAGAGAGCAGTGCGAGTGGCTGGTCATCACAAATACGCTAATGTTCTCTGCTTAGCATTGAGTTCTCGAAGTATTTTCGATCTGAAGAGTGCGGATTCAGACGAATGAAAAAAATAGAGAGGTAGGAACATCTTTTGTTCTTGAATCGGCGTGGTAAGATTCTAACCACCAGTCCTCAAGTTCATATGGGTAGATTTTTTACCTAAAATCGTTACGAAAATTCTATTTTAACTAGAATGATTCAACGGTGAGCGTATAAGTGAGACGGCAGGTCTTCACCGTGTATGGGCCGCTCGTTACCGCCGCCATATTGGGACAGGCGCGCGCGCAGCAGCGCCTTCACACCGCACGATGTTTTTGTTTCGAGTCAGACGAATTAAGTGGTAAGTTCTGTGTTTTTTGTACCGAAGTGTGAAGTAAAGTGTACAGTAATTTACCGTTGACGTGTTGAGGGTCGGGGTATTGTTTCTCACAGTATAAAAATAGTAAGATACGGGCTGTAGAGAAATTGTGGCCTAGTCGTACTTTTTATTAGTCGTACGACTTGTTTACAACCTTCGTACCATTTTGGTTTAATTGTGTATTAATTCTGTGAACTTTATATCTATGTATCTACCTAGCTAGATATAAAAATATGGCATGTGAAACAAATCCATGTGAAACAGCATCTGTAGTATATAGAAACATAAAAATTTAAAAACATAAGCAGGTTTATCTTTGCTTCATTGATTTTTCAGGCTGTACGTTAAAATAGTACTAACGCAAGTAAAATACAAAAAAATGAAGCTTTTGAAGAGAAATCACACGTAGGTCAGTTTGCAAATCGTGCGGTGTAAACCGGCCGTTAGGGTCGCCTCACATGAAAGGGCGCATTACTGCGCATTGATCAGCACCAGTTTGGAACTTATAATGAGAGGAGCTCACAAAAGGAAACCCTTACGTGTACGGCCATATACAGATGTAGGAATAAACTTATTGTTACCGCAATCTGTGGCGGCACGGTAGGAAGGGATTGGGTAACTAGACAGACCAAAACCGTACATACTGTATGTATAGGTGTGTGAGTGACTACACTCCTCGACGCGGTTCGGCTTGAGCTGGTCAGCAACAGCTTTATGTCTATGCAATAAAAGCGAAAAATACGTCATTCGAATCGGTGCGACTCGACACCGCGTCGCCGTCGGACTATTCGCGTTTATCATATATGTGATGGAGTACATAAAGTTGTTTCTGATTTGATCAGGTTTATTTTGCGTTGATAAGAATGGTCACTGCCCCGTTGATCGAGTGGTGAGTATGAGGTCCTGGGTTTGATTCCCGGGTCGGGCAAAGTGTTATTGGGTTTTCACATCAGGAATTTCTCAGTAGCGGTTGATGGCTATAGGCTCGCCTCCTATTTTACGGGACTTTAAAACATAACTGGCGAAATGTGGGTGTACTATTATTAGGTACACCTCAGCCTAACTCTTCGACGATTACAGGCGTGATGTTATGTTATGTTAAGGGTGGGAAAAATAGATGAACAAACTTTTAGAAATCATTCAGACCTCCAAAATAATGGTAAAAAAAATGAGAAGAACGCATTAGATACAAGAAAAAAAATCATCTAACGAAAATACACTAAAAATGTTGGTTACCCAATGATTTTAGGTCAAAATAAAATCACTTTAATCAGTGTTTTTTTTGCTTGGATATCTTTGGTTAGACGTACTCAACGCTGTGTTAAAATTTGTCCATCTATTTTAACGAAAACGATTGCTTAGCAAATTGATGATCAGGTTGAAACTGTTCGTAAATTCCTGTAAATTAATATCACAACTGTCATGTTTCACTAAAGGGGGAGAGCCTATTGCGACCAAATCCAGAATCCGTGCCACTAAGAAATGCCTAATAGAAAAACTCAGCATCACTCAGCAACTAACAATGCACTTAATGAGTAATTTCGATTATATTATACTAGCTGTTGCCCGCGACTTTCGTCCGCGTGAAATTTTAGCCTATAACCTTCCTCGATAAATGGGCTATCCAATTCTAAAAGAATTTTTCAAATCGAAACAGTAGTTCCTGAGATTAGCGCGTTCAAGCAAACAAACAAACAAACTCTTCAGCTTTATAATATTAGTATAGATTATTACGTGGTAACTGTAAAATATTTTCCATAACGACTATCATTGTGTGTTCCCACTTGTAATATTATCTATTAAGTGGACATGGACAAGTGCCCCGTGACTGCAGTAACAACAGTTCGCTCTATGACTAACACGTGATGCACCTTCCTACTTTGACACTATCACTTGATAGCGTTTCCATCATCTTCGGAGCATTGGTGGTTTGCTCCAGTGGTAACCGACCCATCTTATAGGGGTTCGAACCCTAGCAGGTGCTCGTCATCATATTCACCTTCCTGACTGACCTTCCTTGACTGACTAAAATTATAACCCACTTTGGTTTATGACTTTAGTCACATGCGTTTCATTCATCCCTCCTCACCACATGTCCATACCAAGACTGACGAATCCCTTGCCATTTTTCTATAACAGGCGCTATACTTTGTTTAATTTACATATTTCATCACCACTGCTCTCTTGGCATGTCCTAGAACCAAAAATACAAAGAAATGTGACATCTCTCACCTAGCAACACATAATCAGCCAGTAATGTTCCCACTACTGGGACACAGGCCCCCTCTCAATGACAGGAAATGAGCTGTCATCCAACACGCTTCTCCATCCACGTCTTCTTATTTTCGGTCCTAAGACATATCGGTAACAATTAACTAGTAACACATGAATGGAAAAAAACCTTCTCACACATTATCTAAACATCAACACAGTTTAAAATAGTATGAAGAAGCAATAAAACCTATCGCTATATTAATAAGCTAATACGTATCTTGAGTGGGAAGTTCTCACGCTGCAGTCACAGACGCGACATCTCAAGTGAGTTCACAGCTGACTGGGCTCACAGGCTCGCAGCATCAATACGGTGCGTTGAGTGACGCCGATCACACTTACTTTATCTTTTATCTCTGTAAAGTGGCTTATAGACAAGGGGTGAAAAGAACTCCATTCGAATATTATTAATGTGAAAGTGAGCTTATTTAAAAGACAAAGATCCCATAGGTAGACGACGACCTAAGTTAAGATATAGGATACTTTTTTATTCCAGCGCGTCAAGCATGTTTGCTGCAACACCAATTGACGCCTTTTATGCTGTTATGAGGGAAAAGACTGCATCCTTCATAAGCAGAGCTAGCCGCAACGGTATTTTGAAAACCCTAGCTGAACACGATGCACCAATGTTCCGATACGCTGTGCGGTTGCTCGTGTGGCAGGGATGAAAAATAATTATATGTAGTTATTTAATAAATGCTAAAACTTAGATGTGTTATAAGTTCTGTATCTTTTTAATGTTTGCAAACGGTTCGCCTCCCGTTTTTGTGGCAACAACATCACACCTGTAATACCCGAAGGGTCGCCAGTTATGTTTAAGTGCCATACAATGTCAGCCGGGTGGTGAGCCTATTGCCACCAACCCAGCGAAAATCCAGGGTTGCTACTCAGAAATTCCTGATCGAAAAGATCGACAAGACATGATCCTTTTTAGAAGGACTTTGTATCCACATCCAGTAGCTTCCAGTGACCAACAGAGCAGTTATATCTACTTTATAAGATTGCAGACACCAAATGACGCTTTAAAAAAAGACCTTATGAAAAAGCCTTTACATTCCATGTTAAAAACTCCTTTAGAAATCAGAAATAATTTAAGGAGTTGTGCGTTTGTCACGGGACAACAAAAGCAGTTGTATAATTTTAATGAAGTGTCCTTTAAAGACACATTTATTGCTCTAAAGCTGCGGGGTACTGCCCCGACCCGACACACGCAGTGGCGTAGTGAATGATGCCGGTACTCCACGCGAAGCGGCTGACTGATTCTTGTTTTATCAGCAGGGTAAATGTAAAGTTTTTAAAGGTTTTTCAGATGCAGCTGATTAGGCTGAAAGCCGGGCCAACCCCGTAGGCCAGGCAGTTGATGATGATCAGCAAGTTAAATGTAGCGACATTTTTATACCCCATTGTTTTCGTACGATCAGCAACGAATGTCAATGTTAATGATGTTCAGTGGCAGCCTTACCTGGTTACCAGCCACATAAAGTGATTGAATACACTGTGTTCTTCAGCATTTCATTTATGCTCTTTCAATTGAAAACTATTCTTCTGCTTTAAGCGACTTCTTCAAACAGGAGGAGTTGGTCTACTTCAAAGGAAGTATCTAAGAATCATAGTAGTTGGCCTATTATACATTCTGTCAATCCCCCATGGGAAAAAGTCTTGAGTTTATATGTATACCTACTTAATTATTATAATTTTAAAAGCATTACAAACTGCTATTCGACATAGCCCACCGTTTCTTACACTGGTTCATTTCGAAGATACATCTGATATTGAAAACCAAAAAAAACATCAATACACTAATAGTACCATCCCTTTGTTCAATTTCACCCTTGTCCGGTAGAGGCCGCCGCCGGCGCCGGCGCTCTTAGCGATGCGCGCGCGCAGGTAAGGCCGGACACACACTGGGAGCGGTGTCTGTACTATTGTTTGAGGTTTTCGTGATATATGTGAGAATGAACAAGCTTTGCATGTTTTTGGGCTGTTACAAATTGATAATTTATTGCGAAATTTAAAAAACTGTTAACAGTCTCCAAAATAGTTCTTATAGAGTCCTGGACGTGGTTTTCCTTCAGAACTTCAGCGGACCCCATTGAAGGCACAGCAGCCGAATTGCGTAACCACGATCCTTTTCATTTTGAGCATTCAACTATATACATTCCGTTTTATAAGGTTGACTAATTTTAAACATAAAGCAAGAAGGTATGTGCTTAGCTCAAGCGGTATTATTGTTTTTGTAACTAACGAAATGTGGGTGTTCTATTAGGTACACCTGTGCCGAACCCTTCGGGTATAACAGGCGTGATGTTATGTTTCACACACATCCCTCGCACTCGGCTGGAAACCTAGCCTAAGGAGCATTAATTTGTTACGCTCCATCGCACGCATAGTCTCACAGCCTGTCTGCGTACGACGATGCTCGGCTAACGTGTTCCGTTCCACGCCAATTATCTTGGCTGATTCACCATTTTATTATTTAGCTTGTAATAAGGTGACTCGAATGAGGCCTTGGTTCTTTCGAGACTCTAAAATATAATGATACTAGCTGTACCTTGTGACTTCATCTGCTTGTATTTTTTGGCACGTAAACGTATCCAGAATAAAAAGTAGCCTGTTTCCTTCTCCAGGTTCCTGATTACTTTTCTGTCTTAGTAAGGGTCGGGTCTGTAGTTAATCTGACAGTCAGGCAGAGTTACCTTCGCGAGCTTCGTCCTTATAATGTTATTGGTATGGAAGTAATGTATGAGTCAGTTTGAACTGATATTTTGACCATTTAGGACCTCCTTTCTGTCTTCTCCGTTCTATAATCATTAGGCTAGCCTTTCCTCACGCGGGGGTCACGACCTTTAGAAATGGGGACACGTCTAAAGAACCGCGACAACAAATCGATAAACCTGATTGTATTTCAGTCAGGACCCCAGCTTATTTCTCTCTGGTCTCTGTCCCAACTCACGGATCCAAATAAGATCCGGTTTTTTCAGTGACTTAAACTTCGCATTACCCTGGAAATAATTTAATTAAGACCCGGACACGAGTAACCTCGATTGGGCGTGATTTATCACCTGAGTGACTAGCCTTATAGGAGTGAATAGATGCGCAAGAGTCCACTGCTTGTATGGAATTAGATCTAAAACAGGATAAAGGGAAGCCGATGATCGTTCGTATGTAGGGGTGTGCCTACATTTACACTTAATTAGTGTTATTTTTCGTTTTTTTTTTTCAGATATAAATTTTTCGAAAAGAAGATTTGCTGTGCCATACCTAGAAGAGGTACTTTTACCTAAGCATCATCTGCCTAGCCTTTTCCCAATTATGTTGGAGTCGGGTTTCAGTCTAATCGGATGCAGCTGAACACCAGTATTTTACATAAAGCGTCTGCGTATCTGACCTCCACAACCCAGTAATTGAGTGGCTGGATTATCGTGTCACCTAAAAATCTTCTTAAATATCACAAGTAATACGGTACTGACGTAAGATCTTGTTTTTCATGATACAATTTCCAACAAAATGATGTTTTCCAACAGCATCCCTCTAATGCCCCGTTTAGACGATGCGACTTGCGACTTATGGCAAGCGACTCGCTCGTGTGTACTTGAGTACTGAGTACCGTCGCATCGCAAGTTGCATCGCGGTGACATATTTCAATTGTTTTCTTGAGCGTGTATCTGTAAAGCTCTTGGCCAAGCGATTCAAACGCCAAAATATCATTGCAACACTGTAATCGTTTACATCTTCAATCATTTATCGAGTAGGTCGTGGCTAAATGGATGGAGTCGATCTTCAGGTTGCCTAGGTTGATCCGTGTATAGGTGACCACACATTACACACCGAGTTTCCATCGTGCCTCGGAAAGCACGTTAAGCCGTTGGTCCAGGTTGTCATTTATAGATTTTTGACAGTCATTACAGGTAGTCAGTGGCCCGAAAGTCTGACAACCAGTCTTACCAAGGGCTGCCGTATTTCCCAGTACTAACTGTTTTTTTTTTTTTGGTTTGGACGTCAGATAGGCAGCTAGTTGCTCCATATAAAATACTGTATTCAGTTGCATCCGCAACATAGTTGGGAAAAGGCAGATGATGACTGTAATCGATTACTTAATTTTCAATGAATTATCGCATTAGATGTTAAAAAGTCGTACGTGCGTTTTCAGACGGACGATTTAAATAGTCTGAAGTCGACAGCCCTGCTCAGTCTGTCGCGGCATTCCTTTTCGCGTCGTTCATTGCATTCCCATACCATGGACTTCACGGTCGAATGTATACTGTTTCTCTTGTGATACTATCGAGTATCGTAGACTGATCTAGAACCCTGATGACATGACATTTAATCTCTGAAGGGTTAGGCAGAGGTACCTTTACCTCAGTAGCTACACTCTCATTTCGCCAGTAATGCCATTCATTCGCCAATAATTTGTTAAAGGAGGGCTAGCTATAATTATAGTCCGTCTTTAATAATAAACAGTGACTAATCGCACACCTCACAAACAGAAGGTTTCTTGCTAATTCGCGAACCAACTTAATACACCAGCATTCTATCGTACCGTTTTAACATCAGTAGTTCCACATCAATCCGTCTGGAGAGTCCCCACAAAAACGCGCCACCTGCCCTTATTTGGAGTGATCTAATGAGCTCAATGGACCTCGGAGGGCCGGAGGACATCGCGCTCCCACGGACCGGCCGCCTTTTTACATTGCTCTCCTTTTTCGAGGATAACTATCCCTTTTGAGCATAACTTTTTGTAACATTATGACGTTGGTTTTATGATTTTTTTGTTCAGTAATAAGAATAACTCCTTGTATGTTCTCAGTTCTGACTATTTGTTACTGAGAACGGATGTACGTAGAAAATACTTGAGAAACATGTCGTCACAAATTTTATCGTATTCAAAGGAAATAAATCTTTTAGCATAATTTTAACATTTCTTCATCGAAAACAACAAAACGATCTAAAATATAAACTGTTCGTGCCTACCCATGAATGTGAGAATTAATAACGAGCTATAAATCTGTGAAACAATGGGATAGGCAGTAAAGGTAGTGTATGCGTGTGCAGGCGTCGCGGCGCGCTCAAAGCTACTCCTGCCCGCGCATGTTTTAGTGCAGTCCATCCGGTTGAATAGTACAGCCCTTTGAAATATACGTGTTATTGAAATTTAGGAAAAATTAAAAATTCAGAATTAAATTTTATTTGGTAAAAAAAATAAGGATTTTTAATTCCAGGGTTCAAAATTATCAAGATGATATTTGATAATTATCAATGCTTTATATTAAATTTTTGTTGACTTACAAAATATGAACAAAATATGAAACACGTTAGTAGTTTCTTATTGTTTTTTTTTATTTTTTTTTAACGTACAAAAAAAAACATAAAAACCTTCTGGTTGATTAAATTAACACAATTTATCTGACCGTTTTGTTTTCAAGTTGACATTTAACACGCTTGGATACGCGCGGAAGCGGCAAATCGCGTTCGGATACACGTACAAGTCGTTATTATCAAGAGAATTATCCCTTCGAACCCTGTTTTAGTCTCATAAATTATTGTGAACTAACCGCCCCAGCTTTGCACGGCTTACGACTTGACAAAATGTCGAGTACCTATTGTTTTATATTCTTGTCCTTCCGTTCCGTTGCGGTGCGGTGGCTCGTAGAATGCAGTGAGCAGTTCCTTTCATTTGTTTATCGGCCGTCGCTGTCGCAATACGCGTAGCTCGTGGCTCAGCGGTTAGACAACTGAACAGTAAAAGTAACTACGAAACCTTCAGCTGCTAAATAAATACCTAGTAAAAACCTCGTGAACGAGCGTTAGTGACGTCCCAAGCGGGTGCCTATCTCCATCGCCACACTTGCCATGCCAATTAGTCGCTCTAGTGTCTGTCCCGACGCTTCAGGAATGCAAATCCGCAGCCAGTCCCCGATATCAGCACTCATTTAAATAAAAGCACCTTCCACCGGCTTATCTGACGGAGAAAAATAAATAAAAGGGTTGTCACCCGACTAAATGTTACGCTCTGTAGTCTTTTGTGGATGCTATGTATAAACATTTATTTCTTTTGAGATAATCTGATTTAAATAACGGGCAATTTATACTAATTACTTGCAGTTTGGTAGCGACTTTGTCCATGTAGGTTTCGGAAATTTGGACGTTGTCAAACTTGTATAGGGAAAATGTGTAAGATAGGGGTATTTTACATCGTTTGGGGTAGAAGATACGATAATCTTGAAGTGAAAGCTCAAATATAAAACATTCTGACGGTCAAATAGTCTGATTGATCCAATTAGTTTTAACCTTACAGTGGATTTCCAGAAAGCATTTTTTGCCTACTATTCTTTCTACGGTTCATATATTCTCTACCAGGATAGAATATGTTATTTATAAAGACAAGGAGGGGGGCGCATATCATTCGCGAGTTTGAACTTTACGACACTTTAAGACTATGATACAACTATTTTAGGAATATTTCATAAGCCCCTAACACAGAGTTCCAGGGCCGCGAGACACCTCAATGAATGCTTAAATATCATTGTGTACAGTTGGAATAACAACTCAGCGCTGCTGAGCCTAGTGCTGCAAATCCAACACAGTGCATTTAATTAGGCATTCATTTAGGTGCCTCTTACCGTTAGTGAAACCGAGATCCATTACTTATGAGGACTTTGGCTAACGTTATTAATGTTCCTGTCGCATAACTGCTAAGCTACAAGTACAAGGCAGAGATGGTAACGGTCTCAGTCAAAGCACGTGCTAAGTAACATTTAAAGATCTCAGTCTTAATGGTCTACTCTCGCGACACTGACAGGCTAATATTCTCATAAGTTTGAATTTCTGAGCTTCAAAGGAAAATGGACATAATATGCTGAAGAAGAGAGTTTAAATTAGAGATGACTAGCTAGACACTTAAAGCAGTAATCGTGGTAAAGGCTTGGCATTCTGACGTGTTCCTCACCATGTGTCATAACATTACGCCTGTAATCCCCGAAGGGTTAGGCAGATGTGTACCTAATAATAGTCACATTTCGCCAGTTATGTTAAATCTCACTTTTAAGGGGTTAGCCTATTGCCATCAACCGAGCACAAATCCAGCATGCAGCAGCATCAAGTATTTTGTGTGTACATAAATAAATTCTTACTTAATATTATAAATGGGAAAGTATATTTGTTTGTTAACTTTTCACGCCTAAATTACTGAACCAATCATCCTGAAATTTTGCATATACGTTGTCAGGTGTACAGAAACGTACATAGGGTATCTTTCATCCCGGTAAAAAGTACTGTCCCCGAGGTACAGTACTTTTTCACAATAACTTTCTTAATGGCGCCACGTGTCTTTCGAATTATGATGGAATTATATTATTACAAGTAGTGTACAATACGAAATAATTGTCAAATTCTAAATTAACGCGAGCGAAGCCGCGGTCAAAAGCTAGTATTATATAAATCCAAACTCCGCTAATGGAACGACCCAATAACACTGCTCGACCTGGGAATTGAACCCAGGACCGACTTCTAGACACAAAAACTATAAATACAAAAATACTGTTGTACAAATAACATGTTGGTATTCGTACCACAAACGCCTTATAGTGACGTTCCGGCGCGACTCAAGCACCTGCACCCTCGCCACGTACTTAGTCTTCTGACGTACGTACTCTACGATGTTCTCCTGCGGAGTGGCGCAGTGTAGGCGTGAGACGTACACCGGGGTGTTCGGCTTCGCGGCACGAATAGTCACGTTGGACTCCGATGGAGCCGTGCCGATGCCGCAGCGGTTCTTGTTGGTGTACATTTATTTATTTACTAGCTGTGCCCGCGGCTTCGCTCACGTGAGCTCACATTCATTTGTCATTCTCAAAGTTTATGAACGTAAGCAAAATATAGATGCAACTCATGATCTATCCTAGGGCCCAACGGTTAATATCATCAGGTTTCAGCTCTGAGAGCTCAATCAACCGATGGCAAAAATGTGATGGACACAAACGATGGAAACAAAATTGAGAATTTGCAAAAACCATGCAATTGAAAAATACTGCCTTGTATTTAATGTATTTAGCAATAGAACCAGAAAGACTATGCACTTCGAGAATCTTCATGTTTCCAAATTAACACGAACATCGCTATAAAGCTTCTAAGTTTGGTTTTTCAAGGCATTGTAGTGCATTCATTCCGCACTTTTAGAATTTTAGTCGTATAATTGTAATATTCTAACAAAGGTGATACATAAGGGTCCACCCATAAATTACGTCATACGAATTTTATGATTTTTTCACCGAAGGGGTCAAAAAATCCGTCCTTATCAGAAGGTCAATTTTTGTGAGACTCCCGCCTCCCAAGTGTGCCGTCACATATTTTGCAATATTACATGCTGCCCGCCGATAGTTAATAGTTCAAATTTCGTGTTTTAAAACTTAGCAATATTAGTTTTTTAAATGTGACGTCACCAAATTTAGGACCTCTTTAACGTATGACGTAATTAAATTACGTCATAAATTTTATGGCTGGCTCCTAATAGACACGTACTTCCATGGTAGCAGCAGCTAACTGTGACTTCCTGGAGTATCTAAAGTGTCCCTACACCTCCGATTTAGAGGACTTACTGTCAAAACCTCTACTGAAACCGCGATTAACGTAGCCACCTGGGTGCTAATAATGTGATAAATCATCGATACAAAAGAAGAAGAACATGGGAATTATATTAGATCTCATATTTCCGAAGATAGACCATGATTGCCGAAGCGGATACTTTTCCAAGGACTCTGATGAACGGGCAAAAAAAAAAGTTGAAGCGTAGACGCAAGTATTACGCAGATCGATGTAACAAATAGTGTTGAAAGCAAGCCATTTGACTATTCACTATATTTATGTTACTACTGACTATTATTAATATTTTGCTACGAAGTTCAAATGCAAGTGCAATCATGGGCATTTAAACGTTAAAGATATGCCGCGAGTGAAACAATTGCTCTTACGGATATAACTCCTCTTCACTCTGGTGTACCTACCATTATAAATAAGCCTGTCTAGTATCAAAAAAAATCCTATGTTTACTGAGTCAAAAATATGTTTAATATACATGAAAAAAATCATAACAAATGGGTTGCTTGATATCATTAAGAGAAGACTATTTAAAATTGCGACAACCGTGGGGCTTGATCGATTTTACTTAGACAACCGAACGTTATGCCATCGTGTTTGTAATAAAATTACCTATCTATTCTTTTAATACATATTTTAATAAGAAAATAGATGAGTGGACATATAGTATCAATTTATCTATTTATACCTTACAACTCTGTAGTAGGGACAAAAAGATGACAACCTAACAGATTCTTGGCTTGATTGCTTTGTAGATATTTACTCTAATTCCATTTTGATTTCGTTTGGTTTGAAAAAAAGATTTGTTCCGTTTTTAATGCAAGCAAGAATTGCAGTTGTACACACGGCGGCACATGAAGCTGTAAAGAATAAATTGACCTCGCTTTGTATAGATTTCCTATACAGTGAGAGATCCGCATAAACTGGTTATGAAAAGCTTGACTGGCCGTCGCGTGCGTACGTAGTACTTATTACTTCCGTGCAAAGAGTAAAGTCAAAAGGAAAAATAAAACAAAATTAGTTTTCAGCCATTCCGAGTGACTACACTACGACTAAAACCTATTTACGTAAATTATTTTTATCATAGAAATCGCGTATGAGGTTACTAACAAAATTTTAAAAGTTAATATCTTTGCGTCTGTTGGTCGATTTTGATGAAATAAACGCTAAATAATACCCACAACAATGCTTCTTATTTTGTAATATTTAGATTTTGAATACAATAAAGGGGTTTTTACGTGATGCGCGCACAAACGAACAGACAAACCGACAAACAGACAAAAATTTAAAAAAATATATTTTTACTTTCTATTACTTATTTCTTATTTCTTCACTTTCCAGTGACTTTTTTGCAAAAATCTGTAATGTACAGATACGGAAAGTCTACGATTTTATTATATGTATAGATTTAACAGTTTATGTACACACTAAATACAGAAAAGAAGAAAGGAACAGAAAATAGTACAAAGGTGATGCTTATTTCTAAAGAAATTTCTTCCAGCATACCTGCGAAAGGAGATACTAAAAAAAGAGATGTAGACATAGTGTGTAAAAGAAGAAGAGAAAATGGAATACATAAAACACAAAACAGAACTATTTAAACATAATAATATAAGAATATACTAACATACTTATAAATATAAAGACAAAACATAACAATACTGTAATTACAATAAAATAACTAATAATAAATACTTATGAAACTATGACGAAATGGAAAGATAATGTTACATTGACGGTGTTTCCTTCTCAACACCGTCACAAACGTATTTTCAGCCCGAATCGGTGCCTTTAGAAGCACATGTCTCTCAGCAGGAGCAGTTATCCAGTTATAGCATAGCCTAGGGTAGGGTAGGGTACCTTATACTCGTTGCGTGTGGTCCCAGGTTTGACCGCAGACTGCAATGTACAAGTATGACAACCGCAAAAAGAAATAATTGCGGAGTATTTTTTATTTGTTTATAATTTCTAACCGATGCGCGATGGGGTGTGACATCGAATTCGACCACTAATTCATTTTTTTTTTCTGCACTCCTCCGTATTTATGAACTTTAACTGTAAGCCAAATCTCACACTCCTCAGTGCGCGCAATGTACTTAAAAAAGGTACAAAGTTATTTCTGCATCTATAAGGAAGAGGAAGTCTCGTACATTTCTAGCTTCTAGAGTAGACCTAGCGGTGTTGGCTTAGCGTTGTCTGCCAGGGAATGAATGAATTTAAGATTTTAAATTTACACTAGCGGCTTCGCTCGCGATTGGTCTTAAGTTATCCCACGGGTGTAAATATAGCTTATGACACTCAGGGATAATGTAGTTTCCCAGTAACAAAGAATGAGAATTTTTGGAATCTAATTAGTAGTTTCGAAGATTACCCTCTACATCCAAAATGTCAAACATTGCCTCTTTAAGGGTGGGAACGCCCCAGAAGGACCGACCTCATTGGATAAGTTCTTCAGGAATGTCAGGTATGAAGTACTCAATACTGGCAAGTGTACCTATGTCATGTATGAAAGTGAACGAACCAAACTCAAAGCATTTATTTCAATTAGACCATTACATGCACTTTTGAATGTCAGAAAAACAACGAAAACGAAGCTACAGTCACAGTCACAAATTACTGTAGTTCCCCATTCAAAGGCGTAGATCTCTATGGAGAAGAATGGGCAAGAAACTCCATAGACACTCTTTTCATTCAAAATATTGTTACAAAATCTTGGTTATAACATTTATGTTGAGACTATACATAATTATAATTATGTGAGAACGATATATAAATAAAGACGTGCAAGTTAAGAGCGTCCAGAGTATAGAATATATAATCAACAGTTCAAAAATAAAAATAAACCAAAGGAGTACGTAAGGCGTTCTGTAATTTCTGCCTACCCCCATGGGAAAAAGGCGTGCGTTTATGTGTTTATGTTGGAACATTATCTCTGTCCAACATGTATCGCAGTAGACAGCCAACTCAAGAGAAGTCTCACTCGTCACCTCACGGCAACGATACCGGAGGATAAACAAAGTGGATGAGCACTGGCCATGTCTTGTAGTCTCAGTAGTACAGTCAGCAAAACAGCTTGTACAGGCAAAAATAATCAACTTTGAAATACGAGGTCAATTTCATGTATGTGTGGTGTGGTGCCTCAGTAGTAACTGCTCCAATTTACCACTTTTAAGTCCTAAGTTGAAAACTAGGCAGACACTTTACTTTTTGTAATTTATTCTATCATCTGCTCTCTGTTATCGCTGATATGAACGAAAAAGGAATAAATGATAGCGTGACGGTTGAAAGGGGAGAATGGAAGAAAAAAACGTGTTGCGCCGTCCCCAAGTATGAAGGTACAAAGGCAGGAAGATGATGCTCTCCTAAAGGTGAAGGCTATGTTTTAGAACCAAAAAACAGGTAACCACCTGCATTGTGAACATTTATAGGCTGATTCTGCTTGGCTGGCTATGTTTATTACAAACTATTATTTACCTTGCCTTATTAGTTAGATCTTTGGGTCAAATCTTGCAACTGAATGCAAGCCCCCAACAGTGACCCCCAACCGATTCAGCTGAAATACTGCACACATCTTTGGTTCTGGTGACAATACATTTTTATGACAGACATGATTTACTTTTATTTCGACTGTTTGTACACACGGCGGCACATGAAGCTGTACATTTTCAGTATAACTTGGCCTCGCTTTGTATAGATTTTTTATACAATGAGCGATCCGCATAAACTGGTTTTGTATAGCTTGATAAGCCGTCGTGCGTACCTCAAAACGAACTCCTTTGTTTTATTTGGGTTAATCAACTTGATTAATTTATTTGTTTATCTGAAGAAGGAAGTGGCTTCCGATTACCGAGGTTCTTACGGCGACATGTGTGTGCTCAATGTTTACCCAACTTGTTATGTAACTTATCGACAAAAAATTCGATCACACCGGTACGGAGTCATTGCGGACGCCGCACCGGAATCTGACGGGTACGTATTAAAATCCCGAAATTTCAATACCGATGTCCACATGCCCGAAAGGATGAAACCCCGAATGGACGCAATCCCGAATGGATGAAAGCCCAAAGAGCGGCGACGTAGTTCCCGTGATTACTAATAGATGGCACTACAACACAGTTTCAGTTTACTCCGACTAAATAGGTTAGGTTAGGTTAGAACTGTGACCAACTACGCGTGAGCCGAGCGAGCGAAGCGACGAAATTGCGTTTATTAAAAAAAAAAAATAAGTATATTTTTTGTAATAACGTGCTTCTTTTTTTTCCTAATTATACGTATGACGGTATGATTATGTATATGATAATCATACCGTCATACGTATAATTTAACTTTTGTTTTAATTAAATGTTATTGGTATTATACATACCTATTATGTTAAGCTCCATTTTGTCATTGTCTTAGAGATTTTAGGCTTTGGGATGTAATTTTGGGATTTTGAACTTCGGGATATGGATCTTCGGGATTTTAAGCTTTCGGGCAAATGAACTTTCGGGATTTAAAACTTACGACCAAACAATCATTCGGCGTTTAATTTTTCGCGATTTCTTCCATGGGTATTTTAAACTACGGTCTTTTAAATTTCGGTATTGTAATACGTACCCACTCTGACAGTGTACTGAAGTATCTATCGTACTTTCTGCTATCGATGGAAACTTTAGATGAGTAGTAGTTGTAACTGGTTCCAGCCTGGAACCAGTAGCCAGTGGCCTGGTGGTAGCCTGGATATAGAATCAAAGAACATTGCACTCATAAAAGGAAAATAAATAAGAGAAGAGTGTACCGACCTGAATATTCTTAATTAATAATATAAAATAGAAATGATTAGCAAAATGTTCAGTTACCTATTTGTACAAAGCATATTATAAGTACTTGCACGATGTTTTCATATGTATCTAGATGTATGTCAGAAGCTCGTAGCTAAATAATAACAGCCGCTCGGGTCGATCTTTAGGTTAACCCGTGCTTGCCTAGGTTGATCTGTGGATGGGTGACCGCCCATTAAATACCGAGTTTCCTCCATGCCTCGGAGAGCACGTTTAGCCGTTGGTCCCGGCTGTCATTCTTTGACAGTCGTTAGGTAGTCAGTGGCCCAAAAACTCTAACAAGCAGTCTTACCAAGGGGTATCGTATTACCCAGTACTAACTGGGTTGTGGAAGGTAGATAGGCAGTCGCTCCATGTAAAATACTGGTATTCAGCTGCAACCGGTTAGACTGGAAGCTGACCCCAACATAGTTGGGAAAGGCGAGGCAGATGATGATCTAGATGTATGTCACCGCACTTCGGGGAACAAATGGCTTCTAAGACGCAGGCTTCTTGCCTAGTTTAGAAGTCAAACGTTCATTCATAAATTGTCTCTGTTGTACAGACGCCAGCACATCTAGCTACTACAATCGGTCTAGATTTTCAACTTTATCACTAAAGCATTAGGTTCAATGATGATTGGGAAAATTTTACAGTTTCGGGTAGCTTCATATGCTGTGTGTACAACTAAATCCTATCACTAAATAGTATTGTTTGGTTTTTGTGTACAAATAAAAAGATTGATTATTATACCTACTTTAAAGGTTCTGTAGTCTGACTCTGTACTATATGAGTTTAAAAGGAACCCTTAAGTGCGACTTTGTCTGTTTGCTTGTTTCTATGACACGTTTCAAGATAAACTCCTATGTACATTATTATAATTATGTCAACTATAATTTGCCAGTTTTTTTTATTTATTTGCAGTTTTACCCACACCTGCCTTTCCTTTCAGGCATAACAGTGGTGCTGTTGTTATGTGTACAATTGGGAAAAAATAATAATATGGCTTATGTCTTGTTGTCAGGTCGCGCGCTCCTAGACCGTCTGACGAGCACGACGGTGAGCGAGGTCCTCACGAGCGGAGCGACCAGTGGACTGCTTCCCGCCCCGCTCGACGTGGCGCCCTACTCGACCGTGGTCGCGAACGCGAGCTGCGGCGACGCGGGCGCCGAGGAATACTGCCGCGACACACCAGGGAAGTAAGTACAAGAAATAAAGAAAATATATTGATCCTGTATCGTAGGTGCGTTAACAAACATTGAAACTCACATACACAAACAGCACAAACCCGGAACAACTATATGTAGGCCATACAAATATTTGTTCCGTACGGGAATCGATCCTTCGATACGCAGCGCAGCAGCCAATCGCTCAGCCACTGCATCAACTTTGCCGGCAACCGTAACAAAACCATAAACTAAATTGGTCTTGCGCGAGGCCAAAAGGCCTATGTCAGCTACATACAAGGGGCCTACCACCACCAGAGATGGAGCCTGCATCTTCTATAGCTGCTTCTCTTTTCCTTTCTTAAGTATAATAGGGGATCCTGCCGTTTTGCCGAAAAGATTTTGACAAATCATTACCCAAACAAATTTTAGCAACCTTTTTTTATACCATTGCAATATTCGAATGATTTTAGTACGCATATTTTTATTTGGTCAAATTTTTACTTGGCAAAATGTTAATAAGTATAATGTCATTATGGCATTTGGTCTTTAATCAAATGATTTATTACAGCAAACAATCTTCAGACAATAAACGTTTGGTGAAATAATTTGTTTAGACAAAAAATATTAAGGCAAAAATAAGATTTTTTGGGAATTATATAATTAAAAAATGCAATTTTATTTTAATATAATCATTTGTATGCAATGCAAAATATTTTTACATTACAATTTTAAATTTTTTGCAATGGGCATTAGCAATTTTATTTTGGAGTATGGTTAGGTTAGGTTAGGTTAAAACTGTGACCTCCTACGCACGAGCCAAGCGAGCGAAGCGAGCGGAGCCGCGGCAGCGGCCGGCGAGTGGAAGACACGACTTGCATTAATAGAAAAAAAGATATTGTTTTTAGTAGGTTACCCGCAAGTCAACTATTTAGATTAGGTTAATTTCTTCTTTAAACAAAATGGGTAGGTTAGGTTAGGTTAAAACTGTGACCTCCTACGCACGAGCCGAGCGAGCGAAGCGAGCGGTGCCGCGAACTAAACTATTTAGATTAGGATAATTACTTATTAGGTTAGGTTAAAACTAGATAGAACTAGATAGTGTTTTGCTTGACTAACCCACATTGAGCGACATTTATGATTTACCTCCTACCCACTTAGCAGTTCACATTTTTGTCATTGTAGCATTTGACTGAATAGGAAAGGGTGAATTGAAAACCTAAATATTTGGCTTATTTGATTTTGCGTAAAAACTGTTATTCCAACTGAAATATTTGACTAAATAAAAAATGTTAAAAGTACTAGTTGGTAAACAAGTTATAGTTTAAACGTTCATTTCCCAAACATTATGTTTGCGTTACAATTTTTTGTGAACAGATTTTTTGCTAAGTAATTTTTTTTTTTTGGGAAGTGAAAATTTGTCAAATTCCTTTCGGTCAAACAAGGGAGACCCGTATAATAGTGCTATAAGGGCTGTGAAAAAGAAAATCGATTTATGTGTTTTCTTTCTTTTATAGGCAGATGATAGATTAGCTAATATTAATACTAACAAATGAAACGTAATGTTTGTCCAGGCGAGGCGTGGCGTGCGACGTGTGCGAGGGGGAGGGGGGCTCGGCGTGGCGGCGTCACCCGGCTGCGCATGCCCTCGACAACGACCCCGCCACCTGGTGGCAGAGTCCCTCACTCGCGGCCGGGGACTACCAGCACGTGGAGCTGCTCACCACTCTACCTGACGTAAGTACATATGTCACCAGAGGGCTGGCCCCAGAGAATCAGCATTGCCATTCAACGTGATAATGCTGCCAGCTTTCTGGGCACTTTTCCCGTTGTCAGCGATGTGGATGAATTTTTTGTCGCCGTTTTCTTCATCAGATACATTCAAATAAATAAATAAATGTTTGTTTGTTTGTAATATCGAAATTACAGCTTTTTACTTAATGCATATGAAAGTACATACATATACCTACCTAAGGTTGACATTTGATAAAAAAGGGAAGTAATTTTTTTTAATAATAATTTCACGCGAACGAAGGTCGCGGGCTACAGCTAGTATCGAATAAAAATGTGTGTGTGTATGATGTGTACTTCATGTCAGATAGTGCCTTATTATAATCCTGTACTACTGTAGCATAGTAAACGCTCTGTATAGCGAAGTACTGAAAAATTTGTCTGTCTTAGAAATAACTTCACATATGCTGTTTGACTTGGTATGAACGTACTCCAGAAGGTATAGTATCATAATCTAGGAGAATTAATGTGCTTATGAAACTGTCGGCCATTTTAGAGGGCAGGCAGGGACACTCGATCTATGTTGGAAGCAGCACTGCAGCTTCTACTTCTAATAGTTGATAGTGGTGGCTTTCAAACAAGCCTGAAAGCTTGCCCCTATAACCTACTACTCTTCATGACGGTAGGGTATCTGAACAGCCTGCTTGCCTTGTGGGCTTATGGACTTGCGATTGGCGTATTTTTGGCCCCTAGGCACCCCACTGCTAGTTGATGGTCAAGGGTTGGTTAAAGTTAAAATAAACATTTTTTAATTCATTTAATAAAAAACTGAGATATCACATTTGGTTAACATTTAGCAAAGTCCATAAACTCTACACTTATAGTATAAAAAAAGAAAAAGAAATCACTTATTAGCTAAAATGTATGTTAACAGCTATGATAAATTTTCTGAACATTGTCTCAATATTTACCTTTAATGGCAGATAAAATTTTGAATTACAATTAATTGTTTTGACTATATTAAGAGTACATTAATCTCTGCATAATGATTAATTACACAGAACATAATAATTAATTATGAAACATTTAGAATATTATTATTATATTAGAATAAAAAATAAAATTTGTGTTATTAAAAATATAAAAAAATGTAAGTAATATGTTAGAAAAATTAATATAGGAAATAATAATTATCAAATATTACATTTAATACAGTATTTAATAAGAACATTTAGAATAAAAACTAGGATAAAAAATAGAAGAAAATAAAAATAACAAAATTAATTCTAGGAATACATTTTAATACAATACAAAGTAAAAGTCAAAGTATATTTCAATTAGGCCGTTATAAGGCACTTTTGAACGGAAACTTTAAAAGAAATGATATAGAATTCATTATTCGCAAGGATATTTTCGTATGAATAATAATGGGCAAGAAACTTCATCATTACTCTTTTAAACTTACATTGTACACATGAATTTGAAAATTTTTGGTTCGTCAAAAAAATTGACGAGATCGTTTTCGTATTTCCCTTTTTTCTCCACGAAAACTAAGCCGATTTAATTATTTTTGACTTTAAAATTTTAAGAAAGAGTACGTCTAGCTTTTTATCAATTTTGTTTTATGTTAGATTTTTTTCAAATTTGGCTGGCAGCCTCTAATCATAGTCGTAAAGGGCATTTTTTGTAATTTTTTGAGGGTCATATTTTCTTTACTTATTAGTTGAAATGACAGGGACGTGTCTACAGCAGACCTTGATTTCATGAAAAAAAAATGATTGCTCTAGTGTCTAGAGGCATTATTCAGTCATTAATTATTTATGTTATTAGAATAATAACTATGCAAGAATAATATTTTTGTACTCCAGATAGTTCTGGCGTTCATTAAATTGATATAATTCGGAACAATTTTCTTCCAAGGACTCACCAGAAATCGATTCTCCCTGCCTTCGTTCACATGAACTAACAAACACTTATTAACAAGACACCGAAAAAGAAAAACTAAAAACAAGTGTCGAAAATTTGGAAACCTGAAGTTGCCAAAGTTAACAAAGGAATATAAAGACATCCTCCTAGTAACATACTAAATAAAATAAGTTGCATCCGACACAGAGCGACAAGGATAATTAGGCAATCAAACTTGCTTAATGACATGAGTTTATAAAACAAGATGGTAATGCTAGTTTCGATTTTGGCCACGCACAAAATATCCTTATACAACTGTACTTACTTAATTTTCTAAAGCTCTCTTTCTGGAATAGTAACTGTGCAGAAATAAAATTTCACTAATGTTTTGGCGTTCCAACTCAGTCCTGCGTTCATTAAAATTTACATTATTTGGAACATCATTTTTCTTCCAAAGAAACGCACCAGCAATCGTTTCAACAAGTAACAGTCGCAGGATACATAAATATTTTTGAGACAGGACGTACATAGGACTGTCTCTGTGGATTCGATTAAACTCTTCCCAATATTGGAAAGGGTCTCCATTTCGATCCAAGGGTTTATCAGCAACGTAATGCAGCGCCAAAACATCAGTTTTGGTAGTTTTAGGATTTACGGAATTTAAATATTCATTCAATTCATCCATGACATTTTGCTGCACGGATTCTGCTCTTTCTTGTGTAAAACAAGCCATTTTAAATCTGGGATCCATAAATGTTTGATTTGCTCTAATAGCTTCATTTTCGTATGTACTGTACATTTTAACACTCCAATCCTTAAGTTTGTTCTTAAATTTTACTGCCGAATCAGTACATACAGAGCACTCACTTATTTGCGATCTTACATCGGCAAGTAGAGGGATAATATGAGGTAACCTGAGATATTGCTGACTAGACAACGTGTTGGTGAAATCTACCAATGGTTTTAAAATTTTCAAGTATTCACCACATACTTTGACCTGCATCAAAGTGGCCAGCGTTGTTTTCACTTATATCTTTTAGCATACTATACAAGTAATGCCAACTGAAGGGTTTGTTTTTCTTTTTGTACTTTTTTTCATTTTGTTGTACTTCTTTTCATGATCCCTAGATCTGAATTCTGTTAAAGTTTCTTCAATGATCCTGTTTATAATATCAGCTATGCAAGGTACGTGTGGCAATTATAAAATATTAACCACCGCGTTTCTTAGAAGCTGTTCGTTTTTTCCGTCATTAGTAATAAAACACACCACTTTTTTTAAAACCTCCCAATTAGTTTCTAATTCCGTCTTCATCGATTTGGCTATGGTTTGTTCTGACCGCAGGTTCGCATCAATTATAAACAAATTATGTGCTACAAGTTTTCCTTGATGAACAAAATGTATTGTTGCCGTCCACAAACTATGAGCACATCTTCTATTTGTCTCAGGCAACTTCCACGTCTCTATTGAGATCGCCACATGATGGACAGACTTCAAGGTTTTTTGAAGTCTGTCCAAATCTAGCTTTGTTGTATTCTTCAGGAATTAGTTTTCCTCAGAATTCCTTCACGGATGGTAAGCTATACTGATACTGATATAGCTAGCCTGCGCCATCCCACTGCTGGGCAAAGGCCTCTCTCCATGACTTCCAGTTGCTACGATCCTGGTAAGCTATAATTTGGTATATTATTTGTAATGAATCCTTGGAAGCCGTTGTATCCGAGTATATACTGAGGGCCCAAATCCTCGCAAAACATTTTTACTAATTGTGTGTCTTTCTCTTCTTGCGTTGTATCTGTTGTTGTGGTAATCTTTGGTTTTTTAGAACTTTTCACATGAATGTTTATATCTGTACTCTCTGCCGCCATTATAGATGTTGTGGTCAACTTTAGAGAAGTGCAATAATATTTCACTTAGAATTATGAAGATTTGAAAAATGGTTTATTTTATCTTTGGTCGCACTACACGAGTTATAGTTCACTGTTCACTGAGAGTCCCTGTTACCACAGATGTTTTATAACTTATTTTAAACGTATGATGGTCTCGATAGGATTTGGATCAGCACTGACTTAGTTAATCATTGCCTTCGACAACGGGACGTTTAATGTACGTGATGTGACAATGACGACTGTAATATGTTAAAAATGCTTCAGATAAAAACCTGTAGACTTTGCCTTATCTCGCCTTTATCAGTTTCATTATAATTGCATACCGTATCGACTTAGGGCACTCCGTCACTGCGGCAGCGGCGGGAGCGTTCATGCACAGAAACAAGTGAATGTGAACTGTTACATTACAGGCGAATGCTCCCGGTGAGGGAGCGCCGTAATAGTTTAATTAATCACTTTAGCAGTACGCAGTATTTTTTTTTAGTAATATGGATTTTATCTCAATCTCTCATTGACGGCCGGTTGGCGCAGTGGTTGCTGCGCTGCGTGACGCGGGTTCGATTCCCGCACGGAACAAATATTTGTATGATCTACAAGTAGTTGTTCCGGGTCTGGCTGTTTGTGTATGTGAGTTTAAATGTTTGTAAACGCACCCACGGAGGAGAGACTACAGGAGAAATTCCTAGTGTGGGGCAACGTTTTAAAAAAAAAAACTCGTTCGTGATCTTAGATCTAAGACTTCCAACGAACGGCTCGATTACTTTGATTTTTTCTTGAGTGCAAGATCGAAGGTGGTGGATTCAGGCTCCTCGGTCTTGTTTCAAATTGCACGAAAGTTGATTGATAACCTGGAAAGTATTAACTTATATAAGTTAATCCAATCACTAATATTTATGTTATCACTACCCTAAAATATTACCTACCTTCATATTGAAAAAAATAAAAGGCCCGCCATTTTTCCTTTGTTCGTGCATCTGCGCCTGATTTATGAACGTCGGTCATAGGAAATGATTATGGCATGGCCACGAACAACACGCGTCACGCGTCTTGCGAGTGTTGCGACAGAAAAATAAAGAGGTTGTTGAGAGCAAACCATGTTGTAACCGGGGCGCAACTTGCGGGGTGAGGTATATTTAGAGAAGGCTCACGATGCGTTGCCGGTACGTAGCGACGCTGCATTGTAAATATAAATAAAAACGTTGAATGTCGGCGAGCGGCGACGCAACGTGTCCGCATCGGACAAAATCGCACGGAAGTGGGGCAAGGTGCAGTATTGCGACCCAAGATTGGCAACGGATGAATGCTGCGTTCATTGTCGTTCAAAGGATAACGCACCCTACACCTAAACACTGCGACGTATTAGCGACGTCATTGCGTTGTGTTACCGAATTGCTCGTGAGGAACTCGGCGCGATGAAATCATAGCGTTGTGTCACAACGTATCGGCAATGATCATCTGGATTCACTCTTACGTACACGAAGGTAACACCCACAAAAGTGACGACCGCGCATTTCTCCAGGTCGTGAACATGGCCTTATACCGTGGCTCCATGCCTCCATTACATTGTCTTTTTACGATAAACTTGTAGATACCGATCTCTACCATTATATAGGATATTCGCCCCTTTTGTTAGACCACTTAACTTTCCTATGCGTCGGGAACTCTACCATAGTTTGTGGCGTCCATTTTCGTAGATAATTAATTGATCGTTCACGATTATTGGGACTGGAGCTGCGAACTTCGTTGGCGTGGAATTATTATAAAAATATTACTTCCCTTTTTGAATTTGATTTTGTTATTTATTGTGTTGGAATAAAAAGGAAAATGAAAAAATACCTCGATCCAGCAATAAACCTAGAGTAAAGATCACACTTGGTGCGCCTGCATAAATACTTATAGCAAAGAGTCAAACTACTGAATATAATTCATATAACGCACTTCTACAGGCGCAAATTTATTTTAAATTAGCAACTATACTTTAGTGATTGTTGTGAACAAAATAATCAGCTGGAATACAATTTCGATTATAAGATAGTTTTTTCTGTATCCCTCGCGATTTTCTTATTTTTATCAGCAACGAGCGAAGGACAGGAGGTGAGGAGGCCTGTGTCCCAGCCGTGAGTCTGGAACCATTAAAAACAGATTATGCTGTGGCTAAGGCATGTTCGAGACCTACAACACGTGTTCTGTGAGCCATTCATCTATACTAATATTAAGAGGTAAAGCTTTTAAGTTTAGTAGTCTTCGGAACTACTGATCTGATTCCGGAATTTTTTTACTAATGGGAAGCCGCATTATCTCCAAGTGTCACCCTACTAATATTGTAAATGCGAAATTTTGTGAGTATGGATGGATAGATGGATGTTTGCTACTCTTTCACGCAAAAATGACTGAACGGATTTGGATGAGCACACAGATAGCTTATAACCTTGATTAACATATAGGATACTTTTTATCTCGGAAGTATGATATCGAACTCCACACGGCCGAAGCCTCGGACATAAGCTAGGAGACTATATTTAAAACGCTTCCGTGGCATCATTTACAATCGAAAAAGTTACCCGTAAAGCGGTTTAAATGGGGTTATTTTTTAGGGTTAGATGAAAGAGTAAAGGTTAACCCATATTATTGGGTTAATCAGCCTATAATATTCACGTGCAGAGATCATTTATGACGGAGATAACCTGCGCTCGGTGCTCGTTCTTTTATTCTGATTAATCAGTAATAGTTAAATGGTAAACCTATATATAGTAAGGGTTACCCGTATAATGGTTAATCAATAAGGGTAAATCGGTCTAACCGGTTAACCTGTTAACCCGATTAATCGGTGTCAGTTTCCAACCATACGCAAGCGAAATCACTGGTAGAAGCTAGTTATTAATTAAGTTCTGTTTCATAGACAGCTTTGAATATCCCGTTTGTTCAGCTCGAGTGCTACCTGCCTACCGCATGAGGTCCGATGGGCTCGATTCTCAGTCCAGCAGTGTCGCATGTCGTTGTGTTTTTCCTTCAGGTATTTGTCAGTAGCTCAGTGTGGAGTCTGTATTCTGGCACGATTGATGGCCAAATACTCGGCCCTAATGTATGGGACTCTGGATTGTCGGTCTAATTTTCAGTCCAGCGCAATTGGAATCGTGTAGTCGGCCAATTCAGCGCTGGTAGAAACGTCATACATTGATAAGGTGTTGTTGCTTCTTGCGAAAAGGCTACTTTTTATCGCAACGATGTTGAAAAGGACTGGAATAATGTCGTCCAGTGACCGAATCTAGCGCTAGACTGAGATGGTCATTGTCTACATTATTGCAGTCTTTTACAACACAGTTACAGGCACATTTGAATAATCAAAAACAAAAGGATAATGCTTACAGTCCAGTTACTAGGCATACTAACTGAAAGGATTCCAGTTGTATACTGGTTGCAACACTTCTGTCTTACCTTTCTGGGAGTACAGGCGTGATGTTTACGTTAAACAAAGACAGGTACGTAGATAGATAGGTAAATTCCGGTAGGTGGCACCTCGGTACTGTCTTTTGAGGATTGTTTATTTTTTGTAAGATAATAATTTCTAGTAATGAGGTTAATTATAACAAAAGAAAAAAAAAGCTGAAAGTTAAAACTAGAATAAAACAATAAAATAACAATTTTTGTTATATATTTGATCAATTGTTTGCTCAAAAGCTTCTTTGACGTCATATTTTTTTTTTGTAGTCTGTTAATAAATAAACAAAAATGCTTGAAAATTATTTATTTACAAAAAGTACACACGGCCTTATAAAATGTTTATTTAGGTATTTTTTTATTTTATAATAATATGCTTAAAACTAAATTAGGACGAACTCCACCGATGAATCTAACCGCGATCAGCATCTCTAAAGTGAACCACGTTCAAGAGCTGTCAATGTCAAGATTAGCTATGATGACACTTGGAGACAGTTGCAGAAGCACTGATTGTGTTCAGATACATTGATGAAATTCGACCTTAGTGTGTTGCACTTACAATTTCATAAGGATTGTGATGAAAATCAAGCCATTAACGGTAATAGTTCTAATTCACCAGACGATAAAACCCCATATACGTGACTAGTAAAGTAACTCACTTCTAGCGGTTAAAAGAATAAGGAGTAAAAAATATGGTTCCAAGACTAAAAAACCTGCGCTCGTGTCTGTGGGCAAGATTCACAAATTGAACTTGGCTTTACTATACTTTCTTAAACAAATGTCTGGTTCGAGACGCTCAGTTGACTTAATAAAGTCAGTTCGGTCTACGAATCTTGCCCCTAGTTTGTGCCAAAAAATAAGCCGTCGAAATTAAATTAATTTTGTGAATACTTACATTAGATACATTTGTAATGGCGTGCGTTTATGGGGAACTTAAATAAAATCTTCAATTTTGGCAAAATCGGTCTAATATGTCGCCAGCGACAGGAAAACTTAGAGGTACCGACGCACCATAATAAAAATAAAGTAACTCCTTCCTACTTCGTGTTTAGTTGGGTAAATTAACAAAAGCTAACGCTGTAAGGGTGGATCTCACCATGTAACTGATCGCGATATCCACCAGCACATCTAAACTTTGTTCAAGAGCTGGCAGTGCCCTTACTTTATTCTCTACTCGAGGAAAAATTACATTGTAGTGTGTCTTGAACACAGTTTAGATGTGCTAATCGCGTTCAGTTCAAAGCCCTGATCACCTGTCATTTACGTATTCTCTTACAATGAATATTATCTAATAAATTACTAAGTATTCCGCCCCCTGTTACATGCGACTTAAACATAACTGGCGAAATGTGGGTGTACTATGATAGTATGATACACCTCTGCCTAACCCTTCGGAAAAACAGTCGTTATATTTAGTTCTCTATAAAGCCCGCCATGTTCCTTCCAATGTATCGTTAGGAATCGTGAATATGTCAAAGTCCGAGAGGAGTCTGTCTACCAATCATTTTATCACTCTTCTTCTAAAGTTTGATCTCAAGATTTATCTGACGATACATCGTAGTGTATAGCGGCCTTTAAAGCTAATGTCAGTCCAAATTACACGATTACAATATTCTTTGACTTTTCTAGAAAAAGTCAAAGCATTTGTTTTGGAACAAGTCTTGCTTAGCCTTAGAGTTTCTGCACACTGAAGTGCGACCCAATCATTCAATCCTTTTTCGGTAGAACCTTCGCTTTTTAGAACGCACAGTGCATTATACCGATCAGATCTTGAGATTGTATCGCATGCCAGTGTGCTGAAGCTTATCATTAGTCTTTAATATATAAAACTACAGCCAGGGAACTTCATTGCTAATCAGATTAAAACACTACTTCAGTTTGCCGTGTTCAAACCAATCGATTTGCATTAACTACCAACAAAGAAGATTCACTAAGATGTTATTTGAATTTAGTTAGTACATAATCAACTCGCTTATCAATAAAGTTCCCCGACTTAACACATTACATCTTAAATCAGTTAGTTTTACGAACACAATAATCTTTACATAAACTCCATCACAAATGAATAAGTCCGTATTGTAGGACAAAGGCGTTCGCCGTTATTTTTATTTTAAAAAGTCCACATTCCGTTACTAGATCACTTTACGTTTTACCACAGGACCTTGAGGCTTTGAAGAAGAATAATCTTCTGTTCTTTAGTCTGGAGCTGAGGCCATGAAGATGCCCCCAATAACCTCTTCAGCGTCCTTCCCAGTGACCACCAAGATAACTGCCAGGCCTATTCCAGCACCCACTGCAACTCCCACACCGATGGCCAGGATTTTCTTCGCTAAGGACCACTTGGTACAGGCCCAGTACTGCTCGCGATATACACTGAAAAATACAAACAAGTCGGGTTAGTAAAAGATGGTCGGGATTTTCAATATATGCTGTAAAGTTCCATTGCTTGGACTCAAGCTTACACTCTGTGGGAGAGAGTGGGCTGCAATCCACCACGCTGGCCTATTGCGTGTTGATTCGTAAAAAATAAGAAAGAGGCAACAAGATGAAGTTGAAGCTGAACTAAAGTTTAAACATCAAGGTGATGCCTAAAGTGTGAGAAGTTTAACAAGTACCAGGGGGTCTACCACCACCTTTTTTAGCAGTATTTTTGTGTGAGAAAGTGATGGACCTATACGTCCCGCTCTATCTCTCCCCCCCCTGTACTGTTTTGAAAGCTTTTATCTTATCTGACTTTTGTTGTTAATGTTTTAGTAGGTAATCTGCAAATATTGCAGTATTATTAGCATGCCAGAGAATGTTTCAGCTGCTGATAGAAATATTTAGGACAAACTTCTTCGCCGGAAGAAATTCTATCCAGGCCCACAGTCACCCAATGTGCCAGAATATAAATATTGCTCTAAAAGTAGTGGAGGCATTTCTTTACTTGTTCCTAAATAGGTCCTCATCATCTCCCTAGCCTATTCCCAACTATGTTGTGGTTGGCTTCCTTTCTAATCAGGTTAGCTGAATACCAGTATTTTACGTGGAGGGACTACCTATCTGACCTTCACATACTAACAGAGCGGGAATGCTATCACACGCGGCAGCATCGTTGATGCGATCGGCAGCTGGCTCTAGCAAATTACGGTTCTGAGCGGCAGAACACGATAGGAGCATGGAAAAGTGCGATCGCGTGCTGGTAGATGAGGTTCAATTCTTACTGTGTAATGCGATACCTCTTGGTAAGACTGGTAGACCGGACTGGTCTTGTCTGGACTGGTCTGAAGGACTTTCGGGGCATTAATGATCCTAAATATCTACTGGACAGGGGAAATACATCAATTTATGCAGAACGCAAATTAAGTGGCAATCTTATCAAGCGTGACTTAGGCACTGCAGAGTCAGATAGCAAATAAAACGGCCACCGACACTACATTGTCTTCAAATCAATAGATTACAAACATTGCAGTCTGTTTGCAAATCCAACCTGACTGATACCTTATCTTTGCGCGAGGTATACTCAGCCTATTGGAATAAGGGGGGCAGTTCTAGTTGCGCTGAAAGTCTACTTGTTCCTCTAGCAAGGAATATCTGAACAAGGAGTTTTCATCTTCAATCATTAGACATTACCAGGCACGGGCAGTGGATGGCGTATGGAACTTCAGTGATACTAAACAGGACATTGATCATCTGCCTAGCATTTTCCCAACTATGTTGGGGTCGGTTCCAGACTTACTAGATGCAGCTGGGCGACAGCCCATCTAACCTCCACAACCCAGTTAGTACTGGAAAATACGATACACCTTGGTAGGACTGGTTGTCAGACTTTCGGGCCACTGACTCCCTGTAACGACTGTCAAAGATTTACAATTGAGAGCCACGACCAACGGCTTATCGTGCTTTCCGAGGCACGCAAAAAACTCGGCATGTAATGGATGGTAACCAATCCACAGACCGACCTTGGCAAGCTCGGCATAACCTGAAGAATCGGCCTATGCGGCTGTTATAATTTCGCCATGAACTCATCTAAACAGGGCATTGTAGTTAGTATATGTGTACAAGTTAGTTTTAACATGGAAAAAGAGTTCTTTAGTGCAAAGATCATTTAAAATGTCTAAATTATCCACTTGGTTTACCACTATCTTCATCTGCTTAGCTTTTTTCCCAACGTGTTGGGGATCAGCTTCCAGTCTTACTGGATGCACCTAATAACATAAATGCTATTAGTGCTCGAGGCACACACGGGCCTTGAAGAATTATGCAAGGTCGATTACTTAAGACTACCACGAGTTCCATAAAATGTTCCGTTCTACCTGGCTTCCGACTGAAAACTAATCGACATTTCGTGTTCGTTCAAACATCGGATAAGATCGATCTGGGCTGGTTGCACTGACGTTAGCTGCAAAATTGCAGTTTCTGAAAATGGCATAACTGCATCAAAAGTTCAAACAGCTGGCCTGCAGTTTAGCAGTCCGTCTGATTACCTATGAACCCAATCCTTTGATTTAGGGCCCCTAAAAGGATAGTGATTTTCCTCAATATCATAACATCACGCGCGCCTGTATAGGGTTAGACAGAGGTGTATCTATAGTACTCCTAAATTTCGCCAGTTATGCAAGTAGTATTTCTAGATTTTAGGAGTAATTAATTTATGGTGATGATGAAGAAGATCTGTAGGCACGGTGACTAAAGCTGCAAATTTGTTGTTTTGCGGAGTCGCTTTATCTCACTAATCGATAAGATAAATATGTTACCTCGTATGAGTCATTCTTAATACTGGTATCACTAAATATTGATCGAAAACTTTTTAAACTTATATAGGGAATGTGATATATACTCACACCTCAATCCCCATGGGATCAGGCAGAAATACATAGAGAATATTTCGAAAAAGATTTACTTCTTCTTTACGGGTCGATGAACTCAAATTATGTTAGACCAGTATGTACGATGACTCAAACTCAAAGGTATATTGAAAGCTAGTAATACTGAAATGATCACGGGTGTTATATTACGATCAAAAAAAGTCTCAAAAGTCAAACATAGGAATCGAGTTCGAACCCAAGGTGCGTATTGTATATTATCATTTGCTACGGTGTAGTAAAACATCGAGAGGAAACCAAACCAGCATGCCTGAGAGATATTTCTCGACGGCATGTAAAGCCAAGTCAGAGGCTCATAGGCGGTCTGCCACCAGGTTAGGCATTACCAAACGAAAAAATAACAAAAGTTAGAGGTAAAACTATACAAAATAAGTTAGGTCAGATGGTTTGAAAACTTAAAATATCTTTCAGACATCTTGGAAAATATGTGAAACCATTTAAAACTATACCGGGGTTAAATGTAAAGAAATTAGGACATACAACGGAGGCGTGATAATATAAATTAACTCTGTTAAAAAAGACTTTTGTTTAAGTTATAATTATTATATTATATTATTATTATAATAATGTAAGATTAATACATAAAACAAAGTTATCATCAGTAAGTTTTAGCAAGAACTCACATCCTTAATAGTTGTCCATTAACAAAATAATGAACATTTTGTTGATTTGTTGCTATATTCATTAGGGACCACAAACGACCAATCGTATTATTAATGTTACGTCACAATAGATATGGGTATTTATCTAATAACTATCACATAATACCTATTGGTCATTGATATCAGGGACGGTAAACGACGATTCAGGCATACAAAGCAGTGCATTATAATTCATACTGGGTGGTATAAATAGCGACGTCATAAAAAAATAGATTCATCATGCCCAGGGGTATTCGAAAATTCCCCATATACTACCATACGTCAAGAACCGTGGAATATACATGGGGTATTGTCAAATAACCCATGAAGAATCAATTTTTTTTGGACCCAGTATATCTGTGAAAGGAACTTTCAGTGCGTGGAAAAAATCGGATCAAACGCCGCCATCTTGTATTTTCAAATCATGTTTACCAACAGCTCTGTCAACGTCAGTCGAGCGCCAAAAGATCCTTGCAACACCGTACAATGTATAGTGGTATGCCAGTGTCATAATGTTGTAACTTTGTGATAAAGAAATACACGCAAGTAGTTTGCATGCTATGGTGACACAAGCTCTCATCAATCAGTACTTGTTTAAGAACAAAAGAACGACGAAATGCGTATGTTCCATTCACCTCTGTCTACCCACTCGGAAACTACAAGCGTGATGTTAAAGTTGTTAACAGTATTTTCCTAAATAAATAAGGGATTCCCCACACAAGGTGACGTGAACACAGCTAAGCTGATCACAAAATATTTCAAGATGATAAGAGTGCTAAACTACATACGTCGTCCCGTCGCCGTCGTCCGACAAAGAGTGATCACACCGAATAATCGAGCAGCAAGGTCCATTGCCAACAGCTTGGCAGTAATTTTCCCATGGGCAACATTAATCGAATCGAATCAGAAAGATTTGTTGCAGGATGGGACGCCACTACGGCAGATGGAACTACAAGCAAAATCAGCTGACTTATTTATGTCCGAAAATTATGCTATGACAGTGGTATTGTTGGCAAAATACCATCACATTTTGAAAACTTGTCCAATGTTGTCTTCTACAAATCACTCCTAATCCTATATGATTGGATGTCGATAACGTTTTGAGCCAATCACAGCAAGTTACATGGGATTTGGTTGCAGATATCCAATAACAATCGATTATTTACAAGAGAATAAACCATATATGTAGTTACAAACCTGGTGGGTGGCTCGTGTATCCTGTCATTCCTGGCCTCGACAAGATTATTAGAACTTCCAACATACGCTTTGTTATCGTAAACAAAGTCACTGGATCTGCTTGAAACTTTTTTGTCTCTCTTGCCTTCACCGAATGAGGCAGAGTCAGCCGTGCTATGTGTGTTGCGCCGCTGCTTGTGTCTAGCGCCGGCCACTGTCACGTCACTTGGGTCGGCATCACGCCTCGTCTTATGTGTAGCGACGTCACCGAGCTCGACATCCCTACGTTTCTTAGGCCTAGTCGCAACAGTTTTGTCGTCACTAGGGTCAGCTGCCCTGCGATGCTTGTGTCTAACACCTTCCACTTTTACGTCACTAAGCTCGGCGTCCCTGCGCTTGTGTCGCACCACGTCACTAGTCTCCGCCTCCCGTCTGTGCTTCTTCTGTCTCGGCACTTCCACTTTCACGTCACTTAGTTCTTCGTCGCTTAGGACTTTTTTCTTCGACATATCGAGTACGAGTGCTAACGAGCGCTTGCAACGACTCACTGAGCGTACCTTGTTATCGTTCGTGATAGTGTTATCACTTAGGTAGACAGGTGTGTTCCGATATTTTTATTGGATAATTTTGAGACTTTTGCGATTTATAAAAGGTTTTGTCTTCAACCTGTTATCAGTGTCGTGATATGAAGTGGTCGTTTAGATCCGCCTGAACAGGAAAATCAATATTTGAATTGGCGAGAGCTTCCACTGTTCGAACCGACACCTGTATTATATCTGTCGCCCTCTATTACATAATTTACCATCTAGCCTGAAAACCTAAAAGGGTTAGGTAGAGGTGTACCTAAGACCTGTGTCCCAGCTTTGGTAAGGTTTTAGGCTGATTATGCTAAGCTACGCTGCGCGCAGCGTGCTGTGCGAGTCAGCACTATTATCCTCAAAGAGTTGAAGTGAAAAAAAGGTCGTATAAAACGAGTACGCGGGAAAATAATATAAAAATAAGTATTAAAAGTAAAGTCATGACTCACTCACTGATTGACTCATCAACGCCAAGTCTAAACCCTTAGACGGGTAGTTGGAATATGCACGGAGGCCCAAAACTGGGACTTTGGAAATTCTCACGGTTCAGGGAATATCGTTCGGACGAAGTAACTACATTCATAATATCATTACAAACCAATACATTACAACCAGTGGTCCACATTATTTGTTCTGTATCGAAAGAATTGGAAAGCATACGGAGAAGCCTTTGCCCAAAACTGGGACGATGCAGGCCAGCAGTAACAGTGCCGTTAGAAACTTATTTGCAGCAAAAATCTGATCTTAATATTGAATTACTAAAGGGTCTAATGTAATGCCCAAACATACCAGTTTGTGTGGAGAAGGTAAACAAAAAATCTTTTAAAATAACCTAGAGAGAAGCATTTTATCAGCGCGTTATCTTGTGGCGAATCGTCAGAGCAAACATTCAGAATCAGGTCACTACAGTAGGCACTCCTAATGATTAGAAGCACCTACTTGTTAGAGAGTGTCTTGATGGTCTAGTGGTCGCTAGCGCTAATGTCGAGCATGAGATCCTGCGATCGATCGCCAGGTCGGGCAAAATGTTTTTGGGTTTTTTTCAGCTATTTCTCAGTGGGAGGCACGGACTCTGGATTTGTGCCCGGTTGATGGCAATAGGCTCGCCCTTACATGGCACTTAAATATAACTGGCGAAATGTGGGTGTACTACTAGGTACACCTCTGCCTAAACCTTCGGGGATTACAGGCGTCATGTTATATGAAACTATTTCTTGGGAATGGAAAAAAAAACCGCAGCTCTGTAATGTGCAGAATATAACTGAAGTATTTCTAAACTAGTTGCTGTCCGATAAAGGTGAAACAGGTCCACAAAAGCATTGTATTATTATACCTGGAGGCCATAAGGGCTAATTAGAAAAATATCTGGTTAATTGTGCAGTGACGCAACCGGTAGCAGCCGCAGTCGCCTTGTACGGCGCCACTAATGAGGCGCAGGCGCAAACATCCCGCCGCGCACTTTTTGTTCACGTAACGTTTGTTGCCATGGACGTCGTCAAAAATGCTGCTAATGGCTCTCCGTATTTTTCCTTGAAGGCGCTTCAAAGCCGTGTAGGAGTCGCGGCTTCTGTTTATGGGAAGACCTTATTTAAAAGCCTAAAGGACATTGACCGATGGTTCTAACATCCCCAACAAAAGTGAACCCGTCTATTTATCCCTCAGGGGAAGTAAAAAGCTCGAAATTTGTAAGAACTCACTTGTCAGGCCTACGCTGTTCTCCTATACTTCAGTATTAACTCTGTAAAAACCAACCAACCAAACCCAACCAACCATTTTTTTTAAAGAGCAACCATGGTGTCTCTTGCTCCATAAGAACCGACGAACCGTGCACCTATCTTTTGACCTTCCATTAGTACCCATGTAGGCTATGTTAAATAAAATATTTTGAATATTGTATCTCAATCCCAATCAAGGACTATCATATTGTACTTCGAAGTTTAAATCCAAAGCTTCCAACGGCCTTGAGAGGGCGATACACAAAGCACCGGATAAAATAATCTGATGTTAGACAATCAGTCTTACTAAGGAGAACTGTGTTGCCTAATAACTGGGCAGCCGCTCCATGTTAAATACTGGTAGTCAACTGCAATCGGTTATACTGGAACACGTCCTTGAGGTGGGAAGATAGGCTAGGCAGATCATGATGAAATTATCTGCAAATTCTTTGGAGGCCAATGAGTAACCAATGAAGATATTATATTGTGCAAACAACTTAGACATAGTAGATCATATTAATATGTATTAAACATACAGTATTTCAACTAGGAACAAATGGTCGGAATCAGCTCACACTTACATGCGGGTAACTCGTGAGTAAGTTGGGGCTGCCGCATCGAGACAAGTGGTTACGTTATATGTGTGCAACACATTGTGTGTATAGTTCACACGGCGGCACATCAAGCTATACATTTCCAATATAACATGGTCTCACTTTGTACAGATTTCCCGTACAATGAGAGATCCGCATAAACTGGTTTTGTATAGATTAATTGGTCGCCGTCCGTACATAACCCTAACACCCGCGTTTGATTTCATAAAAGAGGCCTAAATATTTACTGATATAACATAACATCACGCCCATTTTCTCGAAGAGCTTAGCAGAGGTGTATGCATGGTATACCTTCCAATATTTCGCCAGTTATGTTTAACTCTCGTATATTATGGCGGGTGTATTACTTATTGTTTACTGTTTATCTTTATACTGTGACTTAGACGTTAGTTATTGAAAGTAAGAGTACCTTTGTTGTACAAACGTCAAACATTTGAGTTATCTAACAGATTAGATTATGAGAATACCGCATATCGTATCTTTGACAATATCACGAAAGATTGTACACACAAATGATTAAATGATAGCTATTTATACAATTTATTTACTATTTGCCTAGGAAAGTGTGTATAATTGTGATTGGCAAATAATAAATATTGGCATAATTATTTGAAATGTTAATTATTTTTCTAAAAAAGGAGATACAGAGTTAAATGTCGCTCAGAGAGGACACCGGACTCTGACAGATACTTAACTGACCCAAAAAATATTGCTAGACAGTTACCGAAACCTCAAATAAGTTAAGATACTTGGGAGGAAAAGAAATGAAGAAAATGTCCTGAAGAAAGTGTTGAGTATGAATGTGGATGGCGATAAGAGTAGAGGAAGTCTTAAAACACATTGGATGGACTGTGTGAAGGATATGGTAAGAAAGGATGTGACTGCTGAGATAACGCGTAATAGAGAAATATGAAAGATGAATGCATGCTGCGCCAACCCCAAATAAAGTGGGATAAGAGCAGGAGAGTGATGATGATGATGGTGACTTGGGAGAGAAACACTAAACTAACCCTAATAATAAGTTGAGTGATGACTTATTTGAAAGACACTTTTATATTTCATGGGACGCAACATGCGTGGATACTCTTGCGCCATCACATCTTCCAAGCCCGTCGTGCTGTGCTGGCGCTGCCGCTGCGGCTGCAGAGAACCTCAAGCGGCATAAATATAGAAACCTTTGTGGTAACTATATTTTTGAGCCGTTTGGGGTTGAAACTCTGGGGTCGTGGGGTTCGAGTGCTCATAGCCTGTTTAAGGAAAAGTCGAAACGCCTAGTTGACGCTTCCCGTGAGCCAAGGGCTGGTTTTTACCTTGGCCAGAGGCTAAGTGTTGCCATACAACGTGGCAACGCCGACAGTCTCTTGGGCATATTACCGGCTGACAGCGTTGAGGAGGAGTTTTTTGATGCCCTTTTATAGTTTGTTGTTAGTTTATTTATTTTAGGTTATTTAATAGTTTTTAATTAATAATGTATTTGGTTAGTTTTCTCTACTTAATTAAACAATTGCATATCATCTCATATTTGAGTTTTATGCATTTATCCGACAGAAATACTATCGATTGAATAAAAATGATGTAGGATAATTTTAACCCTAGTGAACTCAAACGCCTTTATTCTGTTTTTGAGCTGAAGCAGCTGCTTCCCGGTTACTGTTGTAATCACCAGCTTATATCGAAGTCAAGCTGTTCCCACTTAAACCAATCTTCCAGCATAATCCAATAGTTACCTAAAACTTAGCTTATCTGAATTCTTTTATTTAAAAACAAGATTCGGAATATATTAACAGACAAATGTTACTATAATATAAATGACTTCCTATCGGATACCTTTTGACATATTTTACCTTGCGATATATTTTTTTATTTTTTTTATTTTTGTTTTTATTTTTTTATTTTGATGTTTTTACTTTACATATTTACCTATGAATATATAGTTACCTAGAAAAAATGGCTAAAATAGAAATGTTTTAAATTGTAAACAAAAACCAAATTTGTACACCTCACATGGTAAAACATGTACGGACCCTACTCACTAAGATCTTGCACGCTCAATTTGTGTGTAAACGCATGTTTTTAACAAATAAATTATCTTTATCTTATCTTTATCTTGGTTCTATCCATTTTCGCAGGTGTACGAGTAACTACGTCTATTTATCTTTTCGTTGGACCTCTCACTCAAAGCGCGTTAATTTATTTTTTATTTAATGTATTAGGTCTACCAACATTTGTTCACACTGGATACAGCGACATCATTCATTCTTAAAATTAAATTACAACGCAACAATTACTCAGAGGTTGGTTGGTCGCGTTGGGTTGACGTCAAAATCGCGGGAAACGGATGGATAAGGGACAAAAGAGTGGCGGAAGAAAGGGGAGGCCTGTACCCAACAGTAGGTGACTACCGGCTGAAATGATGATTGTCCTCACACTTGAACGTCACTCATATCAATAACACCAATGGAGCAAAAGAATAACTAAATACATTCTACTGGTTTTCATCCATCCTGTGCGCGGTGGACATCGAACAGGCGGTGGTCGGTAACGCTCATGCAGCGTCAGGTCACCTCCTCTCCGTAATTCCTTATTATACTCCATATTGCACACGTACATGCGCAGACTCTTTCTAAATAAATACATAATGTATTTAATTTGAAAAACTCTGAGATTAGAATTGATCGTTAAAGTTTTGATGTGTCATGTTGACGGATGACAAATGCACCTACAGAGTAACACCTGCGAAAATTAGGTACCTACTCAATGTACTATTAATAAAAAACAATTCAATGTTAACAGAATTTTCGCTGTCTCGCATAATCGCACAGCATTGTGCTGAGCGACGGCCATTTTACGGGAATGTGTTGCATATGTCCCCCAACTTGTTTTTATTTTGTGTGCTTTATTTTTTATATGCTGCTCACCGCACGGGGCCAGTCACACAAATCACAGCCAACTAAGCCCAGTCTCTCTCTTAAAGCGGAGGCCTGTGTTCTAGAAATATTACAGGTTGATTATAAACAGCATAAACTAAATAGTTTTTCTTTCTTTCTTTCTAGAAAATGGAGCTGCTCCACGTTATAATCAAGTCAGGCCCATCTCCCCGACCCTTAGCCTGGTCACTGGAGGTCTCATCCTCCGAGGATGGCGAGGATTGGAGGATGGTGAGGGCCTTCGGAGACCGGGACCACTGCCGCAAGCTGTGGGACCTCAGGCCTGAGAGACGGCGGCGCAAGGCCAGGGCAGCGAAGAGAATGAGCAGGGCTGATAAGCCTGCCTGTTCTACCCAGTTTGCTAGCCCCAGACCGTTGGAGAATGGAGAGGTATGATCATCATTTACTCGTGGCCATTCTTTCATGGCCTATCCCACAGGAACGAACTGTGTTTTTTCTGGGATAATCAAATGGTTTCTTTTTCTCTCTGGCCCATAAACTATACCTATAATTAGTGATTTAGTTAGATGTGCATATATTAAGGAAATATCTGCTTGCCTGTATGACAGATGCACGTGGGTATCGGCGAGGGCGTGGTGGCTAGGCGCGTGCGCGTGTCGTTCCGCGCTGCGCACGCGGCTCCCGCGCGGCACCAGTACTACACCGTGCGCGCGCTCACAGTGGCCGCGCGCTGCTTGTGCCACGGACACGCCGCCAAGTGCCATGTCAACGCTCAGGTTTGACAGAATTATGTTTTTTCTATAGGTAATATTATTGGATGCCTCGTTGGTCTGGCAGCAAACGCGGCTGCTGATTATGAGGTCCTGGGTGTCATTGAAATTTCCATTAAGAATTTCTCATTAGCAGCCACGGAATCTTTTTTTTTGTGCTCGGTTGGTGGTAATAGGCTCGCCTCGTATTACACGGGGCTTGAACGTAACTAGCGAAAATGTAGGCGTACCACCTATTGGGTACACCTCTGCCTAAACCTTCGGGGATTACAGGCGTGATGAGTTTAAATTTATACCACGTAAAATGTGTTGTATGTCATAATCCAGGAAATAGTCGTTCAGCTGTGAACGGAAACATAACAGCAGCACTGTGTGTCTGTCTCACAGTACTATGCTGAACGCTGGTCTTTTTCCATGGTGAAAAATATTTCCCCATTTTTTATTTGTGTTACTGTGTCAAGTCACATCTAGGACAAATAAATGTTCCAGGGTGCAAAATGCGAGTGTGTCCACGGCACCTGTGGGGCCCATTGCCAGCGGTGCTGTGCCGGTGGGTTGTGGGCCCCCAACCAGCCTTGTGATGAGCAGGACGACAGGACCGAGTGTTCCTGTGGTGAGCGCGGAGCCTGCTCCTACGATGATACCGGCGCCATACTATGCGTCAATTGCACGGTTCGTATTCAAGAATTCTGTGTTGTCACTATCAAACATTCACAACAACATACAAAAATCCCCGCCATTCCCTTCGTGTTTTTATGATTATTCTGAAATAAGAGCCCCGTGGCTGGAGCCCCGTAAGGGTAGCTACCCTTACGGGGCTCTAGTTCAAAATTTCTGGCTTTATAAAAATTTGATCTTTCACAGTCACTTTTTTTAATTTTTCAGTGACCTTGCATTCCAGGTTAATGAAAATGATTGATGCCAGTAAATATAAGTGATGCGTTGAGGTTAATGTCATTAATCTTGGGGTCAATGCCAATGACCCCAGAGAGAGCTGATAGTGTTCCCCACCCTCTCGCTCCCACATTCCTCCGGGTCCCGAAAGCTTAATTAGAAGTCCTAAAATCCTTGCACATCCAACTTTTCTGGAACAGGCTTCACTGTCAAACTTCCTCTTAGATACAGATAGGTAACTTGAAGCAAAATTAGTTGTTGAGAAATAGAGTTATTTTTGTATGTAGGTACTAGTTAAGGCATATCTAGCATATACGTATCGCGTTCACGTATGACGTGCTAAAGTGATTATCTTCTAAAGAGGTATTGATCACAAGAAATAAAATATTTACAAAATAATCATAAATTATAATGATTAGTTATGTGTCTGTAGATATGTTCTGTAATCAATCTCATCATTTTGATAAAGACATTTTGTATGTGACTGTACAAAGCATTACATTCCTTGTTCCGTTTTAGAAGATTTTGTCTTGTAAATACTTGTTTGTATTGATGCCAGCTATGAATTAATGCAGGTTTTAAGCGTGGCCGATATTTAGAAAATGAAATAAAATGGCGGAATTTAGGAAAGCCGCGCTTAAAACTAAACTCTTCCAAATCCTTTTGCGAGATCTTGCATGAGTATACCTCTTGAATCTCAATGTAATCTTGCAACAAAGTTTTTGCTGCAAGATTGCATTCCCTTGAGTCTAGGGCCTAGACTGTGTCCCAACAGTTAAACATTATTGGCTGTTTAGACTTGTTATTCAGTCGCACAAACAATATACCTGACAAATTAAATGCGTTTGAGAGTGGTCCACAAACTTCACTTACTTTTATTCTATTTTGTTACAGGAGAACCGAGCAGGTCCTCTGTGTGACCGATGCCTGTTCGGGTACTACAATGCGTTGCCGGACGGTCCTTGTGTGCCCTGTGATTGCGACGCTCAGGGCTCTGATGGTAGGTTACATCCCAAGCTCCTGGCGGCTGCTTTTGGTTCGATAACCGAGTCGGGAAACTTGTTTTATTGTATTCCATTGCGAGGAATTTGGATTTGGGTCCGCTTAGTGGCAATAGGTGGGCCCATATCCTGGTGAATGCTGTGGTTGACCAATGGGTGCGAGTAACACTGCACTAATCGATTTGGCGACGCTTGCGGAGGCCTATGATGAGTGACAAAGACAATAAACTCGCCTTAAGCATAACGTTATTTACCTACACTTGCAGGGTCTTGCAAATGGGACAAGAAGCACCGACAGATCACCTGCAACTGTTTCCTTGGGTTCGCTGGCCACTTATGTGACTCCTGCGAGGACACTTCGGCCGTGTTCCCGAACTGCCAGACGCCCGTCACACCGGCTTGCAAGTGCGACCCACGAGGCGTGGTGGATCCTGAGCGGATTTGCGATGACATCTGCGAGTGTAAAGTAAGTGAGAGCGAATGGGTGTAAAAATACTAGGGTCCGCTTTTACACCTCGTATTTAAGCTACCAAGGGGTTAATTATTTGTAAACAAACTTAAAATAATAATAAAAATATGTACATGTAGAAAAAAGAAAAGCATTAAAGGGCGTTTTAAATTAAAGATTATTTATTGATTAGGAATATTTCGCCACTATTCCCAGAGTAACGTGGTGGGCGAGAGATGCGACGCGTGCGCGCCGGGCCACTTCGGGCTGAGCGCGGCGTTGGTGGGCGGCTGCAGACCTTGCTACTGCTCGCACATCACCGACTCCTGCAGCCTCGCCGCCCCTGAGGAACTGGAACCGCCCAGAGATGTAAGTATAGTCAGTCTATAATGTGCCCGCTGGGGTGGATCATCAGATCATACGAGCTTTGGACGTAGAGTTGCAAACACCAGCCCGATATACAAAACAATGCAATATTTTCACTGCTGGGCCACATGTCTCTATATCAAAAAAAACGAGCAAGTGGGCCAAAATCCATCACGATTTCACGTCTGCGAATTTTTGGTTCTAGGAAATTTCGGTTTTCTCACGATATTTTTCTGCAGCATTTTAAGAGCAGTGGTGGAGAAATGCTTTTAGGTACGAACTCACTCGTAAGTTGAGGTTCCTCGTTATTACTTGACAATTATATCACATTTTTGACGTCTCTATTTGTACCAATAAGACGAGGTTTTCTTATGTCGACCGTACAAATATTCACTTTCGTTCCATAGGAACCATGCGTTATTTATTCTACCATGTTCTGCGTTATTATATCATATCTGGAATAGCATATACCTATAGCTTTCTATCAGTAAAATATTTTCTTCTAATCGGATCATTATTATCGGAGATAACATTGTACTGACACACAAACAAACATCAAAATAATTTTACGAATTCTAATTGTAATGATGACTAGGAAACGTTTTGGTTGCTGTAGTACTGAATATTTTTCTCGTTGTAGGTGATACTGCCGTTAGGCGAAGCATGGCTGATCTCAGACTCTCAGGGAAACGAAACGCTAGAGCCCTCTATCGACGAACAAGGGAAACCTTACGTCATTAGTTATGAGGTGAGTATATTTTGAAAGAACATATATTGTAATATTACATACATCTCATGCCTGGTGGTGTCAAACGAACGCTACTGCTGAACATCAGGGCCTGGGTTTAATTTCCGGGTCGGGCAAATTGCTTACCAGAATTTTCTTTAGCTACAGACCGGAGTCTGGATTTGTGCCCTGTTGGCTATAGGCTCGCCCCCTATGAGATGGGACTCAGTCGTAACTGGCAATATGTGGATGTACTATTATGTACACCTCGGTCTTTAACTATGAGAATTAGACGCGTGGTGTTATGTTTATGTGGACTTTCTTCTAATAAAAATAAGGTATATTCTTAATTACCCAAGTAACGCGAATATCTGTGTTCTAGGTAGAAGGGTGGGAGTACTTCTACTGGATGACGAGCTCGTTCAACGGCGACCAGCTGTCCGCGTACGGGGGCGAAGTCCGGGCCTCCGTGTACTGGGGCATCGTGCGGGGAGACACCGGAGGAAACCCCACCTTTGGTCCTGACGTTGTACTTCTGGGAACAGGTCAGTACGTTGTTCTTAATATCCAATTTCCATACTGCACGGTTACTTAACAGTTTCGTCCTGGACACCTTCAAGTTTCTTTCAAGGGTATTGTTTATCTACATAGAACAAGGACAAGAGGGTGCATCAAAACAGCGAAATATTTGACGCTATTTACGACGTTGCCAAATTTGAGAACGCACCCTTGAGCTGGAAGTGCCAGGGTAGGCCGCGAACTTCAACAACCTTCCTGACCCCTCTTCTTCTTTATTTCCTGACCCTGACCTGCAAATTGCAAAAAAATGGAAGAAAAATTGAATTTTGCGGGCTACCTTAGTGCATCCTCCTTAACTGGCTGAGATGACGGATAATTCAGATGAATTTATTAATTGCGTCTTCACAGACGGCACAATGCTAGCGTATTCAAACACCAGCCACGAGACGCCTGGACAGCTGCTGATCTCCGTACCTCTGCTGGAAGGTGCCTGGAGAGTCCTGGGAGACGACCAACTCGCCCCCAGGACACAGCTGATGGACGTCCTAAGAGACCTCAAGGGCATCATGTTGAAGGCGCACTACCATTTCGATCAGGATGAGGTACGTGTTTCAACACCTTCTGTTTGATAGAAATAAACATTTTCTTGTATGGTAGGTACGAGAGGATTATATGCACGTATACATGGTCAATGAGGTGGTATGGCTATGGGGTAAAAAAATGGTTGAAGTGGCCAGAAATTTTGTACCAAGTGTGAACACCTAATTTATGTTAATATACATTCGAGGAAGCTTAGCTCGAATTGTGCTGATTCGAAATTCTTCGGGTTGACTTTTTCGTGGACAACTACTGACGAATCGAATGTGTCGACCTGAACAATTAGTGTGTAGCAGCTCTTCCTTAACGCTTTAATTCATATCAGTGGCGGTCTGTGCCAGGTCCGGTTAGAGGGCGCCGGTGTACGGGGCGGGACAGTCCCGCGCGAGCGCTGCGTGTGTCCGAGCGGCCACACCGGCGCGCACTGCCAGCGCTGCGCCTGGCACCACGCGCGCCCCGCGCCGCGCCTGCAGTGCCTGCCCTGCGCCTGCAACGGGCATGCCGCCTGCGATACCGGTCAGTACATGCGCCTGCGTGTGTCCGCGCGGGCACACGCGCACTGCACGCGCTGCGCCGGTAGACAGTACATCCACCAAAAGTCGGAGGTCACTAACGAATGGGCAAAATTAAATTACTAATGAGAAGAATAAAGAAGGCCAATTCAAACATGGGCCGGGGTGCACTTGGTCGAATACGACACCATATGCTTTGACAGTGAGGCTGAACATATGGCGGTCGTGCTTGTGTACCCTCTTGCCCCTACTTTTGTCTAATCGTTTTTGAGACTAAAACGATTACCACGTATACAGTACATCATTCTGGATCGCCCACAGAAATTTTTCGTCGGTTATTAAAAAAAACAGCTGTTTTAAAGAGAACTGCAATGCCTACTCGATCAAAATGTATGAAAAGGTAGATTTTTTTTTTACCACCCGTTGAATAATGTTTATGTGGTTCACAATGATGTACTGAATACGTGGTAACCGTTTTAGCGTCGGTATCCCTTCCATCTTGTATATTATATCACATGATTGACGTCACGTCAGCACATTATTTTTAGCTTTAACTGATAACGGTATTAGATAACGAATCGATTGCGTTATTATAGTTCATGGCACTTTATGACACCCAACACGACTCATATTTGACCAATTGTACACTACTTTCCTTATTATTTTACTACGGACAGCAGCAACCTCATGTGCATGAAAATAAAGATCAATTTGGTTTTGACACTTCTCTGTGCAAAACCAAAGGTTAGAATGCACACATTTGTTGTCAGTAAGTGATAGACAATGTCTTCTCTACTCTACTATGTTTCGCGTAAATAAAGTTGATTTTAGAATAAAAAATATAGACATTGTTGAAGTTGTAGAGCAAATTGAACCTTATTTGTAGATTTCTAAAGTAATTTTGTCATGAAATATTTGTTTACATTTTTGTGAACTGAAGGAGCTGGCAGGACGAACTCGACTCTTTTGAAAAAGATTGGCAAACAGTGGGATACAAATGGCTGATAATAAGAATAATAAAATTGCGAATGCAGTATACGTTAGTTATCTAGTTTGTCTAAAGGTCAAATCATCGCGCACTTTTTTGATGTCCAATATCAAATATGTTAGGCACAAAATTCAGCTACGCAAATTCACTGCATGCGGCGCAGGAATGAAGGTGGATCATTGTCTGTGGTGCGGCGCCGTAATATACACTTGAGGAGCCGTTCATGAACCCCCATCCGTGGAGATAGATGGTTTTTGCTCAGGCCAACTTGTGTTCAAAGTCTATTCAGAGATTAATATTGTGTATTTTGTTCAGTGGATGGACCGTGCGGGCCCTGTCAGCACAACACTACAGGACCACACTGCGAGCGATGCCTCCCCGGACACTACGGGAACCCTGTTCAGGTACTCACGTTTGCATATTATACAGATGAACGTTTTATTTTAATGTGAAAACTTTATTTTTATTAGAACCTAAGCTTATAGAGGAGTCCCCCCACCCGCACTTAAAGACGCGTAATCGGCTAGGGTAGGTCCGAAAAAGCTTTATATCCACGAAAAAAAACGAAGAAGTCATTCGTTTTGTTTTGGTTTGGACACGGCTTCGGACTATTTACTTTTATTGCACGTTCGTGTGGTCACTACCGTCATAGGCAGTTAAATGCTTACTATAATCGTGTTTTTTTGGAGCTTGCATCTAAGCAATAACAGCCGCACGAGTCGATGAAATTTTAAGTCGCGCTTCCCAATGTCGTTCCCAATGAGTATAGTAAGTTTGTACTTGCAGGGTGCGTGCAAACCCTGCGCATGTCCGTTGTTTGAGGCGAGCAACAACTTCAGTCCCAACTGCGCGCTCGCCGGCGCTGAGGGCGACGAGTACGTCTGCACTCAGTGCCCTGACGGGTACACCGGGGACCACTGTGAGAAGTAAGTTGACACTTTATCCTTTCCACCAGTAGGTTTTATAGAGAACAGGCTGCTAGAATCGAAAATTTAGTCTGTGTCCGTCATTGAATTTAAGATTTATGAAGCAGGTACTCTGTGTCTACTTGTTTTATGAATCAAATATCTGTGCAGCTGTGACTTCGGCTACTGGGGCTCGCCCACGACCCCCGGGGGGCGCTGCCTGGCGTGCCAGTGCGGGGGCTCCCCCTGCCACCCCGCCACCGGCCGCTGCCTCACCTGCCCGCCGCACACCGAGGGCGCGCGCTGCGACCTCTGCAAGGTAAGCTCGGCGCAGTGCCTCGCGTGCCAGTGTGCCACCTGCCACCCCGCCACCGGCCGCTGCCTCACCTGCCCGCCGCACACCGAGGGCGCGCGCTGCGACCTCTGCAAGGTAAGCTCGGCGCAGTGCCTCGCGTGCCAGTGTGCCACCTGCCACCCCGCCACCGGCCGCTGCCTCACCTGCCCGCCGCACACCGAGGGCGCGCGCTGCGACCTCTGCAAGGTAAGCTCGGCGCAGTGCCTCGCGTGCCAGTGTGCCACCTGCCACCCCGCCACCGGCCGCTGCCTCACCTGCCCGCCGCACACCGAGGGCGCGCGCTGCGACCTCTGCAAGGTAAGTTCGGCGCAGTGCCTCGCGTGCCAGTGTGCCACCTGCCACCCCCGCCACCGGCCGCTGCCTCACCTGCCCGCCGCACACCGAGGGCGCGCGCTGCGACCTCTGCAAGGTAAGCTCGGCGCAGTGCCTCGCGTGCCAGTGTGCCACCTGCCACCCCGCCACCGGCCGCTGCCTCACCTGCCCGCCGCACACCGAGGGCGCGCGCTGCGACCTCTGCAAGGTAAGCTCGGCGCAGTGCCTCGCGTGCCAGTGTGCCACCTGCCACCCCGCCACCGGCCGCTGCCTCACCTGCCCGCCGCACACCGAGGGCGCGCGCTGCGACCTCTGCAAGGTAAGCTCGGCGCAGTGCCTCGCGTGCCAGTGTGCCACCTGCCACCCCGCCACCGGCCGCTGCCTCACCTGCCCGCCGCACACCGAGGGCGCGCGCTGCGACCTCTGCAAGGTAAGCTCGGCGCAGTGCCTCGCGTGCCAGTGTGCCACCTGCCACCCCGCCACCGGCCGCTGCCTCACCTGCCCGCCGCACACCGAGGGCGCGCGCTGCGACCTCTGCAAGGTAAGCTCGGCGCAGTGCCTCGCGTGCCAGTGTGCCACCTGCCACCCCGCCACCGGCCGCTGCCTCACCTGCCCGCCGCACACCGAGGGCGCGCGCTGCGACCTCTGCAAGGTAAGCTCGGCGCAGTGCCTCGCGTGCCAGTGTGCCACCTGCCACCCCGCCACCGGCCGCTGCCTCACCTGCCCGCCGCACACCGAGGGCGCGCGCTGCGACCTCTGCAAGGTAAGCTCGGCGCAGTGCCTCGCGTTCCAGTGTGCCACCTGCCACCCCGCCACCGGCTGCTGCCTCACCTGCCCGCCGCACACCGAGGGCGCGCGCTGCGACCTCTGCAAGGTAAGCTCGGCGCAGTGCCTCGCGTGCCAGTGTGCCACCTGCCACCCCGCCACCGGCCGCTGCCTGACCTGCCCGCCGCATACCGAAAACATCTGTTAATCAATTAAGAAGTTACCGAGTCCAATGTGTCAAAACATATTAGTTTGGTGCTTGATCTCTAAGTATCAGCATTTGTTGAGACATCGACACCAAATTGACAAGTGATCAACACAAACGAAGTGACAAGTGAGCAACCTTGTCGCGTGGAATCTGAATGGAGACGAGAGGTCAGTCCGTTATTATCAGACCATTCCTGAGACATATCTCATCTGTATACTGATAATGACTTACGATATAACTTTTCTATCATCATTATCTTAACGCACTATTGTTATCAATACCTTATTTCGGCGCAGGAGGGTTACTGGTTCGGCGCGGGCGCTGCTGGCGATGCGGGCGGGTGCGAGTCGTGCGCGTGCGGCGCGGGCGCGTTGTCCACCGCGTGCGACGCGCGCACCGGACAGTGCGCATGTCGCGCGGGCTGGACCGGACGCGCGTGTGATATGTGCAGCGTAGGACACGGCGGTAAATATACACAAATATAAATTACTTATCGTGTAAAGGGATCATCGTCGTCGCCTCAAATCGAGACTCTTAGGATAATTAACACAAACGTTAACAAATAAATAATAGCACTATATGTTAATTTTATCGCACTTCACTGTAGAACGAAATGGAGCTATGTATCCTGCATAGCAAGGCCTCCTGTAAAGCCGCGTTGACATGATCTGAGTATGCTCGGACCGAGTTGACTCGGATACCGACTCGGACGCAACTCGTATTGTGGCAACTAATAATCCGAGCGCGCTCGGATGGGTTGGTAGGGGTTGCTACAATACGAGTTGCGTCGGAGTAGGTATCCGAGTCCACTCGGTCGGAGCATACTGTGATCGTGTCAACACGGCTTTAGTAACTAGGCGTGGTAATTTCGAAGTGTTGTAGATATTTGTCCCCTTATATATTTGCTTGTAGCTTTTTAAGTAGCTTTTAGCGTTTCCAAAAACAGTGTCAAGCTTTAAGAACAAAATAAACTTTTTTCTTAACCCCGTTGATCTTGTAGTCGCAAGCGCTACTGATGAGAATAAGGTCCGGGGTTCGATTCCAAGATCGGGCAAGATTGTGAAAAAAAATAATAAGTAGTAACCACTGAGTCTGGATTTTTGCCACGTTTCCAATAAGATCGCCACCTGTTTCATGGGAGTTAAACATAACTGGCGAAATGTGGATGTGCTAAAGGTCACCTTACCCTTCGGGGAAAGCTGGTGTGATATTATGTTGTCGTGCCCCCCAGGTGTGTCCGCCGGTTGTCCTGCGTGTCGCTGCGGCACGGCGGCAGTCAACACAACGTGTGACGCAGTCACAGGCGAGTGCGCATGCGCAGCTGGCGCGGCGCCGCCATCTTGCGACTCCTGTCTGGACGAACACTTCGGACTTAACGCTACGGGCTGCTTGGGTAAGTTGCTCTGTTTGTAGTACACGTTTCTGTTAATAGGTGGCGTTGTTTTAAATTTTAATTATTTTGCCCTGTTGGTTTTTATTAGGAAGTTTTTTTTTCGGGCTATATAATTGGTATTTTTTGTGTTACGATTAAATGAAACACCATTTGTTGTTGAGTCATAAAAGTATTGCAATTATTCGTTAATTATTCATTAATTATTCGTTGGTTTTTCTAGGTTGGTAGGCAATTCGGTGGAGTAAAAAATACCAATACTTTTTGGTGAATTTGTTGATCGTGTTTATACTTTACGGCGCTTTTTCCTAAGGTAGAGGTACTTTTTTGTCAAAATTGGTTTTCAAAGGATTTATTCGTTCATGAACTATAAGAAAATTATCAGGTGAACATCCAGCGATAACGGCGTAGATTTATCACAATCAACAGTTTATGGTGGAGAGGCGGGAATTTTCCAAAAAACACTTTAAACTTCGAATTCTCCAATTTGGACACCAAGTTAAAAAATCGAAATTGGGTCGAAATTGTTGCAAATTAGGTCTAGTGTCATCCATTTTAAGGAATGCATCCAATTACCAATCACCTTGTAATCTGAGTATTTAAAATATTTTCAAAGAAACTAAACAATTTAGTCATCCACATTTACATATACCACGGAGCTAGCAGGACATGCACTTAGCATGTAACCTAGGGCTAGACGCAGACTTTATATAGACTTGTGGGGCTAGGAACTACGCGCACTACAATTTGCGTAATTTGAAAACTGCTCCGTACATGCCCTTAGAACAGGGAACAGTGGTTCTAAACATTCTTTGCTTAAGGCAGCTTTTATTTAGCATTTTTTTTAGCTTTTATTATTGGATTATTTGATTTTTACGTTATTTTTTTTGTGACACGTTTATGAGTTTTTCTAACTGTGCGTTGACCAAGGGTAAGAAAATAATAAGTTGAAAAAAACAATTAACTTTCGTCATAGCAGCGCTTTGTCCAGCGATCAACTTTAAAACATAATTTCTAGCTGTTTTCTATTTTTTTAGTTCCTATTAATTTTGTTTAAGTCTTTGTCTTTTATTTATTTACAACAAAAGTTTGAGAAACTCGATAGGACCCACCGCATTGATCGGGCACCTCCAGCTATTTGTAGATAGCTCGCAAACACACGGCATACACTGCGCGTTTACTACGGCCATATTAATTTTAGACAGGACCAACTGGCGATGTATGGACCGCAACATGATATAGTATTGCGCTATTATCTTTGTGCGTAGGGCTGCTAAATAACCCGATTCTACAAAAAAAACTGTTGCTGGAAATTTACTACCAACTTAAATTATCCGTATTTTCAAATGACAGCCGTCATTATTTTGACAGTTTAATGACACGGCCCCTACACAGCAAAATGACGTAGGATATGAACCCCCCACCACCCAGATCTAAATTCCTGTTAACGACATTGTGAAAAAACTTTCTAACTACTTGGTTCTAATGATGAACTAAATTGCCGGTTTCCAAGGTATTTCGAGCCGGAATTAATCTACACTCGTTAAATCATATTTATTTCCGTTAATTATTTTTGTAAAATACTTTTACACGTCTAATCAGGTTATGATTTAAAACAAGATGGGGTCTGATTATGACATTTGTTGAAATGTTTCGTATTTGGAGGCTTTCGTAGAATGTTGGAGCTAACATTATCTTTAACGCGGTTGAAATATGCTAGGGGGCTACCACAACATCTTAAAGCAGTATTGTTTTAATTTTATTACAGAGTAGGAAAGAGATGGAGACATTCCGGACGTCTAGCTACGTCTCTATAACACTCTGAAATAAGCTTAAAGCAATACTACTTTAAGACAATATCATGGTATGCCACTTGATCACGTTCAGTTAGTACATCGGTGAAATTGACTCTGCGACTTTTTCCGGGGATCTCAGGAACCGGGCAACCCTACAATGTTGTAGGCCCGTAAATAGTGTCGTCACGACGCGCAGACCCATTTGTTTTGATTACTCTGAATTGTCGGGTTCCGTATGTTTTGTGGTGCATCATTTAAATGCTTCTTATTTAGTTTTACGACCTTCAAGTGAGTAAATGTTAGTGTTTTTTTTATATAATTATTTGAATCTAGCCTGTATTCTACGCAACCGGGACACAGACCTCTTCTCTATGCTAAGGTGTGGCTTATCCAACACGCGGGCCTTAGTTCAGGCTGGTGGCACAAGTCTTGGAAGTTTTGGACATGCCAGTCTTTTCATGGCATTTCCTTTAACATTTTATGAGCAGTGGTCATCTATGTTGGATTCGGCTTCCAGACTAGGCAGATGCAGCTGCTGAATACCAGTATTTTACATGGAGTGTCTCCCTATCTGATGTCCACAATCCAGTAAGCACTAAAAAAAAAAAAACGATACCCCTTGGTAAGACTGGTTGTCAGAATATCGGGCCACTGACTACCTGTAACGGCTGTCAAAGATCTTCAAATGACGGCCGGGACTAACGGCTTAACGTGCTTGCCGAGGCACGGAGGAAACTTGGAATCTAATGGGTGGTCACCCATCCACAGACCAACCTTGGTAAGCGCGGTTTAACCTAAAGATCGACGCGAGTGGCTGTTATTATTTAGCCAGTGGTCCTGAAATAAATTAAATACAAAGTACATTGTCTGCCTGGGGCAATACCACTGGGCTGGGCCACTACGGATCACCTCTACCTAAATTACATAAGAAAAGCAAATATTTACTTACCCCGATTAAAAACAATAAATGAAAAAAACATTACCTATCTGTTTAAACCGTTAAAACGTTCACTATCCATAAATCAGCGTTGACATAAAAGCACCAAAACTAGGCGTAGTTTACACCGCGTGAATCATCGGTACACTGGCGTGCGATCGGTGCAATAAAGTGTACCAGCTCTAACCAGCGGTGTCGGTGCGCCAATAAACAGACCACCAAGTGTAACGCTCGGCAAACATCGGACGATATAAATAAGCTTTACACTGATTAACAGAATTATTGACCCATTATTAAAGCAAAATAACTTTTTAGTTACTTTAAAGGCACTTGGTGAATCACAGCCCAATAAACTGGACCCCCATGCACCCCAAGAAATGTTCTGCTTATGTAATATACGCGTTTTCCCCACATAGACTAACATTTATGAATATTGGGCAATTCCAACATTGTGCAATTCCGACAATATCACGAGCACCTCCTATTTTGAGGTCGGTTAAGGCCTTATTTTGGACTAGCGCTGCCTATGACCTGCCCCTGCTTCGTGCGGTCTTTACCAATTGAAAATTACCCAGATTTGGTACACATAACTGAATAATTTGCACGTCAACATTCCGGAATGCTCTAACTTAAAGGTAGTGAAATCGCATAAAAAAATAGTGATATATTTAACAGCTATTTCCGACTATACTCTCTTAAGAAAACTTCTTCTTTATCGTGTGATTAGTGCCTAACCTGGTGTCAGAGTTTTTATGCCACCTACGGGCCTCTGACTTGGCTTTACACGCCGTCAAGAAATATCTCTAAAGCATGCTGGTTTCCTTACTATGTATTCCTTCACCGAAGCAAGTGATAATTATACAATACGCATATGAATCCAAAAAGAGCTTCGAGGAGCGGTCAGAGGTGCGTGCCTTGGGTTCGAACTCGAGACCTATGACTTGGCAGTCCGACGATCACACTACTAGGATATCACTACTATGTAAAGCACCCTACCTAAAGTAACCTAAAGATTATACCTATATATTAGGCTTTAGGGCCTAGATACAGGCCTAGACCATGGTTTCGTTATCTTAGACTTTCAAAATGATTAACAAAGTTTTCCTTATGCAGATTAAATAACTTTTTGATTTATCCAGTTTCCATGCTATAAGAAGAAAACTAACGCCGTATTACGTAGTAGGTGGCTATAGAATGCCACCTACTGCTTTCTGCTTACCCCAATGGGAAAATGGCGTGAGTTTATGTCTATAGTATATTTATCATTACTTACATTTTAATTATTTTGTTTTACAACTGTCCGTCAGTGTAATAACCGAACCGAGTAACTAGTCAGCGAACTTCAAAAGATATATGTATAGGATAAAAAACAATTTCATACATGCATCGTCTGTCTCTTACGATGCATGCTTACCAATCCAATTATGGCTTTCAGAAGAAAATTTGGTTAGTATGACCAGTACATTCAATTCCTTTGCGATTGCAAATGAATAAGTTCGAGTTTTACCGATGAATCGGGGGAGCAAGTCAGTTTTTAATAATTGGTCACCTTGGCAACCGTAACAATTTTGTCAAAAGATCGTTATCTCTTAAACTGATAATGGCGTGTCAGTTGTCAAAAGAAATGTCAAAATAATGTTGACATATCTTTTTACTATTGCGATGTCAATAATCGGTCGTTTCGATACAATTATGCTAGTAAACTTGGCGCCCCAGTTTAGGTGTACTGTTCCTGTTGAGTCTCTTTAGTATAATTCTCTCTTAATAACCGCTATCAAAACGAATGGACAACTAACAACATTTATTACATAACTAACCAGAGCCTGTATAAGCGCACCTTTGCATCTATCGGTTTGTGGGACTTATATGTAGCCACAAGCCCTTCACTGATTTATCTCAAAACCAAGAGTACCTACCCACCTAATATTTACACGACCCAATTTCGTAACAGATTACAGGAGCGTCCATTGATCTTTATGCATCGCATGCGCGTACGCAGCTTACCTTTAATGATGTGTCAAATAAATATTGGTTGCAACTTACATGCTTGCAAGTGTAGCTATATCGGTAACTGCAGTATATGATGTAACCGCGTGATAACTCCCACAAATCTCGTTAAAAATATATGCGGGATCCCAGTACTTCGGGTTCTTAAGGACTTAGACAAAGTTACTTTATATTAGCGATATCGATCATATAAAATCTGCCTGTAATACCTATGTTTTTTTTAAGTAATATATTTTCTAAACCACAAATATAGTCGCCAAAGTATGCGAAAGCCGCGTCGCCCTGTCTGCCGGTCCATCGGAGTTGTCGCCCGCGCAATTAATAGCCCGAGTCGTCTTGTTGCGCGCGCGCATCGGGAATAGCTCGGATGCTGCGGATGATAGCGATTGTTGCGGTTTAAGAATACTTTATGACGGACGTAGCCGAATACCTACCGATAGCGTTGCTGTACTATCGCACTGCTGAAACAAATACATTAAAACATGTGGTTTAAGATACGAGAGAGAAGATAGAGATTTCAACAAGTATTGTGTGAATTAATCGCCAGAAGGAGCGCACAGTTACACTAGATAAGCCATTTGTTATACAAAGAAGAAGAAATAAGCAGTACCTATGTACTCATATATTATAATGTTATTTTCCTGTGTTGTCTACTGTGTGCACATAAATAGTAAAATAAATAAGAAGTTTTCCACAAATGTACCATGCTCTATGTAGTGTGTGTTGTGAATGTCACCGACTGTCAATGCCATTGGTGTCCTATCGCCATTTGAAGCGTTGTATCCATTTCCCAGGACAGCAAGTTGTTTGATTTTTCCCTTTAGAATTTTCTCAGTTGGTTTCGGAAGTTGCACCCATGCTTCGGAGAGCACATAGAACTGGTAGTCTTGCGTCTGATCGCTCTGCGGTCGAGACGTACCTATTGCCATCCCATCGAGCTATAAGAGAGTGGGAAGGGAGCCACCTGCATCTGTGTTTGTGCACCATAATATCTCCCGGGACGGTGTCTGGTCTGGCCAAATGAATCAGTCCCAGACAGCTGAACAAAAGGGCTAAAAAGATACAACAGTCGTTATAACTTATGAGTCATACATGCTGAGGATAGTAGCGAGAAAGGCAGTCGTCGAGTCGTCGGGCGTCAATCCGTCTGCCGAACACCGCGTGCGCATCTCAAATAGTCACCTTTCTCAGAAGACAGAGCGGTCTATGAACGGGAAGATTAATGAGCTGCACTTGTTTCCGAACAAAAACTTAACTAACTTTACTAACATACAGTGCTACAAGGATCGGTCGGCGTTCGAATGACTGACAGAGAGGCGATGTTTGTAAACATTTGGAAGAAAAGGAAATATTTCTGAAAAATTTAATTGCAAAAAGAACTGATGATGTGAGTGTCCATTTTGGCCAAGCTTCAAAGATCCTTATTCAGGACTTACTTATTTATTTAGGTTAGCCAACAATTGTTTACAAAAAACATTTAAAATTATACTTGCTTCATAGTACGTTTATAAGTGCAACAATTACAGGTTAACACAACATGCAACAGTTACGGTTACCTAGAGGTACAATATTACAATAATAACGACAAAATTTTTTTTTTTTTTTTTTCCTTTTTTTTACTTAAAATAACACCAAACATTGTGAAGGTGTCACCAGTGAATCTATTTTAATGGCCCTAAATATATATGGCCTAGGAAACGGTGGCTAGGTTATTTTGAAACGTTTATATTGTACGTTTCGGACTCACTTCGAAAAGTACTGGAAGAGTGAAAGGCTACGAGGAAGATCTTTTCCAAAATTCTGACTATTGTCAGACTTAAAAATAAAACAACATTCATACCAAAACGAATTATTCTGCCAAGTCTCTAAATCATGATTTGAACTATAGATTCGTAGTTGTGTGGACTACTTTTATCGCATATATGCTAAATAAATATCTGTACATCAAGCAGTCGTCTGTCCAGCGCTCCGTTGCCTTTTCTGAATGCATATCGACGTGCGAAATAGATATAGCACTCCTTCACGGATGCATGGCTACATGTTTAGAGTGAGTGAGTTTTGTTTTACGGAATGGCGTTACAGGCATGCTTTTTATTTTTAAATTAATAATAATTTATTCGCGTAAAATTGGTAGATAGATGGTACATAAATGTTACATTACATAATATAAAAGTAAAGATACTCATATTAACCATTTCTGGTATACGAAACGTACAATAAAAGCTTATAATAACAAAGAAACGAAATGGGTGACATAACTATACTTACATAGGTACTCTTTTTCATTTTATACGAATAGTTTTTGAACAGAGCTCTTGAAAACCTCGCAGAAGTTACAACAACAAAAACAGCCTTGTATTGCTATCTATCTACTAGCTGTTGTTAGCACAATAAGCAACAAAGTAGTTCTCTCAATAAAAGCCATTCATTTCGAGCTATCGTGCTCACAATGGCGCGGATTGGGAGCGACGGCGCGTGCGCATGTAATCTAATCTAGGGGGCCTCTCGAATCCTGCGCACTTTGTCTAGTTGGTGTACTGCGCATTGTGCAGCGTGGCCCACTGTGGAGGGACTTTTGTCTCTATGATAATTTTCTTGAATAAAACAAGATCTTTTTATGACTGCGTCAGGTTTTATTCGAGCGCATTCATCTTTGAAGTAGACTTTTATGACATACTTTTCTCACTAAAGTTTCGGTAAATATCCGACGGGATCGTCTTATCAAAAAAAAATGTATCCTCTTGTGTTAATCCAGGTTATAAATTATCTGCATGCTGAATTTCACCTAAATCCGTTCAGTAGTTTTTGCATGAAAGAGTAACAAGCCGTCGCCCATACATCCTCACAAACATTTAAGACGAGCACATTGGTTGTTCTGGAAGAGACTGAACAGCCGTGTGGATACTGGCACAAATAGAGTTTTTACCAGCGATCGGTGAAGACGGGTTGTGGGTCACGATGGTGATAAATAAAGATTATTCATAAACATTACATCACGCTTGTAAGCCTCTAAGGGTTACGTAGAGGTGTACCTATTAGTACACCCACATTTCGCAGTTATGTTATAGTTCCATGTAATAGGGGGCGACCCTATTGCCATCAACCGGGCACAAACCCAGACTCCGTGGCTGCTACTGAGAAATTCCTGATGGAAAAACCCAATACCACTTTGCCCGACTTGGGAATCGAACCCACATTCCTCAAGCTCAGCAGTCGTGCCTGCCACCACTATAAAACAACGAGGCAGTCAATGATTTAGCAGTAAATGATTATTATTCACTAATAGAAATATCAAGTCTCTATAAACTCTTCATTTAGTAGCAATGTTATACATAAGTACTGAATCGTGCATGCTGTAGGACTGAGCGCTGACGCAGCATTTTGTATTCGTCGTACGCGCAGTGCTCGGCGACTCCAGTTCGCCTGTAACCGCTAAGCTATAGACGCGCTTTCAACCAATTTTTTTTTAAAATCAGACACGTAAAAATATGCAGACCTAAAACAATATCAAAAAGACCTTGGGACTGCAAGACAACAGCCTATTTTCGCCCCCATTCTGATATCCCCAGAATTATTCCGCAAACAGTTTTTTTATCTATGTACACTAATATCTATCAGGAACGTGTATGATTCATCACTGTATTCCTAAAAGCTGAACAATAGGCACACAGTGAATTCTGTTAATTTGCTTATCTCTCGGAGTATCAGCTAGTTACTAGTATATTACACAACACAGGATCTAATCGTTCATATGTAACCTATTGTAACTACACATTAGAGAGATAGTTCACTAAAAACTACTAAGAAGCAAACAGCTATTAAAATGGAAGAAATTATCTGGTTCTGAAGTCACCGACAATCATTCTAAGAGTGTCCGACTAATACGAGTATTTCTACATTGTTTCTGCCTCATTTTGAGCGATTCAACCAGTCTTAGCGGCCTAGACAGGTGGGAATATCTTTCAGTGTTTTAGTATTTCTACAAAGGCTTCAAAAGAATTGAGTTAAGTAAGTTTTTCAGTAGATTCTTTCAGTTCCACACATTCTTATAAGCTTTTATTTAACTTGCCTTGTTATTTAGTTAGTATGTCAAATCTTGCAACTGAATTTCAATCCAGTTCTTCCCGATTGAGCTGAAATTTTCCACACATCTTTGGTTTTGGTGACACTACATTTTTATAACCGACATGACGTGATCCCGCAGCCAGGATCGCCTCCTCAGGAGAGAATCTTTAATGGTTAAAAGCACGGACATGAAACTTTGTATACGCGTATATGCGTACAATTTGGACAGACTTTTTTTTTCATATTATAAAAGCTTGTTTAAACAAAAAAAAATATTTTATTTACTTTTCCATTATCGTTGTCGTTATTAAGGTCTGAGGTAGGATACCGGGTTTTTTGCAAGCGCCTTTTTTTTCCAAAGCCCCCGTCCCCGTTACCCGATATTAGGAATTTCAGAAAGATCTATTATCAGAAGAAGCTATTATCAGTCAGGATCGATTCCCTACAAAGTTCTGTTCTCACGAACAAAATGAGCGTAACGATATGCAAGTGAAAGGAACGAATGCTAAATGGGAGTAACCTATCACGATCGCTCAGGACATGCTAGAAAGTCCGACGAGAAGTTTTAATAAGCTGTGCTTGCTGAGGACTGGCCATTTCTTAATTACTGACCTAATGCTGACTGACCACCAGCCCCCCTAGCATGACCACCGAAGACAAGGATTTCTTTGACGGAAGAATCGACAAAATGACAGATAGTGCAAAGAAATCTGTCATTGTGTCGACACAATCTGTCATTTTGTCGATTCTTCCATCAAAGAAATCCTTGTCTACGGTAGTCATGCTACGGGGGCTGCTGTACTGAACATGGCATCCCCTAATCTCATTGGACGTTTCTGTGCTTCCCTCTTCTAGCGGATTCATACAACTTTCACCTGGTCATCGGTCTATCTTGTGAACGATGGGATGGCCCGCCTAATGATGGGCCACGAAGTCCGGATTTGGACTGGCGAAATGTGGGTCTGCTGTGGGTATTACAGGCGTGATGATATGTATGTAAATAACTTCCATGATATAATCTTATCAGTTCGCAATCAATCAGTCGCTTCTTAAAGTTGTGTCATTCACATATGACCTCTGAGTTTGTTTCGACTGTTTCTTCTCAGAGTAGTCAGGTAAAAAACACCGGTCTCATCTACTTTTAAAAAAAGATGACTGTTAAAAGTTTTTGTAAAATTAACATCATTTACGTATGGATTTTAAGGTAGAGCGGACCATGGGCATATGACCAGTCATGTTGTTAGGTCGTTCGTTCTTTCATTCACCATATTAGCTCACGTTTACATAAGTTTTGGTTCATTGATACACATTCATATGCTCGCCTCGTTTGCTGCTCCGTTACATCTCTCTCTGAGCCATTCATTGTACGAGAACGACGCGGGCGCAACTAACGACATCCGTATTCCGTCACGCTTGTATTTTATGCAAAGGTTTATAGTACACTGACATTTCTCGAGTTATGTTTATGTACAATGTAAAATAGCCTTCAAATTCAAATTAATGGGTGTAATACTACCCTTAACGAAGCGAAAGGCAATTGTTCTCCCCGTCATTGCGATATTTTTTTTTGTTCTTTACCATACCTGGGAACCTTCTAGTTATGGAGATATTGCGGGTCAAAGTTCTAACATTATGAATAATGTTATAACTTTAAATACCCCTACAACCCCTGCGCCTAACAAGTACACCACATTTCGCCAGTTATATTTAAGTCCCAAGTAATCAGGGGCGGTGTGTGACTGTCTCGTTAGTAGTATGTATTTGGTTGGCTTGTTTCCCCGTACTATTCAATCCATCCATCAGTACAATGTTTTCCTTGCGTTACATTGAGTCCTACCGTAAAACGTGATTTTTCACCCCAAAACAAAGTCGTTTCCCAGCAATAATTTTTGAGTAGAGTTACTTAGTTTGATGTACAAAATCCTTGGATGAAGGCTTCGTGAAGGTTCCGTTTACACCTTGTACGTTATTTCACATTGCCTACTTGGACGCTTATGGAACGGTCAGAAGGTCACGGTACGAATTTGTCGGCCTATTGCCATAAACCGGCCAAGATCTGGAGTCGGGGTTCCTGCCTGTAAAGAGTTTCTTTCTAACTTTGGCTGACCTAGAAAACGAACCTAGTGGCCTCATGCTCAGCGGTCGCGTTTGCTACCACTTAGTCTTATGAGGCAGTTGATGAAGGAGGTCCCCTACTAAATGTAAGTTCCAGCTAGTTTACATGGGCACCTGTCTCTGTCTACCCACTCGCGGCTATCAGCCGTGATGGACGTGGGGCATGGACCGGCCGACCACCCGCGCGTTTTTATCATCGCTTATCACCGCGGCAATCTCTAGATCAGAACGCGGCCTAATTAGTGGACTCGCGTGCCGGCAGAGAAGCCGATACGATGACGCTTTTTGTAAGATGTCCAGATTTTTCTATTTGACGCTTTATCATGACGTATCGTGTTACGTGTAATGTGTCGAGTTATGGAATCAGGCGTTACTTTACGGTTATCCATGACAGTAAAATGTTCTGCAAAAAAATTACGGAATTATTTGCGGAAATAAATTACTGGAAATAATGTGGGAGTCTAAATGGAGTCAGCCTAGAATTTGCCAATTTCCCTAACCTTTATTAAGATAATGCTAAAAACAACAAACAATTTTATTTTATTTTCGGCATAATATGCTGAGACGGTTTAGTTTGCTTTCAAGGTTTATAAAAATGTCCATCTTCACCAGTGGACTTTTCATATTAGTAAGACATTTTGAAGCGGAGTAAGTGCTGTTTGCGTTTGGCGCAAATGTTTAATATTCTATTCTTGTCTTCTTTATCTCAGTAAATCTAAAAGCTAAGGACATCAGTACTTATACTTAATACGTGCTCTTCAAGTTTAACTAACCCGATCTCGAAATCAGGAGCGTAGTAACTATGTAGTTATACTCGCAACCGGCGTGCGTGAAGCACCAGATGTATGAACGTGAACGAAGCGCAAGGATTATTTAAGTATCACAGCAGGTGGCGTTCTGAAGTTTCTGCCTCTTGTGGATGATCTTTCTTCCTTTCCTCGATGAGCTCTTTCTGTCTTCAGATCAAAATCTGACAAGACACAAAGCTCATCAAAGCTTCGAGTTCGGCCAAAAGCGAAATCTTAGGGGCCCAGGATAGCGTGGTGCGTAGTCCTCCCTCAGTCCTCGGAAACGACTCGGTCTGCCAGTCGTCGTGTCACCGTCGGCGCGCACGCACGCGTCGCTACCACTAACCGAGTCGTTCCATCTCCGAACATTAACACGCGGAGACGTTCATTCATTGTTACACACAAACACACTGTTCAAAAATTGTGACATCGAAACACTGGGAATTGTATAAAAATATAAACACTTATGTCATCTAGTGTAGTAGTGTAAGCAAAAAAGTTAAAGTGAGCTAAACTTTATCAGCTTTGCATAAATTGTTGAACGTTTATGTTCTATTTCTAATGAATGGTTATCGCAGTTTGTTTGGTGTTCAGTTAAGCTTGTTTGAAACTTTAATCAGTGCTGTTCTTGGTGATAAGTCACGTGTGAATTACAAGTGAAGTCTTTGAGAGTGAAGTGGTTATGATGTGAGAACCGATGGTTTAAGTTATGGATAGTAGATGAAAGGATGCTGTAGTGATGCGTTGGTGGTTTCTTGTCGCGGCGATGGCCGTGGCGGCCTCTGCGTTGGCCGTGTCCAGCCCGCGCCGCTGCGCCGGGAGACTAGCCCGGGAGAGGCTGAAAGCTGCCGAGAAGATCAGGGATAAGAGATACTTCCACCTGTGTTGCACTCCCGCTTGTGGGCCCTTGTATCGGAAGCCGAGGCCTCCGCCAGCGAGGCGCTACCAGCCCTTCCATAGGACGTGGCTCGGACTCAAATATGGTACGTAGTTTGGATTCGTATTCTTCTTGTTCTGGTGCCTCTACAATCACCAAAGTTTCGCTGCTAAGAGGTTGTGTTTTCTTGATGGCCAGCAGGTTCTGTTACGCCCTTCTTATTCTAAGTTTGCAGAAATTTGGCATAAATATTGATGTTTTTTTTTTACAATATTCGTCAACCCGTTGTGCACATTGATCACCACCATGGTTGCCCATGGTGGTGATCAATGTTCATGTCTTCTCCGTATTCCTTTTACTACAGGTCAATAGTTTTAAACTATTGACAAGTATAATAATATTATTGCTTACCCACGTTTTGTATGGGACTCAAATACGACTTATCATAGGGAGCGATATGGTTTATTAATTTAATGTGATATTGGAACTCAGAAGAAATGCTCAGCTTAACTAACATGAACTTTCGGGAATAATACACAACAGTTCCTATTTACATAACATAACGCCACGCCTCTTACCCCGAGAAGGTCTACTTATAATACACCTACATTTCGCCAGTTATGTTTAAGTCCCATGTTATAGGGGGCGAGCCTATTGCCATCAACTGGGCACAAATCCAGTCTTTATAGCTGCTACTTAGAAATTGCTGAGGGATAGGAGTTTTAAAGACTTAAGAATACGGCCATAGTTTCCCAACTATGTTAGGGTCGACTACCGGTATAACGGGGTGCAACTGAATATCAGTATTTTACTTCGAAATAAATACGTTTTGATTCGAATTTGACTAATTTTTTTTTTTTAAACCGCAAGCTAAGTTAAAGTATAGCTACATTTTGTGTTTTTTTATTTAGAAAGAAAAAGTATGTATTTATTGTGTTTTTTAAATAAAGTACCATTTTAAAAACACCCATACCCACTAAAACACATAATATTCGACCGTCATTTCATCCTTGACTTCATTTCTATTGATAGCCCTGTTTCCTAACAAAATACTATCCAGATAATATAATTTATTTAATTACAACTTCTTATCATCAAATTCTGGCTAGGCTCATATAGGTCAGCGGATATAGAACAGTCATTTCATTCATTCATTGATTCGGTTAAAACAGCGGAAGAAGTCTTAATGGATCAGTTATAAACAAGTATATATGTAGTTAAATAACCTAATGGAAAATATATTTGAAGGTAAAGCAAGAAAAGCTAATTAGATTTCACGAAGAGCTGGACGATGCAACCTCTCATCACAACCGAAATAGTTCGTCGTTCCATTTTACCTAATTAACTTTGCTATAGGTTGTGTCTTTAGGCGAAGGATTTCCTTGAGGAAGTATAGTGGCTAAACGACCGCCACACGGGTCGATTTTCATGTTAAGCAGTGTTTGCCTAGGTTGGTTCGTAAATGGGTTACCACCCCTTACATACCGAGTTACGCCCGTGCCTCGGAAAGCACGTTAAGCCGTTGGTCCCGGCTGAGATTTGTAGATCTTTGACAGTCGTTTCAGGTGGTATAGTATAACCCAGTACTAACTGGATTGTAGAGGTCAGATAAAGAAAGAGTAACCATGGAGTTTCTTGTCGGTTCTTCTCCATAGGAAACGACCAACCCGAACCTTTGTGCACCTTTTTGTCGACGTTTTATAAGTGCCCATCTAGGCCTATGTGAAATAAAATATTTTGATTTTGATTTTGAGATAGGCAGTCGCTTCATATAAAATATTGGTATTTGGCTGCATCCGGTTAGACTAGAAGCCGACCCCAACATAGTTTTGAAAAGGCTAGGAAGATCATGATGGTGGCTTCATAAAGTATTTTCTGTCGTTGTATCGCTGTAAATGACTTGCTACTAATATTACTATTTATTATCTCTTCACAAAACTGACTTAAAGATAATATGTACAAAAAACATATCTCAGCTGTATTCCACCTTTGTGCGAGACTGGTGTCTGACTGGCTTTTTGGGAAAAAACCTGTAGGAATATAGGCTATAAGAATACAATGTATGAACTGAGCTGATGAGCTGTCTTGGGAACGTTTATTCAAGGATTTAATGGAAATCAATTTACTTACGTTAGAAGTTTCAGTGCGTCAATCCTAATTTTATCATAATTATTGGCGATAGGCTCGCCCCCTTTTAATTTGAACTGAACAAGCCTACCGCTGACGTAGTCCTCGGGAAATGCAAGCATGATATTAGATACAGGATATTCTAATGTCAGTGATGAAAATGTTAAAGTGGGCTTTTGTATAGAGTCTATAGTATACGTGTACTTTTACATTTTCATAAATGTGCGCCTGCGCAGCTGACCCTTCGCAGGATGTGTGCGTTCCTGTCGGAGTGCTAACGACTTTCTAATGCCCCGACATTGTCACTGAAACAGAACTTGCACTACTTTAGCGGTACTTCACTTAGTACGCCTTTGTTAAGCTAAAAATGTTGTCTGTTGAGTATTTTCATAGGTAACGTTAATGCTTTCTTTTATATGATAACGTACATCTAGATGGCAAGCGTTGTCTTCTCTACCTGATATACAGGTTCTTTAGTACCTAAGTACTTAAGTACCTAAGTGTAACTGAAAAACTCATCTCAATGGAGAGACATACCCTAGGATTTAAGGATACAATCTCAAATACAAGGTGGTAAAAATCAGCTATTCCATACATTACATGGCATGGCATGGTTTCCATTATTTATTTTACATTTTGTCTGTGTAGGTGTTGCAGTTTTTAAGGTAATAGCTAATTTTTTTAATAACCGACGTAAGATTTATACGTGGGGGTTCAGGATGATGTACTGAATACCTGGTAACCGTTTTAGAGTCAGTTTAAGGAACACCGACTCTAAAACGGTTATAACCACCCTGTATATGTTGTCCAATCTCTCGCTTTCACCTGTAAAATATGTAACCGAATAACAAGAGGATTTAAACAGATAAAAAAAATTACGACGTGGAAGATGAATATTTAATTCAGCTTCCACATCTAGTCTGCCAATTTTTATGTGTGAGTTGTAAGTTTTTAATAAAAAAGCATGATGTAAAACACTTGACCTTATAATACACTCGAAACATTGTTTCAAAGTATACAGTTGCATACCTACCTCTTAGTTCGAGTACATTCGAAATCCAAAAAATTTCTCCGCCTTTCGCCGTGGCCCGTCAGTATTGATCGCTCCAATTCCATGTAAATCTCAATGTAATTGGATCGCCGTGTTGTTGGACCACATCGTTGGCCCAACAGTTGGTTATTGGTTCGTTGGACCAGTCACTGTCCCGACCTTTAACAAGGAGGTCGAAACTTCCGGTCAAACGTCGTTCTTATCAAAGACATTCGGTTCTACGAACTCGTTTTTTTTGCAAAGAAATTGGGTAGATGCCTACCTACTTATAACTTTATATCTTTTGTTACAGATAATGATGTCATTATAATTAAATTTATTGTTTTCTTTGACGTTGTGTGGTCTTCTGAGTCTTAGGGTGTGATAAGGATTAAACTTCTCCTATATTAGATTGAAGGTTAAAATGGTACTGTGGCTTTGTGCCAATACTGCCCATTCTTGAAAACACATTTTGAGCAAGACACTAACCTGTACAATTGATTCTCTATTTAAGTCTCTGGTCAGGTCATGCAATCATATCATAAATAAAAATATAGCTAAGAAACTTAGGCTTTTTTTTTTCTATCATCGTATCGACCTCTCACAGCTCAACCTAGGAGGTTGTCGTCTGCTTAACCGGACTATCCTGTGGGTGCCTTGATTGTAAGGCCTGCTTGTAAAGGATTATATATATCTAGCACTAATCGTTTCAAGATAACAGAGATATAATGATGATAGTTTAACGCTAATGCTTTTTGTGATTTGTGTTACAAGCGGGTCTAAAAGCCCCAGAGATCTGAATAGGTAGAGTAAATTTGCCGAAATTTCATCAGTAACATGATGTGGTAACTAAACTCGCCTATATACAAGTTAGAGACTCGATTAAGCTTTCGGTAAGCCTACATATCGCCGGTAAGAACACCGTCATCTTCATGTGCAAATTCTTGTATTTATTTTTTGTCTAACCTAAGTCTTTGGCCTTACCATCTGTGATGTACGCGCCTAAGGTCGATGGAACCAGCAAAAAGTTAAAGTTCATAAAAAAATAAAACCTGTTCCGAATCTAACGATTGCATTAGCAAAAACTAATGTTCTATCGGACGTTTCATTTAAAAGAATACTCATAATACTACTAGTTATAAACTTGCAAGAAGAATCTGTTTGTCTGCTTGATTGTTTGTCTTCATAATAAAACGAGGTGCCGTAGGTTAAGACAAGTTTTGGCAGAGAGCTAGCTCGATATACATATTATCGATTACATATTATTCGATATTTATATTTTCATCGCGGATACTCGTCAGTACCCAAGTAGCAAAACATGATACATTTAAGTTTGCTTTTATACAGCTGATGCGATATTTTGTATTTTAAGGAATAGAACGGAAGTTACCTACAAATCTTCTTTCTTCTTTATCGTCTTCTCTCAATCTTCTTTCTGCTGCCCATGGGCCTCTGACTTGCACATGCATATTACATAAGAGGTGTAACAACACCCTTAACAAGGCCGACAGGCACTCGTTCTTCTCGTCATTGTAATAATTTCTGTACTGAACCATACTAGAGAACCTTCTAGTTAAGGAGATATTGAAGGCAAAAGTTCCAACGTTTGCGTAGTGTTACTTAGTTTGATGTACAGAATGCTTGGTTGACAGCTTTTTAATTGGTTCTTATACACCCTGTATAGCTAATTATAATTTCATTACATGATTTGTTTTCACACAATTGTCTTATTGTCATAAATTAATCAAAATATTTTCTTCAACACCAAACCAGTTTAATGGCTCTATTAGGATAGTAGAATATACCACCTACCTACCTGTACCAATCCAGACACAATCTAAGGAAGTTTCATTCAAGTCGGCGCACGCGCATGCTTTAGGTTATCGCGCGGCTCGGGTCGATGACCCCCCGCCTGTACCGTTGCCAAATCCATTCATGAAATAACTGATAACAGCTTAATAGCTGCTCTGCTTATTGTTAACGCTGAGAATATTACACACAGCACATAATATGACGCCTGTAATACCCGAAGGGTTAGATAGAGGTGTACCTAGTACGCCAGTTATGTTTAAGTCCCATGTAATAGGGGTTGAGTCTACTGCCATCGACTGGGCACAAATCCAGACTCCTCGTCTGCTACTGATAAATTTCTCAAAACACTTTGCTCGACCTGGGAAAGGAACACAGGACCTCATGCTCAGCAGTCGCCACTAGTACTCACACACCTGGATAAATAAAGTTTTGACTGTAGAGGAGCACGTGCTAAATAATAACAGCCCCACAGGTAGATCTTCAAGGTTAAACATCGCTTACCAAGTTTGGTCCGTGGATGGGTGACCCTCAATACATACCAAGTTTAATCCGTGCCTCTGAAAACACGTTAAGCCGTTGGTCTCGGCTGTCATTTGTACATCTTTGCCGGTCGTAACAGGTAGACTGTGGCCCGAAAGTCAGACAACCAGTCTTACCAAGGGGTATCGTATTACTTGGTATCAACTGGGATGTGGAGACCAGATAGGTAGTCGCTCTATGTAAAAAACTGGTATTCAGCTCAATCTGGTAAGATTGGCAGCCGACCCCAACTAGTTGGGAAAATGCTAGGCAGATGATGAGAATCTCTTCTTGAACCATGTATTATGCCGTCTGATTATCATCTGTATATTATTTTGTTCAACAATTGAATAATAACAGCCGTTACAGAATACTGTTAACGTTCTATAGGGTGAATACCACTGTTATCGGACACGGAATTAGAATTATTTTTGTATTTTCGGCACCTACTTACATGTAACTTAAAAAATTGTATTTTATGTTAAAATGATACTACTGTTTTCTAGCCATTCAATACACAGTTTATTTAAAAACTTTCACAAGCTTTATTTACCAAACCAAGCAAACGTGCCAGTAAAGCTGGCACAGTTGGTACTAAAATATTCTCCATGTTCACTTAATAAAAAGGATTACCAATATTCTACCCAATCAAGTTTACTGCCTTGCTTTAATTAAAACACGCTGCAGTTACAGGTGGAGAGCACCTAAACAATATTTTATTATAGATTAACAGTAAATGTCCTCAACAGTTATTGAATAATAAAAATGACTACTTTTATTAACTTTTACGTAATTGCTTTAAGTTATTTTGAAACTGGAGTCTGTATTCTTTTACGGATTTTAACTTGTTATTGAGTTCTTTCTGTCGCTTATGCTTTACTTGTTTATGCCCTGGGCTTCGCCCGCGTGAAGTTCAGTAATTGTCCCACGAGATTGCACTACCTTCCTATCCTTTGTGTTAATCCAGGTTATAAACTAAATGTGTGCCAAATTTCATCCAAATTCGTTCTGAAGATTATGCGTGTAATAAAATACCTAAGTCCGTAACATCTTAAAACATGACAAGCAGTAAAAAATATACATTTTTAAAAGCAACTTCCTTGCCTAGAATCGGTCCATCCACCTTTCTTATAATACAGGTATAGTGTTGTACCGACGCGGGACAATCAATCATCTGTATGAGCCAATCAATCCCGGGGCTACATGCAAATATGTACTAACAATGAACCTTTGAAGTCCGGGATGAAAGTGGAAGATGATCACAAAGAGTGATATATTTTTTTAGCTACTTATCTATTATTCTGAAAGAGGATCCAGCAAACATAAAACTAGTTTTTTATTACTAAAACTTGAAACACGTATCGTATACGATCGCTTTTATTAAGTACTAGCGACCCGCCCTTGCTTCGCACAGCGCCACCTATCGGGTCAAAAACTATATCTAATGTGCCTGTATTTTAAGTTAAGCATCTAGCAGTAGTGCGGTGAAAACTGCGTTCAAATCCATGCAGCAGTTTTTGCGTGATGTGCGTACAAACATACAGACAGAAAGACAGACAGACAAAAATTCTAAAAACTGTTGTTTTTACTTCTGTTGCTATAATAAAGACCCTCCCCTTATATATTTTTTTTTCAATATCTTCAATGTACAGACATCGGCCTGTTACAATTTTATTATATGTATAGATTACATCAATAAATCAGTCAGTTACTGACATTAGGCAAGCAGCAATCATACTGAAGTCTATATTATTTCTACATCAGATAAACTCGCGCTGATGGAGGCCCGCATAATATTGTCATCATGTAACCGCAATCCGATAACACTGTAATAACGAATAAGTCTCAATCAAGTGAACGCATTTATCAACCCCGGCAATAGGGCTGCCAAGAGTTCTGGATTTAGTGGGACTTCCTGAATCATTTTTATGAAGTTACCAACTTAACGCGGAGATAGTAAGCATATAGAAGTTTGAAATATGCACCGGTTACCGCTGTTGCGATTATTTGGGAAACGCTTCCAAAGTGATAAAACACGACTCTATGGAGAAATAGGAAATATATAAATATATATACTTTAGGGACGTAAGGTAAATATAAAAAAATATTTTAAAAAGTAGATAAAAACATCGGTATAAAAATTATTTATTACTCGACGACTAAGTGTCTCATTGTCTTCACAAAACAAAAATCATGTCACAATGATACATGACATCATCTTTTATCCTCTCGACAGGCCCACTATAAAAGATAATCAATACAAAGTAGTATCAATTCCCGCGACCATTGCCAAGCTGGTTATCGTACGATTACGGAACGGGGGCGGGACCACGGTACTATGCCGCGGAACCGGTGAGACCGGCCGGACCGCGGGACGGCCGAATCACTCAACGGGACCGATTTATCGATGCGTCCCATCACTATTCTATTGTCTCAATCTGAGTTGACGAAGGTTTTGGTATGTGCGATCTTTTTTTAGTTGTTCTATCTGAAGACTGATACGACATTCGTCTTGTATGGCGGCTTTCGGAATGTGATGCTGATATTTTTATTAATATGTATTGTAAGGTTATGCACTAGTTGGAGTTGGCCTAGTGGTAACGGCCCGAACTTGCGAGGTGTTAGTTTTGGGTTCGAATTCGGTGCGCTTCAAGCTGATGGAGCAAGGCTTTCACCGAGTGGTGGCCAAGGTCAAAGAAACCAGGGCTGTCCTAAAGTTAGTTAGGTCGACGATATCGTCAAAATCGCTGTGAACACCTGGATAAGGGACGCACAAAACTGGGAAGTGTGGCAGATGAAAGAGTAGGCTTATATTTACCCTGCAGTGGGTGATTCCGTGCTGATACGATGATGATGGTGTTCCAACCTTAGAGGAAAACCTCGTGAGAAAACCGATACATCCTTGAACCAATATTTCTATCAAGGTTGTGGATATCCTCTCACAAAGAGGAAGCCTGCATCCCTGCAATGGGTTTATTACGGGCTGATTATCCTAAGCACTAGCGTGGATGATTATTGATTTCAACTCAGTGAAGGTACAGGTAGTACTGTTGATGTCGGTCTTAAATATTCCCATGTGACACCTGTCACCCGCTCCGGAATTTACACCACAGCACCACAAAATAAATCTTGTATTTGTTATACACCCGTTATAAAGAGCTAATTAATTAAATATTTAAGTAAAGCTGCATGTTTTATTAAGCCATTTAATTTATTCCGAACACGCATGGTTCGCATTCCATTCATTGGACTTGACTATGTAATGTGTGCTCACGCCAATCAATGAATTCAATATTTATTTATGAACCAATAAAGTCATTAAATTATTTAGGGATTTAGTGATGGGCTCCGTGCTATCTGCGACTTTAGTTGTCGATAGTTGCCAGACAAACCGTTTCTTTAAAACTAAAAGGAAAATAGTAGTGGTTCATCATCATCATCATCATTTCAGCCGAAAAGTCCACTGCTGGACATAAGCCTCCCCCAAGAAGGGGGGTTCATAATACTACAAAAAAAAAAACTCGCTGATGCATGTGCACAAACCATGCAAAATTATCTTCCTTTATTTTTACTTAACAGTACTTACGTTTTCAATACATAGAAACACACCTCGCTAGAAAACTATCAAAAACTTTTTTAATATGGCTACTTTTTTTTCTGTAGCAGTGTCGTACTTGCAACATCGATAAACCCAACAGCCCGACAATATATCGATACGATCGATGGTTAATATCGCAGCAGTTACGGACACTCATCGATCAAACGGTCAGTCCTCGTAACTAAAGCTCTGGTTATTGCTTAGAACCTGTAGTTACTTTTAGTTGATTATTTTGTGACCGATTGTCATGCGATCGAATGGACAATCATTCTTTGCTCTTAGAAAAGATATTCGTGTACTAGCTTTAGTTAGACAACGCTTACATTTACGGTGCTGTTTCAGATGAAGTATAAGGATGTAGCCGTTTTATTTGCTCACTTAATAATATACCTACATATCATTACGCCTGCATATAATTATCATTAGGCAGAAGTGTACCTTAATGCACTAACCCACATTTCGCCAGTTATGTTTAAGTCCCATGCAGTAGGGGCGGGCCTAATGCCATCAACCGTGCACAAATCCAGATTCCGTGATTGATATTGAAATTCCTCAAGGAAGAAACCCAATAACACTGCCCGACCGGGGAATCTAACTCAGGACCTCGTGATCAGCAGTCGCGCTTGCGACCACTAGACTAACGATGCTTTATTGGCAAATGCTAGACCAAGTGGCATTATTACGAGTACACAATATAACGACGCTAATGTCCAGAAAACGATTGCTACCAGTTTAGGCTCAGGCTAAGGCCAGTTCAGGTAGATGACGCAAAGAATAACACGGCCATGAATCTCTGGTTCTGAATATTATAATTTACTAAGACACTTGTCTTCGCGCTCTACCCACCCTCTAACCGGAACAAGTATAAAGTACATCCAAACAACGCTCCTTGTTCGTGATGACTCAATCGTACCGCGATTGTAAATCAAGACAAGTGCCGTACCACGCAGCCATTCAGCCGGCGAGCTGACCCGTGACCCGCAGGTCCGCTCAAGGAATCGAAGCGCCATACGCCACTAGATACAGTGGGACAACTGTGACAAGCCGAGATGGGAATAGCTAGTGGAGTTTATTGAAGCTTACTTCTTAAGATTGATGGACGCTCCCGGCCATAAAAATAGGCTGCACCCTGAATCAAAGCCTTGATCTGGTATTTGCTGAATAAAACCTAAATTATATTATTGCATAAAATTTTATTTGGGACAATCGTGATTTAATAATGATAATGACGACTCGTAGCGAAATAATAACAACCGGCCGCACGGAGCGATCGAAGGATAAGCTATGCTTGCCGAGGTCTGTGGATGGGCATTCTCCATTACAGTTCCCTCCGTGCCTCGGAAAGCAAGTAAACCATTGCTCTTGGCTGTCGTTTGTACATCTAAACAGTCGTTTCGGATAGTCAGAAGCCCGAAAATCTGACAACTTGCCTTTCCAAGGGGTATCATCGTATTATCAAGTAATTGTTAACTGTAAACCAAGGGGTATCGTATTACCCAGTACTAACTGGGTTGTGGAGGTCAGATAGGCAGTCGCTCCATGTAAAATACTGGTATTCAGCTGCATCCTGTTAGACAGGAAGCCGACTCCAGCATTGTTGGGAAAAGGCTCGGCAGATGATGAACCATGATTTATTAACAATTGTGTTAATCTGTTACGTATCCTTTCACTACTCCGTGCGTAGTTGTGTAATTTAGAGCTTTTGAATTGAATATGCGGTGGTGCGTAGAAAAATAAATCAATTACTGTCTACTGACACTAAACTGTAGTATTGGCGCACCTTTTATTGATTACAGGTTTATTTTACCACTCCTGTGTTGCTATTCTAACATTTTGTGACTCTTAGGCTGCGTTCCAGAGATGAGCGAGATAGCTAGGCGGTGCGCTAAGCGAGGCTAGGAAAAGGGCTAGCGGAGCTAGGTTTTTTTACTTTAATACAACAAAGTGTCAGTTGTTTTGATGAAACGATGTATGCAAAATAGTGTTAGGATGCGTAGCAGACTCTTTTCGTATTTTTACGAAAAGAGTCAACTACTCATCCTCGCACCACTCCGCTATACACCTTAAGGCTGCGTTTCCATCAGAGATGAGCGAGGATGCGTAGCGCGGGATGTGTGTGTGTATCGCTTCTTTTTCACAGCTTGAGGTATTTTAGTTATGTGGTTGATTATTTCCACACACATTCCTCGCTACGCATCCTCGCTCATCTCTGGTGGAAACCATCACACTGCACCGTTTCAGAGCGCCGCAACACATCCTCGCAAAGCTTAGCTGCCTCGCATGTATGTACTGGACAACCAGCATTTTTCTGTGACATGTTTGAAGGCGAGGCTTAAACAAATGAATGCGTGTCGTTTCAACGTGTGACGTCACGAAATGCTGCTTGTCATATGACCATTTGTTTTTGTTTTGTTTTTTTGTTTGTCCTGGTTTCGACAAGTCTGTCACATGGATGAATGCTTGTGTCATTGTTTTATAATGACGTATAATTTGGTTGCTTTTTTTTATTTAACGTGTTTTATGAGCCAGTGATTTTATTTGTTGGTTGATTTAGAATACTGTTTACCAGTGGAGAAACCTCCATACAACCCGATTCCTACCAGCTTCCGGAACAACCAATAAGTTGGCTACTATAGCCAAATGCCATAGTACACATAATATGTGTGTAATATTAAGTATTATATCATTATTTCCATTGTATTTTAAAGTCTTCTGTTCCTATTTTAATTGAGAGTTTACGTCAATATATTGATATTTTTGCAAATGGGGCTAAAATTGATTTGCATGCTTGCATATCTCGTAAATCTTGTATTGTGCATACATATCATCATCATCATCTGCCTAGCCTTTTCCTTTTCTTATGTTAGGGTCGGCTTCCAGTCTAACCGGATGCAGCTGAATACCAATACTTTACATGAAGTGACTGCCTATCTGACCTCCACAACCCAAAAAAACAAGTGCATACACTTTTAAACAACACGCAACAAGGAATACTAAAAACTATTAACAACACGTAGTACAAAAATAAACTATGTAAATACACACATAAAATTGAAATCTTTTTTTAATAGCCAACCACAATTTATCATTCATAATTTCTACCATTAACCATTAAAGGTAACCACAAAATAATAACGCAAGTTGTCTAACTGATGTTAGTACTCTGTGGCGCCTTAGCCTACGATGATAATTACGGTACAAAGCACTGATCATAAGATAAGCGAGAAAAAATGAGGGATCTGACAGGACCACAGCCTCCATTGATGTGTCTGACGGGGCGACGACCCGGCTGACAAGTCCTGTTGTTTAATATCACGCCTCCTTTCCTAAGATAGGTGTAAGCAGATATGTTTTATAGCTTGTCATTGAAGTTGTTACTTTTTATTGACGGATTTGAAGCCTTCCATGTACATAGGTGCTATATGAAACATCGGATTGCATTAGGGCGATGGCCATTTGTCCTTTCTATTTTTATTATGATCGCCCTAAATGGTTAATAGTCAGTAACTGAATAAATTTGAGTATGATCCTTGATGTCTATAAGAGTAGAGGAAGACCAAAGAAACGATGGATGGACTGTGTGAAGAATGATATGACTAGAAAGAAGCTGTCTGATGTATGGAAGAAGCAGACATGCTACACCGACCCCAAATAAATAGGGATAAGGACAGGAAACTGATGGTGATAACTGATAACTAGTTACTTAACACAAATGATAAAAATACCAGTCGATTTTACTCTCTACTTACAGTCAAAACAGCTGCCAAACAACAAACCATTTAGGTACATCATTACATAAAGTTTGCATTGATGTATGGAATTTCGAATTTGATTTTTTTACCATTGCTGCTCCATGCAAACGTTTTCTACGTCAATATCTTTTATAGAACTCACTTTTTTCTTCTACAGTCATAAAAATATTGAGAACACGCGGGAAAACTTAAAACTATCGTCCTAAGAGCTTCTTTTATTATTACTTATTGCCAAAGTCGCTTGCTAATGAGCTTGAATAAAAAGCCTCAACTATATTGCCTATAGAAATCAGTTAAAAATACGAGCCATGTTCAGCAGCGGCTGTTTAGTCTATCACTCCTCCTAAACAGTACCAGTAACATGTGCAAAACAAATAAATATCGGTTATCTCATAAGATCAATCCTTCATATCCGCCGGTGTTCTGCGCCTGCGCACCCAATCAACAGCTGATGCTATCTCCAAGATAAACTGCCCCCCAATGGCTTCAATTATCTCTCCGTATTTGCATATGCGTGACCGCTTCAATTTATGCTCTCATAGATTATAATTTATTATCAATATCATTTCTGTGGTTTCGAGCTAAATTATTTTAATCTGTGGTCGATCTAGAGTTATCGTGTCGGTGTATGAATGTTTCATGAATCGATTATTGCTTCATGAAGTATCGATACTCGGTTGTTTGCCCGGCCTCTTCTTCATTTTTGAGAGGCGTGAGTGTGTTGGGTATTTCCCAGCTAATGGAACCAACAGAATTCCTTAAGGTCAATATCCTAATCCTATTTAACGGCTCGTCTTCCACTCCTGTTACTTCACATAGCCAATTGGCCAGGGATTATCAGACTTTCTGGTGCCTCTTGGACGTGTGTCTGGATAATTTTAAAACTCTCCGAGTACAGGCATACAAGCGCTCATCTTATAAAATCCGTAAAAGTTTGACGGAATCGAAGAAGTACAGTGCTATCACTATCAGTATAGCATTTTTTGACGCTTGAATGACGTTTACATTATTAGTGTTGTTGGTAAAGATTGGTGAAAGGGTTTAAAAAAAAAATATGTTGGGATTAGTTCCGATTTCTGATACACATTTAAAGATTATTGTAGTAATTATCTACTTACGTAATTAACTGAGTGACGAAGCTATAGGCAAAGTTTTACAAAAAGTCTAAATTCTTTTGAAAACCCTAAGCTTTGCTCAGAAATATGAAATAATTATGATTTAATTTGAATTTATGAACTAGGACACTGGCCCGACCGGTTTAGCGCATTACGTCACCCACTTCCTGGCAGATACCATCACAACTTGATGATGGAGATAAATAAATCATATTAGTTTATGTTTATTTGATGTTTGTATTAAAAGGCGTTTAAGAGAAGGACCACACTCTTTTCAATCGATAGATGTCATCGATAAACATAATTATATTCTTCTTCTGCTTAGCGTGTCCATGACAATTTAAATTGAGTCAGCGTTAAATTTGGCAACAAGTTTGACGCTTTCAGTAGCGTCCATCAGCTCCTGTGATGTGCAAACAACAGGACAGGCAGGACACCATATCAAGTGTCCATCGTTTGTGGGGCAACACCTTATTTGAACTCCAGGGCAGAGTCATCTATGAGTCTTCAGCTGAACAGGTTAGCTTTGCTGCGGCCTGTGTCCAGAATCTATTCAAAGACTTCCAGGTTAGCCATGGCAACTCGTGTCCATTATATTTAGACAGTTTCTCTTAAACATAACTGGCGAAATGTGGGTGTACACCTCTGCTAACCCTTCGGGTATAACAGCCGTGTTCAGTATGCTGATGTTAACGTCTTCTTCATCTTCTTTTTGTGCCTTTCCAATTATTGAATGTTGACCATCGATTCTGAATATTTCTCCTTGTTCTTAAGCAGCTCAGCAGCACTGGTATTTAGACTACAGCCAACTAAAGACTCACAAGTTTTCCGAATAAAAAATGTATAAAGAAAATTTAATAAATATTCATTTATATTTATCGCAGAAGAATGGGGAGGCCTATGCCCAGCAGTGGATGATGAAAAATTCATATCAATTCCAAAATAAAACTGGTAAAATAGGACGTGTATGGAGAATCGACTCTCCTCACTTGACAATCGCAAGCGTTAAAACCACCTAAAACATTCCAACTTCCTTCGTAAAAAACAACATTATTTAACCACAGCACAATTACGAGCATTTAAACGTTATTAAAATAAAATTGGCACGAACAAATTACTTGAAATTAATTTGCGCGGCCAATTTGCTGAGAATTTGTCGATCGACCGCGGCTCGGCGCGTCCGCGTCATGCGCGTAATAAACATGAAATGTTAAATATGGCGACCATTTTGTTAGTAGGGCTGATGCTTTTAAAGATAGGATGTTTTTTAATTTGTTTACACAGAAAACAAAATAACGTAACAAGAAAATGACTTAAACCAAATTTTACTGACACCAGACGAATAAATGTGAAAATTTGTGAGAATGGATGGATGTTTCTTACTCTTTCACTCAAAAACGCCTCAACTGATTTGGATGGCACAAAGATAGCTTCTGACCTGTATTGACACACCTATGTGTACAGGTTATAAAGATGTATTGCTTATTTAAAAAAAATACTAAGAACCAGCAGGTAGGGTTTTTGCTGAACAGTTTTGGATATTCCCATTGTTAAAATATTATTCATTTATTTATTCATTTAAACTTAATGTACAATAGTGGTACATAGGCGGACTTAATGCCACAAGCCATTCTCTACCAGTCAACCTTTGAAGAAAACATTGTGATAAGGTGCAAAATAACACTGCAGGTCCTGGGTTTGATTCCCGGATCGGGCAAAGTGTAATTGAGTTTTCCATCAGCAATTTCTCTATAGCAATCACGGAATCTGGTGTGCCCGGTAAATGGCAACCAGGTCGCTCCCTACTACATGGGACTTAAACATAGCTGCCGAAATGTCTATCAGGTACACGTCTGACTAACCCTTTGGTGATTACAGGCGTGGTGGCGTGGTTATGTGTAAAATATCAGCCATCTAGTAACTGCAATATGGCCATCTAGAACTACTAATTATAGGTATAATTTGCGTAGCCTTTGCTGAGGGATGACAAAGTTTTTGACATTTCTCAAATCCAGTCAAATGTAAATAGGTATGGGCGATATACTACTGAAGTCGAGACTTCACTCCATTCACTCACTTCACTTCTCTCCACTCGTAGAAGAATAACGGAAAATGCAAAAAGTTTAAGTACCTACTTTGAACCTGAAATGCTTGGCAACCCTACGGACCAACACAGGTGGGAATTTCATTCGAGTTTCACAGTTAGCTGGATCCACCGAATCGATCTAACGGAACGATGCAGGACTTCGTTTTGTCATTTATTACTCGATTCCAATTCACATTCTTCTAATTAAAACTTTGGTTAGGCGTCATCAGGTATTGGGTTTTAACTCGCGTGGGGTTTGGAAATTATTCCACAGGGACAAACGTCCGGGATAAAAAATATCCTATATTCTATGTCCAAAGTGTCTAAACCACAACCCAGTCATGCCGATACAGATAGTGCAAAGAAATCTGTCATTGTGTCGACACAATCTGTCATTTTGTCGATTCTTCCGTCAAAGAAAAAGTACAAAGTACTCAGAACGAAATGGACAATTTGATTCTGGAAAATGTGGGGTTAAAGAAACAAGTTAATCAGCTTTCCCAGGAAATTACAATTCTGAAACAAATATGTAGAAGTCCCACCTCGACTTGGAAAACCAAAATATCTTCGAGCCGTAAAAATAGTGTGAAACGACGACTAACGGATGATTTTCACCACAGTCCACTCACACTTTGTCTTAAAAATGGAATGGGTAAAGAAACAATTAAACCACTAGCACAAGCTGTTCAAGACTCGGGAACTAAAGGGGATGACCAGTCAGCGGAAATTACACAGGCATGCAAAATATCAGCATTCCCATCTGAACCTCAGCATAATACAGGCAGCTTAAATGACAACCCGGATATAGAGAAAGATGTCGGAACGAGAAGCAACGTTATTTGTAATAGTGTAAGTAGTAGCTCAACTCTCCTGAATTCGAACAACGACAACGTGCCACGAGTTACAATGAAACTGTCATCTAGATCAAAGCAAACTTCCATAAAAGTAATAGATTCTAGTAGGATATTCCTATTTGGTGGTAAACAGTGCCTTAAAATGTCTAAAGCACTAAAGAAATCGAGAGAAAGAACTCCATATAAACAGTACCGAGTAATTTCTTTCATCAAACCTTATGCTTCGACGGAAGAAATACTGAATTGCGCCAAATTGTTCGATGTTACTCCAGATGATCGAATAATTGTCTGTGTTGGACAACATGACTCACACGTACTGAAAATAATGACGGAACTATGTATGTTTCTAAAGATTATGCAATGTCCAATATTTGTTTTAAAAGTTTTCAATAATGTACATTTAAATGAATTTAAAATTAATGAAATGCTAAAGATGATAAGTAACCAAAACAAAAATTGCAACTTTATTGATTTTGACGAAAATTTACAATTGACTATGCATGATATTTGTAAGCGGATTAATTCTACTCTGGATCAGGTAGACTACGACCTAAAATTTCTCATTTACAAAACTACTTCTATATGTACTGGGAACAATAATGTGAGACTTAGAAACATCGACTATTCTAGAAACATACAGGCTAATCAAATAAATCAATGTTCAAACTGTCCTAAAATAAAAATGGTTGATCGTACTACACAAACAGAACATAATATGTTGAAAGATAATAATGCAAGTACTAGTGCGAATACAGCCGAGTTTTTTCGTGGCTAAATACTTAAGAATACTTCATCAAAATGTAGCAGGTTTCTTGAGTAAACGTTATAATTTAGAAATACAATTATCCAACCTATCCGTACAAAATACTGAGCCAGACGTTATTTGCTTGACCGAAACATTTATTGATAAGGGTAATGAGTGTCTAATTAAAATTTCTGATTATGATTTGGCAGCTTCTTATTGTAGACAAATTAAACAAACACGTGGAGGTGTTGCAATTTTTATTAAACGCGGCATTAACTACAAAGAATTGTCCTTTCTGAACGAACACAGTTCCGATAAACACTTTGAATGTTGCGGCTTGGAATTACCTTCACATAACATTTTCATAATAGCTTTATATAGAACGCCAAATTCAGATTTTTCTTTATTTATAATAAAACTTTCTGCAGTACTTTTTTATATTAACAATAAATTTAAAAGGAAAAAAATTATTCTTTTAGGCGATATAAATGTAAACACATTACAGTCAGACAAAAAAACTAAAGATCTTAAGGATTTGGCTGCAAATTATAATTTAATTTTCCATATAACTGATCCAACGAGGCAGAAAACATGCATCGATCACATCATAAGTAATATCCCACTGGCCAAAGGTGAGCTTTTGCACTGGGATATATCAGACCACAATACAGCACAAATGTTAAGTGTCCCTGTCAAACATAAGGAAGTTCTAGTTCAACAGTATTTTGTTTTTAAAAGGGACTATAGTTTAGAAAACATCCTAAAATTCAAGGAATGTTTGTCTAATCTTTCCTTCTCAGAAGTTCATAGTCAACCTGATATTAACTCAGCTTATGAATCTTTTCAAGAACTGTTTCAATTATTTTACAAGTTATGTTTCCCTAAAGTTAGAATTAAAGTAACAAACAAATGTAAGAAAACCAACTGGATTACTAAAGGTTTAAGAATTAGTAGTAAACGTAAACGCTCATTATGTTTTGTATATTACAAGAATAAGTCAGAACGTAACAAGGTAGTATATAAAAAATACAGTAAATTACTAAGATGCTGTATCACTAGTTCTATTAAAACATCAAATGACAAAATATTAAAGTATTCAAAAAATAAAAGTAAAGCTGCGTGGACACTTATAAAGCAAGAATCAGAAAGTGCAAGTAAATTATCACTAATAACGAACTTAAATATAGATAATAAAATAGAAGACAACCCCAAAAAAATTGCGGACTCGTTTAATAACTACTGGATTGACTTAACAAATCAACAGAACGATAGTATAAGGGATACATGCAAAGCTAACACGTGCGATAGTCTATTCCTTCGGCCATACGGTTACATTGACGTACAAAAAATTATTCTTTCCCTGAACAACACAGGAGCAGTCGGGCATGATGAGATCTCGACGAAAATTATAAAGGCTTGCTCAGGGGAAATAACTCCTGTGTTGACATACTTGATTAATTTGTCATTTTCAGAAGGCTGCTTCCCAGACTTGTTAAAGTCTGTGATTGTTAAGCCTCTTTATAAAAAAGGCGATAGCTTGAAAGCAGATAATTATAGACCAATTAGTCTTATACCAATAATTTCTAAAGTTTTTGAAAAAGCTATGCAAAACCGTCTCATGGAATTTATTGGGAAACATCAGATTCTAAAGAAAGAACAATACGGGTTTCAAAAAAGGAAATCGACCACTCTTGCATGCTTCAATCTTGTAAAAAATATTATTGATGAAGTAGACATAGGAAAACGAGTATCCGTAATCTTCTTCGATATGTCGAAGGCTTTTGATTTTGTGTCTCATAGATTATTGCTTTCAAAGTTGGAACGATATGGCATTCGAGGAAATTTTAAGTATGAGAGGAAATAAAGAACTAAAGGGAATAAGATCTAGTTCAAAATGCAACAACTCAGGTGTACCACAAGGAAGCGTTTTGGGTCCTCCTTTATTTTTATTATATATTAATGATCTTCCTGAACACACAACCAATCCTTGCACATTATTTGCAGATGACATTTCTATTATTTTGACATCACCTATGAATACTGACATAAATAATTACAGAATTGACATTAATAACACAATTGAATCAATAATTTCTTGGTTAAACTATAATAATTTGCATGTAAATATTAATAAAACAAAAATTGTTCAATTCAGGACTTATGGTCGCAAGAGGGATAAACTTGACATTATTTATAACGGACAACCTCTATTAGAGACAGAGGAAACCATTTTTCTGGGAGTAAAACTGGATAACTTCTTCTCCTGGAAACCGCACGTAGAAAAAGTTTGCAACAAATTAAACAAATTCGTTTACGTCCTCTACACACTACGAAAGACCTCGTCGCTGAGTACTATGTTGACTGCGTATCACGGCTGTGTTGCATCGACTTTACGATACGGCCTTATACTATGGGGCAACTCAACAGATGTGGATAAAGCCTTCAGGGTACAAAAAAAATGCATCCGAGCCATTTGTGGCATTCCACCATGGGAATCATGTAAACCGTTGTTCCTAAAATTAAAAGTCCTTACATTACCCAGTATGTATATTTTAGAATGCGCTAAATTTGTTCGACAGCACTTTGACTTGTTTAAAAAGGCTGACGACCGTTGTCCTCGAAAAGTCAGAGATCCAAATAGAATAGTTCTGCCTAGAGCGCCAAGGACTTCTCTATATAAAAAGAACTCTTATAATATGTGTGGACTAATTTATAATAAAATACCAAAGGATTTCAAAGAGCTAACTAATAATGTTAATTTTATCGAACAGTCAATTTCTGTATGATTATTGTATGCCCTACGGGCGGGACATAGCGGATCAAAATTTTCAACTGTTAAGAACTGTACCTACCTATGATCCACAATAAAATATTTTGAATTTGAATTTTTTTGAATTTGAAATTTATTTGTTTTAAAGTTAAAATTATGGCTGCGGGAAAAACGTTTTTATTCTATTAATGAATTTATAAATAATGCTAATGATTAATGTTAACACATTTTTATATTAAACTATTCGGGAAACTTACAGCTAATATAATCAATGTTCTTAAACAATACGAATTTGACTGCCATTTACAAGTTTTCACATATAATTATTCGTTGTTCTATTGATGAATTTAATGTTAATGATTAATCTTTTTAAAAATAATGTAACTTTAATTTTTTATAATAATTGTGAGTGATAGAAACCGACATTTAAAAACATTATTACGTATTGCTTGCTCTTACATTAAAATATTGTAAAATTTTGCATGTCATCTGTATCTGACTATGTATTAGGAACCTCAACTGATTTAAGACCAAAATGTACCAATACTTATTGCAAATAAATGATTATGATTATGATTAGAAATCCTTGTCTACGGTGGTCATGCTACGGGGGCTGGTCTACATACCTGTGTGCCCAATATTAAAATCATTTCATTTCATTTCATAGGACGTTAAAAGATAGCAGATAGACAGAGTTACTTTCACGTATTCAATGTAAAACACAACATCCTGTAATCCCCGAAGGGTTATGCAGAGGTACCTAATAGTACACCCACATTTCGCCAATTATCTTTAATTCCCATAAAATACGGGGCGAGCCTATTACCATCAACAGGACACAAATCCAGACTCCGTGGTTGCTACTGAGAAATTCCTGATGGAAAAACTCAATAACAATTTGCCCGACCCGAGAATCGACTCCAGGACCTCACCTCAAACGAGGCAGACATTTTTAATGCATTTCCGTTTCACGTCCAAAACGTTGGCATAAGCAAAATTTGGCAAAAAGAAAATTATAAATACTTCAGCTCGCTTCTACAAGCTGTTTTATTGAACTAGTGTTGAACTTTGTGAGTTCAACACTAGTTCAATAAAACTATCTATGAGTAGGAGTCGTACTTTTAAATTCTAACAGACAACAGCCGGTAAAATATGAGAACCGGGAAAAAAAACATTCTCCTTTAATTATTATTAGCCTCTGGTAAGGACGTAACGTGTTTAAGATAAGTAATGTCGATGATAATATGCTAAAATCAGATCAAGTTTGTTCGCGACTCCGGCGCACCGTTGCTTCCACGAACTGACCACACAGGCCGCGCCACGGGGCGACATAGTCTGACCCGGTTATACATGTCCTTTATACCATAACCATCACGCTTGGAAAAGGGGTAGACAGAAGACAGTGTACTGCAATTAGGACTAATACAACCGCCATGCCATCGCCATGTGTACAATTTAAAAAAAAATGGTCGTAATGACGGGAAAATAAAGTGTCTGTCTCCTTTTGCAAGGCTGTTTTTACATCAGTTATATACCTACATAATTCTCCTCCATTATGCCCTTCATATTTACACTTAGACTTCCTACAGCTCCTAGGGCATTACGTCCAAACAAGCTGTTCTAATATACAGGTTGTTTGATTTATAGTGGACTGCGTGCGCAGGCGCAGGCTGCTCTCAATAATTGATTGTGCACTGCGCAGTGATCTAGCAGAGTATAACGTCATCGTTTGCTTTGAGGGAAAATGATGACTAGTTGGATGAGAACAGAGAATAGATACCATCAAAGAAATTAATTGTTAAGGACATTTATTTAGTAGTTTATTTAGTAAGTACTATGTGATACCTCTATCGAGTCGAGACTATTTAAAAAATACGAGAAGGAAAATATAAAAATCATGATAGTGATAAATAGTAACCCGGAACTCACATTTTATGGATTTATTTGGTCACATATATATAGGTAATACACCCTACTAATCCTACTATACATGTGTTTTTAAAATAACATGTATCAGTGATGTTATGATTATAAATCATCGCGATGATGATCGTTGTTTAGATAAATAAATCAACGTGAAATTCGGATACTAAACACAACATTAATAAGTCAGACGAAAATGTATTAAGTTTACGAGATTTTAAAGAAGAAGACAGAGGTAGAAATAGCTGTGCTTTTCATAACATCGGCTTACTTAATTGGTATAATTATAACACACCATTAAAAGTGACTTGTGCTACAAACAAACTGACAACCACACATTTTCTTTTTGACAGTTTTGATTATAAAAGAATACTATCTTACTTAGCACTAAGCCTTAACCTACCTGGAAACTCGTAGGTTTAATGCAACGGTTAATATGCGTGCGTAGGTGCATCTTATTTAGCGCATTAGGCGGTTTTGTACTTGCAATTTTGGCACTCCATTTACTTGTTACTCTTTGGTACGTTACGAACAGTGCTATTTTCAACAATACACATTTCATCGCTCTTGTAATCACAAAATTCTTTTGGCAAAAAAGAGATTAAAAACTGTAAATAAAATATGCAATCTTTCACATCACTACACAGCCTGCGCACCATCACGATATTATTAATCTGACATCCCCGTTAGGTCACAAGCAGGACGCAGGGTTCAACACAGGCACTAATTCCGTGACCCCAGGGGTCAACTGACCAGTCCGCCCTGTACTTACGACCCCGCTGTGGGTACTAGGTACATCATTTCAATTTTTCAAAATTGATAATTTCTGTTATTATGGTAATGACTGGACTTTGAAGCCTTTTAATAAAATGATAAAGGGTTTGTAAAGGTCAGTGGGATACATGTAATTTGTGGAATAAATTTTAATGGACGACGCTGTTGATATAAATAGAGGGTACATGCCTGGGAAGTACGTAGGTTTGTAACGTTCAAATTGGCCTGCGTAGGTTTTTAATGCATGTCATTTACCGCATTAGGCGCTTTTGGGATCGTTATTTTGGCACTCCTGTTATTTATTACTCTGTGGTAATTCTGATTGACACATCCTAAAGCCTAATTGACTTGTTCTATTGACGAACTGACGGAACAATTAATGTTTTTCCCGTACAATTTCAGTTATAAGCCTCTACAACCGCCGTAATACAAATGGAGAAGGCCTAGTGTAGTGGCAATCCCTTTTAAAGCGTTTTGTATTTAGCATTGTCATAAGCATCCAATACATTTTTGATTTTTCCATAAACGCTTTCGTTGATAAAATGTCACTTTGTCTAAGGACAGCTCCGGAGAACGCTGCGTTTGCCGATTTTCTGCAGTATCCTTAAAATACTTAAATACTATTCGCTGATCTGAATGTAATTCATGTACTAGTTAGTGTAACTGGCATCGGTGACGTAAAGCTCGGCTGAACTCGGCAGCGATCGGGACTGATCGGCTTACGATCGTCTTTGGCCCTAAGCGCAGCTTACTCTACTTCTTAGTACACTTTGTTAGACATGTTAATAGATTGAAGGGTAAATAGACCTCTTTGAGCTAAGATTCAGTGCTAAGCGCTAAGCGGAGTGTAATGAACGTGACAAAACAGAGCATCAAATCTGATTAGAAAGGTTTTGACGTTTCTCCCTATTATTAGTAGTAAATTGTATTGCAAAACAAGATGGCGGCGCTAGTTTCGATTATGACCATACTCGAAAAGAACCCTACATTACTAGAGCTGTCTTTTTGATAGTGCAACAATTTAGATCGAAGAATCTGGGATAATGCAGGCTAAGGCACAGAGTTTCGCAACCGGTTCCGGTCTCGCTCAGAAATAGGCCTAACAGAAAAAAATAAACATATCCACAGATTATGTCATTCACGTAATGCAAATGTGCATGCTTCCTTAAAGATACTTAGGTACGAACAGACACGATCTTACTCGTAAATATAATCGTTCCGAGCGTGCCGAATCGATTAAGTCTTTATCGATTCAGCATCGAAGTAGGACGATGAAGTAATCGACTCAGATTGTTTTGTGGCATTTACAATTTGTCTTAAAGTATAAAATGGCTTTGGTACAAAAAGTTATCGAGTTAGAGTTGGGTGTGTGGCGAATTCATTAACCGTTATATGTTGTCTTACGAACAAGTTAAAAGTAACTGCCAGTTATCTAAATGTTATGTTTGCTTGTGGTTTTCTATGAGTATGTTCTACTATAAAATAAACTTTTGTGCAGCTTTTTCTGAGGGCTTTATACGTTCGGTTGAGAAAGGTGAAGATAGTCTAAACCTGTCCGACTAACTGATAAACTGCGTCCATAATGATTCGGTCAAATGGCGCGGACAAATTGACAATATCATCTATGTCCGCAGCCGGTCCGTAATTTGTCCACACCCGGTTCGGTGTTATGTTAGAGCGCATAAATATCCACTCTTGAATACAGACCCGTAAAGACCTAACAATTAACACACACTATAATATCAGCCGATTAGATAGTTCAATACTAAAAATCTTAATAAAATAATGACATCACAGGCGTTATCACCGCGCGGGTTAACGAGGCTGCAGCGAACGGGTTAGCTGGCCAGTGCTTTTAACCTGTCACTGATTTATCCAGTATAGCGATGTTAAAGTCAGTATTATCGTTGTGCTACTACACTTAAACGGTTTCGACACACCCCGTGTCAGTACCACTTAGGTATCTGACTTTTTTGGATAACCACTTCAATTGATTCATTTACTGTTTTAAATTGATGAGAGGAGCTCGTGGCTAAATAATAACAGCCGCACGGGTCGATGTTAAAGGTAAAGCCGCGCTTGCCTAGGTCGGTTCGTGGATGGGTAACCATCCATTACATACCGAGCTTGCTCCGTGCCTCGGAAAGCACGTCAAGCTGTTAGTCCCGGTAGCTATTTGGAAATCATTGACTGTCGTTACAAGTAGTCAGTGGCCCGAAAGTCTGACAACCAGTCTTACCAAGGGGTATCGTATTACCCAGGACTAACTGGGTTGTGGAGGTCAGATAGACAGTCGCTCCATGAAATACTGGTATTCAACTGCATCGGGTCAGACTGGAAGCCGACCCCATCATACATAGTTGTGAAAAGACGAGGCAGATGATGACGATTGAAAATTAATAAAATATTCTTTCTTGAGCCCTTACTGTCCCAGGACTTGAAGAATGCATCCCCCAATACCTTGTAGGAACTTTTTTCCTCCACCACCTAGACCCAGCCCGCGTACTGGCTACGCGCACGTAATGTACGTCAAGCGATAACGATGAGGGGAAAATCAAAATTTATTAAATTGACATAAGCTGTCGAAAAGCTAACGTCATATTGAGTCAAGTTGTTGAAAAATACGACAAGCTTTGGAAGTCTTTTTTCAAATTAATTTTGGAGATCCAGATATTACGTGCCTTTTAGAAAATTGATTGTTGCAGGCCATTTTAAGCAGAGGTTTATATTAACTAACACTTAAAACGTACAGCCGGCGTCAAAAGTAATAATAATTGCTGCAAATATTTTTCAGAATGTCAAGTACTGTCCAATCGTTTCTGACTGTATCTAACTAACACATTAATATACGAGTTATATTTTGTAACTAAACCTCTAATGACTTCCACCCAATTCTTCCTAACGATCCAAATAAGCATTACCATCAGAATGACAGATCTAGGCAATATATCATCGGAGCCATCAACGATCAAAACTGACGGCGGCCGGCTGCGCGTACGCAAGCCAAGTAACGCGCGTGATCAATCAACACGGCTTAAATCAACAGTGGAAAAACTAAAGCGGTTTTTATTTGGGATATAGACTAATTCGTAATTAACTTGGTTTGATTTGCTTTATGAAAATAATTATAATGTTGGAAATCAATTAGGCAAATCTGAATCAGACGGCTATTAGAGTTCCGTACCCGAAGGCTAACCACCGGGACCCTCTGTCCGTCTGTCTGTCAGCAGGCTGTATCTCATGATCCGTAATAAGTAGAGAATTGAAATTTTCACAGAATGTGTATTTCTGTTGCCGCTATCATCATCATCATCATTTCAGCCGAAAGACGTCCACTGCTGGACATAGGCCTCCCCAAGGGGGGTTTTGCCATAATCGCCACGCTTGGCAGGCGGGTTGGCGATCGCAGTATGTTTGTTATAAAAAAATCACAGAGAACGCTGCTGCCCATTCACTGTTGCCGCTATAACAACAAATCATAAAAAAAAAAAAAAAAAAGTTGGCTCCCCTACTACAATGTTACGGAATCCTTGATTCGCAAGTCGGACTCGCACTTGGCCGTTTTCAGTATCTGCGAGTTGTTTCCGTAATAAAAGCCCTAAAGGTTGCCACTGGCATGACATAATCTGTACTTGTTCACATCTGTGTTCCTGAACCTCCTGAAAAAAAAAAACTTAAGCTCTTTCAGTTTTTATTGATTTTGTTTATAATAATTATTACCAGTAATGAGAGATCTTGTTAATATTAAGGAACGTTATACGGAAATTAATAATCTCTACACATTTTTTGATTCTTTGTAATAATGGATTTTTCATTATACATTCTTTAAAATTAAATTCTTCTTATTGTAGTCAAATAATCAAAGTCTTTCTTTAAGTATGTCAGTCGACACCATTTTGGCTAACGGATAATGTTGATAGTAATCTCGCTACGGTCACGCCATGATGGTTTTCTCAGCCTAATCACAGCTAATAAGGCCGACACGTCACAATGGTGGGCGGGACACCTTCGTTGAACACACAGGTTTGAAGTTTAAATATTCGCTGTTGAAATAAATATCGGGTTGACCCTTATGATCTTTCGTCTTCTTTATCGTGTGTGCCTAACCTGGTGTCAGAGTTATTATGCTGCCCATGGGCCTCTGACTTGACTTTACATGACGTCGAAAAATATCTCTCAGGTATGCTGGTTTCCTCACATGTTTTCTTTCACCGAAGCAAGTGAAGTGGTATACAACATTAATTTTAGTATATGTGAAACCTGAAACACTTGTCTAGTATTTTTATGTAAAGAATCTATGTACAAAACTTCAAAACTGTATCATGAAAAATCACAAAGTTACAAGCTTGTTCTGTTACGTGGTTACGTGTTGTCCGCACAAAAACGTGGTCAACACGCAGCACGCCCGAGCGCGCGCCTCCATCATCGTCTTGAGCTCATTGATAACAATAATTTGGCAGTAGGTACCTAAATTATTGCGATAGGTACTTAATGTCGCTCGGTGTCCAACTTGTAACTTTTTTTAAATATTTTTGGGACAAAAAGTTACTTATTCTGAACAAACTATATTCAGGTTTCGCATATACTAAAAATAATGTTGTATATACGCACATGAATCCGAACAATCAGAGGTATGTGCCTCGGGTTCGAACTCGAGACCTATGACTTGGCAGTCCGACGGTCACACCACCACTAGGCTATCACCGCTATGTAAAGCACCCTATCTAAAGATTATACCTATCTTTGCCAGAGCGCCTAGACAATCGTTTTGTTATCTTAGACTGTCAACATGATTAACAAAGTTTTTCTTATGCCGATCCAATAACGTTAACGTTGCTGATACAATGTCATTTTTTTAAAGAATAACCATGGATTTTCTTGCCGGTTCTGCTGCTTGGGAGACGACTAACTCGCACCGTGCATCTATCTTTTGACATTTTAAAAGTGCCCCTGTCAGGCCTACATAAAATATTTTGACTTTTTCTCTTACGAATACGATGTTTTACATCGCTGTTTTTATTAGAACAGTGTTGAAATAAGTGACTTGAAATGTCAGCCCTAGTAGAGATATGATCAAGTATTGATGAACTTTGTGTTGACGGCGACGGCGCGGGCGCACAAGAATGTTGATTGTTCGTTTTTATTGGCGTTTTGGTGCAATCCTGAAATTTTATTACAGAACTGGTGGCTTAATTTTGTCACAAAATGTTAAAAAGGTGTCGAAATAAATACATGGTTAGATTACAGTTAAGACACATGTAGATAGACGGCGAGCCTTATTTGCCATTAACCTAGCACACATACAATGAGATGCAATTTTTTTTTGGAAGAAATACAAAGGACTGCTTGAACTAGAAAACTTCATTGTCCTCAAGACCAACAGACCAACCAGATAATGAGCAACAACAGCAATAAATGTCTGCCCCACCCACACCCCTTCAGAAGCTAATAATATTCTGCATTTATTAGACATGCTACTTTCTCAGAAAGTCCGTACAATCAAGCAATGAATTAATACTGTGCTTGGATCAGATGTAAGTTATTGTTGAATTGGCTGACATTTCCTGTTCTGGAAAACAATGTCAGCGTGGAACGGATCCGATTCGATGCTGAAGTAATATTAAACCAGGCTGTTATCGCGGCTAAAGAAAAATTAGAAGAGATTCTAACAAACGAAATTGGGCGTTTCAAAAGCGCCTAAGCTTTGGCTATCTCGCAATTTTGAACGCTTAAGAAACACCAATCAACTTTGACTGGTTCAAAGACATCCCGAAACGCGTAATACTGTTAGGTATCATCGCGAAATTAAGCGAGTTCGCAGAGGTATTCATGACAACCATTAAAATAATGAAGTCAGTTAATCACAGTGCTAATAAACAAGCATTTAATGAAGAAACTAACAATGGGTGCCAAAATATGGACGGCGCCGACTGAAGCCGGCCCAGAAAGAGGTAGAGAGACGACCTGGACGCGAGAGGTCCAGGGTTCCAGGTGGAGCGGGCAAAAAACTCCAGGAAAGACTTGGGGAAGCCTTTGCCCAGGACTAGAACAGTATATGCAAGTAAAAAAAAGTAACAATTACTATTATAAGCACATTCGTAAAGCCCCATCGTTAAAGTACCTGATGTTCTAATGTAGGGCTGGTAAGATGGATACTGACTTATCTCTCACCTGTGGGATTTGATGAGCAGGGCCGGGTCGGCCGACGGGTGTGTGTGGGTCTTATGTCTAGGGCTGCTACGAAACACGTGACGTTGAAAGGATCGCATGTAGTTGTATGTAAAGGCAAGCCTTGCACCTGATGAGACTCTTGACAAAAATGACGGATTTCTTCAAATTTTCATGGAAATCATCAAATGACCCCCACGTTCTGGGCGGAGCGGAAGGGAGTGTCAGACTTGTACTGACTAAAACCCATCCATGTTCCTTCTTTGCCCTTTATGTTCCAGGGCCGCGGTATCTCTTTCGAACAGTCCCGCAGCCCAAATTCATACTCTAAAGGTATAAATTTTGATTAATCCATCCTTAGAATACAAAAAGTGAGCACTTTCGTTATACAGAGTATCTTGTATCTATAACCCTGTGTGCAACAAAAACATATTTCGTGCACCTAGGGATTTATGTTCTCCGTTGTCTGTCAGTCAATGAATTTATGATTTTTATTAAGTAGATCAGCTTCCTCTGACTCTGCTCGCGTTTAGTCAGTAATTAATTCTATTGGCTGTCGGTCGGATAGGTTCTCCTCTAACTGTTGGCGAACTGACGGACGGACATAAAAACGTTGGGTTTACATGTGAGGATAATTCAGTTATAATACATCAAGGCTATACCCTCAAACAGGCTTCATTTAATCAGTTGTTCATATAAGGGCGTATATGTACCTGTCAGGTATAAAATCGACGAGGTGTCTTACTTGGACCCTATGATATAAAACAAATTGCGACAATATGTGGCAGCCCTATCCTGTTGCGCCCACGCAGCCCTGCAGGGTCTAGGCTACTCAGACTGCGCGGCCTCCATCATAAAATATATCTATGACTTAATGCATGCACCTCTCTCTTTGCTCACCCACCTGACTTCTTTAGGACTGTGCAGGGTATCATCATAGACATTTTTTTTTAAATAATGATTCAACCATAAGAGACTGCAATAGTGCAGCTCTCTATCAGTAAAGTGCTTGGGATCAGTGCATCCAAAGATGATCTCTCTCAAACATACAAACAATTACTTATACTTCTTATTAATATTAGTTATTAATAAAAGTATTAAAGTTGTTGGTCGATGATTTTTCTAAACCGACCTCACTCTAATTGCAATTAGGCGGAATTGGCAATACGAATTTAGACCACAGAATAAAATATTCCTGTTTGTTTCATTTTACAAGCTGTGCGCCTGCGTATGCGTCGAATATGACGAACATTTATGAAAACGATCATCCCCTACTTATTTAGGCGATGAATTTTCAAAGCTCCTTCTCACATTCATCATACAATAAACTGTTGTGCAATATTCTTCTAGATCCAACGGTTTAAGCTGTGCCTTGTCTGTCAGTGAATTTAATATTTTTGAAGTAGCTAGATTACATTACTATCGATCATAAAAATCTGCTTTAGCCAACCCTAGTCCGCTGCGCCTACGCAGTCTAGCGGTCTAGGCCAGTGAGTGCCGTCTTAATAATAAAATAACTATGATTAATGTTCTCCACGCTCATTCACCAGCTCTCGCTCTTATCTTATCTCCACTGATTCTGCGAGTGGGGTAAGCTGAATTCCTAGCATTTCTACGTGATTACATTGTGGACTTAACTGTGCTTATTAAATAGTGCGGTTTTGAAATAGTTTACACCGTTTTAATAAGTTCAAACCAAATAAATTCCTTTATGGATTGTGTATTCGTTCTGTTCCAAAAATATTTTTACTAGGGCTACATGTCCCTGCAGTAACTATTTCATCATTTCAGCCCGAAATCACCCGGTGCTGGGTATAGGCCTTACCATTCTTCTGCTGTACTTCCCGGAAACTATTTAGTTCATTTACCTAAACCACCGTTTCTTTACGAAAGCTATAGTCATAAATATACGCTTTCAGCTAATAAGTTCGGCTCATACAGACGAGCAGTACTTTGCCAACGGCAGCCACTATTGCAACCGTCGCCTCCTGCCAGCGGCAGCCGTTGACGCGTCTGCAGTGGCGGCTGCAGTGGTATCTGCCATTGGCAAAGTGCCGCTAGTCTGTATGAGCCCTAAGCGTCAATGAAGAGATTGTCGATAATGCAGCACCTATAATAATCAATGTAAATATGGTATTAAAACAACCCAAGTTATTGTAAAAACTTCATGCCATGTGGGTATTCCATACCCCTGACTGTCTCTTCAAAGGCGTAACATTATATTACGCTGCCAATCTGACATCCTTAATACAAACCTATCCGCTATAAGACTGTTGTGAGCCTGTTGGAACGTCCATCCGCCTGAAATTATAATCCCTTAGCAGCCATATCACCCGCCCACATGAATTGGAAACGATTTCCATTGAGAGTATTTGAGAGCGTTCATTCATAACTAGTGATCGTATTTGTAGATATCTAGCGTGTGCACATGTCAAGTGGTTGCTTATACTCGTTTCAAAGAGAATGGTTTCCATGCTGGATTTGTTAAAGTATTTTTTGGCAGGTTTTTGGAAATCTAACTCTGTGGCAATTGCGCAACACACTTACATCTTACAATGCCATTCTTTTTGAGAATTCCTCACATTCATTGCGTCATGTCGAGCCGAAGAATTTTTATGAAGCAATGGGAGGTAGGAATTATCTTTAAAATCCTTCGGGTTGTGATATTGAAAGTCTGTTATGCAGATAATTTGTGTTTTTTGAAAGGCCACTAATTCATTTAGTTTCCATTACATTATCATTTCATTTGCTTACAGATGGTCAAAATCAGTTCTAATTATTTGATTGTCTGTCGTTATTCTAGGTTGTTTGACAATCTGAGAGTTTATAATATTTGTATTGGCTGTACTTTCAAAAACTTAGTACTTATGTAATATTGCGACATGGTGATCTTAGTAAGTGAAAAGTAAAATAAATCCTTATAAAAGTTACAGGGCTTTGTAACATAAGCCACATATCCCGGAGTTTATAAATTATTTTCGTCGCGTTTCATATTACGTAACTGAACACTGAACGCGACTAGCCAATCTTTTAATATGATGCTGACCTTATAATTGGCTTACAGGGTAATGACCTCTTTGATACGTAGCAAATCTGCTGTCTGCCGTTATACCATGTTACTTAGGTTGGATTCAAAAGGACTTAAATAGTCCTTTCCACAATGTTCTGTTTTCTTGCCAGTCATGTTATTTATTTACTCTCTTGAAAATCATATAACCATTCCTTTATTTTTATTTGGTCTTGCTCTCCTTCCTTCATCAACTCTTATTCATCACTTTCGTTGGTCTCACATGTGTTTCATTCCTCGTTACATGCCTCGATTCTTCACTATCTTCAGCCTGGCTCCTTTTTCTTACGTTCTCATCTTCTTTTTTTCCTCGTTCTTTATCAAATACTTTTTGCGTTTTGAACACTAACATAATATTCCAATTCCCAATGATTTTTGAAAAAAAAACGAGTCTTCAATCCACAGCAATATTTTTTCTGTCGATATTTCTATTTGAGTAGGTACAACACTACTAAGGCCAATAGTTACTATGTAGGTATTTGTATTGACATCATCTGACCATAATTAACTTGAAGTTTTTTTTAACGCACTTTTTACTGCATGCCTCTAATCGTTGAATTAGCACTTTTTATGACCAATCAAAGTTGACCAGAGGTGTCCAACTTTTTGTAGTTGTGCGTGACTAAAATTGGTTGTAGATTTGATACGCACTTGAACCTTATACGGCTTTAATGTTGCTATATACTACTACTCTTGAAACATTCGGTGATCGTAGTCAGCTGTACTACTTAAAATATACTATACTTAAAAAATAAGAAGACTAGTGCATTCCTTACCTTCTCTGTCGGTAAGACAGCTCATTAAATTAAAATAATCAAGTTTTGTATTATCTGCCTACCCCCATTGGAAAAAAGCGTGAATATATGGATGTAATTAATGAATACTGTCACCATGAAACCATAGTTTCCCGAACAGTTTCAAGCTAACACCATATTCACCATCTTGCTTCCTTATGATTTTCCAAGTAAAACATTGAAACTAATTTTATCGAGATACATCTTGGAATACTACCAAAAATGTTGACGATATCTTTTCCGCCATAACACTGCACGAATTTCGTCTAAAAAAACATGTTATATTGACTCTGCCTGGTCTAGCTCCTTATAAGGAGATAGAGGCACATAGCTCCTTATAAGGATCGGCGTATGAGTTGCGATATAAACGATACAACCTTGATTCGACAGATTGACGTGCTACGAGTAATGTTAGCGAATGCTGGATTCCCATTCAAAGATTAGTGTGAATATGATTTAGTTTATGTTTGAGTTTGCAAAATTAGCCTTAACTGCTCCCCACTGCTGGGAGACAGGTCTCTGTGACATGAAGTTGGCCTTAATCCATCACTTGAGCCCAGTGCGGGTTGGTAGATGTCACATGTCTTCGTAATTTTAGTTCTAAGACATGTCGGTTTTTTCACCATGGTTTCTGGTGGTAGTCATGGTTTTTTGTCACAGTTTTGAGAGCAGTGGTGATAAGATAATGTACACCACGTAATGTTTTGTTTTATTTAATCTTTGTGCAATTGCATGTGTGATAGGTTTTTTGCCAAAAATGTTCACAAAAATGGTCAAAAACAAGTTGTTTATAAATAATATAAGTTCCCCCGTGTTGATGAACCTTCTGAATATTCGTATTTCAAATATAAACACTGCTGCCGTTTCCATGGCAACGCCGCGTGCGCTGGCGGCTATGCCGATGCATTCTTGTGAGTGAATGGAACGCTTGTGAGTGAACGATAGCTCTCGTAAACTATTGTATTGGACTGTGGTTATAACAAATACTGGAGTGTAGTTAGGGCTGTCTAAGATACGACTAGAGAGGCGGATCATCGGGATTTTTATTTATTTATTGTCAGGCAGGCAGTTGTGGCAACTGATAGCTGCCTGTGTCCTGTTGTTTCATCGCAGTCCAACATAACATTCTGTCTGTCTCAAAGTATAGAGATCATCCTTTTTGGTATGTCAGTCACGGACACAGATCTAAATTAACAGATAGATTAAAACTTTGATGGGTTTTAATTCTGTAGTTTTCTCACTTTCTCGCGTAATAATAAATGCTAGTAGCTACAAAGAAACACATTTAGAAGATAACATTATGTTCCTAATTATATTATTTGGAGCATTATATTGCTTATGGGATATTAAAGTTGGAAAACTAACTAGTACCAAAGAAAAATTATTCCATGAGTTCTCTTCGCCTGAAGAAAATCTAGTAGACCACCTGGACCAGTGGCATTCGTCGATATAACGTTTCGTAGTACCGACGACTTTTAACTTGCTTGCTAGCTCATATCAATTTCATTTGTAGATCTTTAACAGTCGTTACAGATCGGCAGTCGCTCTATGTAAAAAACATTCAGCTGCATCCAGTTAGACTCAAAGCCGACCCCAACATAGTTGGGAACGGAAAGGCTAGGCTGATGATGCTACCTTGTATCCATCTAATACATTTTTCCATCACCGTTATAGTAGATAGTGTTATAAGTTTTTCTAAGGTCTATATTGCCAGCCCTATTCACGACGGCACTAAGCCCGCTCTAGAACCTACATTGATCTAAGTTATTTAAGTTACAAAGTGTTCTAGGGATAATAGATATTGACTCATTGTAAGCCGCGCTAGACTGTAAACTCTACTTACCTTCCTAATACTTGTCGTGGTTGTACTTTATGGTTGTAAAGGCGAATAAATTTTGCTAAGCTATGGGCCTTAAAAGAGAATGGAGAAAAATATGCGGTGTATATTAGAATCTAGTAGTTTAGAGACATGTTTCCTTTTGTGGCATACACTGACTGGCAAGGGAGAGTACCTATATAAACATAAGTATAAAATGTTCCCACTGCTGGGACACAGTCCTCCTCTCTTTGAAAGGGAATGGGACCGAGTGACTACACGGGCCCAGTGCTGGTAAGTAGATGTCACATGTCTTCGAATTTTTAGGTTTCCATCAACGTTTTAAAAGCAATTCAAGGTCAAATTGAATTAATTTACAAACTTCCCGACGACACTTCACGCCCGTGTAGTTTCGCTATTTAATTTAATTTATCCTTGTATATTTCAAGTCCTTTTGCCTATCTACTGCCATAAGCAACATTTGAAGTAATTTGAACCTACGACCTCTCAACTCAACAGCAATCTATAATTGAATTGGTCCCCTTGGTTCAATGACCGAACTAAAAATACTAAGATCTCAAATTACAGGCACTAATAACAGTTAGCTCTTAATTCAAACAATGCGAAGCTAAACAATGCTGCGCCTGCGCGGCCGGTGTGAAACACAAAACACGGGGAAGGTACAGAAAATCTACTCTGTATAGCGAGAAAGATTTTGAACTTGTAAAAGAATGGGATGAAACGCAAATCAAAATCAAAGGAAACAAGGTAGAAGAAATTAGTTACAAGATTAGTATTAAAAACTATAATACATTACATCCACTCGTTCCTGTCAGGCCCTGCTAGGCATCCGTCAACCAGTACATGGTATCAAGTGTCCCATGGTTGGCGGAACAGATACACATTTGCTTACCAGACTGAAATCGCTCTAAATCTACAAACCATCAATAAAAAAGAAGAATCTTATTCTTCAAATGGTGGTGAACTTCGGTCCCCACGAATAATAAATAAGAGGGTTAGTTTTCTGCGTCTCTATCTTAGACATGAAATAGTAGAACTTCTGCATATTCATGTAATGTGGTACAAATCGCTTCCGAGCCGCCAGTCACGATTCAAGTTACTGCATTCCCGGACCTGCTAGTGATGGAGATATTCACACCCAATTCGGACTCCAATATAATAGACAAACTCGATAACAAATAGATTAATCGACCAAATGGTGACCGCGGTACCCATAATATTTACGAACAACGAACAATTTATTACAAAGGAATAATTTCACAGCCTCGATACTTAAGTACCCAATCAATGTACCCTATTTTACGACAACTAGAGCCATTACTTAGTTTATTTTCTAATAAGAGAGAAGAAGAAGGAATCGTGGTCGTTATGTCTTATCTACCAAAGTCTAGACTTAAGAAATGAATGAATTTAGCATTAGACCAGGCCTTGATAGACAGAGGCTCTCGTGAAGTAATTTTTCAATCAAGTTTAATATCGATAGAAACGTCATGTCCCACCCCTATTCACTGGAGCAAGCTCTGCAAATAGTGTTAACACGCGATACACAGTACACACTCTAGTCTCCACCATAACAAAAATTTTCACAGAAACTATGATAAATGAATAACCTCCGTACAAAACGCACTTTCTGAAATACACTGGACAACTTCATTTCCATAACATAACATCACACATTCCCTCGATGTGTAAGGCAGGGGTGTAGCTTTAGTACACTCACATTCCGCCAATTATACTTGAGTCTCATGTAATAAGGGGCGAGCCGATCACCATCATTCGAACACGAAACCCGACTACAAAGCTGGTACTGAGAAATTCCTGATGGAAAAACTCAATAACACTTTGCCCTACCTGAGAATCCAGGACCTAATGCACACCAACCCTGCGCTAGATCAACGAGGCAGTTAATTTGAATGAGTACTACCTTAAAGTATGGCCCTCATTGAACCTCACGGTGTATGGACGATATACGTCAACAAACTCGACAACATACGCCTACGGGCTCTGCTTACTGACCGGATTACTTCAAGCCTATTGTTGACGCCACCGATGATGGATGCCTGCCGTCAGCTCTGGGCTTTCATGTCATCAATCAATTTGTTAACGTGGTAGGTGATAATGGAAGGTTGTGAAGCCTTTGTCTAATAGAAAGACACTTAGACTGACAAAAATATTGTAATTGATTTAGCTAATAAATATTGACGACCATATGGAGTGAAATGTAAAGTGTATTTGCCGCAGTAAAAAACGTTTAGTCCACTCTCGACCCATCGACCCCCAAAAACTAATGTGTCCAATGGACCCCTTGTACGTCCCGTTTTGTAACTATCCCGTTTCGCCAACAAAACAAAATACTATCACAAAAGTGCCGTTTCGCAACTATTTTAATCGTCATACATTGAGTCTCGTTTCGTCAACTTTTGTATGCGTATATTCATTCCCGTTTGGTAAACTTTTTGTTCGGCAAGTACAGTTAGGACTCAGGAGAACTACTAAGAAAAACCCACAATTACTATTTGGTAAACTGTAGTTTATTTCTAACTTACCGACGGGATTTTATAAACATTTGCTAACGGCCTAGGAGACAAAGTGAGCCACCACTTAGCATTTCCATCTGCGGTAATGATGATGGAAGCAGGACCTAGGTAGCAATGTCCAATCCAATACTTTTTCGGGGTACGACGTCGTTGTAAATATTACGACTATTGTAAGTTGTTGCCCCCCGCACCTTTGCGGGATTTGAAGAACTTTCTGATAACCTAATCTATGTACATTTGCTTTGCCTGTGAACTGCCTGGTAGCCGTGAGGCCACCGGTAATTGAATGTCTTCTCCGAAGACACTAAAGTCTACCTGCCTTAGCCCGCAGATACATCTTAGTATTCTACTCGACATTGCGCCTACCATAAAATCTCCATAACTGTGGTAAACTAAATAAATATGCAACAGCAAAATGATCGATATGCATAATATTTCCTCGGCCAACGGCTTTCGTTGGAACCATTTTGTCACGAAAAAGTAATTTACAGAAGTTATATTGACGAATAAAAAATTTAGTTGAAAACTAAAATGCAACTACGACAAAACGCCAACTAAAAATGTATAAAGACATTGATGTATATTTTTTTTGGTTTTCATATAATCGGAGTCACACATGTCATGTGATGTATAATAATCATATTTAGTAATGTCTACTAAATATGATTATTATACATCATTTGACAACATACTAACATAGACTGCTGAAATCTTAACCCTTTCTGGCTTTGTGATATACAAATACGGTTATACATGCTCGGTTCTCTCTTTTCAAGTCCAGCGATGGATTGAAATGTGTTATGGTCAAACTCCTTCGTAACGCTTGCTGAAAACCTGCCCTCTGTACAAGAGTTGCCATGCGAGATTGGCATCGATAAAAGCTAACAAGGAAATTAATTCGATATCAATCTATTTTCACTGGATTAAAATAATCGAAGCACGCAGTGGACCTTCTGCCAACAACGTTATTAGCGACTTTGTAGAGCAAACACAGAATAAATAACTCGTGATTTACGATTTTGAACTATGCTGCGCTTAGAGGGTTATTACTGAGAGACTTACACTGAATATTGTTTGTTGAAAGTAATTTTATGGCTTATTTTGCGTCCGTAGTTATAACGCGGTTTGTATCGGGTTTCGTAGTTTATAGTGGAACGAGAAACCCTTTATTTAAAGTTCATGTACAGTAGTGGTGCATGGGCAGTATAAGGCATTCTCCACCAGTCATTCTGTGGGTTGGGGGAAGCTTCAGGGTAGCCCACGAAATTCGAGTGTTCTTAGGTTTTTCGCAATTTGTAAACAAAATATGACTCGCGACTGTAACACGTATATAGTTACAGAATTATAATCATTTAAATCATCAATGCGACCCTCTAAGTTCATTTAACCCCATGGAATGACTATTTGATGAAAACGTCATTCAATGAAAATGAATACACTGTGACAGTGTACAAAAATATAACCATCTTGTTTTCTAAATTAATATACATGATAATTACGTGTCCAATTCTTAACTTTTTCAGTTAGTATCAAAACATCAATCGTATGACTCAAGACGCGGAGATTAAGATCGCACCATCAATGAGCAACTACTAAAGTAACGATTAAAGAATGTAAACTTACCCACCATTTCACAACCATAGCTGGTTCAGCAGTTAACAGTCGGAAAATCAGACGTAGACTAACAAATTGATAAGCTAATTAAAATGAACGACTTCCGCACTATCAATCTCCCATTAAAAAAATGCTTGAAGATAGAAAGTACCCAACTCAATCTGGTCAGCTAGCATCCTAAGTTACAAAAGCGAAAAGTACGCGAATACTATCAGGCATCACCGTAATCAGTTCGATAGTAAGTCCAGTGGAACTGGTCGCACCACTTAGGGGTATCACCGCGGACACGCGAAGTTAAGGGGATCGGCAGGACATTAGCTCTCCCGCCATGTAAACATGCGATTACGGAACTGATAATCAGAAGTTGTTATTGAGATTTAGTCATATTCGCCCACGCACATATATGTTTACTTGTGAATATCGGTATAATGATTTTGAGAGGGAATTTCAAACTAGAGTGTCTGTAAGTAGACTGGTCATGTATCGAAGGGTGATAATGCGTTTGAACTAACCTGGTAAATTGGATTGATCCTAAGTTAGATCTCACAGACGGATAAATAGTGTTTTTCAATTAGAATTCTGCAAGCTGGGGCAATCGAAGCAATCTGAATTTGTATTCAGTGGATGAGATAAGGCTCGTCTCTATTACATAGGTATCGTAATATAAGTAGCAAAATGTGGGAGTACTTAATATTCCTTAATAACATTTAATTAAGCCAGAAATGGCGTAATTTATGACGGCACGGTTGGCGCAGTAGCTGAGCGATTGGCTGCTGCGCTGCGTGTTGCGGGTTCGATTCCCGCACGGAACAAATATTTGTATGGCTTACAGTCCTACAGATAGTTGTTCTGGGTCTGGCTGTTTGTGTATGTGATTTTAAATGTTTCTAAGCGCACCCACAATACAGGAGAAATTCTTAGTGTAGGGCAACGTTGTTTAAAAGTAAAAAAAGGCATAACATCATGCTTGTAACCCCCGAGGGGCTAGGCAAAGGTGTATCTAAAAGTGTACCCGCATTTCGCCACAGTTATGTTTAAGTCCCATAGGTAGTAGCGGGAGAGCCTATGGTATCAACCGGGCACAAATCCAGGCTCCGAGGCTACTACTGAAAAATGCCTGATGGACAAACGACAAAACCCAATAACAATATGCCTGACCTGGAATCGAACTAAACAAAGAAAAAGGTAGACATTATAAAATAACGGATACCATTCAACCAAAAGACAGATTCGTTTGAGCCCGTACTAAGTCTCCCAACGCCACATTAAATCTATGCAATCCCTAACTTAAAACTAAAACTACACTAAAACATCTAAGTAGCTAGCCTAGTTAGCCTAGATAGGTCTAATTAACAGCTGTGAGCTAAACGCCGGACCGTTGGGACCTAGTTCCAGTGACCCTAGGGTTTACGTAAATGTGTTCAGCTAAATATTCTGCTCAGACCCCGCTTGTGGAGGTACTTAGTGTTATAGCGTGATCAATGTTACACGAACGGTTTAGTGGAACTCAAGCCTTGTTTGCATTTAAAATAAGGTAGACGAAGGTAAGGGATAGACTCATCATCATCTGCCTAGCCTTTTTCCCAACTATATTGGGGTCGGCTTCCATGTATTTTACATGGAGCGACTGCCTATCTGACCTCCACAACCCAGTTAGTACTGGGTAATACGATACCCCTTGGTAAGACTGGTTGTCAGACTTTTTGGGCCACTGACTACTTAACGAATATATAGTAGATAAATAATTATTAACTTATTGTAATAGATGAAGTAAAACTAGTGTAAAATTGTTAAAATAAGGCTATAAATAAATAAAACGAAAATACAGATATTACGAAAGACGGGAAAACGTTAACGAAATCGTAATGAACTTACGAGAGCCTACAAGAGACGACAAACTGGAAATTTTGTCATTTTGTTGTATGGCTGCACTGAGACATGAGATCACATATTTCTATAGCATTTCTCCTGTTCGTAGTGTCTTAAATCTATTTGACCCTGGTACAAAAGGACCTTTTTGATGAAAATATAAACAAATGGGTCAGAAAACGAACCCGAAGAACCTCATTTTCACCAAAGATTGTGCATAATTTTTCGCAGCAAAAATGCTTTTTTTTAAAAAGCATCATCATCTGCCTGCCTTTTCTCAACTATGTTGGGGTCGGCTTCCAGTCTAACCGGATGCAGCATTTTCCCATACAAGTATTTTACATTTTTTTAAAAGCATTCACAATAAATATATTTTAATTACAAGGTAATTTTTAAAATCCCTCTTTTAAAACAAAGGTTAAGTCAAGAAGGAATGGTTACTGATTTTAATCAAGTACCTGTTGTGATTCATAGATCAACGCCATTAATATGACAGTGTCGATTGATTACGCACATAAGTAAATATTTATAGTCGTATGACTCATTCGTAGATGACACATTAATATATTAGATAAGATGCAGTTATACTACGATTATTTATGATTATTGATAATATTGTTATTGGGCTATTCCCAGGTTGGGAAAAGTATTATTGGGTTTTTCCTTTAAGAATTTCTCATTTAGATTCCGGGGACTGCATTTGTACCGGGGTGAGCCTATTGCCATCAAGGTTCGCCCCCTATTAAATGAAACTTAAACTTACTTAAACTTGCGTAACCCTTCAGGAATTATAGGCGTGATGTAATGTTCTACTAATGTTTTGCTTCGCCACTTGCAATACTAAATCCCCCTGCTGCCCTATAAAGTTCCACAGTTTATTAAGTTCACCTACGTTAACCTAACCGCGAATTTACGACTATAAACTATAACTAGCAAATACCACATTACTGGAAAACGGGCTTAATTACATAAAATTTTAATCGCTACAGGAAATAAAACATTTGCCAACCTTTAAAACCAAATCGATTACTATTGAACATCAAATTGTAATAAAATAAACATCAAATCTTTCAAACTTGACTTCTGAACCTCGCACTAAAATATCTATATTTCTTCTATGCTGGAGAAAGACAGCGCTATTTGAGTATACAGAAGTCTCTGTCTGACATTGAAAAACATACTTTTAAATAGTGCTGTAAAGTGTGGGATATCGTAGGAATCGAATACTCATAAAACCATTTAACGATTATTTTACAACTTGTAATAATTACTAAACTCTTATGATAAAAGCATATCAAGTGCTTTTGATTTTGTTGAAAACGTCAAGATTTTATTGTTATGGCAATGTTTTAGTTCCGTTTTACGTTTAATATAGCAGTATTAGATGGCGGTGAGCTGTCTGTATGCATAATCAGCCTATTAAGTGTCCACTGATGGAACACTGACCTGTTCTCCACCACACGTGCCAAATGTGGGTTGATGGACTTCAAATATTTCGTTATAGGACCGTGCCGGTTTCGACAAATGATGGTGAGAAATGGTGATGAAATAAATAGGTAATACAAAACAACGACCATATATTATCTACAAGATAGCTTCTCTTCCTCTAGCTTTAGCCATATAAGACACCAAAGTGATAAGTCATTTATGTATTCAGTACTTACAATACGCAAATGTTCAGAAGGTATTGCCTACTACACCCGAATTTCGCGGATGTATCTTAGACCTATGCAACAGCCATGATGGCCAAGCATAGCAAAGGGACTCGTGGCTAGGTAGCAGTGGCGAAGGTTCCATACAACTCGATTCCTACCGGCTTCCCTTTGAAAAATGGCACAGTCAGTATTCTATAGACAAATAATATAATCACATTAAAGATATGCACTCCGGCTTACCTCTTATAAAAATTGACCCTTCGCTACTGCTAGATAGTGTACTCGTGGCATGATGAAAATCCGGACTATTCAGCTGATCATTTTGCAACTTGACCAATTCCCACATAAGTCATTTAAGTGCGGACATTCATCGTGACGAAATTTTCTGAATGTGCCAAATGTCAAATGGGCTAACACCTGACATTCCTTAAAGTAGGTAAATTGCAAAAGTTGCACATTAGGCTCGGTGTAATGTTAAACAGGCTCTTCTTGGAGCTGGGCTTTAAAATGGCACTATCTTAGAGGACATCACAAAATATGAGTACTTTTGATCAAGAGACAAAAAATTTAAATAGATGCGTATTTTTTGTTTAAAATAATAATATGTTCAATTTAGGTACTATACAATAATAATATCTAAAGAAAAAAAAATACTTACATTTTTTTTTTATTGAAAAAGAATACAAAATTCGCAATACGCTTCTAAAATGACCTAGAATGTAAATTAATGGATGTCTACCCCGACTTGCTTATCTTTCATGCCGATGAGACAAGGAGAGAATTCGCGAGCATATAAATAATAAAGCATAACATACCTAATCAACAGCAGTCCAGTGATTTATGTTAATCGATAATTACAGCGAAAATCGATTGGCAAATAGGTATCGAATAACAGCCAATTACCTATAGATAATTATCACGCCATACAGGGCTTGTGTATGAGTCATGCGATATTATATTGATAGAATATTCTGTTCTCTCGTGGTACTGGTGATTTTGCCTTAAATAAGGGCTTGGCTTCAACAGACATGATAATTATTATATTAACTTAAATAAGTACTTATTAATTTGACTGCCTCGAGTTAGTATAGTGGTCGCAAGTGCGACTGTAGAGCATGAGGTCCGGGTTTGATTCTCATCATTCATCATCATTTCAGCCGAAAGACGTCCACTGCTGGACATAGGCCTCCCCCAAGTGTCGCCACATTGACCGGTCCCGTGCGACTCGCATCCAGCGGATCCCTGCAACCTTCACCAGGTCATCGGTCCACCTAGTGGGAGGCCTTCCAACGCAGCGTCTTCTGGTTCGCGGTCGCCACTCCAGAACTTTTTGACCCCATCGGCCATCCGTTCTGCGAGCAATGTGCCCTGCCCACTGCCACTTCAGTTTGGCTATTCTTCGGGCTACGTCGGTTACCTTGGTTTACCATTGGTTACCCATTTCTGATTCGATCACGCAAGGAAACTCCGAGCATAGCCCTCTCCATTGCCCTTTGGGTCACTTTAAGCCTTCTGATAAGGCCCATTGTGAGCGACCACGTTTCGGTCCCGTATTGATTCTCAGGTCGGGCCAACTGTTATTATGATTTTCCATCAAGAATTTCTCAGAAGCAGCCGCAGATTCTGGATTTGTGCCCGGTTGATGACAGTAGCCGTTAACTTGCCAAATGTGGCTGTCTGAACTATTAGGTACAACTCCGCCTAACCCTTCGGAGATGTTATGCACGTTGATGCTAATTTCCCAACGTGTAGAGTATATTTCAACATGGATGCGCTCATTGCCGTAGGTACTAACAACCTTTAATTATCCATTTCAATCTAATAAGGTTAAGAGAAGCCGCGGGCCGCTGGTTAGCAATTAGGCAACCGATGCATTCATTTATAGTTACGTTTGTTTGTTTACTGTATTTGGAAAAATGTTTGGTAATACCCTATTCCTATAACTAACCAACTGTTTTGTAGGTAGAGGTGCTTCTATGATTGCACGGACTGCCTATATGAAAAGGTAGTAAATTAATTACGTTACTCAATGTCTATTGTAAACAGACCTAATTAGGTAAATAGGGCATCATAGGGTTGCCCCACACCCACCACCTTGTGTTATTTTCTGGACCATAGATGGAGTTAGCAGACATTCCATCAGCAATAATGTTAAAAAGAATAGTCAAAAATGTTTTAGACTGACATATGCTATCGAAAAGCGTGTCATCCTGTCGAAAGTTAACGTCGAAATACGAAAAAATTTAAAAGTGATTGTCTCTTGTATAGGGTCTTAGGTATTTGTACAGTCATGAACTCATGAGCAATGAAATACAAATGCGATTTTCTTATCCTAATCTTTAAGATTACAATTGTCTTTTTTTTTCTTTTCTATTTCTACATTGTGCTCACATATAGACGCAACAATATTGTACCCAGGACTATTATGATTTGAAAAGTGTGTCCATGGAGTTTCATGTCCATTCTTCTCCGTGAGATATCCGATTTTGGAATGGGAAACTATAGTTGATTCACAATTATTATGCTTGTGGCTGGACTGCGGGTAGCTTATTTTTGACTATGCAAAAGTGCCTCTCTCGGGTCTATTTGAAATAAATGCTTTGAGTTTGAGTTCTCGTTATGTAACTGTTTCTACTTTGAGTTAAGATCTATTTCGTAATCTTTATTTGTAGAAGTAAATATTATATACATTAATAAATTAAAATAACCTATATTAACTAACTAACTTAAAAATAAACTTAAAAAATGGCGTCAAAAAACTCCTCCTCAACGCTGTCAACTGGTAATGTACCCAAAAGACTGGCGGCGTTGCCACGTTGTATGGCAACGCTAATAAGCCTTTGGCCAAGGTAAAAGCCAGCCCTTGGGCCACGGGAAGAGTCAAATAATAGCATGGCTTTAAAATACTATGTTCGCAAAACTTTAATGAATACAGTAGGAGAAAATCGCTTTTAAAAGTGACTGCGTGTAGTGTATACTGCATTGCTCGTGATTGTACAACTACTCGCAATTCCGACGATATCAAGAAGACCGACACAAATCAGTCAATCTAAACAAAATACTTCACCTAATCAGGGAACGTAAAGGCCCGAGAGCCATTAAATCAATTCTGAATTCACTAATACCTCAATTACATTCCCGTTAACGAAACTACCCAAAACTGATGTTAGACACTTATTGCAACAACTCCTTAAGAGAAAGCAGCTTCCATTAGTGTCAGACACCGCTGTCTTACTCTCAGCAACTACAGTTAAATTGCTAGACAAGTTTCTAAGGCAGTGGCTATCAACCTTTTTGTGACCAGACCACTTTGGTTTCTTTTTAGGGTTCTCGTAACGGGACCCTATTACTAAGCCTCCGCTGACCGCCCGTCTACGCGTCTGTCTGTCAGCGGGCTGTATCTCATGATCCGTAATAGACAGTTGAAATTGAAACAGAATATGTCTTTCCGTTGCCAAAAATTGAAAGGTTAAAATAACTTAAAAATTCAAGGGGTGTCCCCTTTAATTTTTAAGTTATTTTACCCTACTACGATGATATGGAACCCTAAACGTGCGAGTCCGACTCGTACTTGGCCGGTTTTTGTTACCAAGATCCATACGATCTAAAAAGAATAAACTGTCATTAATCAAAACGTTTAACATAGTCGTTAAAGTAATATAGCACGTAGTAGCAGTACTATAGTAGTAATACGACTTGCATTCTAGAAAATGTTTCAAATTAAATAAATATATTTGCTTTGTTTACTTCTCGAATGTCATTTGGCAACTTATTGTATTTTTTATGTACATAACTAAAGTGCTGGTTGAGTGCATTTTGAGTCGGAATTGAGGTAAGTTTGTTTTATGGAAGACAACATTTTAATAGATTTATATTTTAAAATTCGAATTGTATTAGTGTGATTTTCAAGCTTGCATTTTTTGTTATTATTCCGAACCACTGGTGGTCCACAGACCAAAGGTTGGAAACCAATGTTCGAAGGTATTTCAGTGCGATTTTCTCTTAGATTTATACAAATTGTTTAATTGCTTACAAGATTTACTTTATTTACGATGGATGTTCTCGGGAATGGCTGGATAAATCTTCGGTGGGAGCTAATTGTTGGAAAGTGGCCATTAGGATAGATTGTAGATCTAATCGTGATGACTGTCGTGGACTACTAAGTAGGAAGACGGGAGGGGGGGAGGGTAAGGTGGTGGCCAAGGGGGCGGGGGAGGTGATTTTCGATAATCGACTGTTCGCTTCCTATCTTGATACACAGTGTAAGGGTAAATTATACATGCTTTGATTTCACCTCTGACGTCTAGAGTTCCGTTTTCTGAACATCAGTTCAGAAAACACAACAAGACTGGTTAAGTCAGACCTTCGGGTCATAACGCTATGGGTGCCAAGAAAGGATGGCGTCACTGAGGTCGGCCCAGGAAGAGGTGCTGTGAGGACGTAGACGCGCATTACTAAGGCCGGGTCGACGTGGCGAACGAAAAAAGTGATTGGAAGGACATGGGACCTTTAAAGGGATGGCCTTTTAAGGATATGACCTTTGCCCAGCAGTGGGACGCTCAAGGAAGATTTAAAAAAAAAACAGACTTTCGAGCTTCTTGTCCAACCCGCCAAAGATACGGAAATGACAACTGGATCAACAGCTCAACGTGCTGATCGAAGTCAAGCCGGCCTATTAAAAAAAAACTTGGTCGTGGGAAAAAACACGCACCGTAATTATTGTTTATTACGGATTAGTTCTCGTATTTCATTATAAGATTTGGATTAATCAGTGATTGGCTGAATTTGATTGAGTTCTTTAAGTTGGCATTATTTCGCTTCCGGTAATAACAATTACGTGTCAATTATTTCTATCAGCATTTCAATTATCGAAACATGAATCGATAATATTCCAATAACTTCGAAAACCGTGGGAACATGACCTTATAACATTCCTGTTCAATTTTAACATCTAAATTTTAAGCCAAAAAGATGGAATTTGTATGTTTTCGACTAAAAAATAATATAGTTCCGTACAATCAATTTTGACACCTACATCTTATGATACAGAGTTGGAATTAAGTACTATGTTCTGGAGTATATAAATTGATATGGTTCAGTACACCTGCATTTTGTCACTCCCATTGTTTTACCGTTATGAACAATAACAATCTATTCAATGCCTGCGTCTCGAATTTCTGTACAATTTGCTCTAAATGCATACTAAACTGATTCGTGGAATTGGGACTGCAACTTGCGTTTACTTTGGTTTTAAAGTTTTTTTATGATTTACTAGTACTTATGCCCGCGGCTTCAACCGCGTGGATTTGGGTATTTGTCCCACAGGTTTGTACTAGCGGAATAAAATTTATCCTATGATTCCTGTGTTAATCCAGGTGCAAATTTCATTCAAATTCGTTCTGTAGTTTTTGCGTGAAAGAGTAACAAATGTCCATCCATCCATTCATACATCCATCCACCATCACAAGCATTTATACGTACTTACTAATGTTTTTACTTAAAAAAGTGACTGTCTTTTGTCCGTGACCTATTCAGGAGCCGAGATGATGCGGTATGCCCTCGTTAAGGTCTAAAATTAACTCATGGTGCAGTACTTACTATGAGAATAAAAGGAACCTGTTTCCTAAACCCAACACATGATCTATCTGTGCGCTAAACATACAAATTGGACGTCTACTATCTCAGCACGAAGTCCGTATTTTCAGCTAAAGGTTTCAGGCATTTCCTACTTCTACGGACATTAGATTAGTTTGGAGCCCGAACTAAAAATGAATGAGAACACGATTGGACAGTTGTCCCTACTCCCGATAGTGTTTCAAAACTCATGAATCCGAAAAAAATAGGGATTAAGGATCGTTTCGAAGTTTTGAGCTACTTTCGGATGAAGTAGGCTCTCCAAGTTTGCCAACGAAGATACGGGCGTATCTTCGTTGGCAAACTTGGAGAGTAGACCCCCTGGTGTGAAAGGTAACATAGATAGACATTTCATTTCGCATTTATTAGTATGGACATGGTTACGGTATAGTGGAAAGGCAGCCTCATTTATCCAAGTTAATACTAAATTAGCAAAAACAAAACAAATATCCGTAAATCGTGTACCACGACGGCCATTACCCTACATCTCTGTTGATCCCATAAGGGCTAATCGCTGATACGCGTTATCTTTATAATATTGTTTACAAGCCTGTGCTATCGCGGCTCTTAGTGCTGCGCTTCTGCCGACCACTCTGTGCGTAATCGTCGCGGTTATCGCACAAGGTTGCTCGAACAAATTGGTTATTGTGTATGAAGATTGTGTGGTTGTCCGGTAGTTTGTAAAGATTTTCTTTTTGTCGATGAAATCTTTAGCCATCGTTCATCAGCGTCTTCATAGACTTAAAGCTCTTCCAGGAGTTCTCGAGACGATGGACCAGAGTCGTCAGGTGCCAGAAGACGGGCGTTGTGCCGAGGGAGGCTTAGAAAACGCTGGCGCGACGACTTAGGGATGTTTCTGAGAGATTGGCCGGAGAAAACCGCACATAGGAAAGAGTAGAAAGCTTTGGGACAGACCTTTTCCCAGCAGTGGGACAATACAAAAAAATATTCAGATCTGTGTTAAGAAATAGGGAAATCTGGCGTTGACGTTGACACATGCATACTCTATGGTTCTTATGTTCTGCTAATCAGGTTTCGAACAAGCTGTAACTATCATTTAGTTAATGTTTTAAAATCTTTAGTGTAGAGTATCGCTGCCTTTGTAAATTTTTGCGGAAGTATAACAAGATCATTCTATCATCTTCCTGTCTGTCTGCCCGTCAAAGCTTTTCTCAAAAACTGTTTGCCATAGAAATTAGAAAGCCGTAATTCTTAGGTTCGGTTTTACTGTCAAACAAGCGAATCCACGGACAATCCCTACCTCGATAAAAGCATGTTTATGGCTTGTATTAGCATTAACACGTTGATAACGAGGCAAATTAACATCATCTTGTATTTCAATAACTGCCGACCAATAAGACAGTGAGTGAGTCACCATACGACGTGCAATCGGCGGGAGTTGATCGCATGGTTTTCACTACACTAGTTGTATTTCATCATCATCAGCCTATAGTAGTCCACTGCTGGACATAGGCCTCTTCAAACGCACACCACTTAACTAGATTCTCGGCAACTCTCATCCAGTGGCTACCAGTCACCCTGCGAAGATCGTCGCTCCACCGAGCCTGATGACGACCCACATTACGCTTGCCGATTCGTGGTATTCACTCAAGAACGTCTACCCCAACGGTCATCGGTTCTACGACTAATCATCATCATCATCATCATCATTTCAGCCGAAAGACGTCCACTGCTGGACATAGGCCTCCCCCAAAGGGGGGTTTTTGCCATAATCGCCACGCTTGGCAGGCGGGTTGGCGATCGCAGTACGGTTGTTAAAAAAAGCACAGAGACCGCTGCTGCCCATTCTCTGGTAACTCCCTTAGTCGCCTCTTACGACACCCACGGGAAGATATGGGATGGTGCTATTCTTTACGTCCGACACCATACAGTACACGACTAATATGGCTGGCCTATTGCCACTTCAGCTTACTTATTCTTGTTGTATTTATTTTGTGATGTTGGGTATGCCCATCAGGAATTTCTCAGTAGCAGCCACGGAGCTTAGATTTGTGCCCCGATGACGGCAATAGGCTCGCCCCATGGGACTTGGCGAAATGTAGGTCTACTATTAGGGACACCTCTTCGGGGATAACAGTCCTGATGTTATGTGTATAAAGTTCTGTCTGACTCTGCCTGACTCTAACCGTTCCCACGTCTGTAAGTGTAGTCAGTCCCCAAGCGTCGCCTGTCAGGTGCATTAGCGAATTGATCTGGGCTTGAATTTGGAACGCAAGCACCGATGCGTGGGAGTTGGGTGAACATGTTAATGATTATAAATCCTCTTGTTTGTGGCCGGATGAAAGGAATGAGACATTACGAGACGTGTTAAATGTCAACTGTCAACTCGCAGTGTAATGCAAATTATAATACGAACAACATTGTTCAGTTTGTTTGTGGAAAGATATTTAGCCCACTCATAGAGAGTTAGCCTGTGACCCAGCTGTGGGAACTTAAGCGTGCTTATTTTTGGTGGTTATTTGTTTGTCGAATAAACCATACTTAATAGGATAATGTACACTTTGCAGGAAACAAATGGCGTTTTTATTTTTTTTTGTTTATGATTTGTTTGTTAAATATCTGGGAAGTTTTATAGTTAAGGAGCTAAAAAATCATATTGAGAAACTTACAACATACATTTTTCTGTTCCCTTGTTAATAAAGTCTTTGTACCGTGATTATGACTAAAGTAAATAAACATATTATTGAAACAAAATAAGTGGCTTACTTTTTTGATGGATATTCATTCGAAGACATTTGAATATTATACTAATTCAATTTTCATTTGTTCCAGGTTGCAACTGTTCGTCGATCGGTTCCGAGAGCAACGTATGCGACATCCGAACAGGGCAGTGCCGTTGCAAGCAACACGTCACAGGCAGGGCATGCGAAACTTGTGAGGTAATTTATCATCAAGTATTTACTCTAATTCTTTATTAGAGCGAACATTATGTTCATGTACCATTTTGTATGGTATACCCTCGTCTGAGGAGTCAGATTGTCTTCGTCATGCATTGGTAGCCTTAGGACTGTTGTACACGGCACGGTGCTAACCGTACGGCGTGTTAGGGTTGAAACTCATCTGAGAGCGTGCGGCCAATCGCATCGTCGATACTGCTGCGTGCGATAGCATTCCTGCTTTGTTTCTCGCTCTAGCAAATAACGGTTCAGAGCGACAGAAAAGGATGGGAGCATGGAAAAGTGCGTCGCAGCGCTGCCATGTCCAATTGGCCGTGTACAAACTTCAGACACCACCGTGCCCTAGACACTGCGAAACGACCGTAGATTTATTTGTTAAAAATGTGTGTGGACAACAGACCAAAGGATCGTATGTTCAGTTTGGCCTTTCTGTAAAATATGGTAAATGATAGATTTTAGGAGAGAGACAATAAAAAAGTCAAATTAGGCACGTCCATAATTCTTAGGACCACAAAAACTGTGCAAACCTGAAATTGAACCAGATCAGTTAGATAATAATATCGAGTCACTCAAAATTAGACTACCAAGTCACCAGCTTCATATACTATAACAAGCTCAAACGCCTCCCGCCCTCCGTTCCTAAACAAACACAGTTAGGATTCCGAGCAAACAATTTACATGGCATCGTACTTCGCATTGATATTCAAATGGCGGTGTTTCAAATGTCCCCGTGACATTTGTAAGTAATAAACGGAACGGACTGAGGAAACAGAGCGGAATTTATTCGGTGCCACTGGTGTGGGTAAGCAGAGATGTATTAGATAGACCGAGTTGATGAAAAGTCAAGTTTTATCTTGTTACTTTACAAACGCCTCTCCCAAATCCATGCAGAAAGCCTAAACTAGACAAAGATACATTTGATCAGTGATCACATAACATCAGGCCTGTAATCCGCCATCATCCTAATAGAAGGGTTTGGCTGAGGTGTACTTAGTACACCCACATTTCGCCAGTAACGTTTAAGTCCCATGTAATAGCGGGCGAGCCTAATGCCATCAACAAAGCACACAGACTCCGTGGCGGTTTCTGAGAAAATTGCTAACGGAAAAACCCAATAACACTTTGCCCGAGCTGGGAGATATGGGTTAATGACCGAATGCTTCTCTATTTTAAATATCTTTGCTTTTGTGCCTGTAATTACATCGGCAGGCATAATTAGTGTGGTAGTTATCCTTCCCCCAACCAGCTATTTCACAAGGAGCTCCACAGCTATTAAACTACGCGGTTTAATTGCTTCAATATCGTTCGCTTATAACTGTGAAGTGGGAAACTGACAGAAAATGAAGCGGAATTTCAACGTTGTCACTTAAGCTAGGCTGCACAGGGACGCACTTAACGCGTGCCATGAAATTTTGCTTGCTGTTTTATTAGCATAGGTGATCATGAAATGGTTTTACGTGTGCATCATTTGCATGAACAAATATGTTTTCCATGGGAGTAGGCAGAAACTTCAGAACGCTACCAGCTACGATCCTTGAATACTCCTTTTAGTTCTTCCACGTTTATACATCGCGCCATACACGAACGGCGGTTACGAGTACTACCCTCCTAACCTTACTAGAACCTCAACAATAAGTCAGAGACGTCCTAAAACTATTTCCCATATCTTACTAACTTGTCGGTTGCGAACCGAAACAGATACTTTATTTATTTATTTATTTTATTTAGTACAGCATAAGCCATTTACACTAAATTAAGTAATCCTTTTACTCGGTCTTCTCGCAGAACCACAAACATTCTAACATTATCGTCTTCCATTCATAAGCAAACAAATCCAATCCAGGGTTGGTCTCCACGAGCGCGTTTAGCATCGTAAGCATACGCGGAATAGGGGAGGTGGATCGAGCTACAGTGCGACAAAATGGGACATTAAACAATGTATGCTTTCTAGAGCGATTATAATTATTTGTATCAAAGAATTGACAAAGCTCCGCATGTAAATCCGAGGCATCGGTAAAATCATGTATAATTTTATACGCTATTGTTATTTGGTCAAAAACAACCTAACTTTAAGGGAATTAAAATTCAAACATCCTAAAATAAACTTAGTAGGATACATATATGGATAATATCCAAACACGTGTTTGTACAGGTTTCTGTGAAAAGCTTTTTGCATTTATTCCTAATCACCTAGCAGCTGTCAGCTTGTCAACATTGCTCTATCTTGTTAATTATCCATTTTTTTACTTGGCCATCACCGTGGGTCTACTATAAGCTAAGAATAATACTTACCAGCTTCATAAATTAATTTTTGAGATATTTTGGTATCCCATGCAATTTCCTAGTTCTTTTTTGAAGATTCCCTTTTAGTTCTAATTTGTATAGAAACTTATCCCACACAGCAAACCCGAACCTAAATTTTACGTCAATAACGTCCTAATCCGGCCCTGTCGACCATAATACCAATAATTGGTGTCGGTCGTATCGGAATTGTACCGCGGACTCTCAATTAAATGTCATTGGGACATGGCAAGTATTCGCGAATGTGGGCCACAGCGGCCACAGCTGGCTAATATCTCATGGACATAATAGCCAGGGATTATGGGCGACAGGTGTGTTTGTGTCTGGATTAACAAACTTCAAACGGTTGCTGGAAATTTGGGAGCGGGTTGTGCCAATATCGTTAATGTCAATCACTTACTGATTGGTATTGGCTGGGAGTGTTTATTTTGCTAAAAGTAATAGTTCCATCTTCAGCTCATCTGGGACCATGTTACCTACATCTGCTAATTAACCGTATTAGTCTTAAGGGAAGATTAAGAAGCATACAATTGTAGTAATTTATAGGTATGATTCTGAAAATGTGAATCGTTTTTATTATTTCAATCTGCGACCATCCTCCATTTTTTGGTACGAAAATGATCGACGCGTCAAAATTAAACGCACGTCAAGTATTGTGATTAACTGGATGATTTTTTTTCATCAACAGCCAATCGCATCACTTGACCGGTGTTTAATTCTGACGCGTCGATCATTTTTCCTTCCACTGGTTTTTACTCTTTCTTAGGCAAGATCCTGCAGTTTTACACACTAATTATTCATATTACACCTGTGTGGGTCCGATGGGGTAGGCCAGAAATGTGTTTAGCACCCGCGTTATGTTACTCAATGTTTCTGCAACTCCATTCCTGGGGGCCTTCCCCCATTCTGTGAGAGGATGAACGAAAGATGACTTAATCATTCCTTATTGTGAACATGGTTCTTTTAACTGTGCAATAGCTTGGATTTACCTGTTATGTTGTACATGTATTCTCAAATAAATAAATTACCTACTTAAGACTTTTTAAACTAACAATTAAATGTACTAAAAGATGATGTTACATAATAAAATCGACGATAGTATAGAAACATAAGTCAAAATTAATGATTATCTTTGATTCCACTGTTTTATTGCAACGAACGGGGTCAATCTGAATCTTAGAATTTACATATTTGTCGCAGTTAAATAACTTTTATAGCCCTTAAAATGCATGCAAACAGTATTATGGGTTAGAAAGTGTAATTTATTATGCTTTAAATGCAAATAAAATGTAATGAGGTCTTTAAATAAGGTATTTAAACTGCAGTTAAATTTTAAACCATTTGCGTATATTTCCGATCGCTTCGCTTGGAGTTAACTGCAAATATAATGCAGTGGGGTGGTGTTATCTTGATCTGGTGATGATCATAATCAACAGACATATTGAAAAGTGTTTGGTCATTCTTGACAACAAAGATAGAGACAGTAACAATTAAAAAACACTATGTTACCTTAAAGGTTTCGGCGAAGGTGCCATTTTGACCTTTGTGTTCAAGAAATTTAATTTAATTTTCTATTCAACAGTTTGCTTATTGCCGTAGCCCCAAAAGAATTTGAAAACTAGCGAAGATTTTCGAAACTTGACTGAGCATTTTTGCATCTAAATCACGCTTCATGACTGACATAGGCGCAACGGTATTCTGTCATAGAAATATTTCATCAATTTGAACGCACCCACTAATCCATTATACAAGGAACCTAAATGGCAAAACGCGTTATCGTCTTTCATGTCAATCAGTGCACCGATTGTATCTCAAAGGTTTAGCCAGCATTACATTATGTCGAACATTAACCGACGATCAAAACTAATCCGGGCTTAAGTCGGCTAATCTGCGTTTACTTCACTAACGTTAATGTTGTTTGAAAGGTGATCGCGCACTGAACACATTGAGTCATCATCTGCCGATCCTTTTCTCAGCTATTTTGGGGCTTCCAGTATAATCGAATGTAGCTAGATACCAGTATTTTACATGGAGTGATAGTCTATTTGTCCTCCAGCTCCAGAACCCATGTTATGGGTAACATGACACTCCTCGTCAAGACTGGAGGTCCAACGGACTCCTGCTGACTGACTCGTAAAGACTGGCAAAGACTTACGAATGACAGCTGTGACCAACAGCTTCCCTAGGCGCGGAGGGGTCTGTGTATGTTAAGGACAGACACCAATCCACGGACTGATCTTGGCACGCGTTACTTAACTTTGAAGATGACTCAGGTGGATGTTATTATTTAATTTCGAGCATTTCTCCAAAAAATCAAGAAGCAAAAATAAATCTGTATGAATTGGTCGATGTCTTGATTTACTTTTCGCTTCTAGGCGCGTTTGGTTTGTGTTCGCGATCGTATCGTGCGCCGGCGCATTCTTGTGCGTGAATGGGACGCTTGTGGAGTGAGCGCCGATGGCATTCGTGAAGCATTGTGTTCGGTTCAACGCTCGACTATTTTAGTTGAAAATATTTAAAGTAATTTGCATTTACTTATTTATTTGTGTACAAACATAACACTTATACAGGAAATAAAATTATAACACGCCTGTATTCCGCGAAGGGTTAAACAGAAGTGTACCTGTAGTTCTTCCCTCCTATCGTCGTGTTAATCCATGTTCGTGCCAGCAACCATGCAGAACTGCCGTTACTGAGAAATGTGCCGACCTGGGAATCGAACCCACTTTACGCAAGCAGCTGAATGAGAGTTGCTTAGGATCATAATGAATAGCTTATGTTTTCGAAGGCCAATGGGAACCCAAATAAAGTGAATTATTTTTTGTTTTCCCCCGAACAGGAAACAACTTGACAGGAGTTGTTACTGAAACTGAAATAGTAATTATAGTATACTGTGCGCTGATCTTTAAGTAAAATGGTCGTCTCATGGCAGTGCGCCAGTGGGACATTAAATTGATGGAGTAGGATAAACAGACACAGATTTCAAGATGCGATCAATTTTAGATTATGAATTGAGGCTATGGGGTTACGCTTAATGGCTCTCGAATTGGAAACGAAAACATTTACAAGATTTGATGAAGATCTGAAATAAATTATTTTCATGTATGTTTCTCATGTTTGTACATCTAGTTGTTGTAGCTGGCTGATAGTGAGATCTTCTACTTTTGTATCTATCGCGTTATCAAACTAGGGCTCAGTAGGAAGCCACGTTTATCACGGCGTCATTTGCGTTTTTGAGCCTGAAATACAGATTTAGGGACACTTTAGACACACCAGCAAGTGGGTCATGATATAGTCGGGAGCACCGAGTGTCGGAATAATTTTAACCTATTTTGCCAAGTACTGTTTGTAGCGGTCTACTTGGGAATGATAATGTGCTAATAGTCCATCATTTGTCTTCCAGGAGGGCTACTGGGGCCTGCAGCTGGGCGGGTGCCGGCGCTGCGCGTGCGGCCCGGGCGCGTCGGCGTGCGACCCGGAGACCGGCGCCTGCGCCTGCGCGGACGGCGTCGGCGGTGCGCATTGCGACATCTGTCTGCCGGGGTACTACGGCTTTGGATCTGCTGGATGTCTACGTAAGTCAGGGTTAAATCGTTAAAATATGACACGTCGTTTCCTAGTCGGTGCGCGGTGGAATAGGTGCCTTCTATCCCCGAAAGTCTCGTCGTCATAAAATATCTTCCATTAAAAATATCCTTTATTACATTGTTCCAGCATGCCCGGTGTGCACAGGCGGCAAGGTCTGCTCACCCCACAGCGGGCGCTGTGTGTGCCCGGGTGGGTCCATGGGCGCCGGCTGCCGGCAGTGCGCGCGCGGCTTCTGGGGGATTGGCAACTCTTGCCGGCCTTGCAGCTGCGGTGCCGGATCTGTGTCCAGTGAGTATTCATATCATCAGAGAAGCATATATGGCACAAAAGAGAGGAGGCCTATACTCCGCAGTAGTTATATCATCCTCGTATCCTCAAACATATCTCTTTGTTAGTGAAGGTCGCCGGAATCCACTGAATGCGGGAAGCAGAGAACGGTCGTAGTGGTTTAAGGACTGCTATGACCGCAGTATTTCGACATATAATCCGAAATAGCGTAAGCAGTGGCTTCGGACAGGTAGCTTATATGATTTTTGATGTAGTTCCAAAGTCACACTTTGTTTTACCGAAAATTTGCATCGGAATATGTTGTAGCTGCAGCGGCCCTCTTGCCTTCGAAGTCGGTTTTCCAGGTATACTATGATAGTTGATTGGCCGCGAGGAGCTTTTTAGCAGGCTCAACGATGGAACCACTGATTTATTAGTGCCACACAGGCCGCACTAGTGCTACCGTCATTTACTCATTTGCTCTTAATTTTTTCACTATTAATTGACTACACAACATTCATTCCAGATATCTGCGAACCTCACACCGGTCAATGCAAATGCCGAACCGGTTGGGAGGGCGCCACGTGCGAGCAGTGCGCGCACGGGCATTACGGGCCCAAATGCCGGCCGTGCCAGTGTCACGTTGCCGGCACGAGGGACTGTGCCGACGGGCTATGCAGCTGCGACGAATGGGGGAGGTGTCCTTGTAAGGTGAGTTGGACTAGTGACTATTAGCCCATGGAAGTAGACTAGCTGCCTCTTGCGGTTTTACCAGTGTGAAGATGTTACACAGGAACCATGCATTTTTCTATCTTTCACGCAAAAGGTTATCGGTACAGATCCAAAAACTTGAAAAAAAATATTTTTGAAACTTAATATTTTGACATGTAAGATATAATTTGTCATGAATCATGTCTTACCCATCCAGGAGAACGTCGTAGGTGAGAAATGCGACAGTTGCCTGTCTGGGACATTCGGGCTGTCTGTGGACAACCCGTCTGGCTGCACGGCGTGCTTCTGCTTCGGGCGCGTCGCGCAGTGCACGCAGGCGGAGCTAGCACGTGCCGCCGTGCACGCCGCCGCGCCGCTGCATGTCACGCTGCAGAGGGGGCATCAGGATGTTATTACTACGGTGAGTAGACGAGTTATAAATATTGAGGCACTTGTCTCTCTGTTACCGAAGGGATTAACTATCAACTAATTCTAACCCGCGCCGGCGAGAACTCTAGTAGTTTCTCGTAATTGCTTTATAGTAGAGAAGTTTCTAGTTGCTCTTCGCGCTTGTCGCTTATCGTCGGCAGTGGGACAAGTGCCTTAATGGACGCCCTGAAGATTAAGTTATTCTGTTTTGAAGCGACAACGAAAATTAAGTTTTATTCATGTAGTGATACTTGGTCGAAGTTATTTACTGAATAGGCCTATGTTCAACAGTTGACTCTTTAGGCTGACTGATGATGGAATAACCCAGATATTGGGATACAGAAATAAGATAGGCAGTTGCTCTATGTAACATCTACAAGAACTAGTAGTAGTTCTGTAGTACTGCTGTTTGTAATTCAGCTGCATTCAATTCGACGGAGTCAGCTTCCAGTTGGGAAAAGCCTCGGCAGATCATGATAATAACCACTGAACTTTTCTCCCCAGATGGACCAAGACTCCCTCCTCGCCATCCACACGCACAGCCCGGACGCGACCATCACGCTGCCGTGGCCGCCCGTGCCCGTGTACGTGGAGCTGGACAAGCGCTTCGTGGGCGACCGCGTGACGTCATACGGGGGGTCGCTGCGGTTCCGCGTTGAGGAGGAGGGGGGCACAGAACTCGGCCGGGAGGTGATGGCGAGGTTCCCGCTCGTGAGACTGTACACCAAGAGTATTGTGTTGGAGTACTTTGAGGTTAGTATGCGATGCTATCTATACTAATATTATAAAAAGGTAGAGTTTGTATGTTCGAATGTAGGAGGTAAACTTTAGAACTACAGATCCGATTCCGAAAATTCTTCCAATAATCAACGGAAGACTGATACTGCGGGTATTGATTATGCTTTAATTACTGCTTACACAGTTATTTATCCTCCAACAGCAACCTATCAAGAAAATGTTGGTAATGAGAATAAAAACCACTGTGAGGCTAAACTAGACTAAATACCGGTAAAAAGACTTCAGGCTTCTACACCCACTTTTATGGGGGGACACTTTTTTCCACTAACGAACGTAATGGGCAAAGAAAATATGTAATTCTTGGCAATGCTAGTAACAGCATCATTGGATATCCTTTTGTTAGTTTTAACATTCTTTCTAGCACGCTCCGGTAGTCAACGGCACGCACGCAGTCCGCTTCCACGAGTCACTGTGGATGGTGCGCGGCCGTGGCGTGGCGTCGCGATCCGCGCTCATGTTGGCGCTACGTCGGCTGGACAAGATCCTCATCCGCTGCACCACGCGCGCGCCTACCTATCAGGAACACGTGCACGCCTTGTAAGTACTACTGTTGCTTGACTGCCACGTGACTGTGGCAGTCAAGCACAGTCACGTGGCAGCGACTGTAGCGTCGCGAAGTATGCTAAGAGCTTACTATTTGACCGTCATGAGTGGCTGTGGCGCGACCGAAGCATGGCTCCTTTACAAGTTTCTTTTAAATATAAAACGCTCACATGTCACATGTTTGTTGTGATTTTAAATACCGTCAAAACCGTTTTGTAGGGCCTCAGTTCTTCGCTAACAACAGGGGCCTGACAAGTTTGCTCACACCACGGAGATGGCGAAAATATATTTGTTTCGTTCACTCTCACTGCTGTATTTAATAAGTTTGTCCTTGTTGTCTATGTTTCAACAACAACAATGCACCTATTACAAAACTTTCTTCTACTCCAGGCTCCTCAACGTATCCCTGGACACCGCGATCCCAGGTCTGAGCCGCTCGGAGCCGGCGGTGGGTGTGGAGCTGTGCGACTGTCCCCGAGGGTACTCCGCTAGCTCGTGTCAGAAGCCAGCACCCGGTTTCTGGATGCCGCCGCCTAGGTAAGTGCCACTATACCTGGCGTCTTCGAATTAGAGAAGGTATGAGCATTGATCAGCGCTTGCTGATGACGCAGAAGATAGAAAAAACGGGAGGCCTACAATCAGCATTTGGTGATTCCGGAATGGAATGGTGATGATCATGATGATGTGAAAAGAAAAGTAAACCTAATCATTATCGTTATTCATCAGGGTGCTGATGACAGCGGTGTCAGGCACCATTGTGATCAACTTGGAGGGCGAGGCGCAGCCCTGCGTGTGTAACGGGAGGGCTACTGAGTGCCATCCGGATACTGGGGAGTGCTTGGTGAGTACATACTTACTTTACACTAAGAAGTGAGCTGCAACACGGTCGATATGATTTTTGTATGACTGAGCTAGACAATCTATTTAGATGTCATTGTTAACGAAATAGAAATGTCAACGATCATAACTTTTATTTTTATTAGCCTTGGATGTCCCACTGCTGGGCAAAGGCCATATCTTCATATCTTGCCAAGTACGTTTTTAGTGCGTCACCTCGCCACCAGCCATCGCCGTGCGCGGCCTCGGCCGTGACGTCCATCCTCACGCACCTAAATGGCGAGGAGACTTTTGCCCAGCGGTCGTTATGCATTTCGCTAAACTAGTTTCTAATTTTTTCACTTACTTTTAATTGACGCTCAGCCTGACTTCTATTATTTCTATCAAAGTACATTCTTTCATCATCAGAACTGCACGCACGGCACAGGCGGGCCGCGCTGCGGCCTGTGCGCGCCGGGCCACTACGGTGCGCCCGCGCAGGCCGGCGGCTGCCAGGCGTGTCCCTGCCCCGAGCGCGCCAGGAACTTCGCCGACGCGTGTGTGGTGCACGAGGGGAAGGTGCAGTGTCTGTGTAAACCTGGTAAGTTGCTGTTGTAAGTCTATTTGATAAATGATTTTTACAAACACTTGAAACTTGTATACATCAATTTTTTTTTGCCCACAACTCCGCCACTTTCTCAATTAAAAATATGTTTAAATGTCATCGAAGTTTGCTGATGATTTTTCACCGAGGTGCAGAACTGAAGTCGGAATACTGTACGTATGTGTGCTTCGCAGGTTACGCAGGACCAGAGTGCGAATCGTGCGCAGCGGGGTGGCGGCGTGCGGGCGGGGCGGGGGGCGCGTGCGTGCCGTGCGCCTGTGACGTCACGGGCAGCGCGGCGCCGCACTGTGACGACAGAGGGCGCTGCCGCTGTCGGGACTTCGCCACCGGCCTGCGGTGTGACCAGTGTCGCGCTAGGAGGACGTATATGGATGAGGGTGGCTGTAAACGTGAGTATAGGCTTATTTTAATGTTAAAATTACAAAAATTGTGTATGAGAGCTTTGGCAAAATTCAGTAAATAGTGCAGAGAAAAAGAGGTCGATTATTTTTATTCCTGATATTATATTTAGACCATCCGGCGTGGTGGATGGACCCTCCTACAGCCCCCTCCCCACCCCCCTACATAGAGCAGCCTGTGCCCCAGCAATGGGGATGTTATTCGCTGATTATGCTTATGAAATATAACTACTATCCAACACAGATCATATCAAGCTAGTGATGTACATGGAATAAGGGACATAGACCCACATCGTGGGTTCTTTAAATGTTGACCGTGTGGCATGTATGACTGTAGGTAATGGCACACATATTATAATAACCAACGAAAAATTTCTACAATATAATTAATGTTTTGTTCTCCTTTCAGCATGTGACAACTGCACACTAACCCTGCTAGACTCCGTTGAAGCGCTAACCTCGAATCTACGAACCAAAGCCGACCCAACGGAACTAAGTCGAATACCGAAACCCTTCGCCGCCGTACGAGAGTTCTCCCACAACGCAACTGCACTCAAATCTAGTCTCAACCAACTAAAGAATAATCTAGTACATTCCAAAAACTTAGAAGATTTGTTGAGTAACTTAGAAAGTACAGAACATGAAGTATTTACAGAAGCAAATAATCTAAAATCCAAAGCCAGAAGACGGGAAAAGGAGGCTGATTACTTGAGTTTAGAAAGCATGAGTGCTTTAGAAGAAGTGCTCAAAGTGAGAAGGAAAGTGAGCGAGCAAGTGGAAGCCTTGGACGAGTTTGCTCGCGGGGAGAAGCATTTGAGCGCTCATAGAGCACTGAAGGAAGCGAAGCATTTGCTCAGGCAGATTAAGGATATGAAGCTCATTGATTTTGTGACGGCCGCGAATGATGTATTTGATTCGGTGAGTATTTAATGTTTTACACTTCTTACTTCTTTTCTTGTGTTACACCAGCCGTGTGGCCAAAATGACCAATTTCCATACCAACTATATATACTATCTTTATTTAAACCCTTTAGGGGAAGAATCATTCAAAGTATTTTAAAGCCACATCCGGGGTTCCACAAGGATCACATTTAGGCCCAATTCTCTTCAACATCTTCATTAACGACATCACGCACTGCTTTAGGCATTCAAAATTCTATCTTTTTGCCGATGACATGAAAATAATGAAACCAATGGTAACTGAATCTGACGCTGCCTTATTGCAGGAAGATCTGAACAGACTGACGAACTGGTGCAAAATGAACGAAATGCTTCTTAACGTCTCTAAGTGTTACTACATGCAATTCAGCCGTAACAAAATTGTCTTACCTAACACTTACACGATAGGTCAACAAAAACTAAAGCAAATTGAAGAAATACGTGACCTAGGAGTCACACTGGATAAACAACTTAAATTTGACAAACATATCCTAAACACAGTATCAAAGGGGTTTCAAATTTTGGGATTTATCTTGCGCAACAGTAAAGAATTTAAAAGGGCGTCTACCAGAATAAAATTATTTAACACACTAGTCCGTCCTATACTTGAATATGGCAGCCCGGTTTGGAATCCTCACTACGACATATACATCAAACACCTGGAAAGTGTCCAAAGGCGCTTCCTGTATCATCTATGTTATAAGGAACGATTAGCTAAAAGAGTAACCAGCTACAGAGACAGACTAGGGCACTACAAAATGGTCTCACTTGCCAAGAGGCGAAAAATGGCAGACCTGATTCTACTACACAAAGTATTCCATGGAGTCATAGACTGCAGCGAATTACTAGGCAAGTTACATATAAACGCGCCATCTCGCCTGCCGCGGAAAACCAGCTACAATTTGTTTTATGTCTCAGGTTCCAAAACTAATCTAGGACATTTCGCCGCTCTCCCAAGACTCTCTCTCTGTAGGCAGTACAATGAATTGTCAAAGCAATCTGACATGGACATAACCCTCACAATCTCTAAATACAAAAAAATATTGACCACTGCTATAAATGTAGAGTGATAACTATAATTTGTATGTGAAACAATTTTATCAAATGCATCAAATGCTTTTTAATAATTATTCTGGTTTTTATTTTGTTTTTTGTAATATTTTCATTGTTTTATATTTTATGTGTTAAAACCTAGTTTTATGGGCATGCTGTGTTCTCCTATAATTGAAGGAACACACCTAAAAGAACATTTGTAATACTGTGTCCTATATTGTCTGTGTGTATTCTTTGTTGGAGATCCAAATAAATAAATAAATAAATAAATCAGATTTTGGCCATCGACCTGCCCTCTTAAATTTATTTTTTTCTGTTTTTTTTTTCCTCTTTACACGGGATTTAAACTTAACTCTCGAAATATGGGTATACTACAGGTAGAGTACTGCCTAACCTTTCGGACTTTAAATTGTATGATCTTATATTATTCTCCCACTTTCGCGTACATATCATTGCATAAATCATCATTGCTTACTTAAATGGACCGTTTTGAAGCGGCCATGAGGCACACCTTTCCATAATCCTATTTTGTTTTTACTTTATTAGTAAGATTATTCAATTTTGTTAAAATTTATTCCTTGCATGCGGTACTTGTACCATAAACCTTTTTCTTTCTTCTCTCATATCCTCCATTCCTCCAGGCACATCTCCAATCAACTTCCGTCCAAGAGAGGAACTACCGTTTAGAAGACCAGTACAGACGCCTGGCCAAGCTCCGCTCGGCGCTCAACTCCTGGGAGGAGAAGGCGGCTGACTTGCAAAAGCTGGCGGAGACCGTGTGGAAGGCTGATGACACCGTGACGGCGCTGAAGGAGAGGGTGAAGCCAAGATTGGCCGCAGTCAGGGATATCGGGCTGAGGTGCCGGCTTGTGCTAGAGGTAGGTTTCAAGGCTGCTATGAACTCCATGAATCAGTGGTAACCGCAACTTAAGAGTGTTTGAAGTCGTCAGTTTGAACCCAGGAAAGCACTAATTTATTTATTCACCATTGCTCTCAAAACGGTGAGCGAAAAGCCTTTGTTAACTTTGAAAATAATCTTTTCCATTAATAAACTGACGCCCGATTTCTAGAACGAGAATTATCGACGCGTTCAAATAAAACGTCAAGTCAAGTGGTCTTCACAATTATGAAATAAGCACCACTCTTCAAAAATGTGTCTACCAAAACATCATCAGCATCGACAGATATAGTTTCTTATTTAACTCTTTGCATACACTTTCACATGTAAAAAGAGAATATTTTAGGAACTAGATGGGTTCGGTGTTTTCAATCCGAAACACCGAAGAGAAGAAACCACTAAAATAAACTCAGAGATCACTTTTTTGTAAGAGCAGACATAATGTTGATCTTGTCTCATCACACAATTCTTCCTCCAGGATATAACCACCCTCTCAGCGAACAACATCACGGACGAGATCCGCTCCTCACTCCTGCAAACCCAGACCCTCGGCATCAAGTTTCCAGCTCTGGCTTCCGAGCTGGCGGTCCTGACCCTGGCTGCAGAGGAGAAGGAGGGCATCCTCTACAACCTCACACCGGTTTATAAGCAGAAGTATCTGGAAGCGGTAGAGAAACATGTCGCCGAGTTGGGAGTTAAAGCCAAAGAGTATAAAAGGTAAGATCATCATCATCCACAGCCTGACTCCACCCGCTGGTGAGTAACTAAATAAAAACGGTGTTCTTTATATCAGTCGATAATACGATAGATCCTGGCTGAACTTGACTTCATAATATTACCGTCCTTGGATTTATCTCTTTACATTCACCATATAGTGTCAACACTTCCGGTCTTGATTCACTCCATAATACCAGTAACTCATGTCACTCTTAACTTCGATAAAAGTAGTTTGACCTTCAATATCTTCTCTCTCTTCCAGTCTATTCGCGGGTAGTCGAGCAGCTGCATCACTAGGCGTGTCAGCAGCGCAAGCCTGGGCCAACGTAGCTGCCGAAGTCAAGGAAGCTGCCACTGCAGCCGACGCAGCCTCTAAAGCTGCTGCGGCTGCCACGTCGCTGGCACAGGGCAACGTGCCCATGGCCCATAGTGCGGCTAAAGGAAAGGCTGCTTCGGAAGATCTGAAGAGACGAGGCGCTGCTGTGTTGGCGAAGGCTGATGGTAAGTCTTTTAAATACTTGATGTAGCATAATCTCATGACTGTAATTATTTCTTATAAAATGTTTAACCACTTGAGCTGTTTGCTCTTTTCCACAATAGTATTCTATTGTGGAAAAGAGCAAACAGCTCAAGAAGACATTTAATTCAGACGTAGTCCATATACTAGTAGATTTTTGACAGGCCTGTTGGTCTAGTGGTCAGTGACTCTGACTGCTATGCCGGAGGTCGTGGGTTCGATTCCCACCCAGGACAAATGTTTGTGTGATGAGCATGATCATTTGTTCTGTGTCTGGGTGTAATTTATCTATATATGTATGTATTTAGAAATATATAAGTATGTTTATCAGTTGTCTAGTACTCATAACACAAGCTCTGCTTAGCTTGAGACTAGACGGCGTTGTGTGATAGTTGTGGAATATTATTATTATATTATTATTATTTATAAGGTTTTTTGTGTTAGTAACACAAAAAACCTTATAAAGCTATTGCAATGACATGGGTTGTATACGTTATGGTTGCTGTACGTACTGACTTATCAAAAGCAAAGTGATTTTTATCTTGTATCTATAAACTTACTACCGTCAGAGGTATAGGTACAATTATTTTCGCAGTTAGGTCGCCCTAAATTGTGATAGTTAACTGTGAAAGAACTGTAGAATATTATTCTACAATCAGTCTATATAGCTAGGGCAATGTTATACACATAACCTCTCCCTCCAGAACTACGCAACCAGCTGGAACACCTGCGGCGCGGCGCCGACGTGGTGAGCGTGGTGCTGCGCGGGCTGGGCTGGCAGGAGAGGGAGCTCAGCGGCCGGCCGCGGGCACAGCTGCGCCCACAGCTACAGGGGGCCAACGAACAGGCATGTATTGTGATGCTTATACAGTCAGTAAACAGGTTTTTGCTGATGGAGCAAACGGGTCCACTGGACACCGCGTATCAGCGAGTGTAGACTGGGACATCCCCCGTTTAGATGCATCGACGACCTTATAAAGGTGGCTGGGACAGACTGGAGGTGGAAGGCAGTAGGCAAGGTGTCATGGTGTACCTTGAGAGAAGCCTTTGACAAGCTCTGGTACAAAGTTGGTTAATGGTCAATGTAATTTTTGGAACCATTACAGTACTGACGGATATCGACATAAAGTCGTGATAAAACAAACTTTGATTTTCAAATTAATTAGTTCTCATAGTTGTTGCATTCAGCGGCCGTTGCGTAGCCTGAAAGCTCAAGACTCACGAGGCCATCAGGTTCGAGTCCACAGAAGCACTTTATTCCATGTAAATTCCTTCTCACACACAGTGAAGAGGCCTATGTAGTAGCAGTTGGAACATTATAGGCTGATTATAAAGTCCTCTTTGTGTACCATCTTTCTTCTTAGAAGTACGTTAAAAAAATTAAAAAATTGTGAACAGGCCGACAGGGTATTCGCAAGTACCAGGGTGCTGTATGATGAAGCCAGTGAGCTGAGGAGACGAGTGAGGTACCACCTAAGGAGGCAACTCACCGAGTTGCAGAGACATGGTGACACGGCGCTGGGGGCTGCTCAGGAACATGGTGAGTTGACCTTCACCTTGTGAATATGTTCCCTTAATCTTCTTTCACTTATAGCAACATCTATGACAAAACATACGAACTAAATTCCTACACCCCACCGCCACCTGACACTAAACGTCGGGTAGTAAGCCCACCAGAAATATGTCATCAGTGTTGGAGGATTCGCCGTTTTCTAAGGACGAGGAGAAGGAATCACGCCCCGTTCCTCACACCTCTAAACACTCACACGTTCATCATGACCGTTCCAACTAAGTATACTCTTTTCAGTGTTAGTCACTATGGGTGAAATCTCATTTGCATGCATGTATCAGCGTTTTCGAGTATCTTTATCTCATTCTGTCACATAAATGCGTCATTTGGTAGAGCGAGAAGTCCGGTCACCAGCATCCGTATTCAATCACATCAGAAACACTTTAACGTGCGATTGGATTTCCTCTTACTTTAGTGAGTTTCTAAGTGACAGGAAGGCAAAACAATTGCGAGAAAATGCTGATCTGTCCGTGTATGTGTGATGTCGCCCTAAGTTTGCCATGGTACTTTTTGCTCACAACAACTATCTTTATATGCAGTTTCACAAATCCGCGGTAACACGGTCCGCGGCGCGGAGACGGCAGACGCACTCGCCGCCGCAGCAGCTGCACGCGCGCGTCAGCACGCCGCCGCTGCCAGCACGCTGAGCCCGGCGCTCAGTGCGCTGCGGGACAAGGTCACGCGCGCCCGACACGCTGCTGATGCGGTTAGTATATGGCACTATCAGAGACCGGCTCTTATAGTGCCGTCTTTGAGCCCCATGTTTAACCACCTGATTTTAGCTAGTCTCCATAAAACGAATTGCGACGTGAGCGCCGGCGCTCAGGGATATGAGGTCATGCGCTCCAGGCATGCGGCTGACTTATTAAATATAAATTTAGGTTGCCCCACCAAATTTTCCTTCATCAATGTCAGTGATGTCTAAGATAAACTATATAGATACCATATACATATAGATAGAAACTACATATGATTTGAACCATTGCACTGACTCTTGTCCAGATTTGAACCCTCGTGCATGATAGACTAGGCCTTGACCACTGGGTCTTTACGCCACACAAAAAACGAGGGTGATTCGTTTCTTCCAAACTAATACAACGTACCTATTTGTAAACCTCTTCTCATTACCCACAGATCTCAGTGTCGCTAACATCGCCCGTGGGCGCGGGCGCGGGCTGCGTGCGCGCGTACGCGGTGTCGGGCGCGTCTCCCGCGGTGTCGCGCGTGGCGCTCGCGCTGTCCTTCGACACTCGGCTAAGGGACGGACCGCTGCTGTACCTCATGGACGATACGCAGGTCAGTAGAGAGTACTATACAAGAAAGCCTACATTTCCACCAAAATGGAGACATGCGGGTATCGACCAATCACATTGATTGAAATCTACATCGCTTCCTCGACTTTTCCGCGATTGGTTGAATCTTGTGTGCACACCGGACAGCTCCTCCGTTGTGGTAGTAACCGAGCATAACCAACATACCACCACTTCCTGCGACTAACGAAACTTCAATACTTATCCCAGTGCCCGGTCATTATGCTAACACGATGATAGCAATTTGATTGCACGCCACTCTCATCTGCCATTCTTCTAGGAAACAGAGAGCTACATGAAGCTGTCGGTGGCTGGGAACAAGCTGAGGTTGTCGTGGAACCTGGGCGGTGGGGAGGGGGTGATCGTGCACCCCGAGCTGCTACAGCCCACGCACGACGACGCCGACCACACCTCCTACAGGGTCGAGATCGAACGGTGAGCTAAAGACATAGTAATAAAACTTTTCATTCATAAATACATATACTCTTTTAAAATAAATTAGGGACGCAATAAGGGGAAAATACGAGGCCTTGGGTGGTAAAGTTAATTCATTTGCTTAATGGAGGTGGTGCAGTCTCTGAAAATCTAATCTGTGGTTTAATTATTTAACAATATCACATTTACGTCCTTCCCATCACCCCAGGATATGGAACACCGCGCGCCTGGTGGTGGAACGAGCCGGCGGCTCCGCAGTGTCCGCCAGCAACAGCAGCGCGGCCGGGGCGGGGTCCCTGCACGCCACGCAGCTGTGGCTGGGCTGGCCGCGCCACGACCAGGGCCTGCCGGCGTGTGTGCACGCGCTGTACAGCGACGACAGGACCATAGGGCTGTGGAACTTCTTGCATCAGCCTAAGGAGGCGCAGTGTACTGGATGTACGCAAAGGTTCGAATTCAATATATTTGCCTATAATTACACACACTCAAGCTAAGCTTTAATAAACCATACAAAACCATCATTAACCATCCTTATTGCAGCTAAATGATGATGAGTCTGCTGACTACATAGTAACTACTTAGTTCTGAATTGGCGACAGTGTACTGGAACTCGTAGCGCGGGCGTGAAAGATGCTTTTTAGGGACACAATTATTGTCTCAGACACCTAATTCCAACCTAGAGGACCAAGATTACCGACGTATTGCCAAACTTAAGGGGCAGTGGGCAGGGCACATTGCTCGCAGAACGGATGGCCGATGGGGCCGAAAAGTTCTGGAGTGGAGACCGCCAACCGGAAGACGTTCCGTTGGAAGGCTTCCCACTAGGTGGACCGGTGACCTGGTGAAGGTTGCGAGGATCCGCTGGATGCGGCGACACTTGGAGGAGGTCTATGTCCTGCTCAGTGTATGTCTATCGGCTGAAATGATGATGATGACTCAATGCCGAATGCCCATTTTCGAGAAGCTTAAACGCACGCGCGTGCCTTCCACGTCAAGCCACAATTTCACCTACCATTTTGTCACATATTTGTGTCGTTTGGCGTGGGCACGCGCTTGCTTATCACGTATATGTGACAATGGCGTTAAAAAGGTTAATGTTGATCATAATATGTATTTCCCGCAGATGGTACAACGGTCGAGGCGCGGAGCCGTCCATGGTGTGGTTCAACGGCGCGGGCTACGTGGAGCTGAAGCGCTCCCGCGCGCGGCCGGCCGACCGCAGGCAGTTCAGTGTGGCCTTCACGTTCAGGACACGGGACGAGAATGCGCTGCTCTTCATGGCACTCGATACTGCTAATGTTAGTATTGGATGTTAGAAGTAGGCCCGTGTAATGGTTTTTTTCGGCTAATACGACTTATTGTACAGTCATTGCACTACATTACCGGAACCCCCCCCCCCTTGCTCTTTAACAAAAAAGAAGAGTCGATAAGTGTTGCTTCTCTTATCGACGCAGAATCCACTTCGGCCGGTCAGAAACAGCTAACTAAAGAGAGAGAGAGAGAGAGAGAGAGAATTTACTTCTAAATGTATTACTTACCGAACCTTTTCATCCCCAGAACCGTTCCGTATCCGTCTCCCTCCGGGAATGCCGCGTGGTGTTCACAGTGGAGTACGGCGGCTCCCGGCTGGAGATCACGGCAGCCGGGCGGCACTGTGCCGGCCGGCCCGCGCACGTGCAAGCCATCCGGGTGTTCGCCAGCAACAAGCTTGAGAAAGGTAATGTGCGCTGGACTATTGCTAACTGAGAAGAACTGGCTTTCAACAGCAGCAGTAGTTTTGTGTATTCAATTTTTTTTTCTAATTTATTTATTTATTTGCTCTCATGCACATTACACATTTTACATATTATTGTCGGTTTTGTACATGAACCCTGTCAGGGCACTGCAAAGCACAATGCTGGTTTGCTGTTGAGTTTTATGATACAGATGTCAAAATTAACAATAATAAATTAATTATTATACACTATACCATACCAAAAATACATAACGTCATTAAGAATTATTACTGTTATTTTGTAAGTTTTTGCGGTCTGAATGAGATGAATGTTGTGAAGAATTCGCATGGAGGTATGTTAGATGTTGTTTTGGTCCAAGAGAGCATAAGTGTACCAGAAACATTCTTCAACGCCACCGAGGGGATAGTACCGCTGGATGCAAATCAGCCGGCGCTTCATATTCAGGTAAGTGTTGATGTAGGTCATTACGCAGACTCAATATAGACAGCAATATAGACAGTGCTAAGGATTGGAACTTCCACAAATGCAATTTTGAACAGCTATATTCATTACTCTCTAATAAGAGTATTTGGGAGGAGGTTTTAGAATCCACAGATGTTACAATAGCTACTCGGAAGTTTTATAATATTATTTATCATTTCTTTGACACTTGCATACCTAAAAAATGCAGAAGTAAATCCGCGAATAAACGATACCCAGTATGGTTTACAAGCGATATTATAAACCACGACCTAAGGCTCAAGCTAAAGCTCCATAAAAAGTGGAAACGAACTGAGTGCGATGGCGCCTATTTGTTATTTTCGGACCTCAGGTCAAGTTTATAGGCCCGTATTGCAGATGCGTATTCCTCATACATGAGAAATATAGAAAACTCAATTAAAACCAATCCTCGCCAATTCTGATCACACATTTCTAGTCTGCGATCCAAAGGTGGGTTTGAACCGTACATTACATACAAGGGTGTAACTTTTTCAGGATCTAAGGCGGTAGGGGCATTTGCCGAATTTTTCTCTGATGTTTTTCTTCCTGATGTTCCGCGGCTCAATGCTGATCATGTTTGTGTCGCTGAGCATACTAGCAACAGCAATTACATAGATATACCCCCCTTGTGCCCTGTAGACATTGTAAAAGGCATAAATAAACTTAAACCTAACAGCTCTATCGGCCCCGATAATATTCCCCCCTTTATCGTTAAGGATTTAAGAAGTATTCTCAGTGAACCTCTTTGCCACATTTTTAATTTAGCCTTGCAGGCTGGTTCATATCCCTCTGAATGGAAAGTTTCCAGAGTCACACCCATTCCTAAATCCCAAAACAAGAAATCTGCCGAAGATTACCGCCCTATCGCAATTTTATCTTCCCCGGCCAAAGTCTTCGAGAACATCCTCCACAATGCTATCTTCAAACAAATAAACAAGTACTTATGTAATGAGCAGTACGGTTTCAGAGGCAAGAGGTCAGTTGATACTAATCTCCTGACACTGGTTGATTATATCTCCTCCAGCTTGAACCGCGGGCGTCAGGTGGGCGTAGTTTACTTCGACTTCCGGAAGGCGTTTGATAGGGTTAACAATGAGACGCTGCTGATTAAGCTTAGCAAACTCGGATTCTCCCCGTCTCTTCTCCGTTTCTTCGCAGACTATCTACGTGATCGTCAGCAGTTTGTTAGGCTCGGCATGTACGAATCTAGTACCTATCACACGCGTTCTGGCGTGAGTCAGGGTTCAATTTTGGGGCCTTTATTATTTTTAATTATGGTCAATGATCTCCCTCAAGTTCTTCGCCATGCAAGATGTCTACTGTATGCCGACGACTTGAAACTGTATCTTGAAGTAAGCTCCGAGTGTGACTGTTTGGCACTGCAGCAAGACATAGACGCGATATACAAGTGGAGCGTTGACAATAAGATGGAATTCAACTCCTCTAAGTGCTTCGCTATGATCTTCGGTCGACTGCGACACCCAGTGAATTTCGAATACAATTTAAATAACGACACTATCACAAAATCAACAGCCATGAAAGACCTGGGATTCACATTCGACCGAAAGCTCACCTTCCACGACCACATGACTACGGTAGCTAAACAATCCTACCAAAGGTTAGGTTTTGTCCTGCGTAATTGCCGTGATTTTCGCTCCGCACACGCCATCAAAATAATATATAACGCGGTTGTGCGTAGCAAGTTAGAGTCGAGCTCTTGTGTGTGGAATCCACACGAAAAAACTTACGCGCTTCTTTTAGAAAAAGTACAGAAAGCGTTCCTTAGGTTTTTGTACAAGCGGATACATGGCTATTACCCTTACCTATATCCGAACAAATTTTTACTGGGTTGCCTCGGATATAACTCATTAGAGGTAAGGCGAGCAAATGATCAGCTCACAATGGCCTGTAAGACGCTCCGTGAAACCATTGACGCGCCTGATCTGCTTGCTATGCTGGCTCGCTTCTTTGTGTCGGACAATTACTGCAGGGGTAAAAAGCACAGATTGTTCGCTGTGTCTCCGTGTCGCACCGTATCGCGTGCTAAGTCTCCAATTCCTCGAACTCTGGCTGCACTTAATGATCTCTTGGATTCTAATCCAACAAACGATCTGTTTGCGGACAAATGGACTAAGATTTTATTAGCATGTCAGAAGTACTGTGAGAGGGATTCATGACAGAGTACCTGACTCATTTTTATTATTTTATATTTTTCTGTTTTCAATTTTTGGCCATTTTTGTTTATGTTTAGTAGTTATTGTGCTTTAGTTACTGTAATTGGTTTTAAACCGTTGTAATAAAATAAAATAAATAAGTAAATGAATTAAGTCAGATTGTGGGTAAGTAGTATAAAGTAGAATAAATTAATAACAATAATAAGGAATAAGTAATAATTACAGTCATGTCATGTCAATATTGATTAAATTGAATTATGGTGTCATTTTACAATACAAAATAAAGAATAAAATAAAAAATGTCACTGAAATAAACAATATTTATGCCTTTGATCAGACCGGATCTTACAGAAAAAGAATAGAAATTGGGTACACCTATAAAGTTTTATCCGTCATGAATTGGTCTACTGTGTAATAACATTTCCCTATTAAAAGTAATCTTAGTTTATTATAGAATGAATTTGTGTTCTCATCATCTTTTATGTTATTTGGTAATTTATTATAAATTTTTGCAATTCCATAGTTGGGGGGCTATTTTTCATTATTTTTAATTTTGGTGTCGGTGTAATCAACTTGTTTTTATTTCTTCGGTTATAGTTTTGGTTTGCTTTTATGTTTGAGTGAAAGTAATTCCTGTGTTTTATACTATGTTCACTTCAAACGGATATCAACTTTATTTAGGTTCACTTTACGTGTGGGTTTTAAAGTTATTTCACCAAAAACAAATCGAGCTCGTCATGAAATATAGTGTGTCGCATCGGTGTGGTGTATGTATTGAGTGTATTGAGGAGGTCCTGTGGCAGGCAGCCTGCGCGTGAACGGCGAGGAGACGCTGGGCTCGCCCGCGCCGCCCGTGCAGGCGCCCGCCGCGCTGCCCGACCTGGCGCGCGCGCCCTACTGGCTGGCGGGCGTCCCGCCGGGGGCCGCGGGCCCTGCGCGCGCGCCCTACTGGCTGGCGGGCGCGCCGCCGGGGGGCGCGGGCCCCGCGCTGCTGGGCTGCGTGGGCGCCGTCACCGTGGACCGCGCCGGGTACGACCTGCTGGACGCGCCCACCAGGCACGGGCTGGAGCCGCGCTGCGGGGAAAGGGTGAGGATACCTACTATTTTTATCATATCGAGTCTTAACTGAAGAGATAAAATTAATAGTGATAATGCATTCGCAGCATTTATTTTAAATTCCCTCTAAAACCTTGAACTTTACCAACTATCTCTTTCGGGGGGGCGCAAGAGCTCCCATACTCTATAGTGTGTTGTTTCAAATACCACATTGTAAAAAATATATTCATAGTGTGATGCCAAACCTATTGATAATGTCAGCGGTGAATCTCCTGCAGAAAGATACCCTAAAAGTACTGTATCCTTTTGTCCATTTCCTAGAAAATAACATCTATGTATCTCTTTTTCTTCTAACGATTGTTCTATTATTTTCATATGATCCAACACAGTCTTTGGTTCGATACTCAGGTTTACGATAAAGCTATTCATAGTCAGATGCTCATTCATCTATCTCTACACCTCACTGTCATTATCATTTGATTTAAATCTTACGTCGCTTCACGAATTTATTATTTATCCATCCACAGACGCTCCGCTCAGCCATCCTGACAGGCACCGGCTACATCGAGCTCCCCTCACCGCACTTACGTCGCAAGGCCTCACTCGGCCTGTCCTTCCGCGCGCGCACAGCTGACGGCTTGCTACTGTACCGAGCTCCATCGGCCGGCGGGGACAACGAAGTCAATGATGATGATGGAGACAAACATTATCTAGCGCTGGTGTTAGTTGAAGGTTTGTATTAAAATTTGTAATCGGGGGCTGCAGCTTAAAATCAGCGTCGTATACCTTCTTGGTACGGTAAAGTGGGCTGCTGATTTTTCTTTACGAAATTCAAACTGATCAAAGCCTTTGTAAATGCTGATCTTTATTTATATTAAAAAAGGGATCAGTTAGCCCATGGGACTTGAACATACTTAACTAGCAAGATGAGGGTGTACCACTGTACACCTCTGTCTATCATTGGCGAAACATTCGCGTAAAACCATGATGTCTGATGATAATTATAAAAGATACCTCATCAACTAAAAGAAGAAAGAGAGAGAGAGCAATAGAGATTTCAACATGTTTCATGTAAATGTTTCGCCCCTGCTAACGCACATGTATAATGATCTTCTGAACACTTCTATTATATTCTGCAGGCGAGCTAGAAGTTGTCGCAGAGGCTGGCAAGGGTGAGGCGCGGCTGCGGACCAACGGCACCAGGTTCGATGACGGGAGACTGCACACTGTGAGGATTATTCGGATGCACAAACAGGTAGTTACAAACGTTTGAACAGGGTAGATTTTATTTTAATATATAATAATTTAATATTATGAGCATCTTCGAAAAAAAAAAAAAACAGTTCTTTGGTTTCAAAACACCGCCATATCCGTGGTAGCCAGAAGTTGCACAAAATTGTGTTGATTCACACTCAAACTGTATGAAACATAATGTTGTCAACAACATGTTTCCCGGAACACAAACATGTTAGTGAAGTAATTATAAGCATGTTAGCGTTTCGATGGCAATCTAAATTGAGTCGGCCCAGAATTTGATCACGAGTTAAGCGTCTTCCTTTTCTCTTTCTGTATTTTCCTATGACCACGGCTTTACAACGAACAGTTAAGGAAGCCAAAGAAAATCTTCATTACTAGACAATTCTTCTTCTTCCAGCTAGAGCTGTGGCTGGATGACGAGCAGTTCGGCAGCGTCCCTCTAGCCGGGTCCGCGTTCTCCGCGCGCACGGCGGGGCTGTTCCTCGGCGGAGTGAGGGAGCTCATGCACGCGCCTGTGCCTCTCACCGCTTTCAAGGGTACCCTGGCTGATCTGATAGTGGATGCGCAGTAAGTTCTTTTGTTTGGGGGGATGGGCTGAGCAATTGTTTTTAGGTATAAAACCACAATTGCAGATAAAGGCAAAAATATAAACAAAACTGAATCCTAATGCGGTTATTTCCAAAAACTTGGGAACCAGATTGCTCGTATTTTTAACATCGCACAAGTTCAAAAGCAAATTGAGCAGAAGAATGGCTTTTGAAAATCGCTAAATAAAAACGCTACATTTTTAAGCTTTATGGGCCCAAAAGTTTCCTGTTGCCTGTCATAGTTGCATACCACCACTTCTAATTACATATTTAAGATAATATCACTTTAATTTTTTTATTATACTCACTCTGCATTTTATGCTTAACTTTTTTTTCGGTTTTATTGTCATGGATGTCAATTTCGTGGTTTTTCGGGTCGCTTATAACGAAACTAAGGTCAAAATGAAAATCCAAGATGGTGCCGACGAAAATTTTCGGTTTTTTCTTCATGGGTGTCATTTTCGTGGTTTTTGGGGTCGCTTATGATGAAACTGAGGTCAAAATTAAAATCCAAGATGGCGCCGACGAAAATTTTCGGTTTTGTCGTCATGGGTGTCATTTTCGTGCTTTTCGGGGTCGCTGATAACGAAAAAGAGGTCAAAATGAAAATCCAAGATGGCGCCGATGAAAAGTTTCGGTTTTGTCATCATGGACGTTATTCTCGTGTTTTTCAGGGCCGCCGATAACAAAAATAAGATCAAACTAAACAGCAAAAAACAAAAACAAAATATTCTCATTTTTTTTCTTCGACTTCCCCTGACTCAATTTTCAGCCTTCGCCACTGCTATACAGGACGTTTAGCTGTCTCTCTCGCAGTTTGACGTAAGATTAAAGTTATTTGTGAATATGAGAGATGGTGGTTCAGGGCTTGTTGTTGTACAATAAACACATGTTTCTCCCCAGACTGGTGGGGCTAGAGACAGCGGTAGCGTGGAGCGGTGCAATGCTGGGCCGGGAGGACGGGCCCGCGCCACACACACCGCGCACCGAGCCGCGCGCGCTGCAGGCGCAGCCCGACACGGCCGGCTGTACCAAGGTACCTTTATGATTAGTTAGCCGAAAAATTACCACAGCGGGTCATACGCCTCCCTCAAATCGTCGATACAATGACTGGTTTTGCGCTTGGACACTGTGACCAGCTTGACAAATTCAAGGTACATAACCACAGCACACTATTGATCTCCACAGACATCATCATACACCGTAGAAGCAGGCGCAGTGAAGTTCGGCGACACCGCGCACAGTCACGCCACCCTCAAGCTGAACCGGCGCGCCAAGGAACTAACGCTCTCGTTGCAGATACGGACCTACGCGCGTGATGGACTTATACTACTTGCTCCGGTAACTTAGCCATGATCAAATATTTTCCTATGCTATTTTTTAACCTTGAAATTCCTACAGCTTTATCCTTTATCTCAGGAGTCAATATAAAAAACAAAATTGTACCCTAACCTATCAACTTCATAGTAAGTAATCGCTTGGTAAACCAGTGATGAAACTTGAATCACGTACATCTGGTTGATTATTAGAAATCTTCCATTGCCGTCATTCCATTTGAAGATGATATCTCTTCGATCAGGGATCGAAAGCGAAGCCCAAGCACTTCATGGCTCTGATGCTGCGCGAGGGCAAGCTGCGGCTGGTGATGCGCGGACGCAAGCGGAAGGAACTCACGCTCGCGCCAACAGTCAGTGATGGCAGCTGGAGACAGGTTAGTGGAACGAATCCAGCAACTCCAAGTTGGAGGGGTAATTTTATTTCAGCGTTGATTTTAGTGCACTTAGAGATTTTTCTTCTAACTATTCTGAACTTATCTGCTTATGTACCTTATTAATTTTCCAAATATAATTAATGTGGTTCTGGCAAGATTATTTAAATACCCACATAAAGTTCAGTTCTCACCACACTACTTCGAAATCAAGTTAAATGTGGTTGGTATTTGTGGTTGTGAAGTTTTATGTGGAAATTGGAAACATGGATTTGAAAAGACTAACTGTGTGCTCTGTTTAGGTGTCGGTGCGGCTGACTCGCGGCAGGATGGCGCTGTCGGCGGGCGGCGCGGCGCAGGCGGCGCGCGCGGCCCCCGCCGCCCGCGCCGCGCGCCTGCTGGTGGGCGGCCTGCCCGCTGCGCCTGCGCTCGCCAGCCTGCCTCATGCGGTCAGTTGTACAATAATCTTCATTCACAATACAGGTATTAGGCTAGACTGGAAGCCGACCAGGGAACTCCGGTTCTATTAAAGCTGAAAACAATCTTGAAACCTCTAAAGCCGGTTAACATGTATCTATAGCTTATAATGATAAGAAAATATTTTACGAGACATTTTTTTTTATTAAAAAAGACTACTACACTAGGAATTTCTCCTGTATCGTGAGTGGCGCTAGCAAACATTTAAACTCACATACACAAACAGCCGTACCCGGCACAACTATTTGTGGGTTATACAAATATTTGTTCCGTGCGGGGATCGAACCCGCGACACGTAGCGCACCAGTCAATCGCTCAGCCACTGCGGCAACCCAACTCTGCACATCTCTAACTTCCCTCGAAGATCCCTCGTATAGCTACAATTCTCCTATATCTTGCCAAAATAGTCCCCCGACATATTACGTAAAAAGTAAAGTGGTTTCAGTTCTTCAGGAACTTTCTGCTTGTCCCACTTATCGCCATAATTATGCCCCAACAATGTAATAAATTTGGTGTACTTGACAGATATTTCTAGCAAGACAGACATTTCTTGCCACAAATATCCGCCACGTTTCTTGAAGCAACATTTCTTCTATATTGACAACAATTCAATTGAATTTATTTGAATACGTTCAGATAACACGTCTGCCCGGTTTCCGTGGCTGCATCCGGCGTGTGACAGTGAACGGTCGTGCGGAGGACTTGGTACGAGATGCTCAGTCGCACCACGGCGTCGGACAATGCTTCCCCAACGTTGAAAAAGCAGCGTACTTCGGAGGTAAGTCATGTATACTTTATCATCATCATGGAAGCGTCGTTCCACAGCAGGACAACGGAGCTACAGCCGGGCAAATAAACGGTATAGCTTTGTATATTTATTAATTAATAATTAATTAAAACGTAAAATACTAATTACAATAATTAACATAGAAACAGAAAACAAAACAAAAGCAAAACATCAATTTCACATTCAATGGTTTAAATTAAAACTAACACGGAACAATGGACACTTGTATATTTATCTCACAAAACACCCAAAATGTATACACGATATTTTATTATTTTATATAAATGTAGGCAAGATCCTCCACGGCCACGCTCCGCACGAAACGCAGCTAACGCGACAAACCTATGCCATGCACGACAGTGGAAGTCCACTTAATTTTTTAATTCAGAAATAAAGATTTTGTATTTTGTAATTTTTGTATTTTGTAACGATTGAGGATAATAATGTTGTGGAGATGAAGACAATCCTTAACGAGGATATTTTGTGTAAATCAACCTGTATTGTCCCACTGGACCTCTACAGCCAATCTGCTACAAATGCCTCTAGTTTGGTCATAACTCCAGAGTTTTATAGGCCTCCCACGGCGACGACGCCCGTCCTCAGGCACTCACCGCGTGTCGCCTCTAGCACATCCGTCCCGATGCATTCTGCTATCACCATTATTATTACATTTCCAGGCGACGCGCACGCGACGTGGTCGAGCTCGTGGCTGATGACGTCAGACGGCTCGGAGGCCTCCACCGAGCTGCGCCTGCAGTTCCGCACCAGCGAGCCTAACGGAGTACTGCTGGCTGCTGCGGGGTTACTGCTAGAAGTTAAAGATGGCGCGGTAAGTTATTACGCATGTTATCCCCGGAGGGTAAGGCAGAGGTGCACCTAATAGTAAGCCCTTACTTCGCCAGTTTATGTCCCATTTAATAGAGGCTAGCCAGTCTTGCTTAACAGTAACGGGCGGTTACTCGCTGGTACCTACGTGTATGTTCCAAGCAATAGGCTCTCAGTGAGTGTTCTGCCCATCAAGCGGTCATCGCTGAGCAAGTACTCTAGTTTTTGGTGTGAACAGTCAGTTATCAACTATATATCTTTTTACTTACACGGCAGTGTAAAGTGAGGAAATAGTCGATACCGACGCACGCTCTCTCGTCTGCGGTGGGAAAGGTGTGTATAGCGTGTCGTGAATGTTTCCCCAGGTGGTGCTGTCGCGCACGGGCGCGGGCCAGGAGCGCGCGCGCACGTGGTCGCACGGCGCGGGCTCGCTGTGCGACGGGCGCTGGCACGCCGTGCGCGCGCGCCTGCACCCGCGCGCGCCCTCGCTGCAGCTGGACGAGGGCGCCGAGCTGCGCGACGCGCCGCCCACTGCCCTCATTGTGGACACGGTGCAGGACCTGCCGACGCCGCTTTATATAGGGGGATTGCCAGGTATGTGTAAGACTTGACTGAAGCCCGGTTTCCACCAGAGCGGAGACGTGCAACATTATTGGTATACGACTATTGGTCGCTACCCGGAAATTTCTTCTCCCTTCGCTTCTCTATGTTTTGATGAAAACCGAACCTTAGCTTTTCAGTGTTATTTTGAAGAAGCTGTTAAATACGATTCTGTTCACATGCAAACTAAAACCTATAATCTAACCATCAATTTGTTTCCAGAAGGCGTAATGGAGTCAACAGAAGGCGGTAAAAACTTCAATGGATGCATTCGCAACGTCACAGTGGGCGGACAGAAGCGAGATTGGACCGAAATGGAATCCCTACATAATGTCCTGCTCGACTCTTGCCCCATACCGCAGTAGACTTTAAAGACCAAGCAATAAGGTTCAAACTCGAATGTTACCGAAGATGGTAACCGCTGGCAATAAGATTCAAATTCTAATTATACCGAAGATGGTAATCGTTGGCAATAAGGTTCAAATTTCAATGTTACTGTCAATGGTAATTATTGAAGTGCCATATTTAGCCTAAAAGGGACTGTACTTCAACAGATAGACGGCATAAAATTCAATGAAAAGGCCGTAACATGAAATTAAAATATGAAGTAATATTTGGCAGCGATACTTCTTTGTTTCATTATTGGCCATTTGCCAATGTTACATTGTTAGACTATAAAGAAATTTGTTTATCGCTGTTTTAAATATAAAATAAATGTTTGCAAGTCGTGCCTTATATTGTGTAAGTTTTACCAAATAGTGCCATTATATTGTATGCAGTAATTAAGATATGAAAGATGTTCGTTGTCGCAGTATAATTGGAAAAAAAATAATGGGAATAACCTCGCCGCCTAGTACATGGAAGTCCCATAGTGTCCCAAACATAATGGCGGAATGAGTACCAATGAGCGCATCCGTCAGTGCATAAATGTTACACGTTGCACTTATAGTTGTTTTTCGAGATTTACAGGCTGTTTTTTTTGCATCAATAATTCTAGAATTTATACAATTTTTCCCATTATCCTGCGACATTTACCTATATTTTTTACTGATGATCGATATACTTCAAATCCTTTATCAAAGCCTATTATTTAGGCTTTTCATAACGTTCCCTTGACCGCGAGGCTTATAAGAGGCTATGTAAATACTAATGATAAGTTAGTAAAGTCAGGTAAATTAATGATTAAGCTACTTGACTACCAATCTTAACGGTGCGCATATTCAAGGCCAAACTGTAATTATTTGATGAAGTTGTATGAAATGGCTGTAAGACGGTAAATTAATGTAGGGAGTTAATCTGCTTAATAATTATTTTCCTTGATTGAACAACACTCTAGCGACCAATACTCGTTGTAAATAGAGTACTTAATATTTCCACCAGTATTCTTAAAATAATTGTACATACTTTAGTTTATTTTCTTTACTTAGTCGTTACGGTATCCGCCAAACTGCGTGGCCAACTCGATCATCAAACGTGGAAATGAGATTACACGCTCGATATTTACCTTCTTAGGGCCTGTTCACGGCCTCGGGCATTTCAACTTGCGTCTAGCGACTCGCGCAGGCGTCCCTCTTTTCCTTCGCTCAGCAAATCGTTTCGCGGTGACACGTGGCATGATCTAGACACCTTATATTTGTTTTTAAAGAGGATACGCTAAGGTACCCGCGAAATACAAATTTTTAGGTCCGTGTCAAGTTGTATGTTGATTACAAAACGATTCGCGATCTTAACAAGAGTTATAATAAGAGATATAATCATTAAAATCATCATGAATTTTTAATGAAATAGTCATTCAATGAGGAAAACTTGAATTTCGCGGGCTACCTCAACGTTACTCGTAGATATAATTTGGTCTGCCAAATTAGACACAGATTAGTTACAGTAGTCTGCTACTACTGTTACTTATTTTCAAGCGTTCATCTACATTCCGGCTGGCATACTAAGAGGTTAAGCAACCGCTCTCGCAAGACGCGCTTCTATTGAGCGTATGGCGCGTGGCCACTAAGTACTTGCACGTTTTATGACTGCGAGCACCACGTATCTTGGACGTTTAGTATTTAGTTAACTGAGGATTATAATGTACTAGTTCCTTGTTAAAGTTGTACAAGGATCTTTTGGCGTGTCGATAAAATCGTATCTTACGCCGCCATTTTGCTATTTTTCAATGGTCACTAATATTTACCAACAATATCTGCCAATATTATTGAAGTGCCTAAAGATCTTTGTACTCTGTCTCAAGATAATCACAAAATTAGCAGCAGTTTTAGAGATTTTTCTTCAATATAAAGATGCATTTAAATATAGTCATTAGGGTAAAGTAGAGCAATATAGCCAGTGCAGTGTGCGGTAGGAAATATTAATAAAATTGCTCGAGCAATACTAAAGACCTAAAAATGTTACTGTTTGACGGATTCATTTGCACTGAAGTAAGAAATTTAATTGTTCCATTTTGTGTAAAGACTGGTATTACACCTAGAGTGCAGCTTGTTTTTTTTTTGCACATAGCCATTTCTTTTTTTTCAATACATTTCCACAATTGTTTACAAAGATTTCTCTTCTCACAATGTAATTTATGTTCCAAAAAAGCAATCTGCACACACTTCGGCCCGCATACCATTCTTAACGAAGCGATGACGTTTAATTACATTTTAATGTTTCGATTAGTTCGATTTGAATGTTTAATGAGCACACGTGTAGTTTTGTAAATAAATAAAATAATAGGGATCAGCTTTAATAGTTAAACAGAGCGATTCTTTGTCACAAATATAATTTATTTAGTTAACAAGTGTTCAGTAGATATAAATTGTACATAAATAGTTTGGTCGATGTATATAAAATACGTATTTATTGTAACTGCTTTTCAGAGGAAGAAATAATAAATAAAAGTCGACTGTGGCAATAAAAAACATTTATTTCTTTTTTCGAATCCTACATCAATCGGCACGGCTTACAAGAAAATGAATATTTAGTACTAAACTGCGAAGACGCCTCATTTTAGTATTAAAATCACATTTTAGTAAGTTGTCATTGTTCTGCTATACGGCAAACTTTTTTATAGAAGAAAGAATCAAATATATGCGTGAAATGTTAAAAATATAAGTCGTGAAAGTCAGCCGTATAGTAGAGTTTACCCGGAATCAAACTCCCGACAATATCCTTCGCTTTCCATCACCTTGCGAATTATCTGCAGTCGAATTATAAAGAGAAACTCCTCGTGAACTAAACACACAAGTTACCTTACAAGGTACCTTAGTTTATTTAAAAAAAATATTAATAAAAAAAAAATAAGAAATAATAATATATATATAGACGGACTCACGTAGATTTTTAAGTTACCTTTATACATACAATAAGTTAAGTATAATGTAACGTGTCCTATGTAGGAGCACGCACGTAAGAAAAAAAAAAATAAGCAAATAATTAATTAAAAAATAGCGTGGGCCTCCATGTCTGCGGTAGAAACTCATTTATAAAAAAAAACATACAAGTTCACTTAGCTTATTTATTTATTCGACTGCAAATAACCTAGCTCTGGGCAACTCATTGCCATTTACAAAATTATTATTTTTATACTCTGGCGACACAGTATTAATGAAATGTCGATAAAATCTATGATTGTCAGTGTTGCCATTCTCACTTGCTTTCCCGCATTTCAAATATTTTAGCAGCCTTTTTTAAGGATTGTTGTACTTAGACGATGTAATTGAACTTTTTGTCGTAACAACACTGATGACCATAGATCTACATAAAACAGCAATGATATTGTCCAGCTTTTAACTGTTACACTTAAAATAGTCTGAATACTAAATTCTAACAAAAGAAAGACACTGCATTCATTTTATTATAGACTAACTACACCTAAACGGATTTTTTTATAATATTTACGGATATTATTATGGACATTTTGACAATAAATTGACTCCAATATACATATAATGTTTAGTTATACGTCCATATAACTGTAATAATGAAAAAATCTTTGGACTAAACAAAGCACACACAAATATAAAAAGTCTAAAAAATGGAAAAATATTCAAATAATATAATTATTGCAGAATTTTGACAAACAAAAGTACTATTCTACCCTCCTTCGCTTTAAAATTACTACTACACATCTTTTTACAATGTTACTGTATCTATCTTGATTGGATTATTTATTATTTTACAGTCATTTTTTACACTATTATGGCCGAAACAAAAATGGCTTACGAGGAATTTATTATTTTTAGGAAAAAAAATAAGTTTTTTAGTACACACGCTGTCATGGTCAGTTCGTGAATTATTCATGACAAAGGGCAATATAATTACGAAAAAAAAAGAAAATAAAATATCTTTGTTAAAATAATACTTGAATCAATCAAATATGGAATAATCAGTATTTTGTATTAATTTTGAGCAAATACAACTATTACACCACTTGCCCGCTAAAACTAATGATTTTGAATTATTTTTTGGACAAAAGCCAGCATTTTGAATTAACATGTTAGTAACATAGGTACAGTTATTTCTGGTCTAAGTGGAAAATACAGGTTTAGATAAAAAAAAAGCTTTGGGACTGAAACTTAAAACGGAATACGTATTTGTCTACGACATTCTCAGAGTGTCTAAAAACTGTTTTATTTGTATACCGAAAGGGAGGCCCGGCTTTTAAGGACGTTTTTTATATTTTAATTCTTTAGTGATAATTAATGATATAAAGACAATACAAGTACAATGAGGGATAGGCAGAGACATGGAATTTAGTCACGTTATGAGGGTGCGGGTAACTGCGAAGCAAATAATGTATAACTGTTTTCTATATCTTCGCATATTGACTACTTTCGCCGATTCCTTCGGGCGGCTGAAACCTGAAACGACAAGTTATCTTGATTAGATATTTTCGATATGCTGGGGATGAAAAAGCGTTCCAGGGGCGGCATCATCATCATCATTTCAGCCGAAAGACGTCCACTGCTGGACATAGGCCTCCCCCAAGTGTCGCCACATTGACCGGTTCCGTGCGCCTCGCATCCAGCGGACCCCCGCTACACCAGGTCATTGGTCCACCTAGTTCCCGTGGCCTTCCAACACAACGTCTATCCGTTACGCCCCATCGGCCATCTATTCTGCGAGCAATGTGCCCTGCCCACTGCCACTTAATTTGGCAATTCTTCAGGCTACGTCTGTAACCTTGGTTCTCTTGCGGATGTCTTTATTTCTGATTCGATCACGCAAGGAAACTCCGAGCATAGCCCTCTCCTAAAGGGCAATCCTTTGGGTGACTTTACGCCTTCTGATGAGGCCCATTGTGAGCGACCACGTTTCGGTTAGACTGGAAGCCGATGCCAAGTTAATAGGAAAAAGGCTAGGCAGGTGATGATGAGATACTCACTCGTGCAGTCTACATGGAGAGGTAGCCCCGGGCGGCAGAGCGTCTGCGGCCCACGAGGTAGGCAACCAGCACTACGACCACCAGGCCGCCCAGAGCACAGCCCACTGCGATGGGCACCGCGTCGGGGACGTCGCCGCCGCCGCACTCGCGCGCTGCGACATTACAGAACACATTAGAATAATGTAATAGCAGGGACCGGAAAGGTTACCCGGTAAAGAAAAAAAAAAGTATTTATTAGACTCGCACAAGACAATACAATCAAACAATTTAAAAAAAATAAGACGTAGATTAAACTAAATTGGTCCTGTACGAGGACCCCTATCTCAGCATGGTGCTTTAACATCCGGTTCACGCACAGAGTTCATTTTTATACATAAAAATATGCAAGTAAGTGACGCGAATTGGCCCGCGCCCGGTGTTTTATCTCATATTTAAATAATCAACCATATTTAACCCATTTATTATAAGTGTTAACCCGTATAATGGTTAATCAAACATATCGGTCTCACCAGTTACCAACAAATGACAAAATATTTATACAACGAATGAAAAAACTATTGACAATTAATTTTATTACACTTAAACTTACGAGATATAGGATTTATAGTACTCAAGTGTGGCCGCAAACAGGGGCACTCTCTCTTCGATCCCCTATTGATCACCATAACGTGACGTTGTTCAAAATATAAAACAAGTCAATTACGTCCCAAACTGTCATAATAGCATATTTAGTTTCACTACAATCTGCACTACCCAACAATTATAGCTTTGACATATATTCCGTCCCTCTGAAAATCATTTGTTTGTTACCACACTGAGCGAATCCCGTTCGGGACGTGTGACGTGACTACGTGTGTCGATTGTTTTAGTGATTAGAGCGTCATGCGACTATTCACACCAGTTTGAACACCTTTTGTTGACACAATAGGCGCGTGAGAATTTCGTACCGTATGTCGCGGTATTCATTCGAGTTTGGTGATTTGTAACGGGCCGACATTGGGATATTTGTTGGTAAATATGGTGACCAAATATGCGGGATTAAGAGCCCATTTCAAAGGGCAAGAAATACAAAATCACATTAATATACATGTCGTGTTATTTCGTTTTTCTAATTTCAGCCGTAAGCAAAACAACATGGAGTTCAGTTTAGATATTTACTAATTTCGTCGCTATCTAGCTAACGTTGACCCTGAATGTCACATATTACGATTAAAATATGTTTGTTAGCTTATCGGGGTTTAGCGTCCGCTTAGCATGATTGTAATCTGGGCCTGGCTGTTTGTAAACGCTCTAATGATATATTGGAGTGAGGTAACTGACATTGCGAATAATTTAGTTTATTGTTTTCTAATATTAATTATTTCGGATACTATTATATACAATCGGCTCCTTTTAACCAGACAGATGTGTTGCGTTAAATCACTACGAAAGAAAGGAGGGCGTTTTGGGCGACTGTCATGTAATTTAAACGTTCGGACTTTTGGTTATGGTACAAAACAAAACCGAGGACAAATAAAAGGTGGTTTAATTTAAAAATCATTTCCGAAAGTGACCGAACACAACTTTACTGGTTTCTATGTTGTTTAATAAAGAAGCAGAAGAAGCATTTTAGTTATAAAGAAAGCAGCCGTATTGCTGCCATTGCGATTGGGTGGCTTTGCTGCAGCTCTTGGCGGATGAGTCATTTTCAAATAATAACGTTTATTTTTTTTGCCAGGTATCAATTAGATCGGAAAAATGGCGAAATCGAAAATCCTACTAAGAAAAAAAAAAAAATAGTTCAAATAATGAAGACACCTTTAGTCTGAGTCCGGCCACTGCAGCCGGAAGAAAGTTATCGTGGGAGGCTATCGCGCAAATTGTAAAAATTATAATTAAAAGGCAATATTAAAACAACAAAATTAACGCGCTGTTTATCACTCGCTGATTCACAATCAAAAAACAACAGGATATTTATTTCAATTTCACGATAAGTTTAAAATGTATGACGTCCTTTTGTTAAAAAATAATACAATCTCATGATAATTATAACGGTTGTGACTAGGGTTTCCATACGTCCGAATTTGTCCAGCTTTTTCATTTTCGGCCGACTTTGTCATTTGCCCAGATTTACCGACTAGAGGATTTTTTTCCAATAGATTTTTTTTTTTTTGTAATTGTAATTGTGTATACAAGAAACCGGCTACTTAGCCGGTTTCTTGTACGCACGCACTTGCGTGTCGGACTCATACGTACGACGGCCAATCAAGCTATACAAAACCAGTTAATGCGGATCTCTCATTGTATAGGAAATCTACATAATATACAAAGCGAGGCCAAGTTATATTGGAAATGTACAGCTTCATTACGTGCCGCCGTGTGTTCACGAGGAGCTAAAAACGTTTTTTTAATGGACACCCTAGATTTGAGTAAAAATATCACATTATTATGAAAATCAGCACACCAGTCATCACAGCACGTTCCCAATGTTATCAGTTCGCTCAGTACGCGTTATCAGGACCTTATCAAGCGTCTGGCAAGCGTGCGCAGCTATGCGCTTTTTATACACAAACAACTTTATTCGTTTGCCATTGAGGCCTTGGGCTTATTTACTGTTTTATTGCCCGAATCTAACTTCAATATTCACACAGGCACTGGTGGCAGATTAAACAAAAAAAAATATCTTACCAGCACTGAATTGGCTTCCATTAGTGGTGCGATACGCCTCCTCCTGCAGCCTGTCTAGGGTGAGCACGGCCACTGCGCTGGCAGACTCGGATGTCATGTTCAGCAACGTGATAGACTTGCAGCGGTAGGACGTGGCCAGGGGAGTCTGCCACTCCGCGCCGTGGTACAGCTCCATTGGGTCTTTAGATGCTGAAATGGAGAAGTAAAAATCTATAGACGAGAATTGCATGAAGAAAGTCTGAAGGTACCTTAGGTATTTTATCTTTTTGCTGTCCGAGGCTTAGTTTGAATAGATTTCATCACTTTTTTATACAAATATCCATGATAAAAAGTAGCCTAAATTCTTGTCCCCAAGCTACTGGTTTGTCAAATTTCTTAGCGATCGGTTCAGTGGTGTCAGTGTGAAAGGAAACAGACAGACACAAAGAGCGATTTAAGAATTTAAAGTTTGTTGTTTTTGGTGTTGAGAGCTAAAAAACGCAACTGACAGGACACACATTCGTTTTCAGTGTCAGGGCTACTCGAAAACAGTTAAAAGTTACTATCCGGATTTTTTTGGGCATTATCGCCCTTTATAGATACCAGTATCGATACCGATATGACTACTGTACAGTTAGATTGCTTTGGTAAGTACTTAATAAGAATACTTTCCTTATTCATGTAATGTATGACAAACTATCCCCAATTAATTGTTGCGTATTGAGTTTTTACTGATTCTATATTTAACGAACTTCATAATGATGTTAAGTGAACCCGCCGATAAAGTCAAGATCAAAGGTCAATCGAGGTCAACTAGTGTGTAAATTGTACGCAATATGAATAAAGTAACAGTTTATTTAACTGATATCAACATGTATGAGCTGATAATCTTACTCTCTTCTCTTGTTACACTAGTTATAATCAACTTTACTATTTTATTGTGGATAATCTTGCTTTGGCAGAATCATGTCAACTTGCAAATTGCGATATTTTTCTTACAACACCACCTGAACGCTGAAAGTTACGTTTCTTCATTCAGGTCATACTGAGGTACTTAAATTTAATGCCAAGCTATGTTCCACCTCCCACCCTGACCCCGGTACATGCCAAAACATGTTGTCAAGTGACCTCTACGCTGCAACCGACGATGCCGTGGAACTGACGAAGTTTTGGTTCAACAAAACTAAAAGTTCTGTATACTAGTGCCTCGAAGAAGAATGTATTTTGGTATCTAAAGGTGAATATTGGATTGTTATATTACGCTCACGGTGAGGAAGCACCGTCCCCCCACCTTAGACACAGAAAAGGAGAAAAAATTAGGGATGCAACGATACCGATGCCGATAATCGTAACCCGCAGGTTATCGTAATTTTTGACGATAATCCGTATCGTAAAAAGTATTGCAATTTATAATGAATCTTAAAACTATTTTGATGTAAGTTTTTTTCGAGAAAATAATAGCAAGACAGCATCGATGTTTGCGCTGGCAACACTAATGACAGCCATCTTTCATTTCTTTCATCAAAGCAGCTACTGTAGATTCGGAAAGATTCTCATAATTCTCCACAGCTGGTTAAATCCATACGGAAGAAATATATTGAAACCAGATAATTTAAAATTGTCATGTTTCCATAAGAATTTAAAAGAAATTAACTTTAATAATGACATTTAGGTGGTAAATTGTCTTTAAAATTTAAATAAATGTTGATTTTACTCAATTGTCTTGTTTTATTAAATGTAAATATAATAATCGTAATGCATCCGTTATCGCACTTGTTATCGTTTTCGCTATTACGATGCATTCGTCATTCGTATCGGTATCGTAATAGACATATCGTTGCATCCCTAGAAAAAATATATACTCACAACTATTGACAAAGTTCTCAGGGCTCAGGGACACGTTCAGGTTCTTAAGTCCGTAGTTCTTGGTGTTCTCATTCCTGTGGTAGACCAGCGTCATGTTGTTGGGCAGGGTAGCGTTCTTAGTCGTCCAGCTGACCTGTAGCCATTGGTCAGCGTCGGAGCAGTTCCCGCCGGTGACAGTCGCGTTGGCGGGCACGTTGAGAACGACGTACCAGAGGGATGTGGCTGTGGACAAAGGAGGTTTTAATGAAGAGATTTTAGCTATATGTGTTTAATGAAGCGAACTCGTCAATATTTTTAATGGTTGCATGACAATCTTTTATTGCACAGTACTGTACTTTTTTCTCAGGAGATGTTTGAGCACAATTAGTACATTTATAAAGCTTACTTCATGTAATAAAAGACAGTAATATTATATAAAACAACAGTTAATTAGTCATAAAGCGACTTATTAAATAAATATACAGCTAGCAGCATGATTCATATACATATTATTTCACAATCATTTTAATCACAAAAGAATATAAAATTACCAGCATTGTTGCAAAATATTAGTTTCACAGTATACTGTCGTATAATGACTTCAGTTTACCCGACTATGGCGTGGTCCAAAAGGAGGGTTATGTCTTAAATTGCTTTCTATGTAATAGAGGTTCAAAATAATTTGCCAGCGAAACTCTACAGACGTAAGGCTTAGTTTTCATTACATATTATGATTAGATGATTTTTCTAGGCCAAGGCCTGCATGGTGACATTATAAATAGTCAAATGACAAAAAAACCTAAAATACTCTTTCGATATGCATTGTGCATCACAAACTGGAACAGAGCTAACCTTCGCGTGATACCGACCTCATCGAGTGCACGGCAATACATAAAAGCATTGTTTGATCGGGCTGCGAGGCCTGCGACCTCTGACAACTGCGCCGATCGGTATGAAAACCTTTATTGTATTCTCTATTCTTGACAATATCTATCAGTAATGACCTACTTCATAAGTATTATTCATTCTTCATTGGGTACTTTTATCTAATACTAGCTTTTGCAAATGGTTTCGTCCTCGAGGTTGATGAAAATTATCTCACAAGATATACCACTGGGACAAAAAGTATGCTTTGTTCTAACTCAGGCCATGGTCTACCTGTGTGCTCAATTACATGAAAAGCCGCATTATGTTCGCATTTGTAACATTAGTATGGATTATGGAATTTAGTAACGTATAACCTAGTACTAACTGAGTTGTGGAGGTCAGGTAGGCAGTCGCTCCATGTAAATACTGGTATTCAGCTGTATTCGGTTAGAATGGAAGCCAACCCCAACATAGTTGGAAAAAAACTAGGCAGATGATATTATGGATTTTAGTAACGACTGTCTCACCTAGTGGCGGGAGGCGTGACTGCCGAGTGTGAGATCCTGGGTTCGATCTCCACGTCGTAACGTTACTGAGATTTTTATTTACGAAAACCTATTGACAGACTTCGGGTCAGCCTCTGTTGTAACGCATTTAATAACTAGCGAAATACATCTCTGCCTACACCTCTATCATTTCTACGAACAGACTAACGGCAAAATCAATAACTGATCCATCCAAATCAATAAAAACTAAAAATAACTTTAGCGTCTGCAATCCTTTGAACTCTGCGAACTAATGGTTCGGGAAAATTCCGTAAATCAAAGCTACAGTAACCAAGTCATACTTATGACTATGACGTAGTATGGTACGTCGTTGATCTAGTAGTCGCAAACGGTACTGCTCAGCATGAGTTCTTGGGTTCGATTCTCAGGACCTCATGTCACGGACAAAGTGTTTCTATCACCAATTTCTCAGTTCTAGCCCGGAGTTCGGATGTGTGTGCCCGGTGGATGGCACTGGCAACATTTTGGCAAAATATGGGTTTAAGTATTATCATAACACGACTGCCCAGACCTTCGGGGACAGGCGTGATGTTATGTTCAGTAGTAACCAAGTTTAACCACAGATCACTGTAATGCAAAAAAAACGTTCGTTTATGTAATCCATTGTATTGCACATCGAAGTCATTTCAAACGACAGTGATGCACTTTGTGATCGTTGTGAAACAGCGAACGTTCATCTTTTGTTCGTTTTGTTTAAAAATAACTCACTTTCACGATTACCTAGCTCTGCAGTTTTGACAACTTCCGTGTTGATGGAGCACGCTAGATGCCACATGCAATGATACTATTTAACCAATCATATTTTTGCACTTTTTGAGTTACGTGACAGGTTTGGAAGAAAAAAAGGTGGTTATTTTTCAGAAGTTAAAACATGCCCTCTATCCTTCTCCTATTAATTTGACATTCAATTTCACATTTTGTAATTAATGTTGTAATAATATGATAATTTATTTTGACATTTTTTTTTTTTTTTTCTGTAGCGGTTGTGTATTTTATTTTTGACGTTTTAATTTAATTCAGTAATCTTTCTAATTGAATGTAATGTAATTCTGATATTTAGGTTTTAGCTATAATTTATGTTTTTATTTTTGTTTTTTTATATGGGTCTCGTACCTGAATTAAATGGAATTTATTTATTTATTTATGCTCCAAAACATCAAGTCAACTGTCAAAATAATCTCTGGTGTGGCGATGTTTTGGGCTAACATTTAAAAATTAAATACTGTCGTAGGAGCGACGACAAGTAGAAGTTGGCATAATATGGGCTTCTCCAAGAACAAAAAGATACAACATAAACGGTAATTGCAAGTAGCCTAAAAATGCCGAAAAACCGTATTTCGTGCTTTCCCCAGAGAAAGATCAACAACATCCGTATCTGTAGTCAAGTTAAAGTAACTACTTATGTAAACATTTTTATGCAATAGACAAGAATTTTAACGAAGTAAGGAAAGCAAAGATAAAAATTCTAACTTTTGACAGTTCTAACTTCAAGCAATTACTAAACTACAGAATAAAAATTGCTTTTACTCAAGTAATCACTTTGACTTGTTTATAGATACGGGTGGTAAGAGATGACGTCAAGGCATACCAAATACATTCTTCGGTGTAGCGGTCAAGAGCATACGCAGAAGCGTCATCCTACATTCAGTTATGCAATAATTTAGAACATCAATTCGTCGAACCCAGCAAATGCAACGAGCCGACGCATGTAGGGCTTCCTAAGCCTAAGTCTTTATTATTTTTCCACCCACTGTTGACTCAAGGCCGATATCGGCTGCTTATTGCCACGAAAATCGAAATTTCTCATGTAACTTAACATAACATAACGTATTCCCAGATCGGTAAGGCAGCAGACATACTTCAGGTACCCAGTACCAGTTATGTCTAAATTCTATGTTAAAGGGGGCGAGCCTATTGCCATTTTCCAGATACAGACCCTGAGCTGCAATGCAACTGTAAAATCCCAGGTAAAATTCTAATAACCCCGCCCGTACTAGGACCGGAATCAGGAGCAGTTAAAAAAACCCACGGAATACAAAAACAAGTAATGTTTTTTCTATTCCGTGGGAAAGCCCAATAACACTTTGTTTGACTTGACAATCGAACCCAGAAACTCCGTTCAGCAGTCGCTTTCACGACCACTAGTCCAACCAGACATTCAAGCCAATTGTTTATTATAAATCTTTCGTAAGATAGCCTAGTTTAGAAACAAAGCGATAGTTTTTTGTTTTTTATCTGGAACAGCGCTCGCGCAGTCATCGGCCGCATGGCTAATACTGTGTGCGTGATAGTGAGCTCATTTTATTTCGTTTTTCCTGGTTGAGTTGTGACTCATAATCAGAAATGTTTTTTTTTACATATTGATTCGTAACTATTTTTAGTAATACGTGTTTAAAACTTTTTGGTAGGTAAATTTACTAAGTTTTCGCTGTGGGATTCCCCCTACCATAAAGAACGGTGTGATTTGCATTTAAATCGATCCTTAGCAAGATATTCATTCTAAAATTACACGTTTCAGTTAATTAGTCGTTGATTAATAACACTACCTACAACCGTTGTTATTTACATATTCTATATTCCTTGATATGGACAAGAGAAAGGAGCAAATGATGCCGTGACATCTGACAGGGGAGAATAGAATAAGAAAACGTGTTGCGCTGACCCCGAGTAGAATGAGACAAGGGTAGGAAGATGATGATGTTATGGACTTGCATTAGCAAAGCTACTCTAGTTGGAAATTCTCGCGTTGTAGAAAACGGAAACCGCGCATGATAACAAAGCAGGACGTAGAGCCGAATACCTAGTAGTTATAGTGATAACTTTACAACGAATAAATTGTAAATCAGAAATCTATCTCCATTCTACAGAAACGGAAAAAGTCCGATTCCACGGCGACAGAGAGTTCTTGCAGTGAGAGAATTGGCAAATTCAGAAAATTGCTGTTTCATACATTTTGACGTACTTTTGTATGAAACAGCTTTTTTTTAAATATTAAATTGTATCGAATTTCGGAACTGAGCCGCGAGTTTGGCGACTTTAGTAGCGTCCATCATTTCCTATAATGAACAAACAACAGGACACGATATTAGATGACCCATCGTTTGTGAAATAGCACCACATTTACACTCTAAGGCAGAGTCATCAATGAATCTCCACCTGACCAAGTTATCCTCGACGCGGCCTGGACCGGAGACCGAACCTGGGTCCGGAGACTTCCAGGTCAGCCATCGCAACTCGTGTCCAGGAGGGAGATTTGTTTTTTTTCCTACGATAATATTTCTACCCTGAAGGGTCTACAAACAAGCTAAATTCATGGCAACAGATTACGCGTCAATGACCCTCACACCATGTATGGAACCACACTTTATGGCGTTATGGCGCCGTATTACGCCGCGGGTTACTGTTCGCAAATGGTAGACAAATAATCTTCGCTGCTGACATATTTCTGTGTAAATGTGGTATAACACTGGAGAGATCCCGCCCCCTATTATCATGAGTGTAATAGGCAATACGACACGTACGGCGGTACATGTCGTATTGCCTAGACTCATTATAATACACACAACTGTGGGTGTATTAAACAACTATTGTGGAGGATTGTTACAGTAATAATAAATCTGTTTTAAAACCCCATAATATATATTTTAATAAAAATATAATAAAATGTTGACTGTCTCATTGGTTTTAGTGTAGGTACACCTCAGCCTAACCCTTCGGGGGTTACAGGCGTAATGATACGTGAAGTCTTTAACAGTGCGCCACAGCAGCGTGTCAGTAACACGTTGCTATCTACCGTACAACACAGTTCAGCTACTTAACACCGCACATGTGGCCGCGTTTGCTTTGACACAGTTTGCGCACAACTAGGCATGGCATGGCATACAGAAGTCTCACGAAATCGCGACACTACATAGGAGTATTCTCTAGAATAAGGCTGGTTGGCAATTTGGACTGTTGAACTTTAGACTGGAATTTAGAAGATACAGACATTTAAGTCTGTGAATCCCAACACACCTGAAAGCCAGTGGCAATGATTCCACTTTCGGCTTCTAGACTTTGAAGTTTTAAATTAAATAAGCTATTAAATTTTAAACACAAAATTGGCGGTTTGTACAGAAGTTGGAAAAGCAGCAATGCCTGAGCAAAGATAGATGTTTTCTGGACACCGGCCAGCTAACATGGAGTCTGGACATGGAAGTGAGTCAGACCGTCGAGAAGAGGGACGTATCGCTACCATCACTCCGATCTCTGACGGATGCGAATACGAAAGAGGTCTTGTAAGGAATGCACTTTCTGTACCTATGTTGCAGTGTGACACATGTGTACATTGTAGGCACGGTACGGTACTAACAACCGTAATGACTCATCTACCTGAATCAGCGCGCAGTAATGCCCCGACATTTTGACTTCTCAATATTTATTCACAGAATCGAACATCTCGCCGTGAGTGTATGGAAACCTGTTATTTGACACGTTTGTTACATTACGAAGAGTTTGTTTTAGATTAGACATGTTTGTTGACAGTTGTTTCATTTGGATTATTCCTGACTTAATTTTATTTAATATTAGTTTTCTCCTAACCTACGGTGCTCAAACTTGGTTCCTGACCGAGTCGCAAAAGTCCAAACCCAAGGGCGGTGGAGCATAGCGTATTGTGTATTAAGCTCAGCGACAGAATTCACAATACCACAATACGCTCAAAAACTGGAATCGCTGATGTGGGCAATAAGACTGCTGGGTTGAATTGGGATTGGGCGGGCCATGTCTGTGGAATGCATCAGGACTGATGGGCCAGAGTCGTCACGCAGTGGGTGCCAGACGACGGGCCTCGTCGCCGCGGGAGGACTAGAATACGGTGGGGAGAGATTGGCTGGAGAAAACTGCACGAAGAGAAGATTGGAAGGCTATGGGGGAGGCTTATGCCCAGCGTTGGGACAATATAGGCTAAGGAAAAATGTAGATTTGGATACTGTATTCCAGAATGGAAGGAAAAAAATATTTTGCGCCGACCCTAAGTAATAAACTCAGGAAGATGATAACAAAACGATAATGAAGTAGGAGGTGTTTGGGTAAGTAGGAATGACTAATTTAGATCAGCAGCTCACCAGTTTAATGTCAATTAAAATGTAAAACATCAACGAAGAGAGAAAAATACCTGAATAAGGTGCTATGAAGCATACGTCATGAAGCTAATAGAAGTAGTCAGTTCTAGTTCAGACCCGCCTGATCTGGCCAGGATCCAGAGCGTGTGTGACGGTTACGGCTTTATTATTGATTTTCTTGATATCACGATAGCATTAAAAAGAACTATATTTTAAAGTTAAATCTACTGAACTACGAAACTATTTATCAAAGTTTACATTATTGAGCTATCACGTATGTATCGTACGTGACCGATAACGCAGTAGGTGGCACGTCTGTGATTATTTGCAGTGGACGACATTCCTTATTCAAATCACTGAGGGGGACTACATCGGGATTATGGCTTAATAGAGACTTATGGGAACAGAGGACATGCTACTAGACTGCCTCATTGGTCCAGTGGTCGCAAGCGCTACTGGAGGTGTTGGGTTCGATTCCCAGCACGCGTAGCATGACCACCCTAGACAAGGATTTTGTTGACGGAAGTATCGACAAAATAACAGATAGTGCAAAGGAATCTGTCATTGTGTCGATACAATCTGTCATTTGGCTAGTTTGATGCAATATACTCGCCCCCTATTATATGGGATTTACACATAACTGCCGCAAATGTGAGTGTACTGTAGTTGCGCATCTGCCTAACCCGTCAGAGATTACAGGCGTGATGTTTATGTCATGTTAAGATACACAGCGTCGCCGCTAACTGAATTGGGATTAGACTGGAGGATGATGAAGGTTCACGTAGCTTTCAGATTCATCATTGAGTCTAGACTTTTCCCAACTATGTTGGGGTCGGCTTCTAGTCTAATCGGATGGAGCTGAATACCAGTATTTTACATGGAGCGACCGCCTATCTCACTTCCTATTCCAAAACACAGTTATTGAGTAATACAATGTCCCCTTGTGTCCTTTTTGTTGTATGCTATAATATGTAGGTTATTAATTATAATCGGAGGTTTAATACATCGGTACAAAAAAAGTTGAACCGCATAGAAAACTTAATAATGCATCCAAGTTATAAAAACATACTATTGTTTAATTAAACATATGGAAATTATGTTAAATAAACGACAGTTATCAGTTATTATTAAATTAAATCATAGTTTTATACACTATTCATGGAAATGATTCTCCCATCCATTGTAGGAAAACATTGTTTAAAGATACCATGTTGAATAGACTTTATAACATAACATCGTGACGCTTATATACCCGAAGAGGTGGGCAGAAGAACATACGGATGGATCAACCAATATTTTCCCAAGATTTCAGCGCAATGATTCTAGAGTGTAGACCAGGGATGGGCAAACTATGGCCCGCGGGCCATCTCCGGCCCGTGAAGCGTTGCAATCCGGCCCGCGACCATCAAACAAAAATTAAGTGAATTTTTCGTATTGTTAGAAAACTAACTGAGATGCAAAGCAATACCCATTTGAAGCAACTATTTCTTAACACCAGCAAATTGGAATCTTATAAGCCCATATCTAGGACACAATACCCAAATATAGTTGACCACTATATTTGTGCGAACAAACGTTATCAATAATGAAACTAAGAGAAAATTGTCTTCGTAATAGGCTTTCGGATGCTCACCTTTTTTCACTGCTAAAAATTTCAGCATCACAGATGGAGCCGGTTCATGATGAAATCATGCAGAAACAAAAACTGTTCCACATGTCACATGTCCCCGCAAAGACCAGCGCTCCTCAACCTTCTACTTCACAGCTAACTTAAAAGTTTAATTTAATGCTATTTGCATTTTTTTCTTATTACAATAGTTATTTTGTAATATTACAATACATTTTCAGAAAATACATATCAATATTTTATTTCAGTAAATATTAAAGCCAAAAATGTAACAACTTGGCCGCCATATATTTAGTTAGTAAATATGGGCACGCGAGGAAAAAAAATCCCCATCCCTGGTCTAGACCGTCTAACTGTTTGACATCGATGTCTAGTGTCTACATACACGTCTATAAATTAATGAGTAATTTAGCTCAATATGTGTAAGTACTTATGACACTATCAATATGGGCAACAAACAAGTCTACTAGTTTATGCTCGCGGCTTCGCTCCTGTTATATGGGAATGTACTCACGGGAACGTTTAAAATGTAGCCTATAACACTCGGGGATAATGTAGCTTCGCGTTAGTGAAATAATTTTTGGAATCGGTTCAGTAGTTTCGAAGATTACCCCCAACATACATACTAATATACAACTTTAACTCTCTTTATAGTATTAGTCTAGATAAACCTAGCTCAAAGCTGACTTGTGAGGATAATTTCATAAAAAATGTTGTCCTGAATGGTTGGATGCCTATCATTAAACAGCTAAAATGTTTATTAAATGTTAAAATATGAAGAGTATGATATAATATAAAATGTTTGAATAATGATAATTAATATAATATAATTTTAACTGTAATATTAAGTATGTATATTTTTAAAACCATTTAAATTGCAATGCCTTAACAGGCAACTAAGTTCTAAGAACCTACCTATTGTTACCATCGTCAAAATCACACTTAGTTCGCAATAAAGAATTTGAATTTGAAATCCCACAAGTCTGGCACAAAACAAGGTACTTGATATAGGTACTTCTACAATATATGTAGGTACATAATGTATACTACAAAGCGCCATTGACAGTTATCACTGAGCGAATGCAAGGGGCGTTCTTTGTGCGTCACATTTACAGACCTGTTATCAATAGGCACCTATTTGTACTGGAAATTGAATTATATTATTTATGTCCACGGCTTTTTCCCCGGAATAGGACCGTTAGACCTAACCAATATGTTTTACTTAGGTATAATTTATGAGCAGTGGTGGCCCAGTGGTGGCGGCACCGACTTACGAACAGTAAGTAAATTAAACTAAACGCGTTAATTAATTAAACGCGTGGTGGATTATAGTCCATTCCCTCTCATAGAGAGGAGGCCGTGTGTCCCAGCAGTGGGAATATTATTGGTTGATTATGCTATGTTCCGTGATTCCGTCAGTACTGGCAGAAGGACGCGTGGGTTCACGAGAAGTGGAAGGAATGGAGGGCTTTGCCCAGGAGAGGGATAGAGAAGGCTAGAATAACAAAATATGAGTAATTTTATTTAACTTATGTTTCTGACAAGTTAGAATTCAGAATTAAAGCCTACAATCTACGAGGTAGCTCATTCTGCAATAAAGCCCGCTGTCTCCCTCCGTAGGCTTAGGCAGAGGAACATCTCGCCAGCTAGGTTTATGTCCTATGCAATACGGGATGACCCTAATTGTCCGATTTTGACCACAAAAAAAAATGGAAGAACACATACTTTTGTACAATACTGATACTGCTAGCCTGTGTCATCCCACTGCTGGGCAAAGGCCTCTCCCCATGACTTCCAGTTGCTACGATCCAGGGCTAATAATACTTTCCTAAAATTCATTACTAGCTCTCCGATCAATTTTTTTTTTGTAAAATACTTTCAATAAAAAAAATTGATCGGAGAGCTAGTAATGAATTTTAGGAAAGTATTTTAAGCCCTGAAACATCTTGCTTAGTCCAACTATAATAGACAAAAAGGATTGACTAGCTGAACTAAAAAATGACAGAAACTCAATAAGGTAGTGAATTCGTGGAAAACAGTTGCCTCCCCCCCACACCCACCACACCATAATTCCAGTATACATTTTCAATGTTTCGCTTTATCCCAGCTTAACGTGAAGTTAATTAATATTTAACGTCAAAATTAATATTTGAAACATTCCAGCGTTATCTGGTTAAGCCTGGCTGAGCGAATCTGAACCAATTTAATGAAGGTCATAAACATTCATTACTTAAAAACCATTTTAATTATAAACGAGAAACACTATCGATTTATGTGTAAAATTATTAATTACTTCGTACATTGTTCATTAATCTATACTAATATTATAAATGTGAATAAGATTTTTTTTTTTACATTCTGCGGGTCTGTTACTCTATCACGTCTTTAAACAGCTGAACGGATTTGGATGGAATTGGGTGCACAAGAACTGAAAAGAAGGCCATGACTTTCTACCTAATTTAATGATAACCTTCGACCTCAGCGCGAGCAAAGCCGCGGGCTGTTCCTAATGACAGATATTTCGAAAAACACAAACAGATGATGATTCATCGAACAAGCCTTTTCAAAGTTATTGACATTTTTGTCTGATGCGTTTATGATCACGTACTCAGATGTTTCTCATTTCTCAGTAGTATGCGTCAAGGAAATACGTGTGATATCCGTTTTCACTAACACAAAACAACACCTAGAGGAATGCCTTAATGTTACATAAAAAACCGGCCAAGTTCGAGTCGGACTCGCGCGTGAAGGGTCCCGTACCATCGTAGTAGGGGAGCCCCCTTTAATTTATTGCAACAGAAATACACACTCTGTGAAAATTTCACCTGTCTACCTATTACGGATTATGACATATATACAGCCCGCTAACAGACAGACGGACGGACAGCGGAGGTTTAGTAATAGTCCCGTTGGTTACCCTTCGTGTCCTGAACCCTAAAGCATCATAACTAGCGCCAAATTGCATGACACTCGAATCGAAACAAAGGTTTTTGAAGAAAAATGCTAATATATTAAGTACGTAAATAAGGCAATGGATATTGCTGAACTGTCAAAATTAATTACATTGCCATTGTAAACCAGTCCCCGTAGCATGACCACCGTAGACAAGGATTTCTTTGACGGAAGAATCGACAAAATGACAGATAGTGCAAAGAAATCTGTCATTGTGTCGACACAATCTGTCATTTTGTCGATTCTTCCGTCAAAGAAATCCTTGTCTACGGTGGTCCTGCTACGGGGGCAGATGACAGTCACTACCTGCACCGATCTATTTTAAGCGCTTCTACATAACATAAGTACCCTTTTCAGACCACATCAAGCAAGTCACTTTCCAATCTATTATTTTCAAGGATCATACTAGGCGCCCCGTATATTACCAAATCTTACGTTCCAAGTCGGTAGGTACTTATTATTTTTTGGCAACGTCTGCCTAGAGAGAAGCACTGCGTCATTTACTCACTGGGAACTAGGCACGATAACTGCTAAAGGTCAAGTACGAACACGTAACACCACACAAGGAAAACTTACAAGAGAAACTGCAAAATTAATTGGGATGAAGAAAATTGTTATGATTATGTCATTTCATGGTTCGGTTTCTCTATTGCCATCTACGAGGCCCTCGTGGCTAAATAATAACAGTCGCACGAATGGATCTTCAAGGTAAAGCTCGCCGATGTCAGTTCATAGATGGGGCATCATCTACATACCGTGGTTCGGAAGCACGTTAAGCAGTTTTTTCTTGTTGTCATTCGTGGATTATCGACAGTCGTACTGCTGGTAGTCAGAGGGCAGAAATTCTGACAATAAGTCTTACCAAGGGGTATGGTCCAGTAACTGATGAATCACAATGTTTTAGATGAAATTACGTTCGATAAGATTCTTACAGAATGACCTATCGATATCACAGTTGTTATGGTCCCACCAGCCCCCGTAGCATGACCACCGTAGACAAGGATTTCTTTGACGGAAGAATCGACAAAATGACAGATTGTGTCGACACAATGACAGATTTCTTTGCACTATCTGTCATTTTGTCGATTCTTTCGTCAAAGAAATCCTTGTCTACGGTGGTCATGCTACGGGGGCAGTTAAGGCCAGTCCTATTTTTATTCAGTCGCGGCGGACCTCTTTTTTCCAATGCGGGTATCGAAGTCATGACCCTGAGCGCAAGCGGACGTAGCGATGCACCGTTCGTCGCATCAATTACATTGACCCTCCAAGAACTTGCAAAAACCTCGTGTGATTAAACCCGGAACGTGATTAAATCTTGCATTAAGGACGAATATTTTGAACAAAGGAAGTTTTTTTATCACGAAGGAGCTACTAAGATTATTCTTTAATTTACAGTGATGTGAAATATCTATATAAATAATAAATATGGAGAAGATTTTCTAAGGTATAAAATCGCCAGCGTGCTTGTTTTTCGTGCTGATTTATGTTAATTCCTGGCTTTTATGAGGAGTAAGACTTTGCCCTAAAGTGCAGATAGGTTTTCAGTGCAGATTAGTAATTATGAACGTCAGAACCCAATTTGATTGGTTTGTTTTTTTTTGTTTTGTTTTTTTTTTTTTGGTACCCAATTTAGGGCGTTTACATTGTGTGTATGGATATCACTTTGTCCACGCCCTCATGATACAAGAAGAACCACAGAGGTTTTTATTAAAATCAAGCCGGTTATATTTTAAGACAAGCTAATCTCAAAAATGCGTCACGATATTTGGCAACAGCCTTAAGATATCCGATATCTTCTACTAATTGGACTTTCGAGGTCAGATGGCAATCGAACTGTGTTCAAATTGATATTCAGCCTCTCTCAGGGTAAAATGCAATTCGATCCTAACATAAAGTCGCAAAGGGTAGAATCGACGACATATAGAATATACAGGGTGGATTTTTGATTCTAGCGCAGTAAGAGCAGGATTATTGTAGCTAAAACGTTCTTAAGAGACTGTCTTCAACTAGAGTATTTGCTGTATTACATATTTTGGAAAAATGGTGCAGTCAGCTAGAAAAACTTCAATTCTAAAGTTTTATTTTTATGATGCCAATTTTCGTTTTAGAATAAAACTCTCTCGGACCAACCGCGGTTAGAATACAGGAAGAAAGCCACAGATTACAAAAATCTTTCCCAGAATTGATAAATTCGTTGTCGATGCTTTGTTGAAACTTCCAGCGGTGGAAGTATGGCTGAAATGATAACAAACATGACATCACACACGTCTGTAATCCCCGGTTAGGCAGAGGTGTACCTAATAGTGCACCCACATTTCGCCAGTACTGATACTGGTACAGATATGATAAGGTTCCAAATAATGGAACACCTACATGTAGGTACGGAAGCTCATTTACACGACGATACCGACAGCTACGTCATAAAGACGTACGCATACGTCTTTTGTTTATCTATTAAAACTAAATTAATTACCAACACATTACGTATGCTATCCCCTATATTTATATCTAGACACTTGTTTAGTATCTTCTTTGTGTAAGTGAACGTTTCAAAATAGATATCACTTTAATAGTTGTATCTAAATCAGTGTTTCCGAATTTACAATGCAATGTTGAAGGTCGATCTTTGTTTTATTTTCTATTAAGAGTCATAAGAAAACATTTAAAGAACGCTCAGCAGAGCGTCGAAAGTTGAAAAACCATACAACGTGTTTGTGTTTCAGCATTCAATTAGGTAACGCTATGTCCTAACATAGCCCTAGCAAACGACAATAGAGCCAACAGTTCTCAATCATTTTAACAAAATTACTTGCCGACTAACAATGTTTTTGATTTACTCATCATCTGCTTAGCCTTTTCCCAACTATATTGGGGTCGGCTTCCAGTCTAACCGGATGCAGCTGAATACCAGTATTTTACATGGAGCGACTGCCTATCTGACCTCCACAACCCAGTTAGTTCTGGGTAGATCGAATAAATTTCCCACCCGCACGCAAAATACGCGCTTTGACGTGGAGTTGCGGACACCAGCCCGTTATACAATACAATACAATAGTACTGGGTAATACGATACCCCTTGGTAAGACTGGTTGTCAGACTTTTCGGTTCGGTTTCATACTACACAAGTTTTATAATAATTATAGCGTTGCGTTGCTGTTATTGAGTTAGTATAGAAATACATAGAACTGAAGCCGTATGAAGCCACTAGTTATGTCACGAAAAGGTCGATGAAAGGGGGCTCCCCTTGACAGTAAATTTAAAATAAGTTTAGCCAAAAAGTAGTTACACACAGACAGACTGACGTCCGATTTTCATTATTAATTGGTACAAAGAAATATCTACTTTTCATAGTTGTTTAGACTGTTTACTGCAAGTATGTTAACATATGTTATTAAAATTTATCTATAATGTATATAAACGAAACAACCAATCTTTGTAATCATAATATCAATAGGTCTGATAAATAGATAGTTTTTTTTCTGTAACGGAAAACGTGTTCTAAGAAATAAAATATGTATTGAGTGGGTGTAACCAATCTCATTATATTACTATTTGGAATCAGGTTTTATAAGTAGACGTCATTTTATAAATAACTTATAACAAACACTACACTACACCACTGACTAATTTAATGTTATTAGTCAAATAGCGTGCTAATTAAAGTCTTGTCCGTTTATAATAATAAATAGTATCGCCATGTTTTAAAAAAGTGTCTATATTAATAGGCTAAATTCATAGTTGTATAAAAAAGTACAAAAAAAGTGTTATGAATTTATGAACTACTGCCCGTCCCGTTGAGTTTATTCATTACAATCATACAAATCTTTCCTCTATAATATGAGTAGATAAAAATATGGGTCAGTCATGAACACATAAGCTTCCTCTAAACTGCTGCAAAATAGCATATCTATTAAAGAAATATTACTAGGTAATAAATTAAAATTGTGGACTACTATAAATAGTAAAAACATTCACTCACCATTCTCCACAGCTTTGGTGTAAGTCACATTCAATTGAGCTGCAAACTGGGCTACAATGCAGGTCACATTGGTCTTGGCGTCTGTCAAGACCCATGTTCCCTGGTCTGCGGGAGGGAGGGGGCCGGGGGCGGGCGCAGGTGTTGGGGCAGGAGCTGGGGTTGGCGCAGGTGTTGGCGCAGGTGTTGGCGCAGGCGTTGGCGCAGGTGTTGGCGCAGGCGTTGGCGCAGGCGTTGGTGCAGGCGTTGGTGCAGGCGTTGGTGCAGGCGTTGGTGCAGGCGTTGGTGCAGGTGTCGGCGCTGGTGTCGGCGCGTGCGTTGGTGCAGGAGTCGGTGAAGGAGTCGACTCAGGTGGTGCTATCGCTGCTTCGGTTATCACAGTGTCAGGTAGTTTCTCCGCTTTCAAAAGTTGTTGAGGCTCCACAGGAAGGAGGATAGTTTCTGATCTTGAAATCTGGGCAGCAAGACCTGTGGAGGTATATTATGTTTAGAATACGCAAGTCTTGAGAAAATTTTAGACTAATCTAAATAAGACTTGAAATCGGATACATGATCAAAAACATCTGTAAGGCGTGTTGTCTGTAAGGAAATGTATGGGTTGGCTCCTTTGGCACTATTCAGTAAAAATGTAGTGTGGACGGGACTTCAGTGCATAAGCACTTACTATGTCTTCAGTAAGACCATCATTCCGAACCCCCGGCCCACATAGAAATTTTCATCATGTAATTTAAAAAAAAACTGCTGTATGCTGATTTCTTTTTAATTAACTATGAAAATTTTGTAGATGTTCAGCATGATCTACTCAATATGTGGTTAACGTTTGTGCGTTGATGTTGTTTCCACCCTGTACAAATTTGATTTTACAACCCAGCCTAGGTTGAATCTTGCTGAATCAGACGAATACAAACATGTGTCTAGCACTCCTAATTCGCACACCCTAGATTTATTCTTTAGGTAACTTTAGTAGTACTTTCTGTCTGATAAAACATTTTACACTATAATCTATCTGTTTCAGTATCAATTTACTATCCTGAACATTGGGACCCTTTTGTAATACAGCACACACTGTTATATGGATGAGATATCATGATGAGTCACCAATTATGTCTATCACTCTGGCAGTTCAATCTCAAGATTACAAAGCTGTTTTCTCCCTTAACACCCGATTTTTTGTGATAAGTTGGTGGAAAACAATCCTAAATTAAGGCTGTTCTGTTCAGACTGGGACACCCCCCAATCCTAACACATAAAAAGAGGTTTGAATATTTCGGCCTCCCAACCGTTCCGCCATTTATTTTCAAAGCAGCAGCCTTGCATAAAACCTTTATTAATCAATGGCTGGCATCAATACAAACAAGTATTGTATGAGACAAAATCTTCTAAAGTGTTATGTTTCTGGTATACAAAAACTATAAAAGTTCTGAATCTGTTCACAGCTGCATGAACACCATGGAAACGGGTTTTGTCAACGGAAGAATGGCAGATCAACAAAAGACAAACCCCGTTTTTAGGGTGGTCATGCTACGTGTGCTGATGATTGATGCTTGTTATTTTAAATTCTTTATTTGTGCAACACAAGTATTACACAGAAATATGATATAGTGAGTCTATCTGTGTTTTGAGTAGAAGTTTTTTTTTTAGCAAATGTTGTACAGAATAATTTGCGGTGTGCGGTACAGTGGGGTGCCCCTATCTGTAAAATTAAAATTATCTATTCTATTTTTATTAATAATAACCTCAAATAAAACCCAAACTGTTTAGTTCATTGACACCAACATCTGGTGTCAAGACTGTTTACTGGTAATGAAAATATTGCCATCATACTTTTAATAATAACCCCATTTTTTTACACTCTGAAGGCTTTTCCCAGCAGGCGGACAGTCAATATGCCAAAAAACAAAGAAAAAATGGCTGATGTTTTATTATTGTTTATGATGAATTAGTTCTTGATAGTTTTTATACAAGGGATGTCTGTGCTGGATATTTTAGTACCCTAAGGTTACTCTTAGACCAAACATCGCCTTTATGAACATTCAGTCAAGACAGTCACATATATAACTTTGTCAGATTGTAAATGTGTTCCTGAGGATATTACTTAAATTATACAGTCAATTACATCTTTTCATCCTCTATAAAATTGTAGAAAATATTGAAAACTCTATCATCTTTTTCTTCATAGATTGGTGTGTTATTGAAAGAGTATTGACTTTTTACACAAGGTTATGTATGGTGCAAGGTGCTGACAAAGTTATGATTTTGAAATGACCTAAAGAATACAACACTTGTTTTTTCTTTTTTACTTGTTTTGAATAGGCAACCTTCAAGTAAAACGTACAGACAGATGTAGGTCATATAAACTTGAACTTATTGTTACAAAAACATCTAAAATTTATCCATTGTTTCTAGTGTGAGACATTTTTGAAAGTATTTCATTGTGAGTTTTCCTGTAAAGGTCACTTCATTCACATCAATGTTATTCTAGGAATTGAATATTCATCATTCATTATATTGTCATTCGTTTAATGGATACGAAATTCAGAGATATTGATGAGAGATAACCGACAACGGACAATGATTCAAAATGTCTATTGACTGTATCATGATAACATAATTATAGCAATACCTACATGTAATAAATAAACGAGAGCTAGTTAATCGTCTCAACATTAGGTACACATTAGTGGGTACATTTTTCTAGAATCTCGCGGAACCATGGTAGCGCAAGTTCGAGCACTTTTTTGTCACTAATTGCGCAAATAACGCTCAATCACGACAACAAAGCGCTCGAGCTGTACACTCGGGCCGACATAACGATAAAAAGCAACAAAGAACCTATTGCAACATAAATAGTTTCATGGAATATCACTCACCGTACTGCGAGCAACTGCATATTACCGCTAACAACAAACAAAACCTGAATCGAGACATTTTAGATGTATTGCGACGCAATGTTTTAGATAACTGCTCACGAACTATCACACTATTATAAATGCGGTGCAAATAAGCGATACGATGAAATCCGGTTGGAGAAACGTCCACGGATACGGGATGTCAGTCGTAGACAGCTGAGCTGGGTTACCAACTAAAGTTTTCCATACACTACTATTTTTATTTCTAACTTATTAGCCGTTAAACTTTGAACTTTTATTCTACGTATGACCACTAGCAGTGGTAAAATGATTTTTGGAACTTAAATGTCATTGGCCTTTGTATAAAACTGTTTCACTAATCTGCGTTGAAAAACAAGATGGTGTAATAAGTTCTGATCTTGGTCACGCCCTAAAAACCAATGTAACAACATTTGGGTTTATTGATTTGAAAATTTTATTCTATGGGCCAAATTCACAGAACAGATGTTCCCTTTACGTTTGATAAATAGAAAAACTGTTAAATTCGAATCTGAATAGTCTGTATTTAATGAGTCTGGAAGTCAAGGGGAGTGCATGAAAGTCAAACTGTATCAACTGTATCAGATTCTGTATATAACTTTCGACTGTTTAACAAGAAAACGGTTTTTTAAATTATTTGCATAAAAAAGAACATACAAAACCAGTCTCATCATCATAATCATCGCCAACCTGATTTGGTCAACCTGATAAATATGTGTTTTCAAAATAAATAGATACAATACAAAATAACTACTTAGTCAGCACCAGGTGGTAAGAGCAAGATCGAAATTACTTGCAATTGACTATATTTGCTGACGAATGGCATTTTGAAGCTGCTGAGAACAATTTTTAACCGAACCTTACCATTTTTTCATTGAATAAAAGTACCATTTCCAAAATAAAAATTCTACCTGGTAACATTGCGTTAGTTTTATTGCGTTGGCCAACAACACCAGCAAGTTGGGCAATTTGAACAAAATAATTATTGTGTTTTTGTTGTTGGCGCAAATCACGGATCATTTGAAAATTGTAGTAAGTAGTTTCCAACTATTGATAATAGGGCCAGGGTAGCCCGCGAAATTCAAACTTAATTACTTTTTTTGCATTTTGCAGGTCAGTGTCAGGTTGTATGTTGATTAAAATACGATTCCCGACACTTTAAAAAGATATAGGTAATCATTTAAATCATCAATACGCAACCCTCTAAGTTCATCAAAAGTTAAATGAACTTAAAGGGGCTGAATTAGTAATTTACCGTTTAGTTAATTTACATAAAAGAGATATGTTTTAAATTGTTAGGTAAGTGATTCTTAAGTTTTGAGTTGTATGTTTGACAAATAGTACTTACATAGTAGGTATGTACCGCATTTCACGTCTTTGTTATCTAAATAAGGAGTATAGATAAAAAGGAGGAGCTCGTGGGTAAATAATAACAGCCGCTCGGGTCGATCTTTAGGTTAAGCCGTGCTTGCCTAGGTTGGTCTGTGGATGGGTGACCGCCCGTTACACACCGAGTTTCCTCCGTGCTTCGGAAAGCACGTTATGCCGTTGGTGCCGGCTGTCATCTATAGATCTTTGACAGTCGTTACAGGTAGTCAGTGGCCCAAAAAGTCTGACAACCAGTCTTACCAAGGGGTATCGTATTACCCAGTAGAAACTTGGTTGTGGTGGTGAGATAGTCAATCGCTCCATGTGAAATAGATACTGGTATTCAGCTGCATCCGATTAGACTGGAAGCCGACCCCAACATAGTTGGAAAAAGGCTAGGCAGATGAAGGAGTATATGTGACCAAAACTGTCCTTAATAATATATTATAAGTAGCTGATAACCACACTATACCTGTAATTATATAGTTGTTGAGAGGAATTCATAAATAAAGTGAAAAAATAAAATATCTAAGCACAATTTACCTATTTGTTTTTTTTTCTGTTAATGAGTTGATATCGTCCTATGGTTACAAGATACCTACTATGTAGTAAATTCGTATCATTTTCACAATGAAAAATTTCTTGTCAAATAATGCATTCTCATTCGCAAAAAATATTATACCTACCTACTCTTCCACATTTGGGAGGTCACACATAACGTGAATCAGAATCATTTATTTTTGAGTGACCGTGGAGCCCCGAAACGTGGTAATACCAATAAAAAACCGTTAAGTATATTTTATTGTTTTTATTCACATGATGACACATACACATAAGTAGGCAGTAACTTAACACATTAATAAATTATTATTTACAATCTTATGATAATAATTAAATTTATAGTAGACAACAGAGATCATTCATATTATTTAAGAGGGTTATAGATATAGGTACTTACTTAACCCGTGTAATATTTATTTTATTTACTTTTAAAGGAATCTATGGGAAGAGAAGGGGTTTTTTAATATTATATGGGACAGGTACATACAGGTAGGTAAGTATAATAAACATTTTCAATTATTAACAGGAGGTAGATAAATGTAAATATGTCTTCTTCAGGAATATAACAATTCAATTATTGCAATGAAGTAGACATATATTTTTAAGAAACGATTACAGTTACAACATCCAAGTATATATGCAGTAAATAGAACATGTAAACAAAGCTGAAGACAACATCTATTAGGTATAATCATGTAAATAAGTAGGTACCTAAGATTATTATATTCTAAATAATTGATCTTTTTCAAAACTTAATCACTATTTTGTTCATAATTTTAATAAAAGTAGCAGTATTTGAGATATATTAATTTACGAAAGGTAGTCTATGTACCAACTAACATTCAATCATTTTCTTACAAAAAGCAATGTGAAGTCTTAATTAATTTTATGTTAATGATTTATAAGCAAAATGTTGTCGTTATTGCTAGTTATTTTATACAAATAGTTAAGTAACTGAAACTGAAAATAGAAGAATAATAAAAAATATCGTGCAGAGCATTTTATTTATTAAGTACCAACCTAGCGGCAGTTGAGGACATAGAGTAAGTAGGTATAATCATAGATTCGATAGTTGATGATTTGATGGTGTCAATTCCTTTGGTAGGTTAGTACCTATAGTAACATTATTAATACGTAGAAGATGGTCGTAGAAATAGTGAATAACAAATAAAGTAGAAAACCACAGCAATAAAGGGTGTAACAAGACCCTTAACAAAGCCGGAAGGCACTTGTTCGCCGTCATTGCGATATTTTTTTTGTTCTAGACCATATCTGGGAACCTTCTAGTTATGGAGATATTGGGGGTAAAGTTCCAACTTTTTCACAAGTTTTTTTTTTTAATCCATTCTTTTAATGTAAGATTTTTACTTGAAACACCGTAAAATGTTTTGAGTGCGTTACATTGAGTCCTTCCGTAAAACGTGATTTCTCACCCCAAAAAAAAGGTTTCCCAGCAATAATTTTTGCGTAAAGTTACTTAGTTTGATGTACAATGTTTGGTTGACGGCTTCGTGAAGGGTCCGTTTACACCCTGTATATTAATTGTAGTTAATTTAAGAAATTTTCTTCAAAAATAGGTGTTTTGGAAAATTTAGACCAAAAACGCCAGTTCTTTCCTGTGGAAAGCAAAACAAAGACCTTTGTTTAAAAAAAATGTGTTTCAGTTTCTGTATGACTTAGGTAAGTGTTGCCATATTACTCGACAAACAACTCAAAACGGGCGCGTCCGTATCGGCTTCTGGGGTCGTAGAAAATGTCGCGGGTCCAGATGCGGCATTCTACGTTGATCACCACTCCTCCTGGAATAAAGCAAGATTGATTTAAGTAAATACCTACTTCAAAAAAGTATTATACTTTTGTTTCATCATCATCAGCCTATCCACTGCTGGACATAGGCCTCCTCAATCGCACGCCATTCAACTCAATTTTTATACTTTTGTTGATGCAGAAAAAATAAAGGGTGTAAATAAATCCTTAACAAAACCGAAAGGCACTTGTTCTCTGCGTCTTTGCGATCACTTTTTTGTTCTGGACCATACCTGTGAACCGTCTAGTTACGGAGATATTGGGGTTCAAAGTTTCAACAGTATCACAAGTTTAAAAAAAAAATACAAGTTTTTAATGTTATTACTTTACTTTATATACCTCTACGAACCCCGTACTATTGAATGCATCCTTGAGCATAATGTTATGAGTGCGTTTCATTGAGTTTTACAGTAAAACGTGATTTTTCCCCCCAACAATAAAAGTCTTTTCTCAGGAATCATTTTTGCGTAGGAGTATTTAGTTTGTTGTACCTAATGCTTGGTTGACGGTTTCGTGAAGGGTTACACCTTGTATGTCAAAGCCTAATAACAGACGAACGTAACTAGAGAATTCTCAATCGCGAGTTCGTGACTACAACCAACGAACTATAACCGAAAGACGAATGCAGGATATAAGGCTCGGTTTCCACTAAAGCGCAGACGGATGCTTGCCATATTCGACCAATCATGGGCACAGGAGAAATGAAAGACGTGATATGAATTTCAATGCATTTGCAAAACGGGCCTAAGCAGAAGACCTAAAAAACTTCTTCTTAAGAACTAAAAAACAGTAGGGAATTACGTCGTGGGTTCTCGAAGTGCACAGCAATCAGCGGCCCTGGGTCCTTGTCGGGCTGGTTCCTGGCCTGGTAGGGGACGCGGTCAGCAGTGTGGAGCCTGTTCATCGGGAACCCAGGTGGGAACTCCGCCGGGATGTACTGGATGGGCCCAATGTTCTCCTTGTCGGCCGCGAACTCGCCGCCGCAGGATACCCAGACGAAGTCGCCGTATTGATTGGCGGGCCGGTGACGCTGGTGAAAATGAGGCTTTGTTACATTCCGTGATAGATACGATTGGCGACCGGTTGAAACAAATGGAATTTATTTTTTATTAGGAGGACGTCTTTTAATAGGTTTAGGTGCAAAACTTCTAACATTACAAAGGAAAAGGACTAAAACAACCAGGCTGAGATAAAATGCACATTTTTTAATACACGTAACCTTCATTTTTGTATAAAACTCTACAACGATAGCTTTAGTTGAGCAAAGTCTAATTTTGCTTTATGCAGGGTGGAAGGGACACCGACGCTAAAACGGTTACCACGCATTCATTACATCATTCTGAAAGGCCACATAGAAATTTTTCGCCGGTTTAAAAAAAATCTGCTGTTTCCTACAAAACTGTGCTACACGGTCAAAATGTATGGAACAGCAATTTTTTTTAAACCGACGAAAAACTTCTATGTGTGGGTTCAGAATGATGTACGGAATATGTGGTAACCATTTTAGCGTCAGCGTCCCGCCCACCTTGTATAGTTTGTATACTCAACTTCTTTTGGCTCTTGCACTTTAATAGATCTCTATCTCCAACCTCTTTTCCTCCATTGAAATGCAAAAGTGTCTACCTACCTATAGTTACATTATGGTTACAACACATTTTTCAGTAGGTTTTTTCTTCAGTCAATATTAAACGGTAGTACGTACCATGGCCTCTCGGATATGCATGGGTATGTCAGATGGGATGGAGAGATGTGACGTCATGTTGTAGGGCTCTGGCATCCAGTAGTGGATCTGAACAAATAAAGCACAAGTTATATTGGCACAGTCTTATCATTTGTCAGTGAAGTTACCAGCTATCAGAAAATTGTTTGGGAGTTGGTTTACTTATTTTTAGATTCCCTTTCTTAGAAAAAACCTAAAAAAAAAAACAAATACTAATTAGGTTAGTTTTTTTATGGCTCCCTTGTCAATGAAGAATGGTATCCCAATTCGCTAGTTGCAATTTTTTATATTTTTCAATTTTCATCACGGTTGCAGAGATTTTCCAGCTAGAGTAATCTTACCCTGTTGTGAAAAATAAATAAGCAGAGAAAGAAATAAACTCACTTTCCGGATTATGGTACAGTCGAGTCGTCAGCACATCAAATTACCACAAACTGTCAAATTTCTCCAAATGATTTTAAACCATAAAATGTTGAAGGTTAAGTTCAAAATCAAATGAGAAAATTTGACAGTTTGTGGTAATTTGATGCGCTGGAGACTGTACTACACACATACATAACAGCCTGCGTACCAATTTATACTCACATGAGATAACCTCAGGAAAACGCAAGGCTTTCCGTCACGGTACCCGTAGAACTCGTCAGCGGTACATGGGGCCCACAGCCGCATAGCCATGGCACAGGGGTCGGAGCGCTGATGCTGGTCCCGGTGATTGTGGACCGAACATGGCGCTCGGGGAGGCTCCTCGGGTATGGCTGTCTCGTAGACTGGTGGAGGAAAAGTATAGCATAATCAGCCGAAAATGTGGGACTAAGGCCTCCTCTCTGACAGGGAGTGAACTGGAATCCACCACGCGAGTCCTGTGCGGAATGGGGAGACCATTCCGCACAGAAAATTAAAGTCAGAACATACTTGTGGCAGCTTCCATAAAGCCACACCATTATTTGGTCAAGTGCAAGTGGTTCATAAAAGTAAATTAGACAATTTTTAACCCACGTCCAAAAAAGAGAAGTGTTCTAAGTTTGAAGTGTGTATCTTTATGTCTGTCTGAGGCATAATAACTCCTGAACGGATGAACCGATTTTGATTAAGTTTTTTTCTTATTGAATACTGATCGGCTCAGTTTAAACAACTAAATATCAAAACATCGAGACAGCAGTAGTAGGTCAAAATTTATATTTCTACCGTACTCTTACGGGATCATTGCGTCAGTGTCAAAAACAAAAATGATCTAGAAAGGTATACTTACTCCTGAGGAAGTCATTGATTCGCCGGTACCAGCTGTGCCAGCTGCCAGCGTCACCGCCCTTGACTTGGATCAGCGGCTGATCCCAGGTGTACTCCTCAGATCGGGGCCATACCTCCAGCTCTGTTTTAGAGAACGTATTGAATTAAAGTTCAAAGAGCCTTCAAGAGTCATGATAGCTTAGTCGGTAATGAGGTTGGACCAAACCGGTACGGACATTATTGCGGCCATAATGGGTCTCTAGTACATTTTGACGTTAAAAAAATGCCAGTTAATCAGCCTAATTTGAATAGATGACTTTTGATTAGATGTAATCTATTTAGATCAGCGATATTCATTTGTTTAATCAAAAATATTATATCAGTCCCCGTAACATGTCAACCGTAGACAAGGATTTCTTTGACGGAAGAATTGACAAAATGACAGATTGTGTCGACATAACGACAGATTTCTTTGCACTATCTGTCATTTTGTCGATTCTTCCGTCAAAGAAATCCTTGTCTACGGTGGTCATGCTACGGGGGCTGGTAGTTTCGATAGTGACAGTACTACATATTTGTGTGCGGTCGGCTTGTTCGTTTTATCGAGTTACATAGAAACTCACTGGGTCTTACTTAGCAGGTGGGTGAGTTTTCGATGTGATCCACAGTACATAAACAGGGAGAAACTGACAGCGAGGTTACCTTATACACTCGCAATCTCAATGCTATTCTGAACAATATTCATTGCTTTATTTAAGTAAGGCTTCGACCAGTTGAATATTTAAAACATAATTATGATCGCAATGGATAACGAAATTCCTTCAAAATCTTTCAGATTATGAGAGAAAAGTGTGCTACACAATGGGTGCGGTTCATTTGTCGGCTAATGCCATAGTGCAAAGGCCACAAACTCCACACAGGCTGACATTTTCAGAAAATAGGGTCAGTCCCTCACCGGAGCATTCGCCTGTAATGTAATAAAAGAAGATTTGATTTTGAGCAGTACGTTATAAATAGACGCTCTCTGTGAGAGAAGCTTCGCTTGTAAAATGTGTTTGAAAATGTGAAGCCAATATCCCATTCTATGTGGAAAAGAAAAAGACAAAAGAAGACTTACCAACATAACGCTGGGGTAACAGCAGGCCAAGTAATAGTCCGACAATCGCTCCTGAAAATAAATTATACTTAAATTAGGGTACAAGCAGTTACTGTACTATTTACCTGCCTATGATAAGGTATGTAATCATTGATCCCAGCATATTCTTAAAATCGTATGGCAATTTCACTAATTAATACCAGGCTAGGTGACACACAAGTTAATGCCTACATAAAAGTGTTTAGTTGATGAAACGCAGGGCGTCGAGCGTGAAAATTCAATTGTATTAATTCCTCTAGTTTAAGTGGAATCGGGAATATATTCAATTCTATACAAGGTTTTTTTTTTTAAAACCCACGGTCACGTTCTCCGATATGTATTAAAATTCATTAATTAAAAAGCGAACTTATCTCTACTTGTCTCTTATCTTATCTTACCTAACTTCTCGTGAAATATCACATCAACTTCTACTTTGACATAAGGCCTTCGCCTTTTTCATAATAGTATGAGTTTCAAAATACTGTGTATGTTGGTAACAGCGTAAACTTTCAGTTCATACACTTGGTTTAAAAAGGTTGTTATTTACGAGTTAATTAATACAACACTTTATTACATAGATACATGTGTATAATAACGTGTTGTATTTGTATTAGTTAGGTAACTGGTCGTTTTCCAATTCATTCACAACATAATCTACATATGTAAGTACCTGCATTTCTAACGGCTAAGTGATTAAGTAGGTACCTAGGCTAGCCTGAGGGACGATGACGTCAGTGTACACTGTACAGGGTAAAGCTACAAACCTATACCCGATGTAGTAAAACCTCTACTTAGGTCATACTATGAAATATAGTGTCGCTGCACTTTTGTTGCGTATAGTTGCACATCATTCTATACATATCCAGTATAACTTGTGCTCGCATTGTATACAATGAGAGATCCCCATAAACTGGTTTTGTATAGCTTGATTGATCGTCGTGCGTCCAAGGATCTTTTGATGAGTAGCCAAAATCAACATTCACTCCGCCATCTTACTTTTTCAATTCCATAAAACACTTTTTTAAATGTTTACCAACAACGTCATTCAAGCGAAAATATCCTTGTAGGCCTGTATGGTCGGTTGACAGAGAAAAGTAGAACAGCTTCCACCCTGGTTAACACTTAACAGGGATTATGACCGTTATACCGACTGTACAAAGCTATAAAAGACTACAAAAGTTCTAAGAAGAGACCGAACGAAATACCTACCTTACTATTACAGTGGTTAAAAGAGGGACAAACTGTATGTCCTGTGTATGGAACATAAAATATGAAACATATGTTCCATGTATAAAACATGTATAGACGCCCTGTCCATATATATTTTAACATTTACTCGATACATATCTTTGTTCTTCAATCAATCAATCAATCAATAGTCTTTATTTGTAAACATAGGTTACAACAGTGTGCAAGATGTTACAATAATTGTTTTACATAATATAGTTTCTCTATGTTTTGCCATTTGGCGTACAAATATACATTTAAAGGAGGCTTTTGCCAGTTAGGTAAATTAATCTACAGGTACTAGTATTATAAAGAGGTAAAATTTAATTCGTAATATCAATATCAATTTTAATAAAAAGCATTAGGTAATGTCAGGTAATGTCAATCTTTAATGAAATACGATAATGTCAATAATAAATGGTTATGATGTCAATAAGATACTGCTAAGAAAAATGTCTAAATTGATATTGTCCACATAACTGTGATAGTCGTCATGCTTTTATCGTCATGTTACGAGCATACAAATATTTTATGTCAAAGAGATGTCATCAAAGTAGTCGTTGAGAGAGTAGTAACATTTCTGTATTAAAATAGTACATAATTTACGCTTAAAATTTACTAAATTTAGATTTTTTATTGAGCAAGGTAACTTATTAAATATTCTTTGGGCCATACAAAAAAAGCTTTTCCTCATTAAAGCCGTTCCTGCATTTGGTACTTTAAGCTCTAACTTATTTTTGTCTCGTAGTTTCCTATATTGACTTTTAAAAGCTATTTCATACAGGTGCATGTTTGTCTTAACAAATATATTTACCTCATAAATATACAGAGAAGGCAAGGTTAAGATTTTGAGACTTTTAAATAGAGGTTGACAACTGTCGGTACTTTGTAAGCCGCACATAGCTCTGATGCATCTTTTTTGGGCTTTGAAGACATAGTCCTTATTTACTGAATTACCCCAATATATTATGCCAAATCTTAGTGTGGATGCAACATAGCCATGGTAAGCCATTAAAAGAGATTCTAGGCTAACAATTTTAGACAGTTTATAGAGGGCATATGCAAATTTATTGATTTTTTTACAAATATCTTCCGTTTGAGGTTTCCAGGTCAAGTTATTATCTATAACAACACCAAGGAATCTTGTCATAGTTACCGACTCTATTTTAGTGCCCAAGTAGTTAATGTCAAGATATATATTAGGAATCCTTTGATAAAAGTGCATTATTTTAGTTTTTTCTAGATTTATGACAAGATTATTATTATTTAGCCAAGTAATTATCTTATTCAATGTCAAATTTATCTCTGCTTCGTATGTATTAGGATCGTCACATTTTACTACTACCGTGCTGTCGTCAGCAAATAATACCATCGGATGCTTTATTTCTCTAGGCAGATCATTTATATAAGTTAAGAATAGTGGAGGTCCTAACACACTACCTTGTGGGACTCCGTATTTAATAATCCTACTATTAGATCTGTATCTTCTTTCGTAACCAGTGCGTGGGCATATACGTGTTATTTCTAAAATCTGCTTTCTGTTGTGTAAGTAAGATTCAATAAGATTCAGTATGTTGCCTCTTATACCATACTTCTCTAATTTATTTAATAGTATTTTAGAATCTACGTAGTCAAAAGCCTTTGTAAGGTCCATATATATAGCACATACGGCATTTCTTTCGTCTACATTTGATAAGATAGGGCGTATCAGATCATGGATAGCCATGTTAATTGTCCTGTTCTTGCGAAATCCTTTCTGTTCATCAAGTAGAATGTTTGATTTCTCTAGGTAAGTATAAAGTGCTTTATATATGACCTTTTCAAATACTTTTGCAAATATGGTTATCAAAGCAATAGGTCTGTAATTTTTCATTAGACATTTGTCTTGCTTTTTATATAGTGGGGTAACTATGGAGGTTTTGAGATTCTCCGGGAAGATACCACTCTCAATACTTAAATTAATTATGTAACTTAGATGTGGGGCTATGTATTGAGAGACTGTTTTTATGACTTTTGTGCATATTCCATCACTGCCTACACTGTTTGTATCTCTAAGAGACCTGATATGATTCATGATGTCATGCGGCAAAGTTGGTTCCATAAATAAAGAGTTCAAAGTATTTGAATGAATGGGGATTTCTTGTGTTATGCTATGATTTGAGTTAGAGACTTGGTTAATAAAATATTCGTTGAAGGAGTTTGCTAATTCAGTGGGATTCGTGACGATCTTTGTGTCAGTTTTTATTTCAGTTATAGGTTCTTTAGGAAAGTAGGCTTTATTCTTGTTAATTACGGTCCATGTCGCTTTGGATTTATTTTGTGACGTTTTGATAAAATAATTATTTTGAGATTTTTGGGTTAAAGATATAATTTTTTTAAGTCTACGTGAATATGTTTTGAATGCATTTTTATTCTTGATAGTGGGATTAGCTCTATATTGCCACAGAAGCATACGTTTCCTTTTACTGCATTTTTTTATTCCCTTTGAGATCCATTTAGATTTTTTTGTTAATGACTTGGTAATAGTTTCGTAAGGAAAACAGAGGTCATAAAAGCATTGAAATAGATCCAAAAAATAGATATAAGCCTCATTAGGGTCCGAAGTACTGTAGATGTCTGAGAATGAGAGACTTTTTACACAATTTTTAAATTTATCTAAATATTCTAGGCAATAGTTCCTTCGTCTAACACGCCATGACTTAATAGCATATATCTTCCTAAGTTAATTTAAGACACTACCGACTTACGGTAATATTATCATAGTAATGAAACTGAGACCTAAAGATCTGAAAATCCTCACACACAATGCCTAAAAGGAAGTCTAGATCTAGTTAACATAAACACAATAAATCATTATGACGTAATGTAATTTGGCATCATCCTCTAACAAATATAGCTACGAATTCACAAAAGATTTAGAGAGAAGGCGCCATTGAGCCTGTGGCGTAATACCGCCTGTGGCTTTCGGCGCCATATAGTCTGCCCAAGAGATAAATCGATTCAAGAGCGCTAAACGGTTCAAGGCAACCAGGCGCTTTTACAATAATTGTAGTACTTGATAAACGTGCAGTCGGTGGGTGGGATTACCCAGCTGGTACAATGAACTTCCATTCAAACTTTCTAACACCGTTTTATCCCCTCTAAGGACTGAATTTTCAAAAATATTTCCTTAGTGATCACCTTTGTTTGTTACAATAGGAACCTTTTTGTGCTTCTATTAGGCTGTGTGTTGTGTAGCATTAAATATGATATATCAGTAATACAATGTTATTGTAGTTTAGTTTTTTTCGTTTTGTGCTAACATTATATTATTGACAAGTTTTTTTTTATACAATTAGTCTTTGCAACTTGTATTAGGTTTAAACGATAATGCAGCATACCATATTTTATACTTTATACCTAGGTTCAAAATCGGGGCTAGAAAACCCATGGGCACTGTATTACAAATGGTGGTAAACGCCTGGATGTATGTCTAACTAATGGACTGGGTTAGAAGGGAGGAGTGGAATGACCTGAACTAAAGTCGATGCTCCAACGGGGTGAATTATTCTTACAAAGAAGCAATGTGTCCTGTGAATCCAAGTTTGATTCCAAGCACGTAACATAACATAGCGTCACGCTTGTTTTTCACTAAGGATTAAGCAGAATTGTGTATAATATAATACATTTGGTCGTTAAAATACCATGTTACTAGCATGGGGTCCTGGGTTCGATTTCCGGGTCGGGCATAGTGTCATTGGGTTTTTCCATCAGAAATTTCTTAGTAGCAGCCACGGAGTCTGGATTTGCACCCGGTTGATGGCAATAGGCTCATGGGACTTGATAGGACTTAAACATAACTGGCGAAATTTTGCCAGTTTTAAAAACAGCTAGTTACTTTATAGTACAAAGGTAAGGCACCTGCACCATAGCTTAGAAACGACTAAATATCGAATATTTTCTAGCTCAAGAAACTTACAAAAGATAGTACGTCCCGGGGTTTGTAAAAGAGATACATATATACCCAGTCGCTCCGTAAATACTGGTGTTCAGCTGCATCCGGTAAAACTGGGAGTCGACCCCAACATGGTTGGGAAAAGGCTGAGCAGAGACATCTGACAGCTCTTGAGTATTGATAGTTGATCACTAACTGTTCACACCCGGCGAGACCTCTGTCAAACAACTAGTTTTTTGTGGATAGCTCTACTCTCTTCTCGCTTATCGAAGGTCCCTTGTCCCTAGAACAAGCTTTAACGTTTTTCGTAACGTAAATACGTCGATTTTAATAAAATAAAAAAATCTCGTTTTACAAATAATATTTTCATAATTTTAAGAATTTATTCATAATCTATGGACGATACTGATTGTGCTTGTTTGCAAACAATTGAACTAAATTGCTGTAGGAGAATTGTATTTAAAAAAAAGACGTATATACGTTATTATAAATGTCAAAATTCGTGCTACGGTGAGGGCCTCTGAACTATGAGCACTACCAACGTGTTTATTAGTTCGCGTGACCATTAGTGCATTATCCTGAAGCCCTGACGCCTCGCCCGTTACAGGAAACCTTACAAATTGTATTGCCAACTATGAGCTTTTGTTGTACCTATATTGTATGATCTAATACCATACTAAATAATTATGTAACACCCCGAAAGTTAACCTAAGAGTACACTCACATTTCGCCAGTTATGTTTAAGTCCCATGTGATAGGAGGCGAGCCTATTGCCCTCAACCGGGTACAGATCCAGACTTCGTGGAGGCTACTGGAAAAATCCTAATGGGGAAACCCAATAACACTTCTTCTTCTTCTTCTTCTTCTTCTTCTTCTTCTTCTTCCCGACCTGAGAATCGAACCCGAAAGCCTAGTCGGTCTAACCACAGTGGTCGCAAGTGCTGTATGTTATTTATACCTGCTATCTCATTAAGGTCTTATTAAAGGGGGAGAACAGCAGAGCACAAATCCAAATTCCGAGAACTACTGAAAAATTCTTAATGGAACAACAAAACGGCAATAATATTATAAATGCGAAAGTTTGTGAGGATGGATGGATGGCTGTTTGTTACTCTTTCACGCAAAAACTACTGAACAGATTTGGATGAAATTTGGCACATAAACAGTTTATAACCTGGAATAACAGATAATAAACTTTTTATCCCGGTAAATGAACCCGTGGGACAGTTACCGAACTTCACGCGGGCGAAGCCGCGGGCCCAAGCTAGTAGTGTACAAAATTAAATTATCCCGAAAATAAATATAAAAAAGGAAATACAATGATAAGCTAAAACATTTTAAAAGTACATCTATGCATTCGTCTCCAGTTGGAACCGTCTATTTCCTTGTAAATTAAGTTGATTTGACGATGAACAATTTTATTATTTAGCCCCATGACTAAATAAAAAAACAAAAATCTTTCCCACAATAATAGTTTCACAAAACAAAAAAACTTTTCAATAAACGACTCACCAATGACAAGCACGACTACAGTAATAATAACGATGATCTTGATGGTTCTTTTCTCCAGACCCATGGTGTCTTCGGTTCCTCCTCACTCCTGGCAACACGTCCCTCCTCACAGAACTCACTGCACTGAATAAGTCGCCGTCACTCTCAGAGGAGCGGAGGATGGCCGGGGGTGCCGTACATTGCTGGCTTTGGTTCGCTTTTAAAAAGTACTAGTGTCCCGCCTCGGTTCCGCACGGGTACAAACCGCGCCAAAAGTAAAATTAAAAAAAGGAGAAAGTTTTCTTCATAAGTGATTATGAAGAAAATTTTATTAAGAGTTTCATACGAAACTACCATTCGACATTTTTTGGATTATTGGGACCTTTCTGACCCGCTAGCCGAATTTTTGCAATCATTAATGAAACATATGGTAGTTTTTCGATATTGTTACGTACATCCTAAATGTGTTGTTTTTTTTTAATATCTAATGGGAATGTTGAGAAATGAGCATCGCTCAAACAAGAAAAAAAAACTTTTTGCATTTTTTAAAGATGAATCGATTTCATCCAAACGAAAAATGATATTTGTGGTCCGGTCGTTGCCGCGTTGTCATAGATTATGATAATTAATATTGATAAAATAATGATTTATCTATATGAATAATTGTTTTTTTTTCTTTTATCAAACTATCTAGGTTAAAGGTTAAATATTTCTTATAAAAAAATAAAGACAACGTAATCTATTTATGGACTAATAAATAGTAATAAAACTATATTCTATTATGCTATAAAATATTTTCCTGGATATCTCAATGTTCCCATTACTCACAATAATGCGCTGTTTTATCTGTATATCCCAGGCTTTAAAATAAGGTATAATTCGTTAATGTTTGCCGTGGGTAATAATTTCCATACTTAAGGTCCCAATGTCATTTTCTGTCAAAAAAAAAAACATTAGCAAAATCGGTCGAGCTGTCCTCAAATGATGCTTCGTTACCATAGAGCAATTGTTGTTTATTTATGTAATAGATAGATTGATTTTGACACAAGGGAGAATGGAAGAAAAAGAAAATGTAGGGAAGATGATAAAAAATAATTTTTAGACACGAAACTACCAACACAGCACAGCAGACAGAGGAGATTCAGAATATAATGCTGCTTGTTATATTTTTTATTTTTTCGTTAAGTCTTTGGTCCCGGGTGTCATTTGTAGATCTTTGACGGTCATTAGGTAGTCAGTGGCCCCGAAAGTCTGATAACCAGTCTTACAAAGGGGTATCGTATTACCCAGTACTAAATGGGTTGTGGGTGTCAGATAGGCAGTCGCTCCATGTAAAATACTGGTATTCAGCTGCATCTGGTTAGACTGGAAGCCGACCCCAATATAGTTGGGAAAAGGCTAAGCATATGATGATGACATACAGATAATATACAACGGACAGGTGAATTGACTAATTGAGTCATAATGGAAGTAAAGAGTCTTTTATTAAAGTGGAAATTATAGTTTTCCTCATCTTCCGCTATACTTTTCTGATTAGATTAGGGATCCAAGACAGTGATAAAAATTGTTTCTCTGGGACTTCGTCGAGCTTCATTGTCTCGGCGCTTTTCTGGTGGTCGCCACTGTTGATTCTGGCGTTCAGAAGTTGCAGTGGTTTGGAAAGTGCGGCGGGCTTGTCCCAATAAAAAAAAAAAAAAAGTCTTTTATTCAAATAAGGCTGAGAATTTTGAACATCAAAATAACAATATCTTGACCGCTTCCTAAACTGTGTTAATAGTTTCTCCAACCATATTACAAAGCCATCGACGAATATTTATATGTACCTGTCCTGCCTAGCCTTTTCCCATTTTTATTTAGGCAGGTTTTCATCCTAACCGGATGTAGCTGAATACCAGTACTTAACATGGAGCGACTGTCTCATGATCTCTTAAATTCAATAAATAATAAGCCAAAATCATGATGATGAATAAGTTCAAATTAATTTAGCTACGATGTGCTACGTCACCCCTACGCCGTAGACGCACGGCTACAGCCGGCGTGCGAAAGAGTGAGGCGGGCGAGGCATCGTTTCACATCTTTTCATACTTTGGTTCACACCGCGAACTACCGAAAGAGCCGACACGAATTATGAAAAGAAACTCGCCCGGCTCGCACGCTCTCTAACTAGCTGGTGGTGTGGCCTGCACTTAATAGTTGCCCATACATTTCAAATATTGATTTTGTAGAAATCAATTATGTAGATTTTTTATATTCAAGCTTAGTTTTCGTTTAGTACAAGTTGTTTATAATGATGAATAACTACTGGTTTAGAGATTTGGTGTAAACTAAGGCGTAGTGAAGATTTCGTTGTGTTTATAATCTGCATTTTTATGCAACTTTAAAATTAGTTTTCAATTCATCAGAATCTTCTTTTTATTGTTTTAAATATTAATTTTCGGCCAGCAATGTACATCATGCAGTGGGGTGGCTTGCCCCGGCGACGTAGCGCCGCCATCGGCCGTCTTCCTGGCGCCATCGGAGTACCATACACCGATTTATGTGCCCCTAGTACAAGCCAAGACGACGGGAGACGCGCGTAAGAGTAACGGGACAAAAGCGTTTTAGGTTATAATAGGTAAGATAGATCTCATTAAAACACTAATAAAATCCTTATTTTTAATAAATCCTTATTCTAACCTCGTGTAAGACGAGAAAGATAAACAAATCAAGTAGATATTAGTTATAAGTAAAAATTAAGTTAAGGATGCATTAAGGCACATCTACCGCATTGGTTATCTGTAATGGTAGATGTAAGTCGATAAATAAATAAATAAATAAATAAATAAGTATATTGACTTCGCAAGGTTGTCAATCATTATGCCGATAGTTGTACCAGCCCATAGCTGTGTGACGTTGAGGTCACTACTACATTAATTATATACAGATCACGTACAAAAACAAACAGCAGACAACTGCTGCAAGCTTATTAGTGTTCACATGTGCTCAGCATGTTTTTAAACAAAGAAAGGCCAATGGGAAACCATGCCAGTGAGTTTCTTGTAAACTATGTCCGTCGACTGCTTCCACTGGCGAAATTTGGTACCATTAACTTAATTATGCCTATTTGTTCTTTAATAGATAAATAATTTGCACCTTATTTCATCAAAGGCGACCCATCCATTTCCGCACGCAAAATACGCGCTTTGGACGTGGGGTTGGGGACACCAGCCCGTACAATACAATACACGTAAATTTTTCTATTTTCTCATTTTTTTCTTTCGTACGGGCGGGTCACATTTCCAGGATGGGTCAGGACAGATGGGCTAGAATCGTCACACAGTGGGTGCCTGAAGACGGTCTTCGTCACCGAGGCAGGCCCAAGAAACGCTAGCGTGGCGATTTAGACTCGTTCTTGACAGATTGGTCAGAGGAGGCAAAACACCGGGAGAGTTGGAAAGGAATGAGGGAGGTCTTTGCCCAGCAGTGGGACTGAAAAGATTAATAAAAAAAATCGGGTATTTATTACTACCATTACGAATTTCTTTTATTACGTGTAAAACTAAAAGCCGACGGAAGCCGACCCCAATATAGTTGGGAAAAGGCTCGGCAGATGATGACGTGTAAAACTAAAACCTATACCGGAACAACTAGATCTACAGAAAAACTACTTTCGTTCGGGAATCGAATCTGCGCCCAAAGCGCAGAAATCTTTTTTTATCCTCGGAGCCAACTCCTCTATATCAGTGTATTAATCAATAACTGGCAACAATACCAACAGGAATTGTTTGGAACAAATTCTTCTAAAGCGTCATGTTATACATGAGATAAAATTAGATAAATAATAGAAACCAATATCTTACTTAATAATATAACAGACGCGAAAGTTTGTGAGGATGGATGGATGGATGGATGGATGTTGATTTGACGATTGTTAGTCATTCACGCAAAAACTACTGAACGGATTGTTTTGAAACTTTACTGTAAGAATCCTATACTATTAAATGGGTAATCTTACTACTATTATAAATACGAAAGTTTGGATGGATGCATGTTTGTTACTCAATCACGTCAGACCAGCTAAACGGATCTTGCTGAAATTTGGCACAGAGATAGATTATAGTCTGGAATAGCACATAGGCTTTTATCCCGGAAGTACGATCCCGTAGGCAATACCCGAACGCGAAGCCGTGGGCGTAAGCTAGTATTTGTATATTTGTAATCACGTTCTCGAAAACAGTTCTAACAAGGTCGATTTGACCTGGTTTGGTCTCATATCTGGGAATTTTCGTTTTCTCTACTTTCACCTGAGTAGAGCTCGGTCGTCCAACTACTAAATAATAATAGCTTATAAAAATATTGTGTAAAATTCAACATAGGCGGGCGAAGCTGCGGTCGGAAGCTAGTTAACTATAATTAAGGAAATCGTTCGGCGATTATATAAATATTGATTTCTCTCTTCGTAAGAAAACGGAAAGTAAGGAGATCGGGCGGAAGCGGTCCAAGTAGCGTCGGTGAATGAGACCTATATTTATATTATTTTCTTGAAGCTGATGGCAAGAGCATAATTTTTTGTTATGGCGTCAAAAAAAATCCTCTATGGAGAAAAAAGTTAAACGCCATAATGCACAATTAGTGACAACAAAATCTTCTAATTCAAGAGGTATAGGGAGTGTCGGTGATTCAGACACATAATTTTAAAACTTGTTAAAAGAGGGTATTTCTTTGTTAAGAACTTAAGCAATTCGGCGCCGGGAGAAAAAAGTTAAACGCCATAATATACAATTAGTGACAACAAAATCTTCTAATTCAAGAGATATAAGGAGCGTCGGTGATTATTACTGTATGTGCGTTAGCGGTAAACGAACCATAGGCTGTTGCGCACATAATAATGTACGCATTATGGTTTTTGGGATGGGCACGTCATGAAGAAAAAGTAGTGCAATCCGGCGCATTTCCTCGACTCTATTGCAAATAGTTAATAGTAGAATCATTTATTCAAGGCCCCTTAGGTTGTACGTACAACTGTCCTGTTAGATTACTCTCAGGCAGCTCTAAGGTGTTTGCTGTGTCAAGGATTTGGTTAACGGTTCGCTTTCATCACATGACAACTAATGCGACAAACTGTGAACTTCAGCATACGAATAAACATGTCTGCTTACTCCTTTAAGGATTAAAGTCGTGAAGACTTTGCGTCCAGGACTTGGCAAACATATTATTTTCAACTCATAATAACTAATGCGACCAACTGTGAACTTCGGCAAACGACGAAACTTGTCTGCTTACCCCTTATCAGTGATGAAGTGTTGAGGGCTTTATACTAAATATACCTACTACCTTGTATTGCTTTTTTAATAAAATGAACAATTCGATTTACTATAAGTACTATTTATAACCTTTTTTTTAAGCGAATTCCATGAGCTTTGGTAACTGAAAAGCATCAAACAGAAAAAGTGTTTTGAGTATCCTAGAATCAACAAAGCTTCTTGGACCAGAGTCTATAGAAGCTTGCCCGATCTCCTTTAGTACATAAACATATCGAAGTCTGTGTAAAAGAGATGGAAGATGCTATTGTAGCATAAGTGGGACAGAGGTAGACAATGTACTCTGGAGGTTGTTGACATTGGGATCATTGCGAGATTTTATGTGTAGCACCTACTTATAGTATAGTTTTATCAGACATACTGTCGCCTACATCTTATTCAGTTTTCAGCCGTTTCTGAGAACTCGTTATTATCGAACTTTTATTCAGATGTTGTTTAACCTTACAAATCCTATCTAATAGGTGTAAAATACCCATAACGAAGCCGAAAGCACTTGTTCTCCCCGTCAATGCCATATATTTTTTGTTCTAGACCATACCTGGGAACCTTTTAGTAACGGAGATATTGGGGGTTAAAGTTCCAACATTTTCTCAAGTTTTTTTAAGTTTTTAATGTTATAACTGTACTTTAAATACCTCCACGACCCGCGTACTATTCAAGCATCAACACAATGTTTTGAGTACGTTACATTGAGTCTTACTGTTAAAACGTGATTTTTTACCCCCGAAAAAAAAAGTCGTTTCCCAGCAATACTTTTTGCATAGAATTACTTATGTTGATGTACAGAATGATTGGTTGGCTTCGTGAAGGGTCTATTTACACCCTGTATAACATACAAATAAATAAAATTGAAGTGTTGAATGAATTGAATGTTGTCCTATTTAACCTAAAGGTTGACTGGTAGAGAATGCCTTGTGGCATTCAGTCCGCCTATGTACCACTATTGTACATGAAGTTTAAATAAATAAACAATTTTTTTTTTTTTTTAATTTTTCTTTATCTGTCTTACGGTCTCTCTGTCTGTTTGTCCCGCTTAATCTCCGAAACGGCTGGACCAATTTTGAGGAGACTTTTACTGGCAGATAGCTGATGTTATAAGGAGTAACTTAAGCTACTTTTATTATGAAAAATGGATTAGGGTTCCGTGCAAAAAAATTAAAACCCTTGAAATTGTTAACAAAATCGGATTCAAATAGGGAAGCAATATTTTTTATTAAAATTTCACGGGGATGAAGGTCTTGGGGCTCAGCTAGTTACAACTATGAAGAAACATAGATTTGCTAACAAATAAATTAGGAATAGAAAATCATCCGGAGTTTGGATCTGCGCCCAGTTGATGGAAATAGGCTCGCCTCTTTTTACATGGGACTTAAATATAACTGGCGAAATGTTGTTGTATTAAAGATACATGTCTGCCTAACCCTTCGGAAGTTACAGGTCTGATGTCTATTAAGACAGTACCATGAAAAAGTTTCGCTGACAAAAATAACTGACATCAGTTTTGAAAATCAAATTGATACCCCGGTATTTAGACTTAGTTCTGCCCACCACCGTCGTGCCTAAGCTTGAAGATACACTTACTATAAAACAAACAAACACATAGATTATATAGGGGTTGATGACACGTTGATCGGATTACTGGGGGTGAGTGAATAGAACTAGTTGATGTACACATTTGTATATAGATTGATTGGATATACTTTGTAATGGGTTTTTATTAGTTAAATTAAATGAAATTATGCAAGGGTTGGAAGCGTTGGAAAGAACCAATTTCTTTGTTCTAGACCATACCTGGGAAACTTCTAGTTACGGAGATTTTGGGGGTCAAAGTTCCAACTTTTTCATTTTTTTATATACACGTTTTTAATGTACAATTTTTAGTTTAAACTCCTCCACGACCCCGTACTATTCAATCCATCAGCACAATGTTTTGAGTGCATTACATTGAGTCCTTACGTAAAACGTGACTTTTCACCCCAAAAAAAAAGTCGTTTCCCAGCAATATTTATTTCGTAAAGTTACTTAGTTTGATGTACAGAATGCTTGGTTGACAGCTTCGTGAAGTGTCTGTTTACACCCTGTATTGTTTAATTCAGGTTTTATGCGAGGCTGCTATTTAGAAAATATTCGTACAATAATATAAAGCTAAAGTTAGGTAGGTCCTTTCTTCTTTGATTTAGTAATAATCGGAACGACACGCTAATTCCTTCAAATTGAGATGGTAACCAAATGCTACATTCTTAATTTGGGAAAATTCGCAACATCGACAAAGGCCCGTGTCGGCGACATTTTCGCGCTCACCCTCTGGCGCCGGGCAGTCGGGGATGTTCTCACCCCGCACCCCTTGTGCCCTAGTTACGAACCACGGGTTGTTTAGCCACAGAGCATTGTACTCATATAGAACTGACGTCATACTACTGTCCTAGTCTTTACGGAAGAGGTGTATTCTCACAGCATTACCTTGTACGTAATCTGGATTCGTTGGAGCTAACTACGAAGCTTGATAACATTGTATCTAGGTAGGTAGACTGGCTGATTTCTATTAGCAAGAGGGCCTAGAGTCCAACAAGGACACAAGCTAAAGTGATGATCGAAAAAGCCAAAATCTACATACACCACCGAAACAGACACCGGCGCAGCAATGATAATATATTGCCAGTAGTCCAGGCCTCGGATCTGCTGTCAGTACTGTTTACTGATTGTGATTGATTCAAGGAGTTCGTAGCTAAATAATAACAGCCGATCGGGCCGATCTTCAAGGTTAAGCAGCGCTTGTCAAGGTCGGTCCGTGGATGGGTGACCATCCAGTACTCATACCGAGTTACCTCCGTGCCTCGGTAAGCACGTTAAGCCGTTGGTCCCCGGTGTCATTTGTAGATCTTTGACAGTCTTTACAGGTAGTTTGTAGCCCAAAAGTCTGACTACCAGTCTTACAAAGAAGTATCGTATTACCCCGTACTAACTGGACTGTGGAGGTCAGATAGGCAGTCGCTCCATGTATGTATTCAGCTGCAAACAGGAAGCCGACGCCAGCTAAAGGCTAGGCAGATGACGTATTCTGATTTATTGACTAAAATAAGAAAACTGTCAAAAGTCTAATTTGTAGTTCACATGAGCTAAGAACAAATTCTCGCTATGATATAATGTTTAAAATCTATATTTTTTTCCTATTTAAACTTTTCGCACACTAATAAAAAAGTACAAAGGTGGCTAGACAACCAAAGGTGGTCGATCTTGATTTAATTCCGCAGGAGGTTCATCGGCGTGTTAGGTTACGTTTTGGTATTAATCTAGTTTTTATCGACCTATAATAGTTATGTCTATAATATATGTCTTAAGAATTTGGGTAGATATTTTTACTGAAGTGGGGGTTCCTGCCTCTTATTGTCTTTTCCCACCCCATGCCACCACGTTCATCGATCATCCACCCTAATTCTTTTTACAACTATTACGCAGCGGTCACTAAACAATGTTCAGGTCCAGTACCGCAGTGTCACTTCGGTGTGGGAAGGAGGTGGAGCTATACAGGACGACCAGCTCCATCTCTTGCTCATAATGTAGGCCCTCCCATTCTAACTCAGATACTCCATAATTCGTGTCGATACTCGAGTACAATAAATTATTTGTGTATTACTTTTCACGTTAATCAGTCTAGAATCTAGATACTGTAGGAGTACCTCATAGTTAGGTACTGTTATCTCACGACTAAAATACGTCACCATCGCGTGACGAAAGATCAGCACGCCTCCCTAAGCGGGATGATCTAAGAAGACAACATGTCACTCCTCGTGATCTTAATTAGCATTAGAAGCTATAACGATTAGTTATTTTTACTTTAGGTGATAAAAATAGATCGTCACTGAAAAGCTAGTGTTTTATATTCTGGGAACAGGGCATGATAAGAGAAAAGGCTTTTTGGGACCTAGAGGGCCCAATGCGCCTAACACGTACGGTTTTCTTCAACATTTTAAATCGATAATACAATGACTAGGTATCTTAAAGCATTTTGGTTTACTACAACAAGCACATAATGATGACCCATAGATGCGAATAAAGTTTACAAATTAAGTAGGTAAATATTATATTATGTGCCTTACTAGGCCACTGAAACAATCCAATGACAATGAATGAGAGCAAAATCGAACATAGGCAAATAGACAGATCAATACCCAATACATAGCCAGAGTTTTAATAAGATTATACCTATTTGGGATCAGTCCTGGCAACATTACGGATAACGTACAGTAGGCCACATGAGTCGTACTGGTAACCTAACCAGGCCAGAGCTGGCCTCTTATTCTATTGAAACTCCGTACTTCGCGAGGCCAGCTCAAGGTCAAAGTTATCAACGACATGCGATCGATTATAAATTTAAAAAAATATCACGTTGAGTTAATAAATAGTTCTTTTTGTGTCTCTAACAAAGAAAGAGAGTGGGGTCAGCATGTCTATGGACGGCAGCGTTCCTTTCAAACCGTGCAAAACACTGTTTTCACAACGTCGACTGCTTGCTCCATCAAATCCAGTCAGTCCTTGGGGTTGTGTAAGCCAGTGGAGTTTGGCTTTGATCAAAACAGCAAAAGTTCTATTGCAACAAACTAAAATGGAAGGTTATTCAATGTAAGTACGATTGAATTTGCTTTGTAGTACTAGCATAATCAGCCGATAATGTTTATTTTATTGTTTTTTTATTTTATTGTGTTAGGGTGGCTTACAGCTAACAATACACAAATTAATAGCGAGGCAAACAACAACAAGCCATTTACAAGCCTCCACAGTTAGCATTAAACTATTGTTGCACAAACTAAGAACTAAGAACCAAGCATAATATCAAGAACTAAGCATAATGCAGTAACAAATACAGATTAAATATTAAATTAAACGCCTGCACAAGCAGGCACGCAGGCGCAAACACTACTAAGATTCATCATCAACAACACAGCTTTTAGACAAGGCAGTACTAATTGTCTCTACGCTGCTCGCAAACAAATCGATTGATGGGTGTTCGTTCATTACAACTTGGTTAAATGCTTTGATTGAGCGAGGCAAAAAAGAATTGCTACGGTAAACTGTACGAGCGTAAGGAGCACGAAGAAGATTTCTCAAGCGAGAATGCCGAGGTGGAACATTCAGGGACAGCTTAGAAAGAAGTTCAGGACACTCGATCCTTGACTGTGCTATTTTCACTAGGAACCGTATATCAGATATATTTCGCCGAGTTACAAGTGAAAGTAAGTGGAATCGAAGGCATCGTTCCTTGTAACTCAGATAAGGGATTTTAAATTTATAACCTAAGTATCTCGTGAATTTCCTTTGTATTCGTTCCAATCTGTCTGAATGCACTGCATAATTCGGATTCCAAATTTGACTACCATATTCGAGGTGACTGCGGACGTAAGCACAATACAGAATTTTCAGGGTTTTCATTCTCTTAAACGCAAAATGTTCCCACTGCTGGGACACAGGCCTCCTCTCTATGAGAGGGAATAGCTTGTTATCCATCACGTCGGCCCAGTGCGGGTTGGTAGATCGGTAGATGTTACATGTCTTCGAATTTGTGGTTCCACAAAATGCTTCCTCTCTATGGTTTCGTTCACTGTTTTGGAAGCAGTGGTGATTAAATAAATCAGACAAAGTAATGCGCCTGTCTGGGTTCGAACCCACGTAAGTTGTTGCCGTTACCACTGAGCCGCCACGGCTAATATTTGTAGTACTAAAAACTACTTTGTATCACTAGATAATTAAACAATACAGGCCGCCTGCCCGGCTGTGGACTTCTTTTGGCTAATACGATGAGATAGCTTTGCACTTCCGTCATCCATGTGAAGCAGCAGAGGTAGAATGTAGTAAGCAATGCCAACTTTATTCAACTCTTGGAGCTTTTATTGACTTCATTTTCAGGAATAGTGATTTTTTGTAGAGGTCGCATTTGCTCAAAATAAAACACAGAGCATTTATTTTAATTAGACCGTTGCAGGCACTTTTGAAGGTCAAAAACAAAAGGATGGAGCTACAGTCCTACAAGGCATAATAATATAACTTGTGAAATTACTGTAGTCGGTCATTCCAAAGCGTCGATTTCTAAGGAGAGGAATGGGCAAGGAACTACATGGACACTCTTTTGCTGCTGCTATCACAAACCAGTGTTATTTGCAAAATAAATTTCTAGAAAGTTACAAGATAATGACTTCTTACGAAAGCAGAAACTGAATTGCAATTGTGTGATTTCCAACGTCTTTTACTGCCTTTTACGATAGGAGGGGAGCATCATGAAATAAAACACCAATAAAAACCTATTGGAACCAACTATTGCGTGTTTATTGACTCTCCGTCCAGAAAACATTACATAATTCATAAATATTCAGTAAAATTTTAAATTTTATTAACTTTATTTGAAGCGTGACAAACAAAAGTTAAAATTAAGTGGCGCCCTCTGGCTTATTCTAAAACGAATATAAATTAATCGCCGACTATGTGGCTATTGCTAATGGCGCTTGGCAGCCGGCCTGGCATGACCTCGTGACGACCTTGGCAACCGTAGCGAACAATTGGCGACCTTGGCGACTAACTGGTGACCATGACCTTACACAACACTTAAAACAACTAACACAGCCGGTAGAAACCGGCTACCACCAATTAACATGACTAGTGATCAACAAACGATCTTTTGGCAGTGAGTTGATGAACTTGACCAATTGGGGGCTCGATGACCTTGGCCGGCGATCAGTTGGTGACCTTGGCGGCCAATTGGCGGTTAGGCCTTCGCCGCGCAGAACGCGTGGGACTCTTCTGAATTGGGGGCTATCCCTCAACTATAAAACCAGTAAGTTGGAAACGCTTATTTATAATGATGACGACTAGCAATCTGCGATCCTCTAAACTGGTTACACGTTGTGGGATAGCCCCAGTTGAGCAAGATGAAGAAGAAAGATGACGCTCAAGGGTCCCATGTCATGCATTCTGTACGGCAGAGGCTTCGCTTGGATGCCAACTGGCAGCATGCGGCCAGCTTAGGCGCGGTCCACCATCAGCTCGAAATGCACGGAGCCACGTCGCTCGTAGCGGTCGTAGAAGATGTTCTTGGCCCATGCCTTGCATTCTATGTTGATCAGGACGCCCGCTGCAAAGGAAGAAGTTTTATTTAATGAACACCTTACAATTTTGTTATAATTACAACTTCCATGGTTCCTTTTTACCGGAAAAACGAATTTACGCCCCACTCGGCCGCCCGGGGATATTACTTACCCTGGGTTTTCAAAGATCCCCGTGTTACTCCATTTTCCCCAATATCCCTAGTTGGATCGGATCTGGCTATTTACCATCATGAAATTTTAAAATGGTTCGATTTTTTTTCCTGATAATTAAGTAGTTGGAACCATCAGCACCATGACGTAAAAAACAGGATACTTACTCCTCGGCTTCTCGAAGAGCACAGCGACGAGGGGGCTGAGGTATCCCTCCTTGTTGGTGAAGGGGTAGTAGTAGGCAGGGAACCCTCGGCGCGGGATGTACTGCACGGGGCCGATGTTCTCCACGTCAGCGGGGTTCTCGCCGCCGCACGACACCCATACCGTGTTCGCTTCGGGCTTGCCGGACTGGTAGAGGAAAAAGAATTGAATCATAATTCATTTAGACTGCTTGTTATTTGTCCAGTTGAAAGTTTTGATCCTAATATCCTATTATTTTATTATAAAAGAAGTAAGAACTTGATATTTTCTGTGTTCGCAATGATGAAATTGACAGATCACAGACATAATTATTTGAAACATTAGCATTACTTATACATATATATCACTCTCTACTTATATATATATATCATTAGCCAATAATTTTCTCAAAGATGAGAAATAATATACAAAAAGAAAAGTGCCTCCTGATCCTGACATAGGTGATGCAAGGGTGGGGTGGGAATGAAGATGTCTCAGTATACTTACGACCATCTTGATGTGCTGCTTCAGATCGTCGGGCATCTGAGTAGGTAGGTCCTCAGTGTTATTGTACGGCTTCGGAATCCAGTTGAAGATCTGGAATATATCACAGAAGGCATTAAACTACTGCATCGTCACGTAGTAAAATTGTAAATTAATGAGGTTAGTAGTTTCAGATGATGATTTTATAGGTGGTTGGTAAGTGGTGGTTGCCATTTTCCATTTTGATAACATAACATAAGTTCACGCGTGTATTTACGACGTCGTAGTATTTGTTCTTTTTTTAATCACATTGATAAGATTAATACACAGATCATTCTGCGGGCTATCTTGTTCTTCTTCGTGTCGGTGATTCCCATAGGCTTCGACCAGAACTCAGCCACATCGACGGTGTTGGAAGTGGCTTCGGACAGATCCCTTAGAGTGCAGGTGGAGTGGCACAAAGAGCAGGTCAGGAGATGGGTCATGGTTTGGGACGAGCCTCCACATTCGCATTCAACTTTACCGGAATACCCCTACCGGACCAAGTTCTACCTGCAGCGGCCCACCTGGCTTCGAAGTCGGTTTAGAGTCTTCCAAGTAACGGTCTATTTAGCTGCTGTCTGTGCTAGCTGATACCTCTCCAGTTACGGAAAGTATGTCCTCAACACTGATTTTTCATTTTGGTGTCCTCAGTGTACTATTTAGGGTCCACCTCTGCCTAATCCTTTGGGGACTACAGGTGTATTTTACTAGACCCATAATGGATAAAATGTTAGAGTAGTCAGATGACAGCTGATCTCAATGGTTAGTGATGACGAAGATCTCACCTTGTTCAGCTTGAGGAACACGCAAGGCCCAGCTTCCTCGTAGTTGTACTGGTTAGCGGAGGTACAGGGGTGGAAGTCATCGACAGGCACATCGCAGACCTGCTTCTCGCTAGTAGCGTAGGAGGTGGGTGAGCAGGGGACTCGGTTCTCGGCGCCACTAGCCTCGCCAACACCACTGCCCTTCTTGCGGTACTCTGGAAGGAGTAATTGTGTTTTATTTGGTAACATTTGTGTTTAGTGTTAACGATGCGGGGGTCGTTAACCTGTGGTTGCTAGCCTATTAACATCATGTAGAAAACGCTAAAAATGAAAAATAATGTCCTGTGACTAAAATACTAGATATATTCAACTGAATTTTTGTATGCAGACTAGGAACATCATGAGGAACATCTGTTTAATTTATTGTCGTATTGTCGTCGCCACCCTGTATATTGGTTTGGGTGGATGTATGTTTGTTACTCAATCACGCCAGAACGGCTGAGCGGATCTGGTTAAAATTTGGCACAGAGATACTTTATAATCTGAATTAACATATGGTATTTTTTATCCCGATATCTCGTGGGACGATTACCGAACTCCACGCAGGCGAAGCCACGGAAGCTAGTCCTTTATAAGTGCAAATTAATCCTTTAGAACACACAATCTCTTTACTGGGCTATGGGTCTTATTCCAAGAAGAAGCACTACACACTAGTCAAAATGAACTTTATTCATATAAAATTAGAGTTCAGACTCATATAAAACGCGTTATTACAAGGAACATTACACATGACGTTATTCATTGCAAATGACTTTTCAAAAGCAATCTATTCGAATGCGCTAATGGTGAGGGTAGCCTTGGAGAGTGATTAGCGGAACCCAGTGTTGATTAAAAGCAACAGCACGATGACCTATTAAGATAAACTCTGTGCAGTTCAGGGAACGGTTTGCAGACTAATTTCCATCTGACCAGAAATGATTTGCTTAGCTCGATGAAGAACAGTCACTAGTAGACCTTGCCAAGTGTAGTATGCTTGAGCTGGCAAATTGCTTTGTCATTTTATATAAAGATGACCAGATCAGTCAAAATAGATCAGCAGTCTCTCCATCTGTATTTGATTTACCCAATCTTCGGGTAGACCTTTCCAGCTGTCACCAATCATCTTGGGACGACCACTGTCCCATCTAGCATGACCACGCCCTACCTTACATCATCATCATCATCTGCCTAGCCTTTTCCCAACTATATTGGGGTCGGCTTCCAGTCTAACCGGATGCAGCTACCGCGCCCTACCTTACGTTGGCCGATAAAGTACTAGTCACCATCGAAGCTGCTAACCCTGCATAATAAGGCCATACTTACGTTCCAGGTAGTCGTCGACGATCTGCGCCCACTTGAGCACGGATCCCTTGTCGTTAGCCCTGTAGTAGATCAGGGTACTCTCCACGTTGGCGCTCTCAGGCATTGGCCGGAAGCCGAGACCTGGACAGGATAAAAATACCATTAGTTAAAAGTATACTACAAAAAGTACTACAGCAACGTAGTATAAAAAGTATTACAGCGCCATCTCAAACAAAGAACTAACATCAATTCTGAATCGCGCTATTAAAGTTATTCGCGGCTATAAGACCACAACTGTGTGAAAAACCAGCCACAACACCCGTCTGGCCGGAGGATTCTCCCTTTTCTATGGGGGGTGAAAAACTTTACACCCCGTTCTTCATAACCCTAGAGTATCATTTTTTCCTGCCTTCTTCCCAATTTATTTGGGGCAGACGCAGCATGTCATCTTCTCCCATTCTTCTCTTTTAGACATCTTCTCGTAAGACTTATTCATTAGTTAAAAGTAATCACTCAACATCTCTTGATGATTACCTCCCGTTAATGTTACCATTCGTTGTTAGTACCTAATTCGATTCCTGTAATTAATCGTTGGTGCTCGTAAATTTTACTGGCTGTTGATATATAGGAATCGAACATAGAATTGGAAGTACACGAAGAACATAGGAGTGGAATAATTTGATTTTATTATTGGAAATCCAATCATCTGGCTCCTTACCTGGATTAGCTCCAATGAGGGATCCATCTAGCTGCCACTTGGGCATCTTGGAGTCCAGGGTCTGATAGAAGATCGCCAGCATAGCGGCGAAGAAGCCCACGAGAATCGCATAGAAGATCAGGTAAAACAGCAAGATTTTAGCTGTGGACAAATCATGCAATTTATTAGTAAAAGTAGGGTGTGTTCATATGACCTACATATATGGTGGTATGGTCCAGCCTATGTCTTCTATGAAGATCCTTAAACAGGAGTAAGTAAGGCAAAAGTAAAGATCTTGAGTATACAAAATATTGTTAAACATTTTAAAAGAGCATCTAACGATGGACATTTTTTAGGCCATTCTTCTCCATACGAAACTACCCCTTGCAAATAGGCAATAGAAACAATTCTCCTAGATAGATAGAAACAAATTTCATTTGTTTTTAAGTTTGCCGTTCAAAAGTGCTTTTTAATCGCCTAATTACAATGGTTTGACTTAGACGTGTGACCTACTCAGTTCACGATAAAACAATCTATTAATAACTTGACGACGTCAAATATTCGCTTAATTTCGGCCTTCAAGTTCAACATAACGAAAGAAAACCAAAAACTAAAATAGGTACAGCACGCAGCTCATAAAAATCAGCTGTAAGGAATGAATAAGTAGGTAAGGGTTGGCCCCTTGGCCCCCATTCTCACGCGATTGACATCTCCATGTTATTATTACGTGCGTAACGCGACCCTATTTCATGAGTAGGTCACGAATCACGGTTCGTCTTTTGAAAAGGGCTACTAACATCTAATAGGTACTCGATTTAAATCCACTAAAAAAAAAAGTTGAAACAAGTATGACTATATAAGGTCCCATTAAAATAGATGGACAAATTTTAACACGTTCAGTACGTCTAACCAAAGATAGCAAGCAAAAAAACACTGATTAAAGTGATTTTATTTTGACCTAAAATCATTGGATAACCAACATTTTTAGTGTATTTTCGTTAGCTGAATTTTGCTGGTAAGTATCTAATGCGTATTTATAATTTTTTACCATTGTCCTTATTTTGGTGTTATGAATGATTTCTAAAAGTTTGTCCATCTATTTTAATGGGACCTTATATATAAAAGGTCATAGTTTGTTATTATAGTATTAGTTTCAAGATCCTGCCTGGAATGCCTCGTTGGTTTAGTGGTCGCAAGCGCGACTGCTGAGCATGTGGGCCTGGGTTAGGTCTGGCAAAGTGTTATTAGTTTTTTCCATCAGTATTTTTTCAGTAGCAGTCTCGGAGACTGGATTAGCGCCCGGTTGATAGCTATAGGCTCGACCCTATGTTTAAGTATAAGCTATGTTTAAGTCCCATGCAATAGCATGGGACTTAAACATAGCTGGCGAAATGTGGGTGTGGTATTAGGTACATCTCTGCTTAACCCTTCGGGGATTACAGGCGTGGTGTTATGTTTTGTGTTTCAAGTTGTAGCGCAAACTTTACTTTAGGAATAGGTCTAAAAATTGTTATGTAATTCTAAAAAACAAATATTTTTTTACTCGTACGCAGCATAGATATATTAAAATCCCGTGTCACTACGTTCGTACACGCTAACCTCCGAAGTCACCCAAAAGATATCAAAGAAATGTTGTGAATGAGTTAGGTTGGATCCAGCTAGAAAGATAAGACAGTTTTGAACCCGATAGGTGGCGCCGTATGAAGCCGGGTCAGGTCGCAGTACAAATATTCTGTATCAAAAGCAATTTTTTTCATTATCTTAAACATGAAAAGTAAACTTCAATATTGGACCAGTCTCCACCATCTATAAATAAATAGTGATTTCAGCTGAAAATAGTCTGAACCGCTATAATTACCATGCCACGAGCACACGCACATAGTTAATACATGTGTGTGGTCGATGATGCCGATAATTGGTCACAAGTGGCGACAATAGGAGTTTCCTATCAGACTACCGGCCGATCACTGACCGCATTTTTGACTTCCTACACTACTGAATATCCGCAGTTCCTTCAAGTTTGTTTACTGAAAAGTTACGGTAGCTGGAATTTATGACGTCCATACAAGGTGTAAGGTTGGGGGAGGCCTATGTCCAGCAGTGGACGTCTTACGGCTGAAATGATGATGATGATACAAGTTTAGGACTCATGAAAATGATTTTTTTTTAACATGGGACTAACTCTGACATCGCAACAAACCAAATGCCCCTTTTTTTTGTTCGTATAACTCGACAAATCTAGGAAATAGCTTCGTACACAATTTCAAAGGTGGTGCCACAGTAAAAGTTGTTCATATTTTCTTAAAGTCCCGAAGTAAAGTGTCTTTAAGTGTTTATCTCTATGAGTCAGTGATACTTGAATTAAAATGAGTTTATTATTTTTTCCTTTATTTATATTTTTACTAATTATTTACATTTTTAAATATTCCTTAGAAAAAAAAACAATATATAAAACATTTAAAAATATAAAAAAATTGTAGCCCACAGCTATCGGGAACAGGGTTCAAGCTACCGGCGGTTAGGGCTCCAGAGACAGGAACCTCCTAACAATACGAGCCGTGTCCAGGAGTACCGCTTTCTGAATCAAGCCCTTGATCCAGCTGCCTAACGAGAAAGTCCTCAGGTATTGGTCGAGGCTCTTGGCAATTAAGCCATGGGCTGATACAACTATCGGCACAATGATCGCTGAGTCCACATCCCACGTGTCGACAACCACGCGAGCCAAATCAAGATACTTGATTTACTTATTTTTCTCGGCTTTCACGAGGTTCTCATCATGCGGGACCGTTATGTCAACAATCATTGCGCGCCGCTCTGATCGATCCACCACCACTATATCAGGCTTATTGGCTACAATATTCCTGTCAGTAATTATGGATTGATCCTAGTACAATGTGATACTGCCATTTTCGAAAACTGGTTGGGGCACATACTTATAGTACGGCACTTCCAATTCCACAAGGTTGTATTTTAGAGCAAGTTGCTGATGGATAATCCTGGCCTAGCCAGACGAGAACACCCGGAGGTAATGTGACGGATTGATTCGCCTGGACGGTGGCATGCCCGACATATGTAAACCGTACCGTCCTTCCCAATAAATCTCCGGTAGTTATTCGTCATCATAACTTCATCCATAATTGCACAGACAAAACCTTCCGTTTCTCCGAAGAGGTCCCCGGAACGTAGCCAGGCTACGGACGCTAATAGGTCTACATCGGGCCCATGTAGGGCCCGGAAAAAGCGTCCGTGAAGCTCCTTACTCTGCCATACCTCCATGCGGTCGTTAGTGTCAAGCACTGTAGGTTTGCGCCAGTTCTCTTTAGCCAAGGAGAGCGGGGTGAGGCCCTTGTCCACCGCGACCACATCTCGATGCATCCCCACGTCGGTTTCAAGAAAATATTCCCTGAGACTGCAAATCTCGCGATTGTGGAGAGTCTTAGCGTTTAAAAAGCCTCCACCCCCACACCTCCGCGGGATGTGATACATTCGATATGCCGTCAACAATGTACGGACCCTCCTATCCAGAGCGTCTAGTTCTGTTTGAGTCCATTTGAGTATGCCGAAAGAGTACATCAAAACCGGCATGACCCAACAGTTGAAGGCACGTACCTTATTGCCGCCTGATAAAAGACTATTAAATACTTTTTTTAGGCGGCCAAAGAAGCGCTCCTTCAACGTTTGCTTCATGTCAGCAACATTGATGCCCAGCGCTTCCGACATACCCAAATACTTATAGGTTTCGGTTGCTGAGAGGGATCTAAGATTTATGGAATCCGAGAGCTGGGTTCCCACAGATTCCACAAATATAATATTATTTTTATTTTTAAAGTATTTATTTATCTATAATTCTACTCAGTGTCTTTATGGTATACGAATCGGAATCAAATCTATTTTATCAATACCTTCTTACAATTATCCTTGAAAACGAAACTTTTATACTCGTGCCAACTACAGCCTGATTAAAATATCGCCTATAGTGCGTCAATGAGCGCTAATCAGCAGTAATGTCATCGTTATATCACTTCACTTCACGTTACGTCGCCAAACAGTGGCATTTAACGTGTGCTTGCAAAGGATTCAGAATTAGGCCGCCGAGTTAGTTGGGCTCAAGGTAATGTACTGTAGGGCAATTAATACGCTTTATTTGTTTTGAAGACGACTTAATTAATAAGTATGGGCTTAGGCTTTGCCGAGGTTGGTCCGTAGATGAGTGACCATCCAGGCCTTGGACAGCATGTCCAGGCGTTGGTTGCAGCTGTCATTTTTTGCAAGAGCAGAGATACAGCGAACCGCTACGTATCGTATAATCGTATTCTCTTCATGTTTTACACTGGTTACTGGCACCTAATCAGCTGCACCCGGTTAGTCTAGAAACAGTCCCAAATACAGTTAAGAAAAGGCTAGCCAGATGATGATAAGAACCCGGGAAAGACAGACAGACATGACGTTCTACAAAGCCATACTTTTACCCGAATGCAGCGGAGCCCAAAAAGTTGGTAATGTTTTTCTAAAAGTTGATGCTCTATGTTATCAGCCTAGAGTATCATTGTTTGTTTCTTTTAAAAATAAATAATAATAAGTCTAGCCATTTCTAGATTACGCGTGTCTGCTTCTCCGTATTTGTGATGACTGATAACCTTAGATAACTTGAGCACGTTTTTAAAAACATAATATTTAGTAGATAGCTTCCAGTTAGCTACGCTGACTCGCGAAACTAATTATGAGCAAAGAGTTTTGCATTTTCCTTTACTTTTTTCCAGTTTCAATAGCTTTTCAGATGAGCGTTCCACAGCGCTCTGAAAGTCTGAACTCGTTGATCAGACTCCGGGGAAATTGTGGAAAAGTTTCAAGTAGTTACAGCTCAAAAACTAGCAACTAGCTTCATTCCAGTTTAATTAGTTCACATGTATTTCAGCCCCGGAGTAGCGATGTAGTCCAAATATTTGTGACTTGGGGAAAATGATCCCTCGACCCATAAGGATCATGCATCCACTCACACACATAAAAGTACTTCATCAAAAAGTGCAAAATAAAAAACCGGCCAAGTGCGAGCCAGACTCGTGCATGCAGTGTTCCTTACCATCGTAGGGGAGAACCCTTTAAATTTTAATTTATTTTTATTATTTGTTGTTACACATTCTGTGAAAATTTCAACTGTCTACTTAATACGGATCATGAGATTCAGCCTGTTGACAGATAGACGGACGGATGGACAGCGGAGGCTTAGTAATAGGGTCCCGTTGGTACCGAACCCTAAAAACAGAGTCCCCCAAATCTTCCTCCCTTCACCATTTCCTAATGTCTTAAGCTGGGGCGAGGAATTGACGGAACAAATTCTCCAGCAACAGAATCATGTTTGTAGGTAAAATTGTTCCGAACATAACACGATTTACAATTAAACCAATTCACGTGTTCGTTCGTAGGAAGATATCGTAAAAATAAATACACGACTCACAATCGATTCGCCGCCATTAGAACCTATCAAACCGAACATCAGTGGCGTAACGATCGCTATACCTAGAAGCCGCGGCTTTTCCTGGGACCAATCAATTCGTCAATATTGTATGCACCCTGCACCATTGCAAATATACGTCATTATAGGACGATGTACGGGCCAAGGGTCACGGAGCATGCGCAGACGAAGATCACCTTTCGACCTTTCGGGCTGGAAATGAGGAAGGATGGAGATAGAATCTAGGATAGACTATTTTGTGCTTTATTTAGTGGGTGTGGCTCCTTTTCTATGAACATTTATGAAATAAAGTCATGTATCTAAGTGACAGCGTTGTACTTCTATACTTCGCGATCAATGTTGATACTTTCATCGTCATTTAGAGGTTGGTTTATGTGTGTAATAGGCACCATAATAGGTTAAAGAAAGAGAAAGAAAACTCGATGCTTAAGTTTAGAGTCGTAAGACCGTGCGAAGCAGGGACGGGTATTATAGTATAAAATAATGATGTAATAACCTTTACCTATAAAACCACGTAGACATTCATTGTCATTACGATGGCTAGGATCAATATTTGTCGTCGCTGTAACAGATACAGGTGTGAGGCGCTACCTAGAATCGGTTCTCGCTGTGCACTTGTAAACCGTTTTAAAAGTTCACTGTGTCAACCAAGTTTTGATTAATTATTATTCATACTGAATTATTGCAATGAAAACGTTAACGTTTATGTGATGCTTGGTAACGTACCATGTGGACTATATTTTGATGGCAATTAAGTCTTGCTACTGGGGTAATATTTAAAAAAAAAAAAGAAAACGCCATGAGCTTTTGTGAAACGAAGGCCATGAGAAAGATCTTTGCCCAGCTATGGGATCATACAGATTGATGTAAATTTAATTATTAATTGTTATATAGTTATAGTTTGTTGTTAGTTTCTTTAATAGTTTTTAATAAAGTATATGGTTAGTTTACTTAATAAATATTTATTAAAGTAAATGTAGAAAAAATTACAAAAAATTCAGGAAACATGTTTATTTATTATTCGCAAACCGACCACTTACTACAAATTAATTTATTATACCTTTTGTACACGACATTGTCCGTGTGGACACAATTTTGTTGTTTACCACAAAAACGTCATTCGTGTTATCAATGTTATTGTGGCTGGCGGGGACTATATACTTATTTTTTGTCCGACTGTCCCCGAAGGAAGAAATAAAGTACGTAACATAATGTTTATAAAGTATGACTGGTTAAACGAGGAAGTCCGAAGAACATTCAGGGAAATGAAAAACCTTCTCCATACATTTATGTTCAGAGCTGGTCCCATAGTAAAAGTCTTACTACCTACATACCCTTATCATTACTATTCGCTTACCCATTCATAGTGTAAAACCTCATTTTACCGCGGATGAGACTGGCCCTTTTCACACGCTTGAGGGCGTCATTAAATGAGACGTCGTGAAGCCTAGAGTAGCGTCAATCTGTCTACCAAGCAAGTATAGCTACAATGGAATTCTTCCCTCTTTTTCCGGTCATTAAAGCTTTTTATGATTGAGGAGCTTGTGGCTACATAATAACAGCCGCTTGGGTCAATCTTCAGGTTAAGCCGCGCTTGTCTAGGTTGGTCCGTGGATTGGTAACCACCCGTTAAATACCGAGTTTCCTCCGTGCCTCGGAAAGCACGTTAAGCCGTTGGTCCGGGCTGTCAATTGTAGATCTTCGACAGTCAGTGGCCCGAAAATCTGACAACCAGTCTTATCAAGGGGTATCGTATTACCCAGTACTAACTGGGTTGTGGAGGTCAGATAGGCAGTCGTTCCATGTAAAATACTGGTATACAGGTGCATCCGGTAAGACTGGAAGCGGACTCCAACATAGTTGGGAAAAGGCTAGGCATATGATGAAAGCTTTTTATAATGTTTGTGATCAGATGTGGACGATAAGGTCGTCCACATCTGATCACATGATCCGTCTATGAAAGCAAATAAATAGTTAAAATGGATTTATTTTATAAAACAAAAACTCCCTGATTTTCTCATTGTCTCTTTCGATAACTACTTTGACATGAAGTTTTTGCTACACCACCTCCTCCAGAGAGCTTAGACAAGTGAAAATTGCATTCAAAATGTTTCGCAGAGACTTTCAATGGTATTGAAAAAACTTTTGGATAGCTCATGTCAGTCCCATAAACATTATAGTTCTGACTTCAGCATGTGACATCCTGATAGCTACGGAAAAAGAGACATTCTATTCATAACATCGCGCCTATAATCTCCGAAGGTTTAGGCAGAGGTGTAGCTAATATTACACCCCCATTTTGCCAGTTACGTATAAGTCCGATGTAATAGCGGGCGATCCTATTGCCATCAACCAAGCACCAATCCAGACTCCAAGACTGCTAGTGAGAAATTCCTGATCGAAACACCCGATAACATATTGCCCGACCTGATAATCGATCTCCAACATTTAGCTCAGCCGTCGCGCTTGCGACCTACCGAGGTAGTTCATAGATTTTTTGAAATTTTTTGCTTCTTTTAAAAAATAAAGGAATGTTTCCTTTGAGTAAAATTTGCTATCTATAATATTTAGAGTACTTTCCCTCAGGTGAGGTTGAAAAATTCACCCTGTATAAGCGATTACAACTGGTTTAAGACCCCGAGGCTTTCAACCCCGCTTCCACCTTGCTAAACACTATAATATGAAGGATAAGGTAAGGTGGCGATACAGCTTGAGTCAACCGCTCGCCTTTATACCGAAGAATTAAGGTCGATTTTCCTAGTTTAAGTTTACCATAGACGTGCGACTATTGGGCTGTAATTCTCATGATTATTTACGTAGGTAGATAAGCTTCAGTTAATGAACTGTAATCCTAGCCGTGGATAGATCGAGTTCGGTACGTTTACGCCCTTGAGAAGTGCTTACTATGAAAACCGCCCTTACTGCTACAGTGTAGAGGCACTATGCCTGTCAAATTATCAGTATAGGGATGTGCAGCTGACAGTATTAATTGACAGCCATGTAAATGCTGAAAAAACTGATGGAAACCCAATCCATAAGTTGCAAATAACATAAGTGTCAAATCGGTTTTGAAGGCAACTTTCTGAAATCATAATCTCCTTACCTTATAATGAAAGAAAATAACGAGTCTAAGGAATGATTATGAAAGTTATTAAGACACAAGACAAAATCAGGGCTGCAAAAGATTACTAGTAACTTAACATCATCACACCTGTTATCCCCAAAAGGTTAGACAGCGGTCTACCTAAAGTAAACCCACAGGTTTCATGTCTCCCAAGGCAAATGTAGAGAGAGAGAGATAAGCTATCTTGCTAACATTGCTTTGCTTTGCAAAACAAATTCTCCGCTCACTCAGTTTTCTTAGAAAATAAGGAATAATTTCCCACCCCGTAATTCCCTGAGATGTGGTCCCGTACGTCCTTGGATCGATCGGTACAAGGACGATGCGCGCGCACCCCTAGTCGCGATCCTGCGCGCGCATCCCGCCATGGCGCGAAAAAGGAACAAAATGCAATCTTTGCGCCCATTTATTTATAGAAAAAGACACTCCTTAGTTAAGAATTTATAGTTTTATTTTGAGCTTGATAATATTAACGCTAATAGGCATAGTTGTGTTGAGTTTATTATCAAGACTTAGTAAACTGTGAGCCATCTTACGTAACATCCTTTTTTAATGGCGCCACCAGCGAGGGTTTTTTTTGGGGCAAGTCCTTGAATGAAAATTATCAGCATACCGTTCTGATCATTACATTTTCTTATGAACTTATACTATTTGTTTAAAGAGAAATAAAATCATATCGTACGTTAGGTATTTTTACATTATCTGAGCTGAACGGAAACATGATTCCACATTAACAGAGTACCTAATTAAAAGCAATAAGATAAGTTTTTTTAATGAGTATGTCACTGATTTACGACAGTTACATGTATTAGTTACTATATACTTAGTAAGGTGCTCTATGTGCTAACCATTGGTAAGGTAGAGCGAAGGTGTAAGTTCACTATATGATATAAATAGACCGTCACTAATCATATAACATAATCCTTCTCAACCGAAAATAAAACACAATTTTCACTGGATTTCAAACAATTTCCTGACCAATTTTCCTGTCTGTCGAGTATCGATTTTCCCTCCAAAATGAGAGGGATCTAAGGGGAGGTGTAGGTGAAAAAATCAAAAACTCACCCCAACTCGATCCCGTGCGGCCAAGAAACTGTCCGGTCTCGCCATTCCACAGGAATTGCCTGAAGCCCTCCCATTTGCCTAGAATCGGCGGAGGGGAGTAGTATTGTTCTGTAACCTTCGTCTTGTCTGCCATGTTCGAAAGCCGAGGTGCCGAGCCGGACTGCGGACGGGAATCGATTGTCGGCGCCTTCGCCCTGTCTCGTCCCCCGCCCCGCGCTCACCCCCCTGCGCATAGCAACCCCTGCAACCCCGTACCGCTTACGTAACGATTACATAAGGCGGCGCGCGCACGCTTCAGACCTATTTAGCGCACCAGCTTGCGTAGACCCGCTCAAACGCGCTTATAACCCCTTCTATATCTTCCTTTGTATTAATTTCGAGGGGAGTAGCAGGTCTTTGTCCGCCCGCCAGGAAATAGGGTTGCAAAATAATGCTTTGCCGTCGGATAGACTGCCCTGACATAGGTTTAGAGGCTGTTTTAAAATATAACGTTTGAGGCTAAACTGGTAACTCGGTCTGGCCATTGTGGCAGGTTATTGGTCTATAGAAAAATTGATTTCATGTCTGCGCAGTCTAGATTTTATTTAGGATTTTAAAATGTTTGTAGAATATCGGTAATTCAAGCTTAGCTCCTACTTGATAATGTTAATAATATAGGCATCGTCACAATAATAAATAAACTTATTATTGTTACATTGAGATTTAGCAAGTATTTATTGTAATAAAAGATGGCTGATGGGATACGTCTCCAGCATTTCGATACGTATGATATTTTACGTGAAGGCACAATTTAATACCAAACATTTCGACATTAATAGACATCGTAGGAGACAGTACAGTTTTTCCTACTCCTCCGCTATTCTTTTCTGATTAATTTCGTTGCGCGATCCAAGACAGTTATATTGTTCCTCTGGGACTTCGTCGAGCTTCATTGTCTCGGCGATTTTCTGGTGGTCGCCACTGTTGATTCTGGTTCAAGAGTTGCAGTGGTTTGGGAATAGTGAGACGGGCTTGTCCCAAAAATAAAAACGAAAAAGGCTGTAAGTGGTGTGTGGTTGTGGTGGTGTAAGTGGTGGTGGTGTTTCTTTTCTGATTATCGAAATATGTGTAATATGTTTTTAGTCTTTAAATGCATCTCAAATACAAGTAAAATCATCGTGTAGTTACTTGTGTACAATTAAAATCAAGATCAATCAACCCGTAGATTCGTTAGCCAACTTGTAAGTAATTTGATCGTTGAGACAACGAGGTTACGAATCAATTAGAAACAATTTATCTGTTAATTTCCATACTCTGGCTTTATTGGGTACAGTAGCAGCAAACCTACCTGCTAAACTACAGGTTCGATTCCCAGGTCAATTAAAGTGGCAAAGTTATTTACTTAGGGTCACATTTTTCTAAAAAGCTAAGTAAAAACAACGACACAAATAAATATTTGTTAAATAAAAATCTTTATTAAATTACTTGAATTCCAAACTAGTTCCTCACAATATTTTTATCAGTCAGCAATTCAGTATATTCATGCTTCAGTCAGTTCTAGTTAGATTTTCTACCGATCTATTTAATTGTATATGTTACTGTCAAAAATGTTAGGTAATTGGTCAAAACCACTGGTGTCAGTCAAAATCCTTATTATGTTAAAATGCGTTTTCTCCATTTAAAATATGTTGTTTCAGAACGTTGTAAAAGGTCAGGGGAAAAAAAACATAACAACTCTAATAAGTTTCTAAGTAAATGTTAGTTATTGTTAAAATAGTTTTCACCGGTCAAAAGTGATTTAGACTGATTAACAGTTTTGACTGTGATATATACAGAATGTAAGTTAGGAATTATAATTTTATATTATGTTATACTTTAAAATAATCTGACATGATTAGTGCCTGTATGAAAGCAATTTTAAAACAAAAACAAACATGTAGTTGAGCGCCTACCAAAAAATTGAATGCTACAATTTGACTAACAGAAATTTGCTAAGTAAATTTGACAAGGAGCATCATTTCACTTCAGCTTTTTCCACCTTTTCTTCACTCCTTTGTGATTCGTTATCGTTGAGTACTCCATTTTGGGGTTTAGTCCATGCTTGGCAGACGCATGTGGGTCCTGGCCCTCCTGTCTGATGACCAGTGGTTGTCTGATGACCAGTGGTTGTCTGATGACCAGTGGTCATCTGATGACCAGTGGTCGTCAGAAAACTGTTAGAGCCGGTTATCCCAGGGCCAGTGATCTGATTACCCGTCTGTCCTTGGAACTGCGTTGATTGATGGTGTTGCCCTACAAACGAAGGTGACGTCACCGGACCTACATAGTTGTTACTCGGCTGAGTTTGGCCCACAAAGGAACCTGTCTGTTGGTTGCTTACAAAGTTGGTTGACTGCTGGTGACCGCCGTAGGATCCTGTCGGCTGCTGTTGGAATCCATTTGAAGGCTGATTCGGATAGTTAGGTTGGTTTACTTGAGAGGCTTGGTGGTTTCCGTTAGTGAACTGATTCTGATTCACAAACTGGCCAGCTTGCTGATTATGATTTGAGAATTGGTTCTGCACTGGAACCTGCCCTTGCTGACCCTGGCCTTGTACTCCAGTTTGCACCTGAGTTTGGAACTGCCCAGCTTGCTGATTTTCAAAGGAACCAGTAGTTTGTTGGTTCTGTCCTTGAAACTGGTTTCCTGACTGGGGGTATTGATACTGTCCTTGGGCCTGAGTGTTGGAACTTCCATAGTGACCTTGGGTGATGCCATGGCCGTAGACTCCTTGGTTGTAGTGGTTGCCTGATTGAGGATAGGTGTAGTACTGTCCTTGATACTGTGCCTGGCCTTGTGCTTGGTTTGGCTGGTAGCCAGTGTTCCAGGGTGCGTATTGCTGAGGGTACCCTTGCTGGTGTACCTGCTGCTGCGTTTGAGTCTGGACGGTTGTGGTCTGCTGCGAGGGTTTGTATTTATGATTCTGCACGATGTCAATGACCCCTCCGATGATCTTCTCTGGTATGTGAAGCACTTTCATTGCTTCTAATGCGCTTGCGCAGTTGAGTGCGACGATGAGTAACTGAAAAGATAATGATAAATTGTTTTAGAATTGGGTTACATTTTAGAAAAAATCTTATTGATTTATTTAACAGTTTATTACATTATAAATACAGAAAAGAAGAAAGGAACAGGAAATTAGGATATCTTATTTGGTGGACTGGCCAAATATATCGAAATAAATTGGTATTTCTTTACAAAATCCGAACAGATATTTGAATATTTCACCACATAACCTATTTAACCTCCTTAGGTATCCAGTCGCAGCTACTACAATAATTCGTTTAATTCGTAATTACTATCAACATGCAACTCTAAAAGCTTGAATGGCTTCAAGAAAGAAAAATCCGTCAATTTATTGATGTAGATACCGCGAGGCTAGTCTGTTTTAGTTAATTACTCAGTATTAAGTCATACGGTATTTTACTATGGGGACGGGCTGCAGACAACGAGTCTATAATTATTCTGCAGAAAAGAACCATCAGAGCCTAATCTAAGGGAACTTCTTAAGGATATTAACTCTGACAGTACCTTGTCAATACATCAATGAAAACATCATGTACATCACAAAAAATCTGCATCTATTTAGCAAAAGAGGTGACAGACAGAACTATATATACTAGAAACAGGGACCAATTAGTTCCGCCAGGTTTCAGGCTAGCTAAAGTAAACTCATCTTTCATGGGGTACTGTTTAAAATGTTACAATAAAATACCTCCCCACATTCCTAAACTGAATGAGATGAATTTTAAATCTTGTGTAAAACGCACACTATGAGCCAAGCATATTATAAGTTGGGGGAGTATATTGATGATAAAAATGCTTCGCTAAATGCTGGTCTTGCTCCACAACCATAGGCGTAAACTAATTGATAAACATCTGAAATTATTTATTTAAACTTCATGTACAATAGTGGTACATAGGCGGACTAATGCCACAAGGCATTATCTACCAGTCAACCTTGGGTTAAATAAGAAAACATTGTGATAGGGTACAAAATAAATATATAAAAATAACTTTCTGCTTTCGAATTATTGTGGAAGCTGCAGAAGTTTGTAAGTCGTTCTTATTGTGCACCTCTTTCTACATCGTTCTCACATATTTGTATAATCTCAACACGAATGATGTTCCTAAATATTCATAAATATCATATAAAAATATTTTGATTTATAAGAGTACCAATGGAGTTTATTTTCCATTATTCTCCATAGAGACCTACGCTTTTTAATGGGCAACTACAGTACTTTCTCAAGTTATTGTGCCTTATGACTGGGACTGTAGCTTCATCGTTTTGTTTTTGACTTTCAAAAGTGCCTGTAACGGTCTAATTGAAATTAATGCTTTGAGTTTATGACATAGTTCGCAGAATTGCTATAGTTTTACTACATAGACAATCACCATATGAACTAAACGCGATCAGCTCATATATACCACGTTCACGAGCTGTCACCTGTCAGTGTCAATATCCCATGATAGCAATGAAGACACTGCCGGCTCTTGAACACTATAAATAATGAGCTGATCGCATGTTATATTCGCCCTTGGTCGACGTACAAACAAACTAATGTTGGAGTTTTAAAATAATTAAATACTCGCGGGTTTAAATAAATACTTTACAATTTAATTTAAATCAATCAATCATTATATTTTTTTGAACGATCTACAAAAGAGTTCCATCGTCGTTGACACCACGTAAGTCAAAAATAATAACTTTACAGAGAGTGAAAACTACATAATAATAATACTACTTTTACAGCCTCTGGAGCTCTGGCCGCCGGTAGCTAGGGTCCAAGCTAGGTTCCCGATACCGGTGGGCTACAATTTTTTAATATTTTTAAATGCTTTTTTTATATTGTTTTTTCCTAAGGAATATTTAAAAATGTAAATGATTTGTAAATATATAAATAAAGGAAATAATACCACGTAATGGTACAACATCATTTTATAATTTGAGTTCAATTTAAATTAGATAGAGACGTTGCTTGTTTCTGTGATTGGCTGAAACAACGAAACAACGGGCCGTCCGATTCTCTAGCAAACGGCATCAAAATCAAAGCGTCAAAACCGTAAAAAATGACTTATGTGGTAGAACTTCAACGACGCCATACTTTATCAATCAATTAATTGAGACGAAAGATTAAAATACACTTTTTTCATTTTATTTTTCTTCTAACTTTCCTTATTAAAATTAGTTCTGACTCACCAGTATCGAGATCCTTTTATATCCTTTCATGGTGGTAGCTGCACTGGTGCACTGTTGGCGGTCTAAGGCGAGCGCTGCGATTGACGCCTCCCTTCAAGGACAAACTTTTATATTGCAGCCACCAGCCGCGGTGGCCGTAGGGCTGACACACGAGTTTTCTTTTTGAAAAATAGACAGTGCAGTGGTCAGCCAATAAAATACAACTGTATCGTTTTTAGTAAATATTAACTAAGCTAGTAATAAAGTAGCATGTTTTAAATATCTAAACCGAATAACGAACTACCTACCTAATAAAAAATAACAACGTACTTGAAATGGAAATTTGTTTAATTCTCGAAAGGAATACGTAGATAGACGTTTTCGTAGCCAATTCGTAGGTTTTCGTAGCGAATTCCTAGGCTTTTGTAGCCAATTCGTAGGCTTTCGTAGCGAATTCCTAGGCTTTCGTAGCGAATTCCTAGGCTTTCGTAGCGAATTCCTAGGCTTTCGTAGCGAATTCCTAGGCTTTCGTAGCCAATTCGTAGGCTTTCGTAGCCAATTCGTAGGCTTTCGTAGCCAATTCGTAGGCTTTCGTAGCCAATTCGTAGACTTTCGTAGCCATTTCGTAGACAATTCGTAGACTTTCGTAGAGCTTTCAAAGAATTTCCTAGACCATTCTTTCACTTTAAGAGTAAGCTATTCTTAGTTGGCTGTTGACCGTATTGGTCAACCACTTATCCATGACAGACTTACACTTTTTAATTTACATTTAGGCAAAGTATGAGATAAAGGTCGTGTAACGTTTACATAATCCTATTAGTAGTGAAATATAACGATAATCGTATTATCTTACCTGTACCCTTCAAGCAGAATTTTTATTTTACTAACAAAACTGTAAAGTATCTATGTTCTAAGTTAGGAATTTGGTTTCCGCACTTAGTCCTTAAAATGGACCATTGTACGTTAGCCATGGTGGCCGTTACTCCAATCAGCCTACCTCCCTCCAGAAGCAGATCAACCTTCCCAGTCTTCTCACAGGACATCCGCAAGAGATCTTAGTGTTCCAAGAGTTTCCTTGCGGATCTGTTAAAGTAAGATGCATATGCATCTAGAAATTATAATTATTTAAAGTGCCTCTTTGATCAAGCGCTACTGGCTGTTTCGGTACCGGTTGCCGTCAATAGGCTAGCCTCCTATTACATGGGACTTAAACATAACTATTAAAATGTCAATCATCATCTCGAGAATATGACCTATTCAAAAACTATTTATCTAGCCCCAAAATTGCAGATATTATCATCAAAATAAGCATCTCCTCAGCAGCAGCCCTGCACCATGAGAATGCATCATGTGATGGAAGACGCGCGCGCGATGCCGCGAGTTGTCTCACCATCCGCGCGAGTACCGCTACTCGGACCTGTCCGGAGCGAGCGCCGAGGCGAATATCGACAACTGATTCGATAAGGAGACGAATATCGATAAAGGCAGCGGTAAGTTATGGAATCAGGTGGTATTTTACATTTTATTTAGAAACACCACGCCTGTAATCTTCGAAGGGTTTGGCACAGGTGTTCCTTATAGTAACACCCACATTTCGCCAGTTATGTTTAAGACCATTTTATAGGAGCGAGTCTAGTGCGATGGCATTAGATTCGCCCCTATCACAGTTGATGAACCGGACACAAATCCAGACTCCGTGGCCGCTACTGACAAATTCTTGATAGAAAAACCCAATAGCATTTTGTTCGGCCTGGGAATCGAACCCAATTATGTGTACAATAAAGAAATAAAATAAGAACATCAATTAATTAATCTACTATTTATTGATAATACCAATTTTAGAATGTTGAAATAAAAAACTGCAGCTCGTCACATTTCGATAGTGTTGTATTTGTCCCTTTGTATAGAGTATAGACAATGTATTGCTTTTTCGACTCTAAAGTTGGCCACAGCGTACAAAATAATAGTTCATGTTCATTAAATATGCACCCCTTAAGGGCATTACATGGCTCAAATCCCAAAAACAGCGTATGTTCAAAGAAATTTGTTGATGAATTCCTTCGTGCATTTTCCGTGTAAAAAAATATGTTATAGTTAAGTTCATCACAAATAAATTGTATTGTTTAAAATTTTAATAAACCTTCTCAATTTTTTTTGGAAAATCGTAGAAAATAGGTCCTTTTTCAACCTTAATTGTAAATTATCTCTGGAACGGCTGAATAGATCGGCATGAATTTTGTAACAACAAATACATAATGATATACTTAACAATCTGTATTGCTTTTTTTTCTGTTATTTCTTTTAATATTTTTAAATAATAAATAAAAACCGAAATTTTGCGAAATGTGCGGGGCAAGTCAACAAAAACCAGTACAGGGATCAAATCATCAAGGTCATCGAGCAATGTAATGCCCTTAATTTTTATAAATAGGTAGACGTACGCTATTATTGTCCGAAAGGCAACGGCATGTAAAGCCAAGTCAGAGGCTCATGGGCGGCATAAAAACTCTGACACCAGGTTAGGCAATAACAACGCGATAAAGAAGAAAGTCTGAACCATACAAGTTTAAAGTTTGGTTTACGATATATTTTATTTTATTTTATGTCCAGCCTTTTAAAAAATACTGTTAAGTTTGTTCATCCATTTTTTGTCAGGGTACGTAACATCAAAATCTAAATATTTTATTTCTCATAGGCCTAGATGGGCACTTACAAAACATCGAGAAAAGGTGCACGGTTCCGGTTGGTCTTTTCCTATGGAGAAGAACCGGCATAAACTCCATGGTTACTCTTTTAAACTGATTTGGTTTTTCAATATTATCATATTATAGCATTAGTACTTAAGTTGGAAAGCCTCCCACTAGGTGGACCGATGACCTGGTGAAGAATGCAGGGATCCGCTGGATGCGAGACGCATGGGACCGACACTTGGGCGAGGCCTATGTCTAGCAGTGGACGTCTTTCGGCTGAAATGATGATGATCATGATGATGGGAGACAGCGTAGGCCAGACAATTGGTCGTTACTCATTACACAAATAACGTAAAAAAAGATAAAAAAATAACAAAAACAAAACAAAATTAACGCCTAGGAATCTACAAGGCCTACAATTTTCACACATTCACAAAGAATCTAAAAATAATCTATACCAAGGTAAGAAAATATTATAAAATACTAAATTAAACAAGTAGCACCAATGTTGTCATCAGTGCTGTAACCATACTGAACAAAAGGTGTAGTATAAATGATTTGAAAACTATTGTAAAAAATCTTATTAAAAGAAAAGAAAAAATAAGAACGAAAATTTTATTTATTTATGAAATTCTTTTCATAAACACAATAAAAAGGTTCAATAATAAGGCCTTATAAACATGCGCGTCGTTGCAGAGATTAAAAGAAAAACAACCATCGTCGACTATAGGAATTGACAATTGACAAATGTCTACTGTTATAGATCTGTGGAAAAATAAAACACTAGTTGAGATAAATGAAAAAAATCTACAACTGTGAAATACTCATAAATTGCATGTTGAACCTAATCTTAGTGCGATAAGAACCAGTTTTCGAGAAAGAGTACTGAAAATAAAATATCGCATTTGATTTCATTTCAATAATATTTGCAAAAAGTTCATTCAACTCATTTTGTTGTCTGTAAAAAATAGTTTATTTCTTCTCAAAACTTTTTTTTGCAAAAATAAAATCATTTATAAAATCGACATGTCGAATTCGCTGCCCACCTTAGCTCCCGATAACCACACTGTCCGATCTTAATGATTGACGCAGCACCCGCACACTCGAATAAAGGGCATAAGTATTCCTTTTGTTTTTTTGCGGCCAATCGACACGGTCAGCCGCATCACTGGCGATGGCCGATTTATTATCACACCGAGTTTATTCGCCGAAACAGAATGATGAAGTACCTTAACAGCATTCAATGGTTCTTTATCAGGTATTAAGGAAAATTACTTTTGAATGATCGTGTGTTCGTGTGTGGTGTGTTTTTTATTTATTGTTTGTTGGTTACGGTACTTTTGTCGGGCGAATTTCGAATTAAATAATTCAAGTTACTTACCTGATACTGATTCAGAAACAGTGAAACTATTAGATGTTTACTTATCCTATTTGGAGCCTGTTATGATTAGCATGGTATTATAGTTATTAGAGTAGTTTTAGTGACATAAAATAAATCAAGATTCGATATATGAACTATTTTTGGAGATCTCGCTTTACCGTTGTGATATTGTAGATATCAATTATGTAAATAAGTGAAAATATTGGTGTGTTTGAAATTTATCATAACATAAACAGAGCAACCTGTAATCCCCAAATGGTTAAGCAGAGCTGATGTACCTTTGTTCACCCATATTTATATTTAGGGCCCATTATGGAATTAATCAGAGTTCTCTTAGGGTAAGGTAGGCTCCCCACCGAGGGTGTCTCCACGTTGTCGTCGTGGTGGGGCTTGAGTGTCTCAATGATCTTGGAGTTTTCCCATTCCAAGTGAGAGACCAGACTAAGAGAGACACACACGCCGGAGTCGCTTCAGACTCTGGCGAGGGGTGCCCTGTCCGTCGTTCCGGGCAGTGCGCGATTCACGCTCCGAGTCATCGGAGTGTGAATATGGGGAGGGACACATCGTGTACCGTGCGATGGCTCACGGAGCGGGCTCATCGGACGGTACGTGATTGGCGATTCACTCCTCGGGGTCCTCGGGGAGTGAATCGGGGTCGGGGATATTCCTTCATATGCCACGCGACGGACCATCGTTGCGGGGCATATGTTGGGATGTAATATTGTCGCCCTCTGGTACGCGTCTGCCCATCAGACGTGACTGTGAGGGCGATAGACTAGTCATAAGGGGGGGGGGGGGAATGATGATGAGTGGGGAGACAGGGACCACACCCTTCAAAGGAAAAAGAAAAATGAAAAAGACGATTGAAAAGATACTACCCCAGGGCGGTACCAGCTGCTCAGCAGCTGGAGAATCCGCCACGATCCCTTCGGGATCGTCAAGCCCCTCGTATTCTGGGGGGGGCAACAAACGTCTTCCGCTTGCCGATGGCAACGAGAGCCGAGGAGGCTCCTCGAGATCGAGGTCTTTTGAAGACCTCATCTCCTTTAGTTTTAACCACGGACGGGTCGAGCGCCACGCGTCGGACGCAGTGTTGGACTCTGGCACTGCGTCACTGAGGCCAGGAGCGGAGGCTCCAGCGGAGCCTCGCGTGGTTTTGGAGAGGGTGGGTGGTATGTCGTCTACCTTCGACAACACACCCACCCTTTCGCAAGCCGTTGCGGCCGCTCCCTCCAAGTTTTGGGGGAAGCGGCCGCGTGTCTGTGGGTCGGACGCGGGTTCGGCGGGTTTGTCCTCTAGCGAGGAGAACCTGCCGGCCCCCAAGGTGTCGACAACCAGGAGGGGCAGAGGTCGCGGGACGGCTTCCGGAACAAACACTCCGGCACCGTCACGTGACACTCGGGGCCGCTTCTTGAAGCGCCCTGATACGCCGATGGCCAGCGGAGTCAGCGACTCCGACGGCTCAATGCAGGTGGAGCAATGTGATGCCGAGGCCTCCATCGCATTGTTGAGAACCAAGGCGGAGCTCAATGCCGCACGGAGAGAGGGCCGGAAGGCCATCGCGACCGACGAGGTCGCTGAGTTGGCTCGACGGGCAAGGGAGAGGCGGATGCAGACCGCCGCAGTCCCTGAAGGCTTGACGGCAGAGGCCCTTAGCCGCCAAGTTTTGGATGGCGTGGACGTCGTCCTGAAGGTAGCCACGAAATCTGGCAACCTGAAGGGGACGTTCACGCGGGCCCTAAAGGAGGCGGCGGACGGGATCAAGGAGGCGGTGGACGTCCTCCTTGAGCGCACGATCTCGGAGGAGACGGTGAAGCTCCGAGAGGAAAATCACCGTCTCCAAACGAGGATGGAGGAGCTCCAGCGGGAGGTCAGCGCCCTGAGGGCAGACTTCAGCCGGCAGCAGGGTGCGACGACTGCGGACAGTCGTGCTCTGCCACAGAACGGGTCTTTGGGGGAAGACCAGTTCAACCGGCTGTTGAGCATAATGACCGCCCGCCTGCACAGCCTAGAGCCCAGGCTCAATCCCCCTGTTCGCCTTCGTCCGCCGCTGGCGGCAGATAAGCGAAGGAAGGAGGCGGAGCCCGCTCCAGCAACAGCTGGGCCAACGTGGGCACAGGTGGCTAAAGCGCCACCTGCGCCAAAAAAGCCCACGCAGGCGCCCAAAAAGCCCACGGAGGGCGGCAAAAAGGCTGTGAAGGGGACGAGAAATGCCACTGAAGGGAGCACCTCGTCCCCCAAAGAAAAAGAGGGTGGCTGGGAGACGGCCGAAAGCCGCAAGAAGAGGCGGAAGAGGGGCCGCAAGGCCAAGAACGCACCGGGCTCCAAGGGGCAGGCCCCGAAAATCCGCGTCCCTCGCTCCGAGGCTGTAGTAGTCACGCTGCAGCCCGAAGCCAAGGAGAGGGGCGTGACGTACCAAAAGATACTGGCAGAGGCGAGGGGCAAGCTGGTCTTTGCCGATTTTGGCACCCCGGACGGCTTCCGTTTTAGAACGGCAGCCACGGGGGCCAAGATGTTCGAGTTGGCGGGGACCAGCAGTGCCGAGAGGGCGGACTCTCTAGCTGCAAAGCTGAGGGACGTCCTCAACCCCGAGGAGGCCCGGGTGTCCAGACCCATCAAGACGGCTGAGGTGCGCGTCGATGGGCTGGACGACTCTGTTTCCCCAGAGGAGGTGGTGGTGGCCATAGCCCGGAGCGGTGGATGCCCGCCAGAAAATGTGCGGGCGGGCGAAATCCGCGTCAACGCTGGAGGGCTGGGCACCATCTGGGTGCGGTGCCCAGTAGCTGCGGCTAGGAAAGTTGCCGACGCGGGGCGTCTGCTGGTGGGCTGGGTGTCAGCGAGAGTTAAACTCCTGGCACCCAGGGCCATGCAGTGTTACCGGTGCCTGGAGAAAGGGCACGTCCGGGCCCAGTGCACTAGCGAAGCAGACCGCAGCGATTTGTGTTATCGCTGCGGTCAGCCCGGCCATAAGGCGTCCCAGTGCTCCGCGGAGCCAAACTGCAGCCTCTGTGCGGCTGCAGGAAAGTCCGCGGGGCACAGAACTGGCGGCAACGCTTGCGGCGCGCCCAGAAAGCGCAGCAAGCGTTGGACCAAGGCTGCGGGGGCCGCACCCCCTAACACCTCTTCGGCCGACTCCCGGCCTGTGGTTGGACGAGGCGCCGGGGAAATGGACTGCCAGTGATGGCGCTCCATTTCCTCCAGGCGAATATCAACCACTGCACCAGAGCTCAGGATCTCTTGGTCCTGAGCATGGCGGAGTGGTCGGTAAATGTGGCGGTGGTCGCTGAGCCGTACTTTGTCCCCCCCCGAGATAACTGGGCAGGGGATCTGGACGGCCTGGTGGCCATCATCGGCGCGACTCTTGTCGACGTATCCCGGGGTCACGGTTGGGTTTCCGCTCTTGTGAACGGGATCGTCACGATCGGGGCATACTTTTCGCCCAACAGGAGTCTCGCCGACTTCGAGAGTTTCCTTGTCGAGTTGGGAGCCGTCGTCGGCCGGTCTCATCCTCGGCCCATTTTGCTTCTCGGTGATCTGAACGCCAAATCTGCGGCGTGGGGATCTCCGGTCACAGACCCGAGGGGCGATGTGCTAGAGGAGTGGGCCGTTACGACGGGCCTGGCTCTCTTAAATCGGGGTTCGGCCTACACGTGTGTGCGACAGCGGGGCGGATCCATTGTGGACGTGTCGTTCGCTAGTCCTGCTGTCGCGCACCGCGTTCGTGATTGGCACGTGGAAGCGGAGGTGGAGACGCTATCGGATCACCGATACATACGCTTCGACGTCTCCACCCAGACCGCTGAAGGTCGTAGCCAATCGGCCCCCCGAAGAGACGGCCCGCGTTGGGCGCTGAAACGCCTCGACAGGGAGGCTCTCGAGGAAGCCACTATCGTCCAAGCCTGGATCCGGGAGTCGGCTACCGTCGGTCCCGTCGACGTCGAACGGGAGGCGCAGTGGTTTAGCGACGCGATGACGCAAATCTGCGACGCGTCCATGCCACGCGTCTCCTCTCTGTCCGCAAGGCGCCGCGTGTACTGGTGGTGCGTCGAGGTAGAGCGGCTGCGCGTCGAGTGCGCAGACGCCAGACGCCCGTACACGCGATGTCGGAGGAGACGTCTGCGGGATCCCGACGAAGAAGCCGCGCTGTATGAGGTGTACCGCGCGGCGAAGGAGGCTCTGTGGCTGGCCATCGGCGAGTCAAAGACGCGCTCCAGAGAGGAGCTGCTGGCGACCCTAGACGGGGATCCGTGGGGGCGCCCTTACCGCACGGTCCGAGGGAAACTTCGGCCGTGGGCGCCCCCGCTAACGGAAGGTCTCGAGCCGCAGTTTCTGGAGCGAGTGGTCTCGGCTCTCTTCCCTGAGAGAGCCGAGTACGAGCCACCGCCGATGGCTCTGCCCACAGCTGCAGAGTCGGAAGAAGAAGAGGAGAGCGAAACCGTCCCAGAGGTGACACAGGCGGAGATGAGCGCGGCCGTGATGCGGCTCCGGGCAAAAAACACTGCTCCGGGGCCCGACGGAGTGCCTGGTCGCGCTCTAGTCCTCGCCCTGAAGGAGCTGGAGCCCCCGCTGAGGGGACTCTTCTCGGCGTGCCTTGAGCGGGGCCAGTTCCCTAGCAGGTGGAAGACTGGTCGACTGGTCCTGCTCAGGAAGGCGGGGCGCCCGGCGGATTCGTCGTCGGCTTATCGGCCCATAGTGTTGCTGGACGAGGCGGGCAAGATGCTCGAGCGTGTAATCGCAGATCGCCTCGTCAGCCACTTGTGTACAGAGGGGCCGAACCTGGCCGACAGCCAGTTTGGCTTCCGGCGTGGGTGCTCCACCATCGACGCCATCATGAGGGTGAGAGTCCTGGCGGAGGAAGCGGTGTCCCAGGGTGGGGTGGTGCTGGCGGTGTCCTTGGACATCTCCAACGCGTTCAACACCCTGCCCTGGGGTTGCATTAGGGAGGCCCTGCGATACCATCGGGTGCCTTCCTACCTCCGCAACATTGTGGGGGCTTATCTTTCGGGAAGGTGTGTCACCTACATGGGACGCGACGGCGCGGGCCGTCGCGAGATGTCGTGCGGTGTTCCGCAGGGGTCGGTTCTGGGCCCACCCCTGTGGAACATCGGGTACGACTGGGTTTTGCGGTGCGAGCTCCCGCCGGGAGTGGACCTGACGTGTTATGCGGACGACACGCTGGTCACGGCTCGGGGGAGCTCGTACAGGGAGGCAGCGTTGCTGGCTACGGCTGCGGTCTCACAGGTGGTGAGCCGCATACGACGCCTGGGGCTGGAAGTGGCCCTCAACAAGTCGGAGGCCATTGCTTTTCATGGCCCCCGACGGGCGCCGCCGTTGGGATCACACATTGTGGTCGGTGGGGTCCGGATCGCTGTCGAGTCAACCATGAAGTACTTAGGATTGGTGCTCGACAGCCGTTGGGACTTCGGCCCCCACTTTCAGCGGCTGGTGCCCAAGTTGATGGGCGCGGCGGGCGCGCTGTCAACGCTGCTTCCCAATCTGGGGGGCCCGAGCACCGCCTGTAGGCGGTTGTACGTGGGGATCGTGCGATCGATGGCCCTTTACGGGGCCCCGATTTGGGCGACAGACCTGACGGCCCGCACTATCGCTGTTCTGCGCAGACCGCAGAGAGCGATGGCCGTCAGGGTCATACGGGGATATCGCACGATCTCCTACGAGGCGGCTTGTGTACTGGCCGGATCCCCGCCGTGGGACCTGGAGGCGAAGACCCTCGCGACACTGCACCAGTGGCGCGAGGCGGCCAATGATCGGGGCGAGAGGCTGGTGCAGCGACAGATCACGCTGTACCGGTCTCAGCTCCGACAGGTCATGGTGGCGGAATGGCGGGGGAGGCTAGAGCTCCCTACCGCCGGCCTCGACACGGTCGAGGCGATCCGGCCAGTACTCCACGACTGGCTCGGGAGGAAGCACGGCTCCCTGACGTTTCGGGCGACGCAGGTGCTCTCGGGGCACGGCTGCTTCGGGAAGTACCTGTGTCGCATAAGCAGGGAGCCGGATGCCCGGTGCCATCACTGCGTCCACTGTCTGGAGGACACGGCGCGGCATACGCTGGCCGAGTGCGCCGCGTGGGATGAGCCGCGCCGTGCGCTCGTTACGGAGGTAGGAGGAGACCTGTCGCTGCCGACCGTCGTTCGCTCGATGGTCGGCAGCGCAGAGTCCTGGGACGCGGTGGTGTCCTTCTGCGAAACCGTCATGTCGCAGAAGGAGGCTGCGGAGAGGGAGAGGGAGATGACGAGCTCCCGCCCATCCCGCAGCAGACGCACCGGGCGTCGGCAGAGGGCGGACAACGCCCTCTTCCGGCCCCCCTAAATAGGTCCAGGGGCGACGGATTCGGGGACATCCGTCGCCCCCGATCACACTGGACCCGAGACGGCGGCGCGTAGTGTTCCACGCGCGCCTCTCTCAGACGTAACGGGGGGAGTTTTACACCTCACTCCCCCCCGGGACGAGGCCCGCAGGTAAGGCGGGCCGGCACTAGTCCGGGGCAGCGGAAGTCGCATCAGATCCCGTTGCCCCCCGACGCAAGTGTGCGAGGGAACACCGCTGAGTTTTAGTGGGTATACTGTCATACACCGACAGGAGTCCCACATACCCCGTCTCGTTCCCCTACGAACGGGCATGCATAAAGCATTTCTCAGCGACAAAAAAAAAAAAAAAAAAAAAAAAAAAAAAAAAAGGGTAAGGTAGGCTATTTTGGTAAAACCAACTAATTGGTATACTCATCCACTCCACGGACTGTACCAAAGATGCTATACTACTATTAGGTACCGTCCTAGGAGACTAAGGAATGTCGTATGCATATGATCATGATCACCTCACAAGGCTCACAGTTCACTTGCAGACGGACGCGGCCCATTGTAGCCGCATCCACATCCTCTTACCGACCTCGCTACATTTTTACTGAGAACTCTTATTAGATGTACCAATTTTAAGTCAGCGTTTGACTGGTAAAGAATAATCCAGCGCTTTTTACTTAAAAGTGACTTCTTAATCTTCTCTTCGTAACCTTCGCTGATCACGTAAAGCTAGTCAGCTTAGAGGTCAATAAAATATACAGACTAGCTGTACTTATGTGCCAATATACCTACGACAGAACAAGAAGTAAGATATTTTAGGAGGATGGGTAATGAGCAGGCCTACCAATGCCTGCAAGCATACCAACAATCTATCAAATAATCTTTTTTTCTAGTTATGACTGGTATTTTAAGGTGCCAAAAGATTAAAGAAAACAGAGTTACTAAATATGTGAGGAACACACAGTCGAAATTATTATCATCATCATCATCTGAGGCTTGACAGCCGCGGATGGGCTGTACCTTGGTCGTATATTTTTCCACTGTGACCTATTTCTGGCTTTTTGTCTCCAATTTTTCACTCCAACAGTTCTTGATCTACGCCATGAAATCATGAGCTTCGACCGGCCTCAACTTCTCTGTCCATCTGTTAAGCAAATCTAAAAGAAACTGACAGAATCGGCATCCGAATAAGCCACAAAACATAACTCAAGCAAAAATTGAGTAGGGAAATCCCGTAAATACTTTAGCAGGTTTGTTCAGCAGTAGTGATTGGAGATCATGTACTAACTAATACAAATCTGCTCGTTCCAGCATCCTTCAAAGGTAAAGGTTATCGCAAATCATGTCAAGTGTTATATAAAGTGAACTTAATCACAACTGACACGATTATTATTACGAGTGAGGGGGCGGCCGCTGGTCGTGGTTATGTAGAATTGTAACATTCACTATGGTCTTCTTTATTTTTGTTGCATTTGTTAATATGTTTTTCCATTGCGAATTTCTCAGTCACAGTACTCCCGAGCCCCGAGTTAGTGGTAACCTGCATCTCTCCAAGTTGCCTTCCCAAACCGCAGGGTCTAGAAGCATGATATGCATAAGCGTTTCTTCCTTAAAGAAAGCGAGCAAGCAATAAGAGCAATTTTTTGAAAATTCATCCCCTAATGGAGTTCAATAGGGTATGAAAGTGTGGATGGCAGTTTATTTCTGAAGCACAACGGAAACACCGTTTCTTAAGACTCAAGAGAGTTTTGGACCGTAGGTACCCAAATATAATTCAAGAAGCCTTACTAGGTAGGTACAGCTTTTATGTCAATCTCGAACAAAAACTGTTATCTTTAATTGAGTGTGCGTTACAAGATAATGTATTCTGTAGTAATTTAAATTTTGTAAAAGATAAATTGTAATGTGGTTTACATTTGTAATCCTTAATAAATGTCAAACTTACTGCGTCACAAAACACATGATAAAAAGGGACCAAGCGAAGAACAGTCGGTGTCAATCTTGGCGATTATGTAAAACTATTATGACCTCACTAAACAGTTTATCTGACACATTCTGATGGCATCTCTAAGTGTTTTAATCGTTTTACTTAAACAGCATCATTTTCAGAATAACCCATCCTATTGTCCTGACTCACTTACCTTACTCATATAACTTGCTACTTACTCCTAGTAAATACCAGGTTGTTGTTGCTTACACCAAGATTTATACCTCCCACATGCCGCCATCCGTGATCCTGCGTGGTTAGCGTGGTGCGCGGGCGCAGTCGCAGAGCGCATACTCGCGCGCGCGCCGGCTTCTCCTGCAGGACGGGTGACAGGTGAGGTGAGGTAACTTTTATATTTATTTTTTCATATTTTTATCAATTTTGTGATAGAAGTTGAATGGGAAAAAATACCACGTGCGACCCACGTTCACACTGAACATTCACACTAGTGTTAAGGTGGAGAAATTTCTTTCCCGACCTTCACATTATCACACTTTCAAAGTTCAGTGTGAAGGTGGTTCGGACGGGACTTTTTTTTCCACACCAGTGTTAACATTGCGACCCATCTTCACACTGAACATTCACACCAGTGTTACAGCAGAAGCTGTAAGTTTAAAAAATATTATTTCTTAATATGGGCGGGTAATGTTTTTACCTTGATAATCTTGTCAATTGAGTAAAATCTTGTAGGATATTATTTTCAGTGGGTACAATTGAGCAAACACCAAGGTAAGGGCAACGTAAAACTCAACATCCACTACTAAAAGGAACTAGCGAGATGTATGTACAGTCGCTAGCACATCAAGTTACCACAAACTGTCAAATATCTCCAAATGATTTTAAACCATAAAATGTTGATGGTTAAGTTCAAAATCGAATGAGAAAATTTGACAGTTTGTTCATAGTTCATAAAATCAAAATCAAAATCAAAATATTTTATTTTACATAGGCCTAGATGGGCACTTATAAAACGTCGAAAAAAAGGTGCACGGTTCGGGTTGGTCGTTTCCTATGGAGAAGAACCGGCAAGAAACTCCATGGTTACTCTTTTCAAATCATTTGGTGTTACATTAATATCATGGATACATCATTTGTACTTAAGTATGGGAGGACAGCGTAGGCCCGACAATAAGTCGTTGCTTACTACACAAAAAATGTAGAACAAAATAAAAAGTTAACAAGCAGCTGGGAATCTACAAAGCCTACAATGTTGTGATAAAAAAGAATCTATACAAAGGTAAAAAAAAAAATTGTAACGTACTAAATTAAACAAGTGACACAAATATTGTTATCAGTGCTGTAACTATTCTGAGCAAAAGATGTATAGATGATTTGAAAACTATTGTGAAAATCTGATTCGAAAGAGGAGAAAAAATGAGATTGAGAATAGTTAGAGACATCCACATATTTGTGCCGTTTATGAGCTACCAGGGAAGCCGCATGCGCAGAAGGAACTAAAGCGAAACTTCTTTATCTTCAACGTAGTCCTTGATTTTGTAATATGCTTTTTTATTAAGGACACGTTTGATGTAGTTTTTGAATTTTCCATCGGTCAGTTCTATAACTGACTTTGGCAACCTGTTATAAAAGCGTATACTGTTTATATGAAAAGACTTGCTAGTTTTTGTTAATCTGAACTTAGGTATTACAATTTCATAGTTCATTTATTTGTCAGAAACATGAGTATGCACACACAAAGCATGCAAGATGTTAAGTACATTGCAGAAAGGATCACAGTCATGTTTTACCTTTACGGCGTACAAATATGTATTATAATAACATTTGATCAAATATAAAATGAACTGTAACTGTTACTTTATAAAACACATAAAAAAATTAAATTAATTGAACTTAATTTGTCAACGATTGCAATAAATTACATTTAAATATAATATAAGTACAGCATAAGCATTTCAAATATCAATTAAACAAAATTAGAAGAACAATTATTAAAAAAAAGAAAATAATAATAATAATTCAGATGTCAAAATAAGATAAAAATCTAACAACAGTCAACAGAACCAAACATCGCCCCCATATTAGAATTAGATTAGAATTAGCATGTTTTCTCCATTAGAAACTCAGCAATACTATAGAAACATTTGGCTGCTAAATACTCCTTTAGTTTTTTTTTAAATAAGTTAGTGACAGTTATATCTCTGAGTGCCTGTGGAAGGTGGTTATATCACCACTTTTACGCATTAGTGCTGTAACTTGATGCGCTGGCGACTGTACGTGTAATATCTAACACTTCTGCCAACCCATCGCGGAATATAGGCGTGATGTTATGTTTAATCCCATAATTTAGACAACACCATGCAATGCACGGTTGCGTGTAAACATTGAAATAAGAATTTAAGACACGCCGTCTGCTGCCTTCTCCTCCTGCAACCCTGACTCTTTTTTAATGCATTCTTCTTCCCTTACAGAAACTAAACCCAGCCAAGATGACGGGGGCGAAGAAGCGCGTGTCAGACCTGACGAGCCTGGAGCGGTTCAACATGTACTACCGGGAGAAGGAGGTCCCTCTGACTGGCGCTCAGAAGACCAAGCGGTTCATCTGGAATCCGAAGACAAGGCAGTTCTGTGGCAGGACTGGGGCCAGCTGGTGTGAGTAGCTTTTGAGATATTAGCGTGTAACTGGACTGCAGTGGATTGACTGACCAGTTGATATGTTACGCCTAAAAATAATGAAATTAAGCTTGGAAATTAGCCACGATGTAAGTCATTTGACGTCGATCGACTGCATGCTAGAAGGATCTTTTGGCGCCACAAAGACGATGAAAGTGGGGCTCTGTTGTTCTGTCATGTCAGAAGTCTCCATGCCGCCGCTTTGCACATCTCCTCTCCTCTCCGATTTGCACATCTCCGCACAGCTTCAGTGGATACACCCTAGCTTTTACGCAGCTCCTCTCGTCTCCGCTTTAGTGGGGTCCGGGCCTTGAAGACAAAAAACCTTTGAGACACGACTCTTTATCATTACCTCTTCACTACACTTTCAATACAATCACAAATGTTTACCAACAAATGCAACGCCCAATAAAAGCCATTCACTCGCCAAAAGATCCTTGTCCCACATATAAAGTGGTTGTTCCCTTCGTAACATCAACTAAACACATGACTCAATCTCCCAAACCTTTATTATGAATACCGGAGACTTTGCCTAAATGGTCGGTATAAAGACGTGCCTACGGGAAGCTGCGACGGCCGTTCATTGGTTCAATGAGATCATTGGAGCATCCTGCGCGCGCGCCGCTCAGCGCGGGATCTAACCGGACACCATGCAGATATGTATATCTGTGGCCTTTCTTCTGTTAAGGTGCGGTTATACAGAGAATTATTGGTAAACATCATAAACAAGTATCTTGATATACAGGGGTGGAAGGACTCCGACGCGAAAACGGTTCCCACGTATTCAGTATATCAAAAAAAATCAGCCGTTCCATACTACTTTTCACATTGTAGGTATTGAATTTTTGTAGGAAACAGCAGATTTTTTTTTAAACTACCGGTGAAAAATTTCTGTGTGTTCAGAAGGATGTACTGAATACGTGGTAACCGTTACTGCGTTGGTTTTGGGGATTCCATCCTGTATAGGGTGACTCAATGGGCGATCTTACTCTGTTCGTTAAAAGCGATATTTAAAAAAAAATACTTTTGGATTGATGGAAGAGACAATACTCCAGGTGTATTAAATGATATACAACTAAACATATAGTGAACTAGATTTCCGATTGCTCTTCTAATTATTCCCCTACCTTCGCCAACTGTTGCGGCAATAGTTGATTATAATATTGCTCGAGTAAGCACAGTATTAAGGTTAATGGAGTCAATCTTGATAATTTCTTATAGTTATAAGTGTGATCAAAATTAAATTGGTGTGACTCACAGGAAAGGCTTATTTACTCCAATTTGTAAAACTTAGTTTCGACAAGATCTTAAGGATACGTCACGAGTGTGACGTATTTTATATATTGTCAAAAGAAATAGGTGTCTTGTATATAGGCTTTATGCTATAATCAAATAATATATCATAACATCACGCCTGTAATCCCCCAAGGGCTAGACAGAGATGTACCTAATAGTACACCCACATTTCGTCAGTTATGTTTTAGCCTCATGTAATAGGGGGCGAGCCTATTGCCATCAACCGGGCACAAATTCAGACTGCTACTGAGAAATTCCTGAAGGAAAAATCCAATGACACTTTGTCCGACCCGGGAATCGAACCCAGGACCAAGCTCAGTAGTCACGCTTGTGACCACTAGACCAAAAGGAAAATATTAAGTGACCCTTTAATAAATAAACGAATATAAAAAAAAAATATTGAACATTGGAGTATCTTTGTAAAGATGCTCCAATGTTCTATTTTTTTAATGGACTGTAGTCCAGATAACTACACGACGGTTTTTCTTTCTATTATTCCAGCCAAAATAGCGCTATTCTACTTCATCTTCTACGCTGCGCTGGCGATCCTGGTTGCCATCTGCATGTGGACCTTCCTCCAACTCCTGGATCCCCGGCAGCCCATGTGGCAGCTGGAGAAGAGCATCATCGGAACCAACCCTGGGCTGGGCTTCCGGCCGATGCCACCAGAGGTCGCCAGCAGTGTCATCTGGTACAAGGGCAATGACCCTGAAAGCTATAAATTCTGGGTTAAGGAACTGTCTAAGTTTTTAGCAGGTCAGTGGTATTATGATTGTCTTTTCAAAAGATTACTTTTTATTATGTAAACCTTATAAGTTCACCTTGCACTTGAACCACCGGCTAATGATGTTTATAAGCGGCGGTGACATTGCCATACCTTACTGTGTACTTTAGGTGGACCGCCTGCTTGTTTGCCACTCTGTGGCCCAAAAAGCATGTAGATATTTTAACAAGAGTAACCATTTTAATGTTTGATTATGTTTTTCCCAAAACTACTTTGAGAGAACTCGTGCATCATACGAAACTGCGAATGAATCGCTTCTAACCATATACTCAAACCGATTAATTACTTGTTCATCTTTATGTGTAGTCCTATTAACCAATAACTTTCTTCCACTCGTCTTCTCACTTTTCAAAACTCAACACCATCAAGTCCATAGACAACTCCTCACATTCCAGTCTACAAACGCGACGGCAAGAAGTCAGGAGCGAGCCAGAACATTCACAACTGCGACTTCAAACTCCCGGCCCCCGCTGGGAAGGTCTGCGACGTGGATATCAGTGCCTGGGGTCCCTGCCTCGAAGACAACCACTTTGCGTACCAGAAGTCCACCCCCTGCGTCTTCCTGAAGCTGAACAAGATCTTTGGATGGAAGCCAGCCTTCTACAACAGCTCTGATCATCTGCCCACGGAGATGCCCGATGATCTGAAGGAGCATAACAGGAATATGACGGCGTATGATAAGAATTATGTAAGTTCGTTTAATTTTACTTCGGTTTAAAGAATTTATTCTCATAAGAACAATACATGAGTTCACTTATAATGAGATACAAAGTAATTGCTTATATCTAAATAAATACATTTTGCCTCCGATGCGTGTTGATGAAGTTATACAAAACAAAATAGTAAGTATGTAAAGTATGTAATTGCTAAACATTTAATATACGGTATGACTACATTTTATAAACGTAATTTCTCAGTTTTAGTTTAAATCTGTTAATGTTATCACAATCTTTTACGTCATTTGGTAGGTCGTTAAACAGCTGTGCTCCTTCGAATAATATGGTTTTTCTACCGTAGTTTGTCCGGGCTTGTCTTCGTTGTAATTTATTTTTATTTCTTAGGTTGTGTGATAATGTTTTTTTATGTAGGTTTAGTTTTGATTGTACGCTATTTGTGGTGATTTTTTTTATTAGAATGCAGGAACCGTACGTGTATAGTTGTTTGAGATTTAATAATTTGGTTTTTTCAAATAGTGTTTTAGTTGGGGTAAAATAGTGATAATGGTATAGTGTTTTTATAATTTTGTTCTGGGTTCGTTGTAAAGGCATTAGAATAGTTTTTGCGGCAGATCCCCATATTTCAATAAGGTACTCGAGATGTGATTTTATTAATGAGTTATAAATAATAGTACGTATTTTCCTAGGGATACAATTTGAGATTTTGCGTAATGATGCTAGTAATGATGTTAATTTTGATTTTACATGTTCGATGTGTAGTTTCCATGTGAGTTTGTCATCTACCCTCAGACCGAGATATTTTTCGTGGCTCGATCTTTTTATTATGTCATTGTTTATAATAAGAGGCGGAAAGTCTGTACTTCTTACTACTATTATAAATGCGAAAGATTGTGAGGATGGATGGATAGATGTTTGTTACTCTTCCACGCATAAACTACTGAACAGTTTTGGATGAATACACACAGATAGATTATAATCTAGATTATCACGTAGAATACTTTTTATCCCGGTTGTACGATCCGTGGGACATTACCCAACTTCACAAGGGCGAAGCCGCGGCTATAAGTTGGATCAACTCCATTAAAAAAATGGTGCTGTGAGATGTTGACTACTCATTTGTTATTTAAGGTACACATAGATAATTTTGAATAGCGCTGTCTGTTGGTAATTTTCGGCATTCATGAACTATACATGTGTTTTCATTTATAAATCTGGTGGTTGGAACATTAACTGATAAAAAACACTGTCTGATCTTAAAATTACATTCACAAATCTTGAAATTATATTAAAGTCTATATGAAACCTGTCTTATGTAAATGACGATCAAAAAGTGCTGATTTTTCAGCCTAATTTGCATAAATAACTTTTGATTTGATTTAGAAATGTTATTTTTGGTTATTGGTTGTAAAATCTTGGTTTTATTCAAATTCAAATTCAAAAGTTTATTTCTAACACAGTACATAATACGTACGTACGAATTTTATTTACTATCTTAGAAATAAACTTTTGAATTTGAATTTGAATAAAACCAAGATTCTGGTTTGTCCTATGTTTCCCAGCTGAACATGGTGTGGGTATCATGCCAGGGCGAGAACCCAGCGGACCGGGAGAACATCGGCCCCATCCAGTACATGCCGTACCGAGGGTTCCCTGGCTACTACTTCCCGTATACCAACCAGGAGGGTTACCTCAGTCCACTGGTCGCCGTGCATCTGCAGAGGCCCAACAGTAAGTCTGTCAAATCAGGAGTTTCGCGATGGATGGGCGTTTTGGGGTACTGCCTTGTGTAATTGACGTTCAAAAAGTGCTGATCACTTTTTGACCGTTAGCCTTGTTTAAATAAATGACCTTTGATTTTAAAACAATAATTCATTATGGAAGAAGAAGACACGCTGAGCCAACGTCAAATGAATTGGGATAAGGACAAGAGAATGATGATGATGAATTCATGTTTATTTCTGTTTGCAGCGGGCATGCTTATCAACATCGAGTGTCGCGCGTGGGCCCGGAACATCATGTACGACAGACACGAGGCCATGGGCGCAGTGCACATCGAGATCATGATCGAGTAGACCAGGGTTTGGTCCTGAGTGAATGTGGGGGATGTAGCGAAGTTTATTGAAATGAGGATACTTATTGATTGGCAAAAGATGTTTAATTTTTTTAAGGAATAGCTCCTCTACCCTGACTTAAATAACGGTGCGTTCACACTGCGAAATTTCTTTGAACGTTTTAATGAGCACAGACCAATGAGATAAAATTAACTGTAAAACACAGTCCGTGTTCACCCCCAAAATATTTTGCAACTGAAATAATTGCCTTAATTAATTAGTTATAAGAAAACAAAGCGAAGCTAGAAAACCAAATATTTGATTGTATAATATTTATCATTGTAATATTTATGACTTGTGCGTGATTTTCGATACAAAGAGTGATACTATTTGTAATTTATTTTAATAAATGTAGATACCGATACCCATTTTTAATGTTTACCTTCCTGCATGGACTCATTATTGACAGACTAATAAGACACAATATTTTTTTTTCCTGGCAACATCGCAGCAGTAGAAGCGTTGCAGCTTCTGGAGATCATCCTTGCTTTAATAGGTGTCATCCGCTGGTCACTCGGATGCTTCTGGCCTCAGGTCATTTTCACCAATTTTATGCAATGATAGATAGGTAGCGTAGGTGTATACCGGGGAAAAAGCGCGCGCGCGGTTCGTGGAATATGGCGACTTTTTCGTTGGTGATAGTCCCGTGGTTCTAGCAGGTAACAACAAATTACATGCACCCGACCGCATTAATATAATGTATTCATTATCCATTAAAGCCATTTGTGTCCCACTGCAGAGCAAATACCTCCCTTCCCTCTTTCCACTTATCCCTATCCACTGCTGTTTGTGGCCAATCTTGAAATTAAGAGCCTAGTTTGTCTCAGCATCTTCTTCTGGACCTGCTGCGATGCCGTTTGCTTCTGTTTGGGTACCCACCGTGTGGTAACTTTAGCCCATCGCTCCTCCGGCATGCGACAGATAGAACCAGCCCAGTTTCATTTAAACATGAATATGAGTCGGTAAAATTTTCTACGAAATATTTCCCCAATTTAAAAGTCATACTGTAATATAGTTCTGTATGGTGTCCGGACGTAAAGAATAGCACCATCCCATATCTTCCCGTGGGTGTCGTAAGAGGCGACTACGGGACTTACCAGAGAATGGGCAGCAGCGTTCTCTGATTCTACAACAACCATACTGCGATCGCCAACCCGCCTGCCAAGCGTGGCGATTATGGCAAAACCCCCCTTCTTGGGGGAGGCCTATGTCCAGCAGTGGACTTTTCGGCTGAAATGATGATGATGATGATGACTGTAATATAATATTTTAATGAATGTGGTAAGTAAATAAAAAGAATAATGGACATACATCACAATCTATTTAAGTACTCATTTACAAAAATAACAAAACACTTTTAACGGTTTAATATTAAGAGGTAAATACAACATTTGTATCGTAACACATTAAAGTCCCTGCACATTACAACCAAAAATCAAGGAGTTTGTAAAATATTTGATAAAAACAAAATGCGGAATCTCTGGTGAAGCTAATATAATTCTAGATGATAGTAAATCATCTTGTTTTCTTGATAGAGTTGACTGCACATCAGTGGTAACAAAACCACTATAACCTGGCTTCGTATTCTGTAGAAACTCAGTACTACGCTAGTCCAGATTAAGATCAAAGTGTTACCAATGATGTGCGGTCGCTTTTACGAACGAGAGGTCTAGAACTTCGCCATAGAAAAGTAGAAGGAGAACCAATTAAAATAATTAACAAGTTAAAATGTTCTTACTATAATAAAATTAACACCGCTGTAATGTGCAGTTACCTCAACAAATCTACAGCAACTATTCCACTTTGTTATTGGTCACATTTACTTAAAATAACAAAATACAGAGCGCCCAGTATACGTCTCAATAGGCAGTAGGACAAGAGGCAACTAGATCAGCAGCAGTACAAGGCTATTGGCATCTGGCCTAAAATCTGAACAAACGCAACAAGATGGAGTAGCGACTTCCATCTTGTTTTTTCAATACACTTCGTCATTATTTTTGGTTTTTTTAACTGCGTCGTTAGTCTCGATGTCATAAGCGTGAGGTCTACTGCTAAGCATGAGGTCCTGGGTTCGATTCCCAGCCGGGCAGTGTTATTGGGATTTTCCATTAGGAATTTCTCAGAAGGAGCCCGAAGTGTAGATTTGTTCCCGGTTCATCAAACATATCTGGCGAAATGTATGTTATTGAACACCTCTGCCTAACCCTTCAAGGAAATACAGGCGAGAAGTTATGTTATGTTCCCAATATTTCACAAATGTTTACCAACAGCTCGCCTCTGTCAAAGTTAATCGAGGAGCGAAAGATCCTTACAGCACTATACATCTTCAGGTATACTGATCCGACCGCCTATTGATGCTGAGAGCCCTGATGCTAAATTGTTCTACTGACTTTCATATAAATAGTATTTCCTTATTTGTAATAAGACACATTACGTTATTAGTGCTTTAATTGAGGAAGTTGCAGCCCGTGTTGAGTGAAGGAGCGACCCAATTAAGGTAAGTAAGTGAAATTGTTCAAAATATACCTAAACATACTTTTGATAGGTAAACCGGCAATGTTTGCATTTAAAGAGAACCCCCGGTCTTCGAAGGGAATAATCATTGCTTCGAAACAGTACCATCGTGTGCAACTGAAACATGAATTCTCTTAAGAGGCCTTTGTTACCTGACTGTAAGGACGGGTTACATTTTTTTTATGAAATCTACATCATTGAATATATACGGTGAAGGACGCTGACGCTCAAACCATTTAAACGTCGAAAATGTTTGACGCTTGTAGTCCTACAATCATGGACTGGATTAATGGTAACTGTTTGCAATTCGGTGTCCCTTATACCCTGTATTAAACCCTTTTTTCTAAGGCCCAAAAAGTGAAATCCGTTCCTTCCCCTCCTCAACACAAGCCCTCCCACCCCTCAGCACTCCTCGTGCTGAAGCAGCTATGGTCCCATTCAGTCGATCATAATCTCCAAGTGCGTGGAGCCGAACCTGTCCTTCAGGCTATCGGTGTACCGGATGTTGCGCGCCCACGCACGGCAACGGATGTTTATTATTTGATGCACTGGAAATGGAAAATGTTTGGTTTAATTTAGAGGGTTTTTGGCTAATATGAAGATGTAGTTTTGACTGGGAGGCAGGCTAAAGTAGGGAACATCACAATTGCTTATCACGTGGCACAGGCGTACTTCTCAAGAAGAACTGCTACCGAACGATCGAGACGAATTGTGTAAGAGCTCCAGCTCCCCGGCTATAGGTACCTGAAGAATATCGTGTGGTTTTAGGTTTTAAGAGTCTCAGAGACCCCTTCGCCCGCCCCAGGCATACAAGAGGATTTCCATCCTAAGAAAAAGGCAAAAAGAAAGACAAGAGTGTGTCTATCTTTTACAGTGATGCACAGGTTACATAAAGTAAGACTTACTCGTAGGATTCAAAAGTTGCACGGCGACAAGCGGGCTCAGGTATCCGGGGGTATTGTCATACGGGAAGTAGATCTCGGCCAGGCCAGGGTACGGCCAGTACTTGAGCGGACCGAGAGCTTCCACGTCCGCCGGCCGCTCGCCCATACATGACACCCAGACCTTGCGACGCTGGAAGTATAATTAAGATCGAGGATGTAGTCAGACGGTAACGTCTCCAGCTGGGTGTCAGACTTCTCTGCGAGAGAGAAAGGACTACTGCGCTTGCAGAATTGCATGGTGCACTCCAAGTCATCAAGCAATCCCATTGGGGGTTCTTAGATGTCATTTGTCTAAATTCATAAACTTTTAGTTCACCCTTACGATGTAGTTAATTAAAATAAAATTCATTTGTTTCGGACAACAGTGATCCATATTTCGTAAGTATTACAAAATAGTATTATTAATGGTATCACTTCGTTTTCTCTACTAAATGATTTTAACAATATAAATAGATTTTGATGGTAAATAAATGTCTTTCACCAGACTATCATTATCTAATCTGAACACTCCATTTCTAAAAATAATCCTTTGTATGGTCTTTAATTGCGTTAAGCACTTGTACAACAGAAGTGACGGGAACTCTTTTGGTTACCACACCAGTGAATGTTAATTTGACATCAGTAAATGCAACAGCAGTAATGACCAGTTACCCCGAATTCTTAGATAACGGTGATGAAAAAAGTGCATTGCAAACATGAATTACCTGCTGTTAGCATTACTGATACTTACATCCTGAGCAGTGGCGTTGTAGATATAGTCCTTGATGTCAGGCGGCATGTCGGGCGGCAGGTCTCCGGGATCGTCGTAGTAGTCGGGGTTGAAGTCATATAACTGTAAAAAATAACACCAAACGTGATCTATGTTGTGCATTAAGTAAAATGAGGATGATAAGGAGGACCTTGGGTAATACGAGCAGTAAAGGACACTCGTATTGTTGAAAATGAAAGACTAAGATTCAATTACCATACTCACACAACCTTATATTTTATTTCTATTTCTATTTTTCGGTCCAGCACAAAGCAAGAATCTAGAGTAGTTAAACGTAAGTGCTTCTGTCTTTCATTAAACTCTGAGTTTTCATCATTCCCCTGCCGTTATCCCAATTTATTTGGGGTCGGCACAGCATGTCTCCTTCTTCCATACTCCTCCATTACTCGTCATCTCGTCAGTCACCTCATTTCTAGCCATTAATCCTTCACACAGTCCATCCATCTTTTCTTTCATAAAAGATAATTGAAAACTAGAAGTGATTTGAACCTTCTCTTTCTAAAAGATAGCCGGAACGTAAAAGTTTCTTTCAAGGGTCCCTTACTTACTCTATTCAACTTGATGATAAGGCAGGGAGTCTTGTTAGCATAACCGAAGTCATTCTCTTCGGAACAGGGGCCGAAGTTGCTGGTGTTGAAGGCGCAGACCTCGGCACGGGGAGGCTTCACGTCGCCACAGTCACGCTGGTTCACGCCCTGGTTGTTCAGCATCGTCTTGTTGTTGTAGGCTGGAAGAATAATTGTATTTCTATAAAATTATCATAGAAAACATTTTATGCGCAGTCCTCATCTTTGGGTCAACGAGGTACCGTATTGAATAGCTGTTTTTTTGCGATTACGATATTGCCATAGAGAAAGTGTTCAGTTTGATGGTCTCCGCACCATTGTACGCCCCATGGGTATATTACAGTGATACAATAATGTAATTATAAGATCCGTCTTTTTACCTGTGACAAACAATAAATAAATGGATTATGAATCAATATGACCAGAGATTCCTGATACTGGCTATATACACCTAGAAATTATAGTGTCAGAGGGCAAGTTTCGATCCATCCTCGGAAGCACATTAAACTGTTGGTTTCGACTTTCATTGTTGTTTATCTTTGACAGTCGTTTAGGGTAGCCAGAAGGCCGAAAGTCTGACAACCAGCCTTTGAAGCCTTACTTCCAAAAATTAAACGAACAAACTTACGTCGAAGAAACTTATTGATGTTGTCGACGTATTTCTTGACCTGTGTGTCGTTGTCAGCGTTGTACCAGATGAGAGCTCCTTCTTCGAACAGTAGCGGCCTGTGACCCATTCCTGGGTTTGCACCTGGAAAACATCACGGTACAGGATTAGAATAATTAATTAGAATAAACACTAAATCAAAGACACAAGACATCTGCTAAGGGAACCGGGTAAATATTGGGAAGCCTGAAGACTGCAAGTTCGGCCATATTTGAGAGCTTCCAACAAATCCAGTCGTACTTATCGAAGTTTACCATGTACATCATCAGTTAAGTTCTCGTTTACTTGTGTGAAGGAAAGCTAAACTTCAAACAGCAGCCCTAGGTACTGGATTTTATATTACTTTGATTATTTTCTTTGCAATTCAATCCGTCATTCTGTCCGTCAAATATGTCTAGCCTTGTCCATCAGCCCTACAGATTTTATGAGCTTCACAGATATTTATAACTGAAAGTAATGTTTCAAATAAATGTTCGTACATGATGAAATATACATTGAGTTTTTGCGAAGAAAGGCCTTGACCCCATTTTTTACCAGTTCTAAATATATCTGAATAACTTTTGATGTATGAGTCTGCAGTGTATAAAATAAACAGTCTTGGTTTAAATATTTCCTTTACGCGTTTTATATACTTGAGAGAAAGTTACAAGTCTTATTATAGAGTCCATTACGTAGGTATGCAAGCTTATGTGGAAATTACTCTTTGTGGAACTTCAGATGTTCAGCAGTACAGTCGCCAGCACATCAAGTTACCACAAACTATAAAATTTCTCCAAGTGATTTTAAACTATAAAATATTGATGGTTAACTTCAAAATCGAATGAGAAAATTTGACAGTTTGTAGTAACTTGACTTGGGGAGGTATCCGGGGTCAAAAATCCAACTATTTCACAAGTTTTTTTGAAATACAAGTTAATGTTGTAAGTTTACTTTAAATACCTCCATCAGCACAATGTTTTGAGTTCGTTACATTCAGACCTGCCGTAAAACGTGATTTCAAACCCAAAAAAAAAGTCATTTCCCAGCAATAATTTTGACCTATCACTTAGTTTGATGTACAGAATGCTTAATTGACGGCTTCGTGAAGGGACCCTTCCGTTTACACCCTGTATATTAGTCCTTGTGAGGACAAGAAAATTTCATATTCTCCAGAAAGACTTCCAACAGGACTAACATTTGCTTTTCTGTAGCATATGACCAAAAAGTAAAATAATCGTACGTGATATCTGCTTACCTATGATAGAGTCAGCCAGCGTGAAGTAGGGTATCTTCTCATCCATAGTGGCCATGAGCCCGCACATGCAGATGGAGAAGAAGATGATGATGCAGATGTACATCACCAGGTAGATAAGACCGATCACGCCTGGAACAAACATTGACCATGATATTATTAACTAGACTATTATTGACTGCCTCTTTGGTCTAGTGGTAAGCGCGACTCATCAGGAGGTCCAGGGTTCGATTCCCGAGGTCGGGCAAAGCGTTTATGGGGTTTTTCCATCGGAAATGTCTCAGTAACAGTCGCGGAGTCTGGATCTGTGCCCGGTTGATGGCAAACCTACCTTCCCTATTACGTGGGAGTTTAACATAACTGGCGAAATGCGGGTGTACTATTAGGTACACCTCTGTCTAACCCTTCGGGGATTACAGGTGTGATGTTATGTTATGTAATGTGACAGTATTTTCTTCTGGTAATGTGCCCAAGAGACTGGCAGCGTTGCCACGTTGTATGGCAACACTTAGCCTCTGACCAAGGTAAAAGCCAACCCTTGAATCACGGAAAGCGTCAACTTCACGGAACAATCACGGAAGGCGTTTCGAAATGTCCTTATGATGATGAGCACTCGCACTCCACGGCCCCAGAGTTTTAACCCCAAACGGCTCGAAAATATAGTTTCCATAAAGGTTGCTATATTTACGCCGCTTGAGGTTCTCTGCAGCCGCAGCGCGATCTTGCTAGGTACATTGGTGGTGGCTTCCAGTTCAGCCTGATGCAGCTGAATAACAGTATATTACATGGAGCGACTGCCTATGTGGCTTCTTGAATTACCACTTAGAAAATGGAATATGAATTATAATATTGTGAGGCTTATAAAAATAACATATCGCTAAGACAGTTTGACAGGTGTTCAGAACAATTTTCTAAACATGACGTTCAAATAACATGTCTAAACAAAGCTACAGACTGATTTGTCTATACAATTAGCAACGCATGCGCATAGTGAGTATCTAAGTACTGTATCATTGTATATTATCACTTTGTCCGAGTTTCTTAGCCTGTAATAGAGTGCTAAGTGGTGATTGGTGAATTACGTATAGTAAGACGTGTAAGAGGAAACTGATAATTGTGTTATTACTTTAGTGAGAGTATTTTTTTTATTTTAGTTTACTACCTCGTTGGTTTAGTGGTTGGAAGCACGACTGCTGAGCTGAGCGACTCCTGGGTTGGAATCCCAGGTCCGGCAAAAAGGTTATTGGGTTTTTCCATTAGGAATTTCTCAGTAGCAGCCACGGAGTCTGGATTTATGCCCGATTGATGGCAATAGCCTCGCCCCCTATTAAATGGGACTTAAACATAACTGGCGAAATGTGGGTTTACTATTAGGTACATCTCTGCCTAACTCTTCGGAGATTACAGGCGTGATGTTATGTGTGACAGTATTTTGTTACCAGGCACGATCTGTATAGCTTTTTTCTACTGTGTCGGGGTAGGCTTTCAGTGTATACGGATGCAGTTGAATTGTACCAGTTTACACGAAGCGACTGCCTGTCTGACGTCTACAACCGAAGTATTAGTTCCGCCTTAGTAAGACTGGTTGTCAGAGTTTCAGGCTATTGACTAACCGTGAGGTGTGATGAAAGTCTATGATCCACAAATGACACCGCTTAACGCTCCTTCATGGAGGTTCTCTGTATGTAATATATATAATCATCAACCCAGAGACGACCTTGGCAGTCTTGCGTTGTCACGCACGAACCCCACATTGCACTTCCCAGACACAAATTTTACAGGGTAATTTAAAACATTAAGTGCGTCAAAAGCTTTTAGAAACCAGACGGACGTCGAAACGCAATGGACGGACAGCCATAAAATGAATACATTTGTAACGAAAATATACTTTACTATACTCACGCTCATGCTCCACTCAGAGAAAATCTAGAGTGATCTTGAGTCAACAGGGTTAGCAAATAAACTATTCGATGTTTTTCAACACCCACAAGTAATGCTCAAAAGTGGCTTACTTTTATATTAGACGAAGCCCAAGCTAAGAGTACTGCGTATAAAATCGTCTTATTAATTTTGGTAATTTGTCTTCGGGCTATGAACATAAACATGCCACTTGAGTACTTAATTAGGTTGCAGAAAAGAAGAAAATAAAGGCCACAGCCAGTCCTCTGTCTTCTAATATTCTTGGTGGTGATTTATTCTTCTATCAACGCTGCTGCTATCATAAATTTGTATGCCATGGATTGTGATGATAACAATATCTGAACGTATTTCGCGACCTTTGGACAGCCCTCATTCAATCATAGACCATGCGCTACAATCGCTCGTTCGAAATCCCATAAAAAAGAATCTTCAAACAAAAGCGTTTTACTTTACACCCAACTATAATTTAGAGCTATGTGAAGTATTCCCACAAAATGTGCAGTATACTAACAAAGAGAAAACATGGCGGCCACAAGATGGCCGAAATAGCCCGCGCTACGCAAGCCGGTCACGGATTGTTTACATTCAAGTCTACGTCACGGCTAGCAGGGATGCCAGGATTACAGTAACAGGACCGGTATAAAAAGGAAACATTGCGTAGATTGATGGGCAGTTTTTCTGGTCTATCAATATCAGCAATACAGACTGCATTAAAGAACTACACTCAGCGTTTGGAGTATAATTCTTAATAAAAAGAAAAATTCTTCACTATTGCGTATGAGCTTTTCCAACTCACTTCACTCGGTGACTTGCAAAAATTGCTCCGAGTGAGTGAGTGTTCATGCCACCCAAATATGCGATCAATCTGTCAAGCTTGGTGCATAAAATGAAAAGCTATTTCTCTTCACCGGCACTTGTTTTTTGATGCCATGTTTATGAAGTGTTTCTACCGCAAATGGCTGTGAGATGGTTAAGTCAGAGAAGACAGCCTATAATCAAACTGGCTGTGCCCGCGGCTTCACTCACGTGAACGCGTATTCTTTAGGCATTATCAGGGAACATTACATGGGAACGTGAAATCGTAGTATATTCCTAACATTCTCTACAAAATAACATACTAATAAACTGACTTACTGTTAATTTAAAATAAAACCTGTTTGTACATCTTTGTTTTAAGTAATAAAGTAACTCGTAGTCAATTTCTGGGGGGAATCAACTTAGATTGCCATTGACACGCTGAGAAGAAGTTTATGAATAAAGCAAATAGATGAAATTCATGATCTTTTATAGGTTCCGACGTTGAGTATCCTTGAAAAAAAATTAAAAATTCTTTCAACTCTGAGAGCTTAATCAGCCGATGGAAATCAAAAGTGGGAATATGCAAAAACCCCTGCTGAAAAATTTTGTAAACGCTTGAATTTAATGTATTTAGTAATGGAACCAGAAAGAGTCAATAAACTCAGTGTGACTCGTAACTCTACACTGAGTTGACAGTTAATTTCAGTCTTCATAGAAGGTTTGAAATGATTTTAAAAAGCCAGGCAAAGTGGCGCCTCCTACCGTTTACACAAGTGCACTAATAGCAGGAATAGCAATGTGAGTTTATTCACAATGTTTACCTTCGCGATTGGAACTGCTCGTAAATTCTAATTGTGTGTACACGTGTGGTTGGAATAAATTGTTTCAAATGCCTCAATGCTTTAGAAAACGTGTACTTAACTTAAAACTTCAAGAATATGGCCAAACTTAGCAACTTCGGAAACATCTAAATATAGATAAATGCTAGCTACCTCTTAAACATTGATGATTTTATGTTCTTCTTCTTGGGGGCCTACCGCCACCTTTTATACAAGTACCTAGTAATTTAAGATTTTGAACTATCATGGTTACTAATATTATCATTAACACTAGGAACGGGATATTTACCATGTTTACTGATTGATTTGAGTTCCCGATATTTCGGCGCTGTTGCAAGCACTATGATCACGTGTATCCGTGATCATGGTGCTTGCAACAGCGTACGAGAGCAACGGGTAAGAGATTGAGATGTATGTCTTACATAACTGAATCGCTTATTTCTTTAAGAGGTGGTGGTAGGCCCCTCTTCATAACAGCACACGGAATTACAAAAGAGGCAAAACATAAGAGACTCCGTCTAGAGTAGCTGCAGTCACCAGCAGTAACCGCTAGTTATGCATATGTGACATGTCATTGGAAACCTTTTTCCTTTACTGATATTTGATTATAAAACAGTGTGTTCAGTTCTTTTATTTTACAGATACCATCAAAATTAATAAACCAAAAAAGGTGCATATAAAACAACGAGAGGTGACGAGGGACACTCGGTTGGAACGAAATTTCTTTCGCTACTTATAATGTATTAAATGACAGGCAACCTTGACCGAAATACCGGAAATTTTCAGTCAGTCTCGCTTGAATTTTGTCCCCGAAAACCATGAAAATGACACCCATGACGATACAACCGGTAAATACAAGTCACGACTAAATTACTTCATAATCAGGACACCAGCCGACAGATAAATTACTAAGTAAGGAATAGTTTCTAGATGGCCAGCCCTGGTACCTGTGGGACTAACGCTGAAGCATCAATAATAAGGCGGGCGGCGGCGGCCGCAAGGCGGGCGGGATTCACGGAAAGCTTACAGGGTGGAAAATACCACGCGACTAGATATTATGTGGGTTTTTCCGTTTGTCGCTAAGTAAAATATGTCATGTACAGAAGAACAGCAAATCAAGCTACCCCAAAACTGTCAAATTTTTCCAATCAACCTTGAACCTAATGCTTTAGCGATAAAGTTGAAAATCTATTTAAGAAATTTGACAGATTGTAGTAGCTTGATGTGCTGATGTCTGCACATATGTCTTTTACGTATGAAAACAAATTAGTGAATATTCCATACATATTGTTCTTAATGGCCACGAGAAAACACGTCAAAAGTAAGCTGACCAAAATCAATTATAACTGTTGATAGAGAATTCTTTTATTAGATGACGGGAAGGTGCGTAAAAAGAGAAAATGTATTAAATATAGCTCGGGATCATTAACTTTGCTTAGCATAAGCATTATCAGTCTATAATGTTCCCACTGCTGGAACGTCCTCTCTATGAGAGGCAGTGGGCTGTAATCCAGCACGGGTCTCCAGTGCGGGGTGGTAACTTTGCTTTAATTGGAATATAATAAACTAACGACCCGCCCCAGCTTCGCACGGGTGCAATATACATACAGTGTAAGGGGAAGCTCTCCACAAACTGACAGGGTGCATTCAGCTCCTTAATTTGAATCATATTCCACCGGAATTTTTCTCCGGATATTTTTTTTCATGTTCTATTTTTTATTTCAATGTTAAATTACATTCCTTTTACGCAACACTCCATTTATGTAAATATTACGGCTGAAATAAAAATTCCAACAATGGATGTTGAAATAATCAGCTGTTCACTTCCTGCGAGTTTGATGAACTCTGTAGCTAGCTACAGAGTTCATCAAACTCGTCGTCGCGCTTGCCGTTCACTACGTGCGTTTTGCCACGGCAACGATACATTGCGTATGAGGAAATAAAACAATTCAAATTTATTGGATTCCCATAACATTCCTGAAATAATTTCTTGTACCGGTCATTTTCGTATGATATACTGAATTCACCCCATCAGTCTGCGGAGGGCTGTCCCTTACACCCTGTATAAACCTTCCTCTTGAATCACTCTATCTATTGCCGAAAACTGCATTAAAATCTGTTGCGTAGTTTAAAAGATCTAAGCTTACATACAGCGGGAGCGACTTTGTTTTATACTGTGTAAAGTTAAGATTAAAAACTTTATTAATAGGTAACGTTGTTTATTGTAACAGTCAATCATTACATTATTTATTGAGATGATTATGGACCGTGTCGGACAGTACTGTGAAGTTTATTGACTGAAAATAATGAAACTCTGAAAATAATAACACAACATCTCCCTTTATTATTATGTTGTAGTTGGGTTTCACTTCCAGTCTAACCAGATGAAGCTGAATTCCAGTATTTTACATGGATCGACTGCTTATCTGACCTCCACAACCCAGTTAGTACTGGGTAATAAGATACCCCATGGTAAGACTAGTGTACCCGTAACGATTGTCAAAGATCTACAAATGACAGCCGGGACCAACGGCTTAACGTGCTTTTCGAGGCACGGAGAAAACTCGGTATGTAATGGGTGGTCACCCTTGCACGGACCGACCTTGGCAAGAGTGGCTTAACCTTGAAGCCGCTGTTATTATTTAACTACGAGCTGCTAAAATAATAACAAAAATAATGTTAATGTCGAATGAAATTAGCTGGAAAACGCCGCACTATATTACCTACCCACAAAGAACATAAAAATAGTGCGAACACAAAACAGTACCCTCAATATACTGTAACGAAGTTTTATGATCACTCGAATCATCATAAAAATGTTATCTCTAATGAAAATACTAGTAGTAAAGTAACTATTACTAACATAGAGTTTATTCACATCCTGGTTTCCAATTTATGTTATTTTCACTTAAACAAACACCAACTTTATTGGAGTGTAAATTAAGTTGGTTTTAGAATGACTAGTATAATAATTTCTATTGAAGTTTCAACGCGATCTGAACCTTATGAGTAGGTTTTAAAGTATTTTTTCCTAAACACACACGTTTGTGTATTGTTACACATAAGTTTGGGAACTATATTGCGAATGCAGTATAAATACATTGCTTTTTCCAGTAGAATCAACATGGTGGGAATGTGGGACCATCAGGGATGCTGGGTAAACATAGATAGATATGCATTTATTACGAGCTTAAGCAGAGAGATGGTCTAAATATTTTTTTATAGAGAATAAACTATGGTTAGGTTATGGAGCTACTGAAATACAACTTACTATTGCAAATATATTGAGGCAAAATTAACTTGCGATGCAAACGAGTACAAAATGCACCTATAAAGTTAAAAGTTAATCTTTAATTTTTTTTTAACCTCAGTCGGTTACAATATTTTAGATGATAAAGTCTCTATAATATAACCACCCATCTATAAGATAACCTCTCTATCTTGATGAACTACTGAACTCGTCATCCTCCAGCCCTTGTCTCATTCTATCTGGGGTCAGCGCAACACGTTTTCTTCTTTCATTCTTCCCCGTCAGATGTCACGGCATCATTTACTCCTTTCTCAGCATCATTTACTCTTTTCATATAATTCCTCACACAATCCATTCATGTTTTCTTTGGCCTTCCTCTCCCTCTAAATTCATCAACATTCGTGTCCATCACTCTTTTAGTCACATGCGTTTAATCCCTCCTCATTACATGTCCATACCAAGACAAACGGCTTTTTTCTGTAACAGGCGCCACTTTCAAACTTCCTCTAATATACTCATTCCTTAATTTATCCATTCTTGTCACTCCACACATCTATCTTAATATTCACATCTCTATAAGAACTACTCAACTACCAAGCTGCAATTTCGAAAGATTACTTTTCGTTCGAAATCAGCCCAAATATTGTCAGAATCGTAGAGTCAGTGATTATTTTTTAATAACGATTTACGCAGGTACATAAACGCGCTACCACCGACGTCACCACGTCACCGACGTCGTGGCTAAGTATTGGACTAATATGTAATACTGTCGTGCCAGCGACACGATGAAGAAGAGATTGTATTTACGTTCAGTCCTCAATGGATGCGTTTCACTACTTTTTTCCTTCTCACATAACATAACATCACGCCTGTAATCCCTGAAGGATTGGGCAGAGGAGAACTTAATAGTACACCCACATTTTGCGTTATAAGTCCCAATTTTTAGGGGGCGAGCCTATTGCCATCCACTGGGCACAAATCCAGACTCCGTGGCTGCTGCTGAGAAATCCCTGATAGAAAAACCCAATAAAACTTTGGGGAAACGCACTCAGGACCTCAAACTCAGCAGTAGCGACCACTCGACCAACGAGACTGTCCTTCCTTCTTAGTAGCTTTAATATAGCATTACTTCCACAGTGGAAGTTCCACTCCATGACTTATCTGACTAAGTACACCATCTTAAAATCTCAATTGACAGAAAAAAACCTAACAACCAAAGCTCAGCAACCAACTATATCCAGTAACCAGTTAACCCCTAACCTTGCACACTGTACAAATATAAATACATGTACATACATTACATATATATTTCAGTAAGTACACAAGTAAATATATGCTGTTGCCGAGGCCGGCTGCTCGGGGTACTATTTGCGGAAAGTTTACGGTGTGACGCGCCATTGCAGTATTACTGACGATTGATGTCAGAACGTGCCTTACTTGTGGTGCAATCAATAGGTAGGTACTTTCAGATTGCCGACTGATTAGACTGAGCGAGCTCATGCAAAAGATGGGCGCACAGAAATTGCACAACATGCTCTATTATGGACTACTAACTAGGACTACCGGGATAAAAATCCTAAGTGTTAATCCAGGTAATAAACTATCTGTGCCAAATTTCATCCAAATGCGGTCAGTAGTTTTTACGTGAAAGAGTAACAAACATCCATCCTCACAGGATACAAACCACTTAAGCTGAAATGTAGCCGGCAGGAGATGTGCAACATTTTTCACATGCCGCCGACATCTCGGCGGCTTCGGTCTGTAGAATCCATTAAGTAATCCCTAAGTTATCTATGGAGAGTTAAAAGAACCAGACCCAGCATATAAATTACAACAAAGAAATGTTCGTTAGCATCAGCTGCTGGCTGGACATAGGACTCTCCGATGGCAAGCCTTCAACTAACTGCTGTTAGAGTCACCCAACGAGCACCGTCGCTCCACATAGCCTGAAGGCGTCATACGTTAAAGAAATATTACATTCTCATGGATATAGCATTCATCACTCGAATGTTCACTTCCTTCCTTTAGCTGACATCTAGCATCATCGTTCACACGAACTTCGTGGTACAGTTAAGACAAAGTACCTATGCTTAATTAATTAGTTGACCTGCCAACATAGCTTTAAGCTAAGTGCAAATGTTGCGTGATTCACTTCAGTAAGTAATTTTGTGACCAGTCTTCTTCTTCTTTATCGTGTGGTTAGTGCCTAGCTTGGTGTCAGAGTTTTTATGCTGCCCAAGGGCCTAGCAAGGGTAAGGGACTTGGCTTAACATGCCGTCCAGAAATATAATGTGTTCAGTAAACTCATAGGAATTGTTGCTAGGCAAGGTATTTGACAAATTACTTGCTGTGTTGTTATTTATTTCGTCACCACTGCTCTCAAAACGGCGAAGATAACCTTTGTAAGGAAACCGAGATCTAAAAGTTAAAAAAAACGACACGCGTGACATCCAGGAACCGCACGGCGTCTGCGTGGTGGTTGTGTCCTGTGTCACAGCGGTGGGTTTCGTTGGACTAGTGATCGCAAGCGCGTTACCCTAAGCTTTGATCCCGAGGTCGGGTGAAGTAAGTAACTAATGGGTGTTGAAAGACCCTTAACGATGGCGAAAGGTATTTGTTCTCCCCATGGCATAGTGTTTTTTTTTTTGTTCTAGTTAAGGAGATAGTGGAGGTCAAAGTTCCAACATTTTCCCCAAGTTTTTTTTTTAAATCAAGTTCGCCGCCTTTTTTGCGTAGAGTGACTTAGTTTGAATGCTTGGCTGTCGGCTTCATGAAGGATCCGTTTAGACCTTGTATAGTTGGCCATAATTTCATGATATTTAAAAACTGAACACAAACATAATCATTTTGCAGAAAACTGAAAATTACAGGTTTGCAGTATCAGAATGGGTAGATTCATTTACTCGTTTTATTAATAGTACATCTAAAACCTAATACATACATTTCTACCTTCGTTGAAGATATAAAAAGCAACATTACCCCAATTCCGGTGTTAACGTGCTCGAAATTCATCGGTTATGATGGGGATAAAATCGGAAATAACTCTGAAATGATTCATGAGATGGCTCACAGTCAGTTACCAACAGTAAAGATTGACTATACAGCATGTACCAGAAAGATGTGGTCATATTTCAGGGTGTGATTCAGACCATCAAACTGAACAACTTTTTCCATGCGAACACCATCGAAATCGCGAAAAAAATCAGCTGTCCAGTACAAAACTTCAATATTCGAGTAGTATATCCCAAATGTATGGGTCAGCTGGTTTTTTTCTGGTACACGGTGTATACATTAGGAGGTATACGTTAAACCTAAGAAGTTTTTGAACAAATTAACACATACTCAGCCTGTATTGTCCCCACTGCTAGGCCTCCTGTCTGTGAGGGCGAGAGAGTAGTAATCTGCCACGCGGGACCAGTGTGGGTTGGTGAATCTTGTTGGTGGGTTGTGATGGACATGCTGGTTTCATTACTTTTATATTGATTATTTTTAAACCAGTGGTGATGATGTTACTTTTATAAACTATTTGATCGCTTATCCATAAAATTCCCTAACGGGAACATGCAACAAAAAAAAAACAAAATAAACATGTCACTATCAGATTTATAACGCGCAGTACGGTTTGAACCTCACAACCTTGACCACTGTTTACGTTAGATTTAAAATGTAAAACTATACTGAAATGTAGACTTATAGAAATATGTATATAAAATTGAGTGCAATAGATAATCTCAGCCTGAGATGAAGCGTTGACTCATTATTATCTCTTTGACGACTGCTGTGATGACGGGTTGTAGTTATACGGATGTTGGTCATTGTACAAGTATTCTTGCCTATTAGCTATTTTGGAATGAATGTGGATGGCTACCAGAGTAAGGGAAGACTACAGAAGCGATTTACGGACTGTGTAGATGATGATATGGCCAGATAAAGAGTGACTATTAAAAGGAGTACAGACGAAGAAGATATCTGCGCTGACCCCAAATAAATTAAAATCAGCGTAATTACACATTAGGTAAATACTCAAGATTTCGATTTTAAGATCATGAATCAGGCAGAAATACTGACGTAGGTATGCTCGGGCTCCACTGACGCAATTGTCTTACGTGAAGTCAGTTTCAGGCTGAGTGAACGCACGTTTATTGAATCTAACGTAAAGTTTTATCGACATCATCCATCGTGGTCAAATGAACGGGGATTAGTGACGTACTTCCTACGCAAGATGAGGTTTAATAATGATGTGAGGATGAAAAAGTAATGAACTGTACACCTAGGTACTGCTATTTCCACTGGCATGGTTAGGTGACAGGTGGAGTGTCTGTTGAGGACGAAGAACGAACAGCATATTTTCATAGAGGGGAAACTATGAAACAACCGGAAACGAAGCGGCAATTGACAGCGACACAATCGTTTTGGCAGTGTCAACAGCAATGATATTGTATTATTACTTTTTTAGGAAGAAATGAGGTTGCATGTGGCAATATTAGTTCTATGGAAAGGAGTGACGACTTCTAATTGTCTCTGGTCGGGTGTCACTCTTGACGGGAACATCGCTTAAAGGGCGGTAAGATATAATTTCCTATTTTGTCTACCTACTTACTCGCTATTTTTCTAAACAACTACATATTAATTGAATTCGTTATGATTTGTGGTGGTTGAGGTTAGTTTCGGTGTTTGATATGTTGTTACTAAATTAAAATAAACAGTCCGACTCATTATTTTGTGTATCTCGTTTTTAAAACATCTTTGCTTCTGTTTGCTCATAGTATATCTCAGCTTCCCCTAGTAGTACATTTGTAGACCGTATAGGTAAGTGATAATTGATTGTCCACACAAATAATGATTTGCGAGTGACGTCTTTTGTTTGTACTAACACCAATATTATTGGTTACTCAAACTGAACGATTGATAGATAACGATATTCTTTTGTTTTTATTTTGAATTAGTGACAAAGTGATTAGGGCCACGAGATCCCTAGAAGGACATACACTGAGCGTATTGGCGATGTTCTTCAAACTGGGCAATGTGTGAGTACTCGCAACCAGCGTGTGTTAATGACCAAATGTTTGAACGTGGACCGGTGGATGAAGCAAAAGGAGCATGTAAGGGTAGCAAATGCGTGAATTTACTTATGTTAGTATGTTGAAAGCCTCGTTGATCGATTGGTCGCAAGCGCAACTGCTCACCATGAGGTCCTGAGTTCGATTCCCGGGTCGGGCAGTGTTATTGTGGTTTCCATCAGGAATTTCTCAGTAGCAGCCACGGAGTCTCGATATGTGCCCGGTTGATGGCAATAGGCTCGCCCCCTATTATATGGGACCTAAAAGATAACTGATAAAATGTGGGTGTACTATTAGTTACACCTCTGGCTAACCCTTCGGGGAGTACAGGCGTGATGTTATGTATGCATGGTGAGGAATCATCCTCGACTTTTCGTCAACCATTTACATTATATGAAACACACCAAAACCAGATATTCAAGCACATCACGACATCGCGCGGTGTGTGGTCTTCCTTAGCAATTTCAGGAATAGGTATGACGGCGTAAGATATTGATGCAGTATTTCATTAGAATCCATGGATATTCTCTGTGATTTTTATGGCTTTATCTGTCTAATATCGGTTACTAGGAATTTTATGAGAATAATCGTCTGGTGCAGGTAGCGAGTTCGATTCCCGTTGAGTGAAAAACCTTATTCTGCGTTTCTCTGAATTTAGTCTAGTCCAAGGAGTAGGTAGTCGTAATAGATTTTGCTTCACTTTCGCCACTTTGATTTTGGAAAACGTCCATCACATTCACCAAATCTTTACAATTATTTATTTGCAAATCGTTGCTAATTTTCGTAAGTATTCTAGACTATAACTAACTTTGGAATCCAACATAATTAAAGAGCACAACGTTACACACAAATTCCACCTGTTGCACTGTTAAAGTTACCTAACACGTTAAGCTTTTACGAATATAACGACATAAAGGATAAATCAAACTACTACGGAAAAATTGCGGACCGGCTGCGGACACCCGGACACTGACAGATGCTTCAGTAAGTATCTGTAAGGAGATGTCATGCCGGTTTGATCGACCACCAACACAATTAAAAAAACGAAATTCCAAATTCAAACCATTGTAAAACATCAAAATGAAAAAAATAGTCGTTCAATTTCAAATTGCTACTCACCCCATCGATGAGGAGTTCTGCCTAGAAACGTCCTTTCCTCAGGGTTCCAGATGCCGTACTTGATTCTCTGGAGGAAGGGCCTCTCCACTGGTCTGCGGTTGTAGTTGACAACGCCGTTGGGCTTGTGGTTGTCGGCGCCCATCGTGGCTGGTCGGCGAGTGAAGACTGGCGGCGGCGAGCGGGAGCGAAGTGAAGTGGTGAGGACGCAGTTTGTGCCTAACTATGAGGTGACTCTGTGAGGACGTGTGTTTCGTTTTTTACTTACTAATGTTGTTGTTATGATACTTGTTCTTTTTAAAGTGACATTGGCAATCTAAATTGTGTCGGCCTTAAATTCGGCTAACAGTTCCACAACACACAGTATTAAATGTCACACAGTTTCTGGGACAACTTCATATACACTCTAGGGCAGAGTCATTTATGTAAAACTTCACCGGAGCCATACTTTGGTAGTCACTGACTTTCAGAAGTTGAAATGATTAATTGATAACTGTTTCTCATAAAAAATAGAGCCTTTCCCAGAATCCATTGGAATAGACGAGAGCCCATGAATGGACAGACATATAGAATTATGAAAATGGTTATAACTAAAGTAACCACACCTCCGGTCTAAAAAACCGCACTATAGTAACGTATCAATCTGCCTAGCCTTTTTTCAGAACTATGTTGGGGTCGGCTTCCAGTCTAATCGGATGCAGTTGAATACTAGTATTTTACATGGAGCAAATAGCTATATAATCCCACCACTCCGTAACTGGGTAATTACGATACTCCTTGGGAACGCAAAGACTGTCAAAGATCTACAAATGACAGCCGTCCTGGCTGTAGAGATAATAGATTTTCAACGTTTTTTTTTAAACAGTCATACAATGTTAGTCCCTTCTCCAATCCGCCTACTCTATGCCCCCGATCTGCCGCCCAAATCTGCCTGAAACCGGCGAGCCGCCCGCCCCACGCCGCCGCCCCAGCGCCCCCTACGGCCGAGCCCTGAACTACAAAGTAATGTGCTAAGTGCTAGTCTGGTGACAACTTGTTTAACTTGCCAAGGTGACAGGTGTGGACTAGATTAATGGCGAAATAAAGATAATTGGAAAGTAAGAGTTAACGTAAGATTAAGGCTGTGAATGGAATAGAATAGAATGCCTTATTTGCTAAGAATGTAGGTAGTACAGATCAAGTGTTAAAATACTTAGAGATTCCATGTACATTCTGCTTTTTAGGCATGCAAAATTAATATAAACATTATAACATTAGAAACAATATAAAAATGAACTAAAGATAAAGAAATCTTCTTAATCTTCTTTTCTCTCTTCTTTTTTCTTTTTCTTCTTCTTAATTATTTCTTGTGCATTCTGAAAGTTGGCAACGTCGCAAACATCCGTCAAATATTTCGCCGTTTTGTTTTTTTTTTTAATTGCTGCGCACTCATATCAACATTCAGTATGCACAGCTTTAAGTCTGCATTTCTAAGGGGGTAGGTAGAGGGGGTTCTTATAGATTGAAAGTTAGGTTATGATTTCCATGTTCGGGGGTGAGCATTAAGAGTGGTCGAGTTATAGACCGACCGCTTTAATGAGGCCTTACGAAGGTATCAATTTAATTGGAATATTCTGAAGGTTGATCACGTATTGGTTCAATCAGCATCATGATACCTACGTGGATTATGGTTATTTAAAAAAAAATAACCTGTGCGATATTGATTGTTAGGACTTTGTGGACGCTTAATGCGACTATGATGGGGCAAGTCGGAGGACTCATTAAAGCGGCTGGTCTATAATTAGTATGAGACAGGTTACCAAACAATTGAACGACGAACGACCGTTGATGAAAAGTATGTCTTACTGTTTCAATACTGGCTTTTCTACGTAGAAGGGTTAGGAATCAAGATGTCTTTGTTCATTTGCCTGATAATTATTTATTTATTAAAATCACCAGGCAACGTAGTACGAGAGGCGCCTTCACGCATATATTTTGTCTTCAGAGAAAGCACCCCTCACACCCGTCGTCGCGTGCCCACCCTTCAGATATTTTACACTATTACAAATTAATCTTGGTGCATAAAATAAAACAAAAACTCAATTTGATCTAGATTTATTCGAAATAAATTCTCATTTACACAAACAACATGGAATATTTTTATTAAATAGGATTTGTACTCGTACCAGGCATAACAAACATACTCTAACTACGATAGTCGCTATAACATTCTCAAACTGCTTCAAAAAATATAGTTTTGTGTGTAAACTACTCCTGAAAATAATGTACCTATTAATTATATAATTATCTTTTGATGCGTTGCTAAAATCATAATGAACGCCGCCATCTTAATTTTGCAAAATAATTCTCAAAAGAAAAAACGCAAATGTTTCACAACAGCGACCTCTGACGACGATATTAGAGCATCAAAAGAACTATGCAGCATTGTAGTAATATTATAAAGATACAAATAAAATTATGTAAGTATAGGTTAGGCTGTAACGTGTATTTCTTCTACAAAAGTAAAGGGTACTTCAATACAGAGAAGGAACAAGAATTGATTAATACATGCATGCATTATTATTGGTATAGTTGACCTCATAATAGCTTAATCAAACTAAGATTGAATTTGACTTGCACAAAAAACGGACGTCCTATTAAAAGTGAACTTTTTATAACGTTGCCCCACACTAGGAATTTCTCCTGTATCGTGGGTGAATTTACTGTGTTTACAAACATTTAAACTCACAAACAGCCCGGACATTCTATGAACGGTAACGAACGATGACAGAAAACCATGTATTATTGTTTAACTAACGAACCTTTATCAATCAAAATCATGTTGAAAGTCTCATCATTTTGAACGTAAATTATAAAAGCGATGGTGACTTGTCAAGGCAAGCCCCTCTTAGTCTATGGGACAGTTCGACAGTGACAACCTTGTTCGAATTTTCTGCCAGTGTCAATTTGAGACAGCAGCTCAGAGGTGGGCTGTCGACTTTGCGCTTTGTGGTAGGTAGATGTTAATTACCTAATTACAAAAAGACTCAAACACTAGGAATAGTCTCAATCAAGTTTCAGACAAGTTTCGTACACAAAAAATCTATAAAATTCTTAGCACTGACGTGTTTAGTTGCAACCGTTATGAACTTTTAATAGAAAGCGATACCAGGTCAACTATGCAATTAATTATATTCTAGCTATGTTTAGCTATCGTCACGCTTACTGCCTGCATCTTACACAAATAGGTACATATAGTATTGACGCAGGCAATTCTTCATTTTCTTTCAGTAGTTGCCTGAAACCTTTTAACATGCTATATGTATCGAATTAGCAAACTTACTAGTATCTCGTAAATGTATACTTGTGCACACTTTAGTTACCTAGGTACATCAATAAAAATACTTTCATTTTATTCAATAAATATCTAAAGTTTATAGAAAAAGAGGTGGGCTTGAAATATTTGGTAAATAAGCATTCATTGAGATTTCTTCGTATAAAAGCTCACATGACATATATGATAGATAATGTACTTAGTAATTATAATAACAGATTTGTTCTTCAAAAAATTGTTTTTGCGATCACACACCGAGATTCGAAATACTCAAGTACTTTATATATTGCATACAAAATATCCTATATACGATGTCAGTAAAGAAAACAACAGAAAAAAAATCTTGCAATACAGACAGTTTTTCTTAGAAAATGTCACCAAATTATTCATTCAAAATCACAATATACATCGCTTGACAAAAAAAGGCTCTGCGTCAGCCTTTTTTCACAAATAACCCAAGTAATAGGTACTTGGTTGGGAAAAGAGGACAACAATTACATTGGTACGTAATTATTTAAAACTAAACACACGAGAAATTACAAAATTTGACCGCAGCAGCACTTTAGAGCAGAATGAACTAAGTTTAGGCTGATTCTAGTAGAGCTACCTAAAATATAGGTACGGTCAACATAAGAGTTTAGCATCTCGACCAACCCGCATGATGGTGGATTATAGCCCACTTCTGACAGAGGTCATTAGAAGAGGACATCTTAGGCTTATTATGCTTCTAGTACCCCATACAACATTTTTTCAATTGAATGCAGTGATTCAAACGAAACACAGATGCAAAACAGTCGCGATGCTGATGCTGGCTATGTACAGTCACGAGCACTAATATACACTTAACAACTTATAAAAGTGTTTTTCTCCTACTGTTCTGATTAAAACTTCATGTAGTTACGAACACAGTATTCTGGAACTCATATTTTTATGAAAAAGATCCTATCTCCATGTTACAATAGTTATTTCTTGCGAAAATTGCTTTTAAATTTAGGAAAGTGTATACATATTGAAGCTCGTGAGTGTTTTACCGCACTCACTGACAGTCGACCACTTTTCAACCTTATTACTCGGGGCATAAGGGTGGAAAGTTGTCGTCCGTCAGTGAGTGCACTAGTATCTTCGCCCACTTAACCACGATTAAGTATCGCTACCGTAGCGATGCTGTCGCGCTTCAGTCGCTCGATACTGTCACCACAAAAACTCGCCGTTGGCGAAGATTCATAGACACCCACATGAAGAATACTTGAAAAAGGAAATGCCTACGATAAATACCCGACAGAACATGCGTTTTTATGTGTGAAACACTTTTAAATGGCGATTGTCAGCGCCAATATGCATCATTAACATACTCATAAATAAACTAGTTGCGTAAGCTGCCTGCACACCCATCTCTTTTGTTGAACGTACCTTAAAAACTCTGTAATTCATGGCAAGCTAAGTAAACAGCTGACAACTCATTATCACTCACGAAATAGTTCACAACATAACATTGCTAACAATTTTTTCTAAGGCTGAGTACGCATCATGAAGTTTTTCGAGTTTTATTTTGTAGAACTTAAAAGTTACAAACGGATAAGGTACCTCTTCGAAAACGCTGGGCTTATAATAATATGATAAGGGTGACCATTTAAGGTAATGATCGCCAAATGTTAGACCAAAAAACTTGGATCAGCATACTTCCAGAGTTCTCCAGATATACCCAGCTTTTTGGCCTCCCATCAGGACTTCATCGAGCCACGCCATATGCTCGGACTTGAAAAATTTAAAAGTAAAAGGACTTTTCGAATTTCGAAATGGTAACCCTATCTACAGTCTACCTACACGAAGCAAAGAAGTTGACTACACAATGCGTACTTAACCTGACCGGCAGTTCTACAGTTCCCATTACTGTAACGGAACGTCCCTATGGCTATGTACATGATACATTGTTGCTTATGTTAGACCTCGGTGTTGTTGCTCTTGCTAGTGCCTTCAACGTACAGGTGGAAGCGAGTGTATCCCGACGGCTCCTTTAGACTCTTGTTCTGTATAATGTTCTTGGCCCACGCCCTGCATCGTATCACGATGTTGAGACTATGTGCTGGAAGTGAAAGAAAAATGTTAACTTAGAATAAACTGGCCCACTTTGACTGATCTTTTACTATTAGCATGGACTCTCAGAGATCGTGTCAAAAGTTAAAGTGTAAATAGCATATTATACAGCTAACTGATCGCGTTTTAACCGATTTATAAAAGGAGGAGGTTATGTATTCAGCCATCATCTTTTCTTTTGTTGTCTCTGTACAGAAGGACGGTATACAGTCCATACTTGTGATGTAATCTCTGGCGACGTTTCTTCACAAAATATTAGTAAAAGACCTTGGCTCAGGAGTGAGAAAGCTTACAAATGTTACTAAAAGAACCAACAGCGGCTGCGTTACGGAATGGAAGCCTGGAGAGCTGCGTTACGGAATGGAAGCCTGGAGAGCTGGCACGAGGAAAAGGTCTAGGTCAAGGTACAAAGATCTAGAAAACGGTTGCTGGAAACTGCTGGTTGTGGGCTGCTCAAGACACTAGCTGTGATAATTCTTAAAATATGTCCAGTAGTAAACATCTTTAGGCTTATTATTTAACTAAGCATATCGTAGTCCACAGCTTGACATCAACCAAGCTGCGCCACAAAAACCTGTCCAGAGTCGTCCGTACCCAGTCTGTCCCAGCCCCCTTTTCAAGGCCATTGGTTCATCTAGCTGGGGTGCGTCTTAAGCCGCGCTCGCCGATACGCGGTCTCCAGTCTAGGACTAGTTTGCCCCATCGGATATCGGAGCGGATCTTTTTAGGTAACTTTGATAATAATTACCTGGTGATGATAACCTCACCGCGACCAGAGGGCTCTTGTAACCCTTCGTGTTGTTGTATGGGTAGAACTTTCCCGGCATGCCCTGGCCCCAAGGGTACTCCAGTTTTGTGTCATTGGCCTTCTCCTCGTCACAAGACACCCAAACTTGCTTTTGCTGGTGGCAGGAAATTTAAAGTTTCAATTAGTATAGAACTACGTTAATTACGTAGGTCCGGAATCCCCTTCAGCCTGACAAACAGTTTTGCCAAGGTCTAGCTTAGGTATCCTATTACCCAGTACCTAGGTTGTGGTAGTTGGATAGGCAGCTGCTCCATGTAAAGTACTGGTATTCAGCTGCATCCGGTTAGGCTGAAAGCTGACCCCAACACAGTTGGGAAAAGGCGAGGCAGACGATGATAATAAAAAACGGCCTCGCCATGTATTGGGTTCACGAATGTGAAATGAACAAGACTGGTTTACGAAAGTTGTCGTTTGATGTTGTGCCTTTGCAACCATTCAAACGAACTAAAAGAAGACCGCATAAAAAATAAACTGCTTATTATGTTGTAAATTATGATTATCCTCACTTGAAATGCATCCAGTCCCTGTATGTGATCAGCTAGGTCCTCTGGCATGTCTGGAGGCAGCGCTGCGGGGTCGTAGTAATCTGGTTGCCAGCCAATTATCTGGAAAGACAGACAATGATAAAACATGAGTTTTCGCCTAAAGGACGGTCTTCATAACCATAATGCGACTGGCCTGTTGGTCTAGTGGTCAGTCACTCTGACTGCTATGCCGGAGGTCGTGGGTTCGATTCCCACCCAGGACAAATGTTTGTGTGATGAGCATGATCATTTGTTCTGTGTCTGGGTGTAATTTATCTATATATGTATGTATTTAGAAATATATAAGTATGTTTATCAGTTGTCTAGTACTCATAACACAAGCTCTGCTTAGCTTGAGACTAGACGGCGTTGTGTGATAGTTGTAAAAAAAAAAAAATTAAAAAAAAAATTGTGCAGTGGTGAGCCAGTTGAAACAGCTGTGACTTAGGACTTGTAAGTCTTAATAGCGAATCCTGAGCGGTCTCTTTATTTTGTGCAATATTTCATCACCATAGCTCTCAATATGGTGAAGGAATACATCTTGAGGAAATCTCATGTCTTAGAATCGAACATTCTAAGACATGCGATTTCCACCAAGCCGTTCTGGATCCGCGTTTTCGTCTCCTCCCTCTCATAGAGGTCTGATTCCAAGCTGTGGGCACGTTATGGTCCGTCTTCAAGATCTCTAAGGTCATTAGGATGAAGTTGTTTCATTACTTACTTTATTGACTTTAATGAAGATGCAGGGGTTGTCTGGAAAGCCGTAGTGGTCTGCAGCCGTGCATTCCTTTTTCGATGAGTACCAGCTCTCGCTGCTGTATGCTGGGTAAAAGACAATATAATAAAAACATTTTTTTTTATTGATAGGGGCTCGTGGTTCGTCGGCTATAAATAACAGCCACACAGGTCAATCTTCAAGGTTAAGCAATACTGGCCGAGGTCAATCCTCGGCAACCATTATTGCTTAGATAGGTGACCATCCATTATATACCAACACTCCTCTGTCGCTCAGAAAGCACGTTAAGCAGTTGATATCAGATATCATTCTTTGACAATTAAACGGGTGAGAAGCCTGAAAGTTTGACAATCAGTCTTGCAAGGTACATATGTATAACACAAATACTCAGTAAAGGTTGTGGAGATCAAATAGTCAGTCAGTCCTAGTGCAATACTAATATTCAGCAGAATCAGACCCCAAGAATCTACTTTTCCAAAAGTGGTTTTAGCATTTGATTAAATTCTCAAACTATGATACATCCTGTAGACTGACCGCTTTAATGAGTGCTCCGCCTTGCCCCATCAAAGACACATTAAGCGTCCACAAAGTCCTAACAATATCCTACAGGTTATTTGCTTCAAAATAACCATAATCCACGTAGGTATTACGATACTAATTGAACCAATACGTGATCAACCTTCAGCATATTTCATTTAAACTCATACCTTCGCGAGGACTCATTAAAGCGGTCGGTCTATAATATGCAAATTGGCACTACATAACATCACTTTTCTGCCTACACCTCGAAATGATACAATCCAGAAGGACACTTATGTATGTATATTAGTAGAATATCCACACTATTCACGTTCCATGTCAGTACATTTCCATTGAAGTATTGATTGGCGACAACGGCTCGCTGAAGCCCGTACGTCAACAAATTGCTTCGTAGTCTGCCACGCCTTCAGACGCGGTGTGTCTGTACTTGTGTAGTGGATATCACGCTTATTATCATGGTGAGGTAAGCAGAGACGAAGATCGAACGATGAAATGTATTTGGACTGGAAATAAACCTCACGCCTTTTACCCATGATGGAGGTAACCGCTCATGTCCTCACATACTATTTTTATTTTGTGTACATCTGGTAATATACACACGCTGGTAGCGAGTACTACGCACCTGACCTTTTCAAAGAACCTATAAGGTCAGTGTATGTTAAGTGTGTCTTCTAGGGTATTCCATTTTGGCGGTGTCACTTAAATTTTAGTACTAAGCTATGGATCGCGAATAAGCCGACGCTACGTGGTCGCTGCCACCCATAATGCAGTAGATTCTAGAAGCTTCGAAATATCAACGAATACTCACGTGCAAAGAACTCTTCAAGCTGCTGAACAAAAGGCTGGTAGGCAGAGCGGTTCTCCACATTGTAGCGAAGAACAGCTGTCTCGTACAGGGGCCGGGATGCCACGCCGGGGTTGGCTCCTGAAAGCAGACGAGAAAATTTAAGAAAGTTTTATTTTAATACAAAACGTGATATGACATTACTTGGGTCCAGTGAGTATGTCAATGCCGCACCAATCGCGGCATCTGTGGCGTTTTATGTCCTCTAAGGACACCGCATTCACAATGAGTGTCCGAAGGATCCCCCGTTTTACCAAATTGTTCCAGCACTGTTTAACGTCTAAGACAACTACGTCTTCTTCTTCTGCCAGCCCTTATGTGGTCCACCACACATCACTGGTGGCATATATGGCACCCATGCGAAACAGGATCGGGTCGCTAGTAAAACATGTTCTCTGAATTGCATATTTAAATAAATGCATACAATGTAGCTGCCAAAACAATGTAAATAGGAATAACATAGGGCAGGATGCGGCACAATTCAGACAAAGTAATTAAATACTCCATTGTTTGTATCCCTTTTTACCGACAGCTGCACTCGTACCTATGCTTATTAAGGTCAAACTACGCGGAATTTAACTGTTACATGGTTGACTGATAAAACTTGTAAACTATTTCCGATAAGGAGCTGCAGAAAGTGCTCAAACTATTTCGCTTATGCCTGTATTGCACTAACATTAAATGAACGTCTACACCTACCTTTAAATTAAAGTTTTTGACTCAATTCAATTCTGGGCACAGTGGGCACAGAGTCTACCGTTGAAAATTTAACAGCTTGCTTTTCTTTAGGTGTCAATTAGTGTTCGTGAAAACGTGAGTTACTGGTAGTTCCATGATATAATTGCAGTTGCTTCGTGAAGAACCCCAGTATTCAGATTTCAGTCACAGCTAGTAAAACTGAACAATTATCATGTGAATCCATCAATAACAGAAAAGGACGACATCTCAGAACAAAAAAAATAATACATCTCTCTCTTATTATAGCAGTCCACAGCTAAAAATAATCGTCGAACATAGCCACAGCCAAGAGCCCACCTATAAAGCATTCGTTCTTTACCGCTAGATCGTAGGAAATCCTTGTGTCCATCCCACCGCTCTCCCAGTCAATTGTCCCCAAAGGAACCGGCCGGGCGGTCGTAGGAAGCCCATTACATAATAAAAAGTGCGGAATAACCGACCTGACCGACGACGTCTAAATGCGACGTGACCTCTTTACGATTTATAGCACACCGCACACCGACTGTACATTAATAGCTGGTAATACGTACGAGTGAGTAAGTACGCCTGTATACTTTAGGGGCTACAAGAGTAGAGGAAGACCAAAGAAACGATGGATGTGTGGAGGATGAAATTGCTATTTCATCCTCCACACATCCAGAAAGGAGGTGTCTGATGTCTGAGTAACAGAGAAGTATGGAAGAAGAAGACATGCTGCGCCGGCCCCAAGTAAATTGGGATAAGGGCAGGAGAATGATGATGATGATACCTTTAGAGGCTGGAATATAATAACAGTTTTGCCGGCGCCTTTGACTAGAATACTGCATCCCCAAGGAGATAAAGTTTGGCTATGCATTCGAAGTCGTATCATAATAGTTATCAGAAATCGGAGACCTCTATTGACTTATTTGTCAACCATTTTCGTAGGTCTGTGAATCTAGGAACGGCCAAGAAGGACTTCTTCTTATTTTTTTCGCGTCGACGATAGGACAGTCTTCCATCAGTTGGTCCCAGTAGGTGGCCACGCGGCAATAGCAGCGTGAGTGGCATTCATTAGGTCCTTGAATGTACAGTTAATGGGCACATAGGACAGACCAGTAAGGAAAGGCTTACTGGCTGATGTTATGGTGGGATTTTCCCAGAAGTCATTTATCACAAGGAATTATGAAGACTTTTATTCGAAGCTTAGATTCAATCCCGTTAAGTTCAAATCTGTTTAACGATGGAATTGGAGTTCAAAACCATGAGCGTATAGACTATTCTTCAACAATAAGAATTCTAGAAGAATTGAACAGAGAGCCACGGCATGGAAAGAGCAGTCAGCACTGGAACAGTAGATGATGAATAAAAAAGTGTAAAGTACTTACCAATAAGAGACTCTTCTAAGAGATAAGTGGGCCGGTCCGGTTCCAGGGTGAGGTACAGCCCCCCCATGCACAGCCCGAACATCAGCCCCAGCACCGCGTAGAACACCAGGTAGAAGGTCAGAACGATACCTGGAACACAAAGGTTTTATATGAGAAACGTTGTAACGTTGGTATGGTTTTGTCAAACCGCTACATAATTGTAACTATTAAAACACCAATCAACGCTAATAATAATATGAGAAACAGAGTCACAAACAAAAAATATTTGGTTTTAAAATCTTTGAATTTACACAAAAGCTCATCTGATCGTCATTTCTTCCGCTGCTGTTCGATAGATGGCGTTGTGCCTTCAGACACACCGCCTGATTCGCGCTAAGGTTTCATTACAAAGCTCAAAAAAAAAAATACAAACAAAAGGGGCAGTATAGCTAAGAAATATTGTTGTAAGAATTTTTGAAAAGTCAGTCTTAAATAACATGAAAGGGTTATTTTATAAGCTTCTAACAAAATGTTTTAGAAATAAACAGTTTAATTCATTCTTTTTAGACTGTCTAGCAGCATTGCTGTCTTCTGCTTAAATGAAAATAATAAACGTGCAAAGTAACTTTATCTTCGGAAGTAGTTGAGTAAACTCAAATTTGTTAGATTTTTTATAAAAATTTTTACTACCGACTTCTAAAGCTAAAATTATTTTTCTGTGCCCGATGTCCGCAACCGATCCGCAATTTGACTGATCGTTTAGTCCAGTGGGCTTAGGAACTAAAAAGGGGTTGATGCATGAGGAACCTTAACTCATCGCATTTCTCTCCATATCTCAATTGATTTGGGGTCCGTACAGCTTCTCTTCTTCTATTTATCCCTATTAACCATCAGCATCAGTAGACAGACCATTCTACTACCACTCAAGTCTATGGTCATCGTTTCTTTGGTCTTAGAAGACGGAGAAGGCTCTTATAGCAATCTTCGTCCAATCGTTCATACCAATCATTTTCCTCGTGACATATTCCTCATTTCTCCGCATCACATGCCCATACCAAAATAAACGATTACCATACAGCTTCTCGGTCACCGGCAGAAATGTTTAGTGCACTCACATTTTGACAGTTGTATTTGGCTTTAAATGTGGAAATGGACAAGTATATTTCCTGTGTAGACTCCAGAGGTAATTAGCAATTTTTTTTACTTATTTTAAAAAGTGACATGTTGTATTGTTGTTGTGGCTGGTGTCTGCAATTACACGTCAAAGCGCGTATTTTGCGAAAAGTGACATTCTATCATAAATAACGACAATAGCAGTCAAAGCATAGGCTAGCGAAAAACTAAGTCAATCTTAAGAAGTTGTTATCTAAAATCGAGGCTGTTACTTAGGAGTTGATAGCTTGGGGATTTTTTGCCTTTTGGGGGGAAATTTTTGTTTTTTTTAGGAAAAAAAATTGGTCTTGGTGTTTAGAGGAAATGAAATCCTTGGACTGTAAAACTTAAGAAATCAAGAGATAATCACACGTACAGACCCAAAATTCAATATTTAAAATAATAATATATAAATTATTTATATTGAAGGCAAAGTGGGATGCGCTAGAGTGCACTGCGTGTGTACCTGTAACCCGTCCATGTTTTGAATAAACAAATCTTTATATCTCCAATGTGTTTAATTTCCTGTTTGAAAATAGATCATGTCCACATTATATTTTAAAAAAAGTCGCAAAATTCAAATATTTGATCTAGCAACCTTAGTATTCTAGAATTCAGCCGGTCGCCCGAGCTAAGTAGGTTAGGTTACATAGGTAGGTATTCTCGGTACAAGCGCACTTACTATGAATGAACTGTCTGGAGGCGAAATTACCTAACCACGACATCCTGTCATGTCATGTCATGACGGGTCTTACACGAGTCACTGATAGCTAGTTGTCGGTACTTAAAAGGAAACATACACAGCTTATGGACCGAGCTAACTGGAAGATTCTTTGCATTTATATATCTTTAAAACTTCATTACACACCTAGATCACGCTGCATGTGGATCACAAGGGATTGAAATTTTTTTTTATAAAGAAAACGTTTTTTTTTTCAAAACCAGCAGTTAGTTTAGGACAATTGGAAACTAGTACTTACCGAATAGCTAAACTTTGAGTCAATTCATATCACCCCTTTATACTGGTTGCTCAGACAGAACGTTCTGAGCAACCAGACTCGAGGGAAACTGCTAATCAGTGACCGCATCTCTGTTAAAGATTTACTTTATAAGCTTCTTTTGCCAAAATTCGAGGAGATGATGATAGCCCAGCAGAGACTGGTAGCCCAGTGGTAACCCCCAACGTTACACGTTGTATCCCGTGCGTTCGAATCCCAGGCGGGCAACATGTTACTATGTACGGTGAAAGAAAACATCGTCAGGAAACCGGCATGTCCCAGAACCAAAAATTCGAAGACATGTGACATCTACCAACCCGCACTGGGCCCGCGTGGTGGATTATAGCCCATTCTCTTTCACAGAGAAGGGGTCTGTGTCCCAGCAGTGGGAATATTAAAGGCTGATAATACATATTATGCTTGCCAAAACACTGTGATTTTTTCAAAATACGATTTTCGCCAATATCCCACGACTTAATCAGTTGTGAATGTATAGAAGTTACTACGGACTTCATATCTCTGGCTGACCGCCAGTTCCATCGCATATACAAATAAATAAAAACATTAATCCATTTCCAAATCGGTTGTAAACTTGGTACGATTACAAAAATATCCCTTTTCGAGTAAACAAAGATTGGTTGTGTCAGTCAACGGTATAAATACTTGGCATTTGGTATGGTGAGACTAAATCCGTTTATTTCGGTATTGTCTTTGGTGATCTTATAAGTGTGGAAAAGCTTTCTTTAGTTCGGGATACGTATCCATATAACGCGAAGCGGGCCGATCTGCCGATGGAGTGGAGTAGAGTTTTGCCTGAATGGCGGCCAAGGTTGGGCCAAAGAAACGCTTTGGGTTGACGATATGTCGGCCGTGGGAAACATCTGGATGAGGGACACACGGAACCGAGAAGAAGAAAGGGGAGGCCGATGGGAGGGGATAGGCCTCACAGCGACGCGAAAACGGTTACCACGTATTTAGCACATCATTCTGAGCCCCTCTACATAGAAATTTTTCATCGGTTATTAAAAAACAGCTGTTTTATACATTTTGACCGTGAAGATATAGCACTTTTGTAGGAAACAGCAGATTTTTTTTCGTTCGCGTCGGTGTTCCTTCCAGCCGGTATAAGTCTGAAATCGCCAACCCGTCTTGAGCAAGCGTGATGATCAATGCTCGTGCCTTCTCTGTATGAGAAGAGGAATGGAATCCGGGCTGAAATGATGAACTATAATAAAATGCTAACCTTTTCATTCCTCATAAATAAAATCGTAGTTTAACTAAAGATCAATTTATCCGTCAGCAAAAAAAGTTATCGTTTTCGCGAATATGTATGCATAATTATATGGAGAGATTATGTGAATTCTTTATCCCCTCGTAGCATCCTAATGGCAGTTATGCTCAGCAGTTCATGCAATATTAAATAAACTGATGTTAATGCGAAACCAACCGTATTTTTCTGAACCCACAAAATTAACAGGTAACCACCTCACCATTGACTAATTCATGCCCTAGCGCATAACAAACGGTCTTCCTACTAACCTAAATCACTACCAACCGACTTCCAACCGTACCAAACACAAAATAGGACACAATTTACAAGCACTAGTCGATCTACACGTTGAAATCTATGACGAAAGCGTTCTAAATTTAAAAGCGGTGACAGAAATAGCGCGAACGCATTTCTTCGTACGCAAAATCATGTTTTTATGACATTTATATTGATGTGACTGTCTAGAGTCTGGAGAATTTAGGTGACGCAGTTGTATTTCATTATAAACCGCCAAAACGCAATTTCCTTAGTATCCTATCCTGTGGGGCAAGTAGCAATTCAGACGATTTTGAAAATTTCGTTTTTTATAAGTATATTCATAAAAGTGTGTTTGTCGCTAAAAACTAAACGGAATCGACACAAATTCGTTCCAATTTACGTTGCTTCTAGGTCCCGGGTTCGCTTGTCTTAAAAAAAAATCTAAATATTTATTCTACATGAACTTAACATGGGCACATAATTATGAAACTTCAAGAGAGAGACGCACGGTTCAGATTGCCCTTTCCTATGGAGAAGAACAGGCAAGCAACTCCGTTTCAATGTTGTGTTCTGGTTTTCAATGTTATCTTGCGGGCTTGAAAAAGGGGGCTGGTTCGAGGCAGCGCGGGACAAGCTCATGGAAAAACTTGGCGAGGCCTCTGCCCAGTAGTGGGACGGCACGGGCTAGACAACAAAAAAAGTATTCTATCCTGAAATTCCTGAAGAGGGGACTGGAACATTCGGGACTAGGTTGCAATCTTACCAAATTAACTTGATTATTCACGTGGCAAAATGAAGAGAATACTGAGCAATCAACTCCACAATTACATCCTGGGTCTTTTCCACGACGAGTAATTGAGGTAGTTTGAGTAAATTTACTGTTTTTGAGGAACATGACGATATGACTGCTGAAAACCTGCTGCAAAACTAGTTGTTAGTGGTCATGGTGATAACAGAACACGATATCACGCCTGTTATCGCCGAAGAAATGGACAGAGGTGAACCTACCTAATAGAACACTCACATTTCGCTAGTTATCTTAAGCCCATATAATAGGGGGCAAGCCTATGGCCATCAACGGGTACAAAACCAAACTCCATGGCTGCCATTGAGAAATTCCTGGTGAAAAACCCAATAATTCCTACTGCGCTGGACTGAAATGGTGTTCTACGTTTTCAGTCCAGCATAGTAGCAGTATGACTCATAATTTCGTTTTCATTTCATTCCAAAACCATTAAGAAGATTCCCCGTGACGTATCTACAGGACCATTTAAGAAGCATCCAGACCCGGAACATCAGTAGGCCACTCTGTTAGTCCGGATGCGGGAATTGAATCCGCGACCCTGAGCTCGCAGGCGGACATTTTGCCGTTGCGCCAATTGGGAGTTGGATCATTAAAAGATTGTCCGACGAGATCTTGGTGCTGTAGTAGCTATGACTTCTACATTTGCCATTAACGTGTATTTGGATGGCATTTTTAAGGTATATCTAAACATCCAAATAATATAACGTCAACATGCCTATGTACCCAGAGGGATCGACAGAGGTATATGCTATCCAGACTTCGAGTTGCCACGAATTATTCCTAAACATAACACAAAATCACGCCTGTAATCCCCGATGGGTTAGCAAAAATTTACCATATAATACACCAGCATTTCGCCAGTTATGTACTAGGGGGCGACCCTATTGCCATCAACCGGGCCACAACGAGCTGCCACGGAGAATTTATATCAATGGAAAAACTCAATAACACATTAATTAAAACTTTCTGGTCACCAAAACCTCCTGATTAGTAGGTGGATCCCTAAACCAATAAGACATTACAACATGTACAGTCGTCAGCACATCAGCTACAACTGTCAAATTTTTTCAAATGATTTTAAACCATAAAATGTGTAAAGTTCAGTTCAAAATCGAATGAGAAATTTTGACAGTTTGTGGTTTCGTGATGCGCTGGCGACTGTACATATTGTTATATTCTACCACAGATAAATTGTACTGTTTACTATTAATAACGAATGTATCTTGCATTTAATCATGGCATTACAAGGCCGATGCGCTCGACTACGCCATGTGTGCCAGAAACCAGTGAATGAACGAAGGACACGCATTCATTCAGAACGAATGATTTGTTATTTACCTTCATGACATCATTATTTTGTTTATTTGCAAGCGGTGTCCACTTCGGTGACCAACGTTTTGATCTTTAAGGAGACTTATACGTCATCGCTACAGCTGAGCATGGGGTCCTGGGTTCAAATCCCAGGCCGGGAAGTGTTATTTGAGTTTTCCATAAGGAATATGTCAGTAACAGTCTGGACTTTGGAGTTGTGCCCGGTTGATGGCCTTATTACATGGGATTTAAACATGACTGGCGAAATGTGGCAAGCCTGTTTGCACACCTCTGCCAACCTTTGGGGAACTCCAGGCGTGGCGATATCCTACTTAACAATATAAATGCGAAAGCTTGTGAGGATGGATGTGTGGATGTTTGTTACTCTTTCACGCCAAAACTACTGAACGGATTTAGATGAAATTTAGCACACAGATAGTTTATAACCTGGATTAATACATAGGCACCATTTTATCCCGGTAGTATGTTCCCATGGGACGATTATCGAACTCCACGCGAGCGAAGCCGCGAGCATAAGCTAGTGCTATCTAAATTCCTCCTCAGTCCGTTAGTTTTGTTCTGAATCTTGAAAGACAAAAAGGTTAACAATGATCGCGAATGGATGTCGTTGGATATATTGAATCAATAATACTTTGACACTTTTATTACAAGTGTCTGTATGGTATGGGCAATCGATACGGTATCAATGGACAATCATACCTATTATCTCGAGCGTTTATTGAAGTCACATGATTAATGATGATAAGTTCCGTATGGCCTGAGAAAAAGGTAGAGATCTCTTTGAACGAGAACTGAGTCTTCTTCTGATGCCTATGCAATTACTGAAGGTTGGCCATCAACTCCGTATATTTCTCCTTGTCTTTTGCGAGTTGGAACAGCTCAGAAGCACTCTGCTTAGAAGACTGTGCATCTATTGTTGAAGATGACTAACAGCGTCTTCTTGTCACCATTAACCTCCATATTTTAGTAGCCAGAAAAATAACAAAACAACATCAGGAATAAAAGCTTATTCCTTATAAGAACTCACTGCATTAATTGGTTACCTCCTTTTCTTGAGTACCTACCTATTTGAATTCGGCGAACCCTAAGTACTTAGTCGGTGTATTATTATAACGCGTTCTTTAGGCACCATCTACAGAATTAATAATACCGTCATTAAAACTCATGCTAGTAATACGATTCCTTTCAATGAACAAGTAAATAAGCACAGGAGGGTCAATTTGTATAGCCATAGAAATCAGTACTACAATCAAGTACGGACCAACTGGATGTTTTGTGAGGATTCTTTTATGCTGTGACCAAGAACGAGGGGAGCGTTTTGTGAGCTATTGAAGGATGGTCATGCACGAGAAACGTGCTCTTATTTGTACAGACGCCAGCTCATCGAGCTACCCGAAACTGTCAAATTTATCCTATCAACCTTGAACCTAATACTTTAGCAATAAAGTTGAAAATCTATTAAAGAAATTTGACACACTGTAGTAGCTTGATGTGCTGGCGTCTGTACAAATAACATGAAGAAGACGGCTACAACGGTTGTGATACAGTCAAAGGGATTATGAGCAATTTTTAGGGAGAAGCGCATTGAACTTCATTTGCAATCAACGATTACCTAACAATAACTTAATAAATGAGCTACAAGATAAAACGAACGACCTAGGAGCCAAAAAATGCCGCTTTACAATTCGCTCACGTTACAATTCGTAAAATAGTCGCAGACGCAGTTGCCTATTAAGAGGTGTAACAAGACCCTTAACGAAGTCGGCTCACAAAGGCTTGTTCTCCCCGTCATCGTCATTGCGTAGTTTAGGTACTCAGTTTGATGTACAGAATGCTTCATTGACGGGTTCGTGAACATTTTGCGAATTGTACCGTGATTCATATTATGATTCTGCTAAACCGGCCATTTTAGGCAATTCATTACTTTCGAAGCGTTTAGTATTTCTACAAAGACCAACAACAGCATGGCTATTCACAAACGCTTCGATTCGATTTCGATTCGGACAGTCATATTTCTATCTCGCTCGCTTTCGAAAAAAGATAGTCATACGACTTGTCGAATCGAATCGAAGCGTTTGTGAATAGCTATCCAGAATTTACTTCAGTTTTCGGTAGCTGCCACACCATTAAATTTTTGATTTTTCCCCATCTTGTCGTAAACGCCGATAGAAGGTCACTTTGTCTACCGTAGACAGAGTATCCTATTGTCTGAAGTGTGGCCATTTTAAGTTTGCAGTTTCAAAGTGACGCTGCTTGTCAAGAAAAAATGCATCAATATGTCAAACTTGGTACATTTATTTAAGTTTTGTGTTTTCCTGCTTAAACAGACAAAGCGCAGGCCACACCGCTTAGCTAGCGAGCGAACGAGCGAGGCGGACGAGGCCCTTTTCAAACTTCGTTCGGCTCTTTCGGTAGTTCGCGGTGTGAACCAAAGTATGAAAAGATGTAAAACGATGCCTCGTTCGGCTCACTCGCTCGCCCGCTAGCTGGTGTGACCTGCGTTTTAGTCGGTTGAAGTGTGTTTCTTCTTGACCCTTCTGACTAAACAAATATTATTATTTAAGTACATAACTTAAGAATGAATGAGATGAGAATTGGCAGCAGCGTTCTCTGTGTTTTATAACAACCATACTGCGATCGCCAACCCGCCTGCCAAGCGTGGCGATTATGGCAAAACCCCCCTTCTTGGGGGAGGCCTATGTCCAGCAGTGGACGTCTTTCGGCTGAAATGATGATGATGACATAACTCAATCGACTTAAACATAATAACACATACCTTATTATCAAACAATTACACGAAGGTGAACTTCTTATCGTGTTGTTTCGTCTCAATCAAACGACTTTTACGGTCAAGCAAATATTTATCGATAAAAGTAGAAGTTGCAATGTGAAATGGCAGCAAATTCTGCGTAGGAATACGTCAGCCATGAACGCAGCTACCACAGTCATAGTTACCCATACATGAATCTTTCGGCGCATGGCCTTTGTCAGAACTAACAACATATCTTATTGCAATTAAATGTAATTTTTATACCTACAAAATTTGTACGCCGTTATTGGCAAAACATGGACGCACACAACATCTATTAATTCAATACCTTGCATGTCTGATTAGTCAGTTTATGTAAACGCATGTTTGACAAATAAAGTATCTTTTATCTTTTTATCTTTTAGGGTTCCGTACCTCAGTCGGAAGTCCTCAAAAACGGAACACTTATAGGATCACTTTGTTGTCCGTCTGTCTGTCCGTCTGTAAGACCCTTTTTCTCAAGAAAGCGTGAAGGTATCAAGCTGAAATTATTATCAAATACTTGCGCCTGCTACCTCTTGAAGCAGTGAAAAAATCAAACTTGTAAGTCAACGCAATCAAAACAGATCACCGTATAAGTCGTATATTTTGCGATTTCACAAGGGAATCAAAACCTGGTAGATACTTCCCGTTCAAATCTTGAAATACAAGAAGCAATGTCTTATAGCACATGTAAAGGAAAAAATCTAAACACAATATGTAGTTTAATAATAAAATACCTACAAGTTTATACGGAACCCTCGGTGCGCGATTCTAACTCATACTTGGCCGGTTTTTCAATAGATAATATTCACCAGCATAACAGCACCCTCCCGGCAATGTCATTCAATCACCAACACACAACACAGCAACACAGCATATTGAAACCGGGTCGTATTTCTACGTCTTTACAACAGGATAGCCATAAACTGTTTGATAGTTCCTTCAAATCTACGATATTTTTGACCTTTCCATGACAATGTTTATCACTGATAGACTGTCACTAGGTCCAGGCCATCGGCAACGGGTGGAGATGGTGTGGTGACTGCCGTGTGTTGCTGTTGCTGGATTCACGAACGCAAGCACGACTGCTGACCGACGTGTTCGGTTCTCAGGACGTACAAAGTGCTATTGGGCTTTATCATGTCCGTTCTTATGTGTGCGGTACATCTATCTCCCAAAACAATTGCGGTGACAGCTAAACAGTTTGGTGCCTATAGATTAAGGACATCAGTACATGGGTCACATTTCATCGAGAATAACTAAACAAACACATTGTGGTATCTACCAGTCCGCACTCCCTCTTACCGGGAGGAGGCCTGTGTCCCTTGTTGATTATGCTTACTTTTTCTTCGTCGTTCCCTCACTGCTGAGGATTACGACCACATATGACACGTCTCCAAGCCATGCGCTCTCCTGCAGTGTGAATCGCTCGATACAGGCTGCCTCCAACAGCCTTCTTGATCGCGTCTGACCATCTTGCCTGTGCTATGCCTTACGCGCAAACAACAAGAGAACAATACTAACTAAACAAGTCCGAAAAGCAGCCAGAACTACCTATAAACATTACCAAAGGACCTGCATAGCCTGCATTCCTATCAATGCATCAGCGAACTATTACCCTTGAACAATATCAGATGGCCTACGTCAATAGCAAACGATGCAATATACCGATGCGCCCGCGCACGAAACACGATGCACGAGTTTCTGTTACCGACACTAGACGCACGGAGCCCGGAAGTGTCAAAACGATTCATTTATATTAGTTTATGGGACAGATTTATTGGCCTAGAATACTAGAAGTTTCTGTAGAGGTATGTTTCATTTATGAAGCTCATTGTGATCAAAATATGGCCGGTGTTTTGAACTGTCTTCTCTCTTGCCAACAGGAGCAATATTAACTCATGTCTTGCGTAAGTTTAGGTAAGTGTTATTGGGTTTTTTGCTTCAAGATTTTATTCAGTAGCATCTCTGAGTCATGATTTGTGACTGTTGATGACGATAGACTCGCTTTTACATGAATCATAAACATAACTGGCGAAAAGTGGGTGCGCACTACGTACAACTCTGCCTATTCCTTCCTTGATAACTGGCATGATATTTCGTTATGATGATGTGTCATGGTGAAGGGAAACTGTTAGCCGGCCGGGTCAACAGTTCGGTAGCAAGCCTGACTACCCCCGGTGCAATGGATGATTGTATTGCACTCTAGCAAAAACAAAAGAAATTTGACTAAAAAAATACAGATAATTATGAACTTCCTGGTCACCACAAACTGGGAAGAGCTATAGAGATTGCAATTGGTCTAGGCCATCTAGTCTACTGGAAATCCATAGGTACATCTGCACCAATGATGACAATATCCCCCACAGTAACACAGGTCTTTATATCATCTGTGGGAGAGGTCGGTATTCAGCGGTGGACGTTTATGACCAATTTTGATTTTATGACCTCACTGGAAGAATCCCTCCTGGCTGGCAAATTAGATAATAGCTTATTCTTTATTGTTAACCTGACGTGTGTAGGAGTGTGTTGGTGGTAGTACTAATATGTAGGTAGTCAACTACACATCAGTGGACAGTCGTTCGTTAAAGGTAGTCCGAAGCCCAAAAGATAACCAGCCTTATCAGAGAGTTTATCAGTTTTACCAAGTTACTGGGTTGTGAAGATCAGACAGGCAGTCGCTCCATCCATGTAAAATATTGGTACTCCGTAGTATCCGGTTACACTGGATGCCAACACCAATCTAGTTGGGAAAAGGCTAGGCAGATGATGGTGATGACGATATCAATGACAACAAATTATCATTGAAAGCGCGTGTAAGTCGTAGCTGTACGTGTGTTTTTTCACGAGTGGTGATGCAGTTGACTGTACGATATCCACTTGCAACTATTGCGCAAGTTGGCGTTACTTGACCAGATTCGTAGCTAGTTGAATCGCTCATGTTTCTGTATTTACAAGTTTGACTAGGATGACAACTTACTTGTAAAACATGTAAGTACACTTTGTAAAACCACACTTGCAAGTTAAACATGCTAGAAACTTTGCAAAAGGACTATTTTTGTCGTCTAATGTTTGGAATATCAAAAAAAATTACGACATAGGCAGGCTACGGAATATTTTTTGTGGACCGCCAGACAGCACACATATTAGCTACCTAACATCAGTGATTGTTTATCAACTATTGGGGGATAATGCTAGTTAATGAGCCACATTTTACGCATTAACAAACTTGATGTTCAGCAAAAGCGGGTAGGACTAGAATTTCTCAATTTACAATAATTATGAGATTTTTAGTCATCGTGGCTTTGTTTAATAAAGAGTTAGGCAGAGTGGCGCAAGAACGTACGTACCTATGCTACTGACTGATGGATTTACGTCCAAATAATCGAAGCAAAGTGACATTCCGTCAGCGAATAGGATCATTAGTCATTCCTACACATTTATAGGAATGACAAATGCTATCAAAAAGCATAAATTGTAAATTGTTGTGAAAATACGAAACACTAACAAGAAGTTGACGAAGAGTTAAGACGGGCTTCGGATAATGATTATAAAATAGCGATAAGTCATCACATATTTTCTATATCTAGCCATTAATTACCCTTTTGGGGGATAAATAAATGCACAAATATTAAATCATTACCAATCAAGACAAGTTTTACGATGAGATTATCAGTTTATGTTATGGTATTACACCGTTAATAGTCGTGTAGCAATTAAAACAATGTTCATTCATTCATTTTCATTCATTTATTTAATCAGTAACAATTTAAATTGTGTTGAAAATTACATATTAACGAAAAAATATAAAAAATCACATGCAGAAACGACATTTAAAAGCCTAATAGTAAAATTGAGTGAAATGTCCAGTTCAAGAGTCAATTCATTTAAAATATGTCAACAAAAAAATACAATGTCAAATTAATAGCAGGTATAATGTCAAATTCAATGTCAAAACATATTGTCAAATTCAAAGTCAAAATATTCAGAGAACAACTTCGTCTCGGTCCTAGATGAGCATAGCGCTAAAGTCAAAAAATAATTCAAATTAAAGCTTGTTTACTGCTATTATTTTAGTGACTATTTTTATCATTTGACATAAATTCTAATACTGAGTAAAAGCATTTTTCCAACAAGAAGGCTTTTAATTTAGTTTTAAATGAGTGAGAGCTATAAATTAATAATTTTAAATCAGTCGGTAATAACTCCACTGCTTTTGCAGATTTATAGATTAGGTTACGTTTGCATTCATAATCATAACATAATTAATGACTGTTTTAAAAAGACCTTCAGTTAATCCCTCCAAAGGAATCAAAAGACGCAGTTTGCAGCTATGTATGTTAAAAGGAGTTTCTATACATTGTGTGGTAGACTCAGATTTTGATAACTTTCAAGTTCAATATTTCCATGTTAATGGATGAATATTAGTATAGACCTATTCCGGTCACCACCTGAATGCCTATGGATCTTCAATACCAGCGGCAATGTTGGTGATGCGATTAATGTGTCCTAGAGATCAAGTTTGCTTGTAATTAAGTACTGCATTGTAAATTGGAACACCGTAACGCTGTTTGGAGGCAGAAATAGATGAAGACCTAGCCTACTCCCCTACTTTTTTTTTGACATAACGTCACGCCTATTTCCACCGAGGCTTAGGCAGACATGTCTAGTACACCCACATTTCGCCAGTTATGTTTAATTCTCATGCAATAGGGGCGAGCATATTACCATAAAGCGGACACTAATCCAGACTTATTATGTATTACTTTACGTTGAATCAATTCTACACTACTACGTATTTTTCTTTCGTTTTTTTTATACTTTAGATGAGGCCGGAGTTTCCTATCTGACTACTTTGGGAAGAAACCGAAACAAAGACTTGAAAGTCCAGACATTTTCTTGTGAGGACAATGGAAATTAAAAGATAGAAAGCAAAACATAAACATACCCCATCTCTTCGGCGTTCTTCCCAGGAAGCTGTGTTCTTCAGGATTGTAGATCGCATTCATAAATCGGGAGAAACACGTCCCGGGCGGAGGGGGGGCACGGATCCATTCATCAACTCCATTCGCTTTGGTGGCCATTTCGATCCCGATATACTTTATATTTTATTAAAAACTTTCGAATTTTTATCGTGTGTATGTGGAACAGGGATGTAAATGATACACGACCGTCATCCACGGCGGTGTCGGGAACACTGCGCGTACGCAGCTCGGGTTGCGGTTCAAGTGTTCAATGGGTGTCGTTTGTAAATGTCTGGTTTCTATGATTGATGTTCGTTTGGTTGTTAGGAAGGATCTAGTGGTTTAGTTTGTGACAAGTAATCGGATTTCTTTACAAAATTAAATACTCATTTATTTTGATTGCAATAATTTAGTGACGCGTATTCCCTGTTGTTCATAAATGCGACTGTATGGAATAAATAATCTAGACAAATAAATAAAATTGAAGTGTCTGTTTGTAATATCAAAATAACAGCTTTTTACTGAATGCGTATGAAAATATAGATTATACGGCATTTCTAACAAAAACACATTTTTTTCAGTATTTTCTGTCTAGCTGTTTGTTCCGGCTAATCTCCGAAACGGCGGAACCGATTTTGACATTCCTTTTACTGGAAGATAGGTTATATTAGAAAGTCTAACATAGGCTACTTTTATTTTAGAAAAATAAAACCCTTGTTATTGGTAACAAATTCGATTCAAAAATGGAAGTTATATATTTTTTTAAATAATTTCACGCGAACGAGCGTCGCGGTCGCGGGCAAGCTAGTAATATAATATATTCGACATGACCGCTTAATTGTGTGGCTACAGTAAACATTAGTGTTTACAAAACACAAAACATTGAATCCAAACGGTAGGTTAAAATAATTTACTTGCATGTCAATAATAAGTACGTAACACAATAATATTTTCACAATTTAGTAGCAGTAACCTTCACATTACGATAAACTATTAGTAAGTACATAGTTTACTGCGGCATAAATAATAGGTAGGTAGGTATACTTACTGAGTTTATTTTATATATAAACTGTAACTAACACCTACTATCATGTGTTTATGTTTCGAGTTACTAATATTATGGTAGTATGGAGTAATGCCTAGCTAGGATTACTAATGCTGTCTTTGCCTCTTTGTTTCAGCTTGATTTCATGTACCTATAGGCACTTCGACTAATACAATTAGTACCTAAGCTTGCACGTGATAAAGTTCCCTACACCCATAACATAACATAACATCATCTGCGCTGTAATGCCCGAAGGATTAGGCAGATGTGTACGTTCCTAAGAGTACACCCTCATTTCACCAGTTATAGTTAAGTCCCATGAAATAGGAGGCGAGCCTATTCCCAACAACCGAGCACAAATTCAGACTCCGTGGCTGCTACTGAGATATGCCTGATGGAAAAACCAAATATCAATTTGCCCTACCCGGGAATCGAACCCAGGACCACGTGCTCAGCCGTCGCGATTGCGACCCTTAGACCCTCATATTATGAAAAAGTATCTTTACAGGAGGTAATCTCCCAAACGAGTCATCTCAAAAACTCTTTCACCGATAAATAGCTACGCTATTGCCGACTGTCGTAGAATATCTGGCTTGTATGTTAAAGAAACGTGTAGCTACAAGAGCTACGCTTGAGAAGTGAGTTTTTTGTCCAGAATCCAGTAATATCACAAAAACTCCGACCCAACCACATCCCTGCGACACTCGTAAACACGTGCAAGGGGAACATGTGTGACAGATCGCCAGTTTACTGCTTACCAGATGAGGTTTTTGTGACCACCAGACAATCATTAAGAGGCTGGTAGATATGCATGCATAAAGTGCGACAACGCAGGTTGCAGGTGAGGAATAAAGGTCGAGAAGACTGTTAGAGTGCTAGAATGAATAGAAGCCTACGTAAAAAAAAATGTTGCATATTTTAACTAAGGATCTTGCTTTTTACCCGCGACTTCTGTCTCATAACTCTCGCACAAATAGGTGGACACTGGAGGCGGGATGTAAGTCCAAAAATAAACCTTGTTAGGACCAAAATCTGATCTTTATCTGTCAGTCAGGGTTTAGCAATAATTTCGTTTCAATCCCTATTGAAAAAAATATTGTAATCTCACTCACCAACTGTTTTAAGTCGCTCATATTGTCCCAACACCCCCCGTGTAGTTTTCGGTTGAGCTCATTACAAAATGCGGCAGGAGTGTCGATTTCTTTTTCTATTGGCAGTTGGGATGGATCGGATACGAACACCACTTTGAACGATTAGGTACAGCACTAGTTGACGATGAACTGTCGTATAAAAATTTTACGCGGTTCACCAACTTAAAAAACATAAGGTGGTGCCTAAGATGAAATATCTCACCTTATTTTAGCCCTTAAAAGGAGAAAGAAAGAAAATATATTTATTTATCGCAGGGACATGACGTGCATAATCCTTTTGTCTATTCCGGAATTTGTGTTCTTTACTTCTCTAATCACAACAAACTCCTGATAAACCGATTGGTGCTACTACAGGACGTACAAACCAGCTATATTAGATCTATAATCACCTTAGATATGCTCGCAGCACAGACACAACATATTGTCTTGATCAGCCCCCCGGACGATATGTGTCATCTCAGGCAGATTCCATTCTCCAGTAGAATCTAGCTGAACGATTGAACCGACCTTGGAGTGGAAGGTCAGCTACAAGGGAGTGATTATTGCCACGACGACTAGTCTGGAGCGCATCCGTACTTACTTCCACCTATTATAGCAAAGAGGGCTTAATGGAGTAAAGGTGCGTACATAAAGCGAGCATTTACTCATTCAATACAAGGTGTAAACGGACCCTTCACGAAGCCGTCATCCAAGCATTCTGTACATCAAACTAAGTAACTTTACGCAAAAATTATTTCTGTGAAATGACTTTCTTTTTGGGTTGAAAAATTACGTTTTACGGTAGGTCTCAATGTAACGCACTCAAAACATTGTGCAGATGGCTGGATTGAATAGTTACGGTGTCCGTGGAGATTATAAAGTAAAGTTAAAACATTAAAAACTTGTATAAAAAAAAATCTTGTGAAAAAGTTGGAGCTACGACCTTCATAAGCTATATCTCCGTAACCAGAAGGTTCCCGGGTATGGTCCAGAACAAAAAAAGTCGCAATGACGGATAGAAGAAGTGCCTTTCGGCTTCATTAAGGGTATTTTTACACTCATAATTCTACCCAGTACAGCGAACGACACAGAGAACATGGAAAGGCCGCGTCTGCAGAAGGCAGGGAGTATTCTAATTCTGGCTACGTAATAAAATTAGTGGCGTACAACTTTTGTCATGGACCGGACCGCTTTCAAAACCGCCAGTTTCTATTTTGTTTTATCTATTAAGTAATGGGACAAATAATATGATTACTTATTAAGTTCATAATCAATATCATAGGTGTTAACAAAATTGCAATCCACTACCATTACCTATGCACATGTTAACAAAATTGGTATTACCTAGGTAACATCGTTAATTGTGTGACTGTGCGCTTGATTACTATGTAAAATTTAGTGTAGTAGTAGTAAAGTAGATACTGGAGCAATATGGAATAACATTAATAAACTAGCCACAAACTAGCAGCTGAAAAAACGCCGGTGTAAGCGCAACCTTAGATTGCCGCGGTGCGTTCGAAGCCCACTCACTGCACTCTTGCGGACCCACTTAGCTAATACACGAATGACACACGCTGCGTTCTTATCGTTCGTTATACAGAGTGAATTTTTTTCAGTGGGACAGTATGGGGAAATCTGAATCTATAATGACAGGTACCGAGACCCCATAATAGGGACCATTTTTCATGAAAAAAAAGCCAGTGGTTTCTAAGATTACAGGCATGATGTTGTCACGTCTGTAATCCTCGAAGGGTTAGGCAGAGATGTACCTAATAGTACACTCAAATTTCGCCAGTTATGTTTAAGTCCCATGTAATAGGGGGCGAGCCTATTGTCATCGACCGGGTGCAAATCCAGACTCCATGGGTGCTACTGAGAAATTCCTGCCCGACCCGGGAATCGAACCCGGGACCTCATGCTCGCAGTCGGGCTTGACCACTAGACCAACGAGGCAGTCAGTAGTTTCTAAGATATTTTCTCGGTATCTCTTATGGAATCGGATGTCTATACTATCCATAGACAACACATTATTTAAGTACCTACCTATAACACATCATTATTCCCTATTAATTAATAGGACGTTATCAAATCTGCAATGAGCTGTCAGATCTCATTTGTAGTGGTAACTGGTAGACGGAAATAATATCTATCCAATGAAATCACTTGCAAATGATTGGGAAGCAGATTAAATTAATAGACTACCTTCTAGATAGAAACCGAGGGTCGGCGTCATGTAGGTAGGTAATGAGCGGGCTGCCGGATATGCGTCAGTTAGAAATAGTAGATTCACTTAGAGGGCGTCCATTCATTACGTGAGGCGTTTATGGCGGGAGGGGGTCGAGCCTAATCCCACCCAATGTTACGAGGGAGAAAAGGGGTCTCGATAAATATCACGTAATTCTTTTTCCCGCAAGAAACAGTGTAAAATTACGAGAAAACTGGGTTTAATTATGTAAACAAGTTTCTACGCTAAAATATGACTAAATTCTACACAATAAATATATATTAAATTTAATGATAAAGCAAATTATGTTTTTTAAATAAATCCAACTGAATCAAGCACAGCTCTGGAGGCACGGCAGTGCCCCCGCTAAGTCAAGCAAAAAAAAAGGCACCGCCGTACGATCCGTTCCTCGAAGCCATTCAGGCCATTTCTGACCCCCCGTATCTTCGTTGTAGATGAAGCTAGGCATTTTAAATCACTTCGCATTTTCCTTCATAAAATATACTAAAATGAACAGGTTGATTTCAGTACGAACCAATCTTTCTATTACCTATTATGTTCTAAGACTTGACTCTGTCGAAGTCGGCAAAATCATTTAAAACACGCCTATATTTGTAAATGGTATAAATAAATAATAAAGTGTTACAAATCGGAGAAGAGCTGCTAAAATTTTTGAGTTCGCTGGGCCCGCTCCTGAATTATAAGTAGATTATTCTGAAAATCTAACACAGGGGCGGGTGCAAAGAAATCGAGCTGCACTTGCTCTTTTGCATATTATTAGTTTCTTCTTGTAAAATTCATCATTAAACTACTACTACTCCACGAAATTTTATCCCTTTTTTTTGTTTCGACGTCACTGCCGATTTTAGGGCTGTGACCATAACCTATTTTGAGGGCTAGATCTGCGCCTGCGTACGATACGTAAATTTATTCCCACTGTTAGATTTTCAACATCGGCTCTGAGTTGAGAATGTTGACGTGGATGTGTGCTGTGACAAGAATGGATAAGGTAAGGAACGCGTACCTATATTAGAGGAAGTATAAAAGTTGCGCCAATTACAGAAAAGTTAAAAGGGAATCGACTATTTTGGTATCGAATATGTATAGTACATCCACATTTTGCCTGTTATGTTCAAGTCTCATGTAATAGGGTGCGAGCCTATTGCCAACCACTTGGCATAAATCCAGGCTCCGGGCTGCTGCGAGAAATTCCTAATAGAAGAACCCAATATCACTGTCCGTCCTGAGAACCGATCCGTGGTTAGCAAGCCTAGCGCTTAACCACTAGACCACTGTAGCAGTATATTAAATGCCTATCAGATAAATAGTCCTAAACTAGAGATCAAAATTAAATAAAAACCAAATAATTATTTTTAATGTTTTATTGCTAAAAATATATTTCAGGCACTTTGATATGGAAAGATATCGTTCACTCTAATATACACATTATTGCCTTATCATAAAGCTTACAATTGTATAGAATATTTGTCGATACATACATCTCTTACATTGGATTAAAACAATAATATCATTGGACGGATATGGAATGAGATTCATTGCATAAAAGAACTTCCCTTTTGCGAACTCGGTTAAATGTCTTTTGTCGCGGAGATCCCTAAAGGGATATCTCCTTAGTACATCTTAGAATGAACCATGTGTAAAAGTATAATCCACCTCGTATATGCTTTACCACTTTCGAAAAGAACTCCCGGTAAATTTAAACTTCACTAAGGTTGAAATTATATAACGGTTTTACATTAGTCTTGAAGCAAAAGGACCAATATTACATGAAGCTGCAACTGACATTCAACCTTAAGGTGGGAAAGCATTTACTAGGTTAACTTTACATAACTAATGTATAAAATAAAAATAAATCTATATAAAAATTAAAACACATAGAAATGCTAATTCGTACAAAAATAAAGTTAGTCATAAGTAGGTACTATAAGTACAACGTAAAAAACTAAACTATTTTAAGCTTTTTGTCATTATTTTGTTTCGAAGGCTATTGGAAACTATCAGTCAGTCTTAGGTGTTCAGAATCTGATATGAGATTAGGTACATTACAATATTAAAATTATACATTAAGTATACAAGGTGTAAACGAACCATTCACGAAGCCAGGCACTCTGTACATCAAACTAAGTAACTCTATGCAAAAAATATTGAATAATTAATGAAAAATCATGATATTGTAAGACTCAAAGTGACGCACGCAAAACATTGTGCTGATGTATGCATTGAATACTACAGGGGTCATGGATTTATATAAAGTAAAGTTATAGCAAAAAAAAAACTTTGATCTCCAATATCTCCGTAACAAGAAGGTTCTCGCGTATGGTCCAGGACAAAAAAAAAATATTGCGATGACAGGGAGAACCAGTGCCTTTTGGCGTCGTGAAGGGTCTTTTGCACCCATTAGTATAACGGTGTGTTAGCACTAATAAGCTTAACAATCGGAATATTTAAGCAGTTTAATTGTTAAACAGTAAAAAAAGTTACTGATTATTTTGGAATTAAATAACACCCGGTACACGAAACGATAATCATCATCGCGTCAAAATTAAACGCAAGTCAAGCAATGCAATAGGTTTGTTCATAATGAATTCAACCATTTCTAGTAGTTCACGCGCGTTTACCAATTTTTTAGGTAGCGTTACCGAGCGTTAGCTGTCATGTGTAAAATAAAAACATATTTTTTAAAGTATTCAATGAAATACGAAAGCTATTCTGTTAAATTAAAGTACATATTAAGTGGTCAACCTGCACTGGGCATAAATGCGTATAAGTCTGTATGAAAACATACACAGTATTCTTATAAACTAAAACAACACAACACACAAAATATTTATTATCTACATAATTACACACAATATATATATAGGCATATCAAAAGGATTATAATCATTGGACGGATTATTTAAGTCAAGCTTATTCATAGAGCTATATTATTAAATGAGCTGCCTGGGAACACAGAAATCTTCAAAAAGGAAGGCGCTATGTAAAAAAGAATTTAGTATTATAAAAATCATATTCTCATCATCTATCTGTCGTTTATTTATCATCATCTGCCTAGCCCTTTACCAACTATGTTGGGACCGGCTTCCAGTCTAACCAGATGCAGAACAGTCTGCCGATCTGACCTCCACAATCCAGTATTAAGGTAGCCCCTTAATACCAGGGATACCCCTTATCAAAATAAGGAAATCAGCTTCGTGAAACTTTTAATGATGCAAAAACTATGCCTTTTATAATGTCGAGGTTTACATTGGACCAGCAAAGAATTCTTTTACGCTTTATTCTTTGTTACATAACGCCCTCCTACCATTCAAGTAGATAACCAGTTATCTATTTTCAAGTTTATCGTTTATAAATAAGTCTTCTACATACAAGTAGAATATACAAAAATCTGTAAACCACGTCTTTATTTCACGTTTATATTATAAAAAGCGCAGTTATTTTAGCTACCTTGAGATTCCAATAGTTTTCGAGTCTTTCAATTATTAAAATACATACAATATTCGCACTGGTGCTTTCATGATTAAAAAATACAATTTTCTACTTCATATTATTTGGTCTACTGGAAAGACCAAGCTTTATAATGCAAATCTCACACAATTATTGCAATAGAACTATTTCTTCCATACATACAATGAACTAAAGGCTTTGGTCTACTCGGTCTACTGAAAAGACTGGGTACAGTAATACCCTGAAATAGGTATTTTTTTGTATTTTAGTACTACAACTATATTTTGCGTATGTTTTGGACTTTGGTTATTCTTTTTACCTAAAGGACGGACACTTTGGCGACCCTGGCAGTATCTTTACAATTATGTATAAGATATAATTTTCACCGTAACATATATTTGTCAATGTATGAATACTAGCCCAACCTCATTGATTTCTTTTTTCTGTAACCTACTTATAATTCTGTTACTCTCTAAGTAATGTATAAGATGTCCATCTTACAGTTATTTTTGTTTATCGGGCCTTTTTTTATCAATAACCCTCTAAAAAATTACACATTGTCAGTATATTACTGTACCTGAAACTTTGAGTCGAGTAGATACATTTGGACGGATTGAGTAGTAACTATTCGACCATCAGCTCAAAGTGTACGACTCCCAAGCGTTCTCTTCTGTCGTACTTGATGTTCTTCGCCCAGGCACGACACTCGATGTTTATCAGGATTCCGGCTGAAAATACAATAAAAAAAATTATAAGTATGTATTTAACAACTGGCCTGTTTTTCTCAAAAGAAAAGACGGAGATCCATCCATATTTGACCGCCTTCGATAAAAATAAGGTCTTTTTCAATAGAGGACAAAAAAAACTATAAATGAAGCACCAGCATTGAAAAATCCACAGCATATCACAATAATTGTGCAGTGGCCATAGAAAATCGCAATAAACATGATGCAGGGATCGAACCCCAGCTCGTGGGAGCACGAGGAGCTTGTGGCTAAATAATAACCCATGGGTCGGTCTTCAAGACTAACCAGCGCTTGACAAGGTGCTCCGTGGGTAAGTGACCGCCCATTACATACAGAGTTTCCTCCATGCCTCGGAAAGCACGTTATGCCGTTGGTCCCAGCTGTCATTTGTAGATCTTTGACAGTCAGTGGTCCGAAAATCTGACAACCAGTATCATCATCATCATCATCATTTCAGCCGAAAGACGTCCACTGCTGAACATAGGCCTCCCCCAAGTGTCGCCACATTGACCGGTCCCGTGCGACTCGCATCCAGCGGATCCCTGCAACCTTCACCAGGTCATCGGTCCACCTAGTGGGAGGCCTTCCAACGCAACGTCTTCCAGTTCGCGGTCGCCACTCCAGAAGTCTAAAAGAGGTAGGAGAAGCTCGCAAGCGATCTTGAAAGACGGAGTGGCACTATCCGGGCAACGGTCTGTGGAAGAGTTTGCGGCTTACTTTTATTCTGTGTATAGGGAAGAGCGACCGGAGTTGGATGTAGACGCGGCTATAGCCAGCGCAGGTAGCGGAAACGGAGCTGCGCGTGTGCACTTGGACCAATTACAGTTAGGAGAAGTGAGTCGTGCGCTTCGAGATCTTAAACCGAAACGGTCCGCAGGGCCTGACGGCATTCCGCCTTACATATTCAGGGATTGTCGAGTAGCGCTGGCTAGGCCGCTACTACATATATATAATCAGTGCCTCAAAGCTGCCGTGTTTCCGGAGAGGTGGAAAGTGACCCGCGTTGTTCCGGTTCCGAAAGCAGGGTCAGCAAAATCGGTGGATGGGTACAGACCAGTTGCGGTATTGTCTGCGCCGGCGAAGGTGTTGGAAACTGCTATCCATAAGAGCATATATCTTCAGGTTAGCTCACAGCTGGCAGACGCTCAGCATGGGTTTCGACCGGGAAGAAGTACCACCAGTAATCTTCTCTGCCACATGGCTCATCTTGTGCCGACGGTGGATGGTGGGGGGCAAACTGATGCTGCTTACTTTGACTTTAAAAAAGCATTCGATCTAGTCGATAATGACGTGTTGCTTAAAAAGTTTGCAGGTGTTGGTTTCACCCCACACTCTCTGTACGGTCAGCAACCGCACATTGTACCTTAGCCTAGTTTAAATACTGCAAATTTTGTTAATTTATAAAAATGTAATATCATCACGTACGTAAGTACGTCAGTCTTCGGTTTAATATCGAGCTCGCGCAACATCCAACATTTTGTAACATTTTCTATTATTTTCTTATTACATTAATTTAGTGCAATTTCGTATTAAATACCTTTTTTAAACATTAACATTTATTTTATTAACATTCAACATTAAGTGTAAAGGCTCATGCCCTTACATTTTGGTCCTTCGAGCCGTTAAGAGTAAAATCAGTGCCGTGGTACGTTTTCACTCGCGGGAACATTTGAACATTAAACTCGGACATTGAACAGAACATTCAACAGAACATTAAAAACAGTGTGAACAGTGATACTGAGTGAGAATTACACAGATCGGGGTGGAGCGTAAGCAGCGAATCCGGTGAGCACGTTCCATATTACCTACTTTTCTGAAATTTTGGATTTATTGTGTTCACTAAGCACCGGTTAACAACAATGTCTTCTTACGATGCTTTACTTAACTCTCAATCTGCGAATCTTGAGGCTATGAAACGAATAAATGAAAACTTTAAGAAAGATAGTTCTACACGTAAAACCACTCTTGAGTATCATGATGACAGACTTGAAAAACTGGAGGGATATTGGAGTGACTTTAAAAAGAACGACATCCAATTAGCCTTGTTTGAAGGAAAGAAGTCTGGACCTTATTATGAGAATCGCATTTACGAGCGTTTGGAACAAATTTACGAGGAAACGAAGTGTATGATAAATAAGTCGAAACAAAGAGTATTGGCGAAAGTTGAAGACGAAAAATTTACTTCGTTTAGTAAGTTGCAAAAGGTAGAAGAAAGGCCATGTGTTCAAGAGAATGTTCCAGAAAAACAGGAGAGTGATGAGATCGCGGATGATGTGAGGAACATGTCAAATGAGGAGTTAGTCGTAGACCAACGAACTAAAGATATGATGAATGAGCAGCGATCGAACATCAAGGCTTTCGAGAGAACAGTGCGGAACATGGACATTAAAAATTTAAAGGAAAAGTGGCAACTTGAAGATAAGTTGAGGACAGTTACGCAACGTTGGGAAAAAGTCGACAGCACTTATTGGAAGCTCGATAACATGCTGGTAAACACGCAAGCATTTGAAAGTGATTATAATAGATTAGAAAGGCTGTATGAATTCAGCAAGGAACAAATTAACAAGAAGATTTGGGATAACAAACATCAGGAAAAATCCACGCCGAAAATTGAACTTCCGATTTTCAGTGGCAGCTTTGCCCAGTGGATAACATTTAAGGATTTGTTCGTGGAAATCGTGCATCGTAACACTTTTATCTCTAATGCTCAAAAAATGCAACATTTGAAAGCGAAATTAAAGGGGGAACCTGAGCGATTAATACAGCACATGAACATTAGTGCCGATAACTACGAAGCCAGTTGGCAGATACTTCAACAGAGGTACGATAATAAGAGATTATTATTTACCTACCAAGCAAACATTTTACTGAGTCTACCCAACATACAAACCCCAACGGCATCTCTACTGAAAAGAATGCATGATACGACCATTGAGTGCCTTCAGGCTATTAAGAATCTGCAATACGATACTTCTAGTTGGGACCCCTTAGTGGTTCACATTTTAATGCAAAAGCTGGACGCAGACACACGCCAGAGTTTCAAAGAATCCATGGAAAATCCAAGGGAAATGCCGCCATTAAACGAGTTCCTGAAATTCATCGAAACCAAGTTCATGTCAATGGAATCGGGTACAAACCCGAACCGCCCACGAAACTTTAACAGTCAACAGCAAAACATTCAGCCGAAAACAGTTCATAATGCAACATACAGCAAGCCTAAGGGGCAGCAACATACCGTTCAAGGTGGAACTAAGAACATGCCGAAAACATTTCATAACAAGCAAACATTTCATAATTCCAATATAACCTGTCCTAGATGTAATAATCAACACGGGCTCTATAATTGCAGAGAATTTTTAAGTATGTCACCGGAAGAAAGGTTAAAGACCGCTAACAACCTACATGTATGTCTAAATTGCCTGTTTAGTCATAACGGCGAAAAATGTACGTCGGAAAAAAAGTGCAAGCACTGCGATGAGCCGCATAACAGCATTTTGCATGAAGCGATTGGAGTTGCAAAATCGAGAACCGGCAGGGCTAATGTAGGTCAACAATTGAACACGCATTTAGCACATGACAACTCGAATGAGGTACTGCTAGCCACAGCCCAAGTCAAAACAATGGCCAATGATGGAACTACTATCATTTTACGCGCGTTAATAGACCAGGGCTCTCAGGTTAGCCTAATTACAGAAAATGCTGCACAAAAATTGCAGTTAAAACGAAACAAGATGAGTGCAGTGGTGTCTGGTGTTGGTGCTTCAGCCACTACCAAGTGTAAAGGAGTACTCCATCTTAAATGCCAAGCGATATACAATGACTACGACTTTAACATCAACGCACTTATTATGAAGAAAATAACAAACAAACTGCCAAGTAAAACAGTAAACAAAGGTAGTTTTGAACATATACAACATTTACAACTCGCTGATCCTGAATTTAACCTATCTCAGGATATAGATTTACTATTGGGAGCTGATGTATATTCCGAAATATTGTTAGAGGGGTTAATAAAAACAAACACGTCATCCATCATAGCACAACAAACGCATTTAGGCTGGGTAGTATGTGGTAATTACAAAACATTCAACTGCCATGTAATTGTCAACAACATTCAGGATCTTGCCCAATTCTGGGAACAGGAGTCCTTGCAAGAAAACAAAGAAGATGTGGACCCTGACAACAAGTGCGAACAGCTGTACAAAGAGACAACAACACGACTTCCTGATGGGCGATACCAAGTTCGTCTCCCCCTCAAGGACAATTTTATTGAACACTTAGGAACATCGAAACCACAGGCCATCGCTCAATTTCAACAACTAGAGCGGAAGATGGCTAAAAATCATGCGTTTGCAAAAGATTATAAGGCTTTTATAGAAGAATACGAAGAAATGGGTCACATGGAGCTAGTCGAAAGCAACACTAGGAATAAAAACATTGAATATTTTCTCCCGCACCACGGGGTAGTGCGACCAGGTGCTGTCACAACGAAACTTAGAGTTGTGTTCAACGCGTCGGCAAAAACCAGTTCAAAACACAGTCTTAATGACGTAATGGAGGCGGGACCGAATCTACAAAAAGATATCCTTAGCATCTTGCTGAAATGGAGACAATACAAATATGTCTTATCATCAGATATTGAGAAAATGTATCGATTTATAGCGGTACATCCAGAACATCAACCCTTGCAGAAAATAGTGTGGAGGAATTGTCCACGGCAACTACTAAGAGAATATCAACTACGTACAGTCACCTATGGTACTAAGGCCGCTCCATTCTTAGCACTTCGAACACTTCAACAGCTAGCGATGGACGAAGGTGACAAGTACCCGGAAGCTAAAAACATCTTACTCAACCAATTTTTTGTAGATGATGCGTTATTCGGAAAGGATAACATAGACGAAGCAAGAGATACAAGAGACCAACTTATACAGCTATTGAAAGAAGGAGGGTTCAATCTCAGAAAGTGGTCGAGTAACGAACATAAACTGCTAGAAGATCTGCCAGAACATATGATTAGCCCAGTCAGTTTAAGCTTTACAGAGGCATCAGCTTCCAAAGCATTAGGCTTGGCGTGGGATCCGAAACAAGACGAATTCATATTTTCACCCACATTAAAAAATAAAACCAACATTGGCATTAACAAAAATTCGTCAAAACGGCAAATCTTAAGCGACATATCAACAATTTTCGATCCTTTGGGGTGGCTATCCCCAATAACAATCAAGGCAAAAATATTATTCCAACAGATCTGGAAGTTCAAAATCGAATGGGATGATACTGTTCCGGATGGAATAGAAAAGGAATGGAGAATACTAAAAACTGAGTTAACAAATATGCAACCTTTCAAAATTAACCGATGGCTTGGGTTAGAAGCAAACAAGGATTGGGAATTACACGCATTCTGTGACGCATCGGAAAAAGCGTTTTCGTGCGTAGTATACAGTAAAGTTGCAGAGGGAAAACAGCAAAAAATTGCATTGGTTGCGGCAAAAACAAAAGTCGCTCCAATCCAAAAACAACAAACACTTCCCAGACTTGAGTTATGCGGTGCTCAACTGTTAGCTCAACTGGTCAAGAGGATAAAACATTGCCTGGATAAACCTAACATTAAAGTAACAGCATGGACGGACTCAATGATCGTGCTTGGCTGGCTAAAGGGCGATGTCTCGCGATGGAAAGCCTATGTAGGACACAGAGTTCAGGAGATAACATCTGTAGTGCCCGCCGGGTGTTGGAAGCACGTTAGATCGGAGCAAAACCCGGCTGACTGCGCGTCACGTGGCCTTCTACCTTCTCAGTTACATAACTTTCCTCTGTGGTTTAATGGACCCGAATGGCTTAATGAAGACATCCCTGAAACATATGACACGGTTAAGACACCAGAAATAGAAGTTAAAAAGGTGCATGCAGTTACGTCACGATCTACCGAAAACAAAAACATAAACATTGTAACAGAACTCCTTATCAAGAACAGCTGTATTATGACTATAATACGCATTATAGCTTGGGTGTCGCGTTTCATAAAAAACACGTCACAAAACAGTCGTCACAGGGAAGACGCAGCTATGAATCATACAAACATGAATGACCCGCCCGCGTCAAAACAAGGTAATTTAACACTCGCTGATATTCGACGCGCTACTAACATACTTATAAAACATGTACAAAATGAACATTATGGACAAGAAATTCAAGACTTAAAAACAAAAGGAAGGGTAAGCAACAACAGAGGACTTCAGAAACTTTGCCCATACCTAGATGAAAATAACATATTACGCGTCGGAGGGAGATTACAGAATTCAAATTTACCTGAAGAAACGAAACACCCTGTTATCATCCCAAAACAAAGCAAGCTGGCATATCTTCTCATTGCCCGTGCGCATGTTACAACACTACATGGTGGAGCGAGATTAACTATGGCTACATTGAGACAAAAATACTGGATAACAGGAGGAAATAACACTGTTAAAAAACACCTGCAAGACTGTGTAAAATGTTGTCGCTTCAAACCATCGAAACAATACCAATGGCCGACCTACCCAGTGAGAGGATAACGCAATCACCACCATTCTATCACACTGGGGTGGACTTCACAGGGTTTGTTAGTGTTAAACTAAACAAGGGTCGAGGCGTCAGAACCAGTAAAGGTTATGTCGTTGTATTCGTATGCATGGCAACAAAGGCGGTGCATTTAGAACTTGCTTCAGATTTATCGTCACAAACATTCATACTGGCTCTCAACCGCATGATTGGGCGACGAGGCTGTCCGAAACATATTTACTCCGACAACGGAACAAACTTTGTTGGAGCCGAAAGGGAGTTAGCCAAACAACTGCATATCTCACAAACATTTAACAACGACACTTTAACGAGAAGAAACACCGAGATGGGGATAGAGTGGCATTTCAACGCCCCAAGTTGGCCGACTGCGGGAGGACTTTGGGAGGCTGCAGTTAAGTCTATGAAATATCACCTAAAGCGTGTCCTAGGAGAGCAAAAGTTGACATACGAAGAGTTTTTAACACTGCTTACTCAAATCGAAGCCTGTATGAACTCTAGACCACTTTGCCCTTTAACGGAAGACGTGGACGATATTGACTATCTCACTCCTGCACACTTTTTAATTGGCCGACCAGTAACATTCTTACCAACGGAAGACATCGAAAGGCAAAACATCAACATTCGACATAGGTGGCAGTTACTAAACAAAATGAAACAAGGGTTTTGGGCCAGATGGTCGTCAGAATACCTACAACAACTTCAAGTTCGTAGTAAATGGCTGAACAAAACAAATAATTTATCTATAGGGGATGTTGTCTTAATCAAAGAAGACAACCTTCCTCCTGCGAAATGGGCACTTGGCAGAATACAGGACGTTCACCCGGGGAAGGACAACCTAGTCAGAGTTGTGACGATGAAAACAAAAACAGGGCTACTAACGAGACCAATAACAAAATTAGCTAAACTACCACTACCTGAGTCTCACATAGAAATACCTGACACCACCACCTCCAAAGACAAAATCTGCACTGAACAACAAAAATCTACAATAAATAGCACTAACAGGAAACAACGATCTAAATCAAGGAACATAAGTTCCAGCCTGCTATTTACACTCTTAACATTACTAACATTATTTCAGCCCACAAAGCAAAACAGTGACGCCATAAATATCACACCGTTTGAACCAAATAGAGCAGTGTACTTTGACAAAATCGGCAATTTGCAAAGCGTACATGATGACTGGAAGATTGTTACCTACTACAATATGACATCTTACTGGCAAGGCATGGAAAACATACATAGAGTTGTGAAACACTTGGGAGAAAGGTGTGAGCAATTTGCATACCAAACAATGTGTAAAACCATAATGACTGAATTCGAACAGGAACTTAACGAACTTGACCATAACAATTACATGTTGGAAACACATCATGGGCAGACAAGGGGGCGCGTTTCCCGAGGTCTTGTCAATGGAATAGGTTACCTTGCAAACAGCCTATTCGGCGTACTAGATGAAAGGTTCGCAATACAATATAAAAAGGACATAGAAACATTACAAAATAACAGAGACCATTTATTGAACCTGATCAAAGGTCAAACATCAATCATAGAGGCACATAATAACATTCTAAAGAGAAATGAAGAGGCGATGAACACTCAGTTCAATCTCTTAGGTCAACATCTTAACGCTACAGAGAACTATTTACAGAAATTGGGTAAGGATGTTGAGCAAGAGGAAGCTTTGAACTACTTTAACATCATGGCCCTGACTAGTTCAACAATTCTGTCTAAACTGCGCCACATCCAACACATGCTTTTGGACACAGCTATAAACATTCACCATGGTCATGTAGACACCAGACTTTTACCGCAGAGCCAGCTCTTTCAGGAGCTTAACATTATCTCTGGACAATTGCCACAACATTTATCGATACCCGTTGACAATATTCAAAACCAATTGGCTGACATATACAAACTACTAGAGGTAAAATCTAGATTACTTGATAAATATTTTATCATCGAAATTACGTTACCATTAACAGGCGACAATCCATTCACTATTTATAAAACAGTGCCTATTCCGATGATAAAAAATAACAAACAGTCACTTACAATGAAAACAAATTCAGAATATGTTGCAGTCAATATAAGAAAAGAGACATATATGCAGCTCACAGACAGTGACCTGGAACATTGTATTAAAATGGAACCAAGTACATTTGTATGTTCACTAAACAATCCAACACGTAACATGAGAAATCATCAAATTCCATGTGAAATCGGCGCAATAACAAACATTACATTATCGAAATGTATCTACACAACCGAATCCTGCAACAATAAATGGACACCATTACAAAAACCTAACACCTGGCTCTATGTCTGCTGCACGGATTGCCAAATGCAAATCATCTGTGAAGGTCGTATGACTACTAAGGCAATACATTTAACGGGAATTTTAGAAGCCAAACAAGGATGTATAATTAGAAACAACGAAGAAACATATTATACACAAGTTTACTACACAAACAAAATGTATGTCAGCCCGGAAATACCACTGATAGATCTGGACGACATCAACAATTTAACATCTGTCCAGCCGCTTGATTTATCAACTGGACAACAGAACACGCAATTCGTTAAAAACAATTATGAAAAACTGCACAATTCGTTGAAAGAATTGGAAGATCAAACGAAACAGGCTGAAATGTCGCAACACGATGTGCACCAATACATAGTTTCATACTCTACGATGGGACTTCTGATCTTGTCAATAGTCGTCGCGGGAGGAGCCTACGTTTACTGCAAACGCAGCGGCAAGGTCATCGTCAGCGACGTCGGCGCGTCCACCAGATTACCGCCACGGAAGCCACCAAGAGCTGCAGCATCCACTGAAAACATAGAACTTACCTATGCGACACCTCATTCCTTTAACATATGACTTATAATCATTTATATTCACATTGTTTTCATTTCATGATTTTTATTTACATTAGTAAAATACTTTTTAATAACTTATCTTAGATATTATTTTTGGCTATTTATTATGTGCTTTTGGCCCCGCCAAGATGTACGGTCAGCAACCGCACATTGTACCTTAGCCTAGTTTAAATACTGCAAATTTTGTTAATTTATAAAAATGTAATATCATCACGTACGTAAGTACGTCAGTCTTCGGTTTAATATCGAGCTCGCGCAACATCCAACATTTTGTAACATTTTCTATTATTTTCTTATTACATTAATTTAGTGCAATTTCGTATTAAATACCTTTTTTAAACATTAACATTTATTTTATTAACATTCAACATTAAGTGTAAAGGCTCATGCCCTTACACTCTCTACAGTTTTTTGCTAGTTATTTGAGGGATAGGCAGCAATATGTGGAATATGCGGGACATGTGTCAGATCAATATTTCACGAGGTCCGGGGTAAGTCAAGGTAGTAACCTTGGCCCTTTGGGCTTTCTTCTGGTGGTAAACGACCTACCAGAAGTAGTCCTAGACGCTTCTTGTCTGTTGTTTGCCGACGACCTCAAATTGTCACTCGAGATAAAGAGCAACGATGACTGTGTCAGGCTACAAAGGGACATCGATAGGGTAGTGAGATGGAGCAAAGAAAATCTCCTGCAGTTTAATAGCTCGAAGTGTGTGACCATCACTTTTTCTCGCGCACACAATCCCATCTTACATACCTACTATATTGATGGGGTGCCTATGGAACGGGTCACAGAAGTCACTTGGGAGTAGGTTTTAATACAGGTTTGACTTTTCGGGATCACGTCATGCGTCGTTGCAAAAGAGCGTATAGAAATTTAGGTTTCATGCTTCGTACGGTCCGAGGTTTCACGAATGTGAAAGCTATTGTAGCATTATATAATGCATTGGTGAGGAGCCAGTTAGAATGTAATGCAGTCATCTGGGCTCCGCATGAAGCTAAATATAGTCTCATGCTGGAGAGGGTACAAAATAAATTTATAAGATATTTATATATGCGTTATTACGGAGTCTATCCCTTTTACCCGTTAATGTATCCAACCTTATTTATTTTAGGTATGGTAGGATACAATGAGCTAAGGGTTAGGAGGGAGCTTGCAGTCGCCTTGTATATATTTAAATTGCTGAGAGGGAAGGTGCATAATCCAATTATTTTAGGCCAAGTGAGTCTATGTGTTCCGGACAGGTACGTGTGGCGACGACGACAGCCACGATTGCTAGTGGAACCGCGTGCTCGGACCAACCTTTTAAAGGAGGCGCCGCTGACGCGTGCACTCCGCACGCTCAACCTCATAGCGAGTGAGACGGACCTATTCAGTTGTTCTCTGATTGAATTCACAAGGAATGCTTTATTTGTAATTAGTTATAGATATTAGTTATAAGTAAAAATTAAGTTAAGGATGCATTAAGGCACATTTACCGCATTGGTTTTCTGTAATGGTAGAAGTAAGTCGATAAATAAATAAATAAAATAAATAAATAAATAAACTTTTCGGCCCCACCGGCCATCCGACAACATACAACCAGTATTACCAAGAGGTATCGTATTACCCAGTACTAACTGGGTTGTGGAGGTCAGATATGCAGTTGTTCCACGTAAAATACTCGTATTCAGCTGTTGCCGGTTAGACTGGAGGCCGACCACGACATAGTTGGGAAAAGGCTAGGCAGATGATGAGGGATCGAACCTCACACTCAGCAATTACCCTTGCCAAGAGATCTAGCAGTCTTCAGGGAAATAAAAAATTAAACAGACAACTATTATACTGTCAAGCTCCGATGCCCACAGCCGGTGTAAAAACCTATCATCATTCCCTTTTTGCCACACAATAACGTTAAAAGTGCATTATAAATCAGCTACTCACTCTTGGGCCTCTCCAAGTGTATGGCGACCAGGGGACTCAGGTACCCCTCGGCATTCTCATACGGGTAGAAGTATCCTGGAAAGCCAGGGAACGGCAAGTAGTTGATGGGGCCGATGTTCTCTTTGTCTGCGGGGGTCTCGCCTTGGCATGACACCCACACCATGTCACCCTAGAAAAATACATTTTGTTGATAAGAAAAAAGCACTTCACGAAGCCGAAACTCACTTGTTCTCCCAGTATTTTTTTTTTGTACAGGTCTATACTTTCTGGTTGCGGAGATATTGAAGGTCAAAGTTCCAACTATATTTCACGTTTTTTAAAAATACAATTTTTATTATTTTAAATACCGCCGTTCCGTGTGGTGTGCCGGACTCAAAGAATACCACCACCCCATCTCATCCAGCGGGTGTCGTAAGAGGCGACTAATGGAATACTTAGCATATTTACAATAAATTATAAAGTATGCACAATAGCATTCCCAAGGAGGGTTGACGTCAGGCAGGCGGCCGGTCATAAAATCTTTGCCAAAACCCAAAGCAGTATGACGATAAATATAAATGGAAGTAACGTTAGGGCTAGGGCGTACCCCGCAGGCGACGCGCAGGGGCAGCACCCGGCCACTGCGGAAAGTGGACAAGGGTTGTCGCACCAAAACGGGCGGGTGCGACGTAAGACGCAAGCTCGGAGAGTAAGAGAAGTAAGAATGAGATGTGCGAGCTGGAATGTCGGTACGATGACTGGAAGAGAGTTAGCAGATGTGCTAAAAAGGCGACGGATAAAAATAGCGTGTCTGCAAGAGACTAAGTGGAAGGGTGAGAAGGCAAGAGAAATTGGAGAAGGATATAAGTTTTATTATTGTGGCAGCGATGGCAAGCGAAATGGTGTGGGAATAGTTTTGGATAGGGAGCTGAAAGAATGTGTAGTGGATGTTAAAAGAGTGAGCGATAGAGTGATAGCTGTAAAAGTGATTCTGGATAGTTTGGTGCTAAATATAGTTAGTGTGTATGCACCCCAGTCAGGAAGTGAGGATAGCATAAAAGAGAAGTTCTGGGAAGACTTTGATCGAGTGATGTTGGATGTGCAAGAGAGTGAAGAAGTGTATGTGGGGGGTGATTTCAACGGGCATGTAGGAAGAATGAAGGATGGGTATGAGAGAGTGCATGGTGGCTGGGGGTATGGAGACCGTAACAATGACGGCGAGACACTGCTTCAAGCTGCCTCTGCCTTCGACCTGGCAATAACAAATACGTGGTTTAAAAAAAGAGACGAACATCTCATTACTTATAAAAGTGGCCACCACGCGACGCAAATCGACTTTTTCCTGGTCAAGCGGGACAGTCTTAAATATGTCAAAAACTGTAAAGTGCTGCCAGGCGAAGACTTAGTCTCCCAACACAGATTGGTCATAATGGAGGTAAAAATCAGTGTCTCGGCCAGTAGAAACAAAGAACGGCCCCCACCCAAAACCAGATGGCGTATGATTGAAAAAGAAGAATGTGCTTGTTTAAGAGTCAAGTAGTAGATAAGATGATTGAAATGAAGGATATGGAAGGAAAATCTGTGAATGAATGTTGGATAGAGATGGCAGATTGTATAAGAAGAGTAGCAAAAGATGTTTTTGGAGAATCCAAAGGGAAGGGTATGATAGATAAGGATACATGGTGGTGGAATGAAGAGGTGCAAAAGAGTCTGAAAGAGAAAAAGGTTGCGTTTAAGGAATGGCAGGGTGTAGCAAACGGGAACGACAGTTTGAAAGAAGAAAAGAAAAAGATCTATAAAGAATGGAAGAGAAAGGCAAAAAAGGCGGTAGCAGTTTCCAGGGCTAAGGCGCAGGAGAAGTTATACGACTCACTGGACAGTCCTAGAGGCCAGAAGGAGCTCTACCGGATTACAAAAGCAAGAGAAAGGAGAACGAGAGATATAAATCATATAAAGTGTATGAAAGACGGCGCTGGTAAAGTTTTGTCTACAGATGATGAAATAAAAAAGAGATGGAAGGGTTATTTTGAAAATCTAATGAATGAAGAGAATGAATGGAGCGGTGTGCTTAAAGAGGTACAAGTAAATATGGGTTTGGTGAGGGAAATTAGCATGGATGAAGTGAGGAAGGCCGTTCAAAGTATGAAAAATGGAAAGGCCATGGGCCCTGATGAAATACCAGTAGAAGTATGGAAGTGTTTAAAAGAAGACGGATGTATGTGGCTGACTTTATTCTTCAATAAGTTGTTGCATGAAGGAGCGATCCCACAAGAATGGTGCAATAGTTCGCTAGTGCCCATCTTCAAAAATAAAGGTGATGTGCAGGACTGCAACAACTATCGGGGGATAAAGCTCATGTCACATAGTATGAAAGTATGGGAGAAAGTGATAGAGAAAAGAATAAGAGAGGAGAGTAAGATCACCCAAAACCAGTTTGGGTTCATGCCAGGTCGAGGAACAATGGACGCCACTTTTGCACTCCGCCAATTGTGCGAGAAGTACAGGCGTGCACACAAAAACTTGCACATGGTGTTCATTGATCTGGAGAAAGCGTATGATAGGGTACCTCGGGATGTGTTGTGGTGGGCCTTGAAAGAGAAAGGTATACCTGGGAAGTATGTAGAGTTAATTCGTGCTATGTACAGCCAATCTTGTACCTACGTCCGGTCAGCTGCTGGCAACACCGATGAGCAACATGATGATGTGGCTGTAGGCTTGCATCAAGGGTCGGCTTTAAGTCCTTACCTCTTCCTGTTGATTATGGACGCTTTGACTTCGGACATACAGGAAGAGGCACCCTGGTGCATGCTGTTTGCCGACGACATTGTTCTTGTCGGTGAAGATGGACCTGAGATCCAGAGAAGATTGGAGAAATGGCAACAGAAGCTGGAGAATGTTGGGTTGAAAATCAGCAGAACTAAAACGGAATACATGTTCTGCGATTTCGGCGGTCTCTCCAGTTCTGGAGCCATAGCGCTAGATGGCGCGTTTCTTCCTGTCTGCTCCGACTTTCGGTATCTCGGTTCACTCGTGCAAAGCGACGGCGAAATAGATCGTAGTGTAAAGCACAGAATTAACACGGGATGGATGAAATGGCGGCAGGTCACGGGAACAATCTGCGACTCCCGCATTCCCCTTAAACTTAAGGGGAAGATTTATAAAACAATGGTTAGACCTGCTGTCTTGTATGGATCAGAATGTTGGGCCACAAAAGGGATTAATGAAAGGCATTTGCATGTGGCGGAGATGAGAATGCTAAGGGGAATGTGCGGTGTTACGCGAATGGATAAAATAAGAAATGAGTATATAAGAGGAAGTCTGAAAGTGGCGCCGGTGACTGAAAAGTTGTGTGGTAATCGGTTGTCGTGGTATGGGCATGTGATGCGGAGGAATGAGGAAAATGTTTTGAGGAAAGTTTTGAGTATGAATGTGGATGGGTATATGAGTAGAGGAAGACCAAAGAAACGATGGATGGACTGTATAAAGAATGATATGGCAAGAAAGGAGGTGTCTAATGAGATGACGAGTAATAGAGAAGTATGGAAGAGAAAGACATGCTGCGCCGACCCCAAATGAATTGGGATAAGGGCAAGAGAATGATGATGACCGCCATGAGAACAGTACAGTTGCATGCATCCATAAACGCAATTTTTTGGGCGCGTTACAATCTGCGCCACCGTATATAACAAGCGATTTTGCACACAAAAAATAATTCGTTCCCAGCATAATTTTTGCTCAACGTAAACTTTGATGTACAGAATGCTTAGATGACGGCTAGGTGATGGGTACTTTGACATCCTGTATAGCCGTACGGGTCGATCTTCAAAGCTTACCGAGGGTGGTCCGTGGGTGATCAATAACAAATAAATATCTTATATTAACAAATCTAGACCATCCATCCACCGTGCCTCGGAAAGCAAGTTAAGTGAAAAGCCTGAAAGTCTGACAACCAGTCTCACCAAGAGGTATCGTATTACCCAGTAACTGGGGTGTGTAGGTCAGACAGGCAGTCGCTCTACGTAAAATAATGGTATTTAGCTGTATCCGTTTTGACGGGATGCCGACCCCAATATAGTTGGTAAAAAGCTAGGCAGATGATAAGACAGTTTAAATGAAGATTTTTGTTTTTATTATGATGGCAATACTAACATAGTATGGGTTATAGTGGGTGAGGTTCCAGATGTTCTGCCGCAGTTGTAACGGCATCTCCTCGGGAAGTTCGTCCCACCCCATGTAGAACTCAGGCCGCCAGCCGTAGATTCTGTAACACATAACACATCATCAGAGAGAGCGAGTGGACACTGCAAAAGTTCCGGTTTACGGTTCAATTATGGTAACTTTACCATAATTCAAACACTTTTAATTATTTAAAGTATGACTGGACTGCCTCATTGGCCTAGAGGTCGTTAGTGGGTGATGCATGATGATGACGGCATGATGTCCTGGGTGCGATTTCCAGGTCAGGCCGAGTAATTGGGTGCGTTGGTACCGCTACTGTGATGCCTCTATTGCAAATGTCCAAAGGACGCGGTGACCACTTACAATCACCTCACGTAATCAAATCAATCAGTCTCGCGATATACAGAAAATGAGAAAAAAAATGGCGCAGGGGACATGACGTGCATACAAAATGACAAAAAAAAGTAAACACACATACCACGCATAACAAACATTTTTAATACAAGAGGACGGAACAAAAAACTTGATAGCTTGCACGTCGTAACTGCGTCAGCCGACAAGCAAGCGTTTGTCGCGTTTATGATTATGTTACTAATAGTTTTGGAAATCTGGAAGGTGCCCCCAGTCGGCTGCAGCCTCCAGCCTCAGGGACCGATAAAGTTACTCGTGTAGGGGTTTTTAATCGGGTTATTTTTTAGGGTTACGGTTCACGCACAGAGATCATTTTTGTAGGTAAATTAAGCAAGAAACTGACGGAGATAGCCCGCGCTCGGTGCTTTGTGGCTTTCATTCTGGTTTATAGCCATATATCTTGAAGGATAACCCGTATATTGGTTAATCAAACATATGTGTTATAAGCGCCACGCCTCTACTTCAAAATTAGCCAGTATAAACTAGTGAAGCATGTGAATAATTTTCAGATTAAAAGGAAATATTACTTTGGCTGGAAAACTATAGCTACGATGACACTGAAACCCTTATCGGTAGTCTAACCTAGTGACATAAATATTCATAACACACACACACCAACACACGTCTCGCCACAAACACGCTACCTCTATTCTATTATTATGTAATGTACCTTTATTTTATCCTATCTTCCTTTTATTTTATTGTTAGTTTTTGACAATATCTGTAGTAGTTGGAGTAAGCACTGTATAATCTTACACATTCAGACCTATGTATCCGGAAAAACTTCAACCACTGTCATACGGGTGGTCCTAGTTCAGGGGGTGAGACCAGATTGACGTAATGTTGAAATTGTAGAAATAAATTTATTATTATTTATAGGTCTAAACTTTTAGCCTGATTAATCGGTCCCTGCCACAGGCTGGCCATCTGTTTGCAATTGAATAGCATAAGTTAACCAAATCACAAAAAATCACTGACTTGTTCAACTTCAAGAATATGCAAGGCGAAGACTTGTGGAAAGAGAAATGATTCTCATCGATGCACGGATCCCAGCCGCGGATGTCCACGTCGCACACCTTCCCGGGGGGCGGGGGTTTGTTGAAGTCACAGTTGTAGATGTTCTGCCCGGCGCCTGCCGTCTGACCCTTCTTCTTGTAAACTGTACACAGATTGAAGATACATTTCTTTAAGATGCACTTTTTATCATGCGCTGGGTTTTAGTGGAGCTTATCCCAGTACATCAGAACAGCGTTTGATATGTTTTGTTTAGACCTGGTTAATATATTGAAAGTTTACTAATACAGAGGTCGCTAATAAAGCACATCGAGTATTGGAAAGAAAGGACGCTCTACAGTCCTTTACAGTAATTATGTTGATTATAGAGTATAGTTAATAGAGAACGTATTTAATTTACAGAAACCTCAGGTTAGCCAAATTTATACTTAGCGGTAAATAAACTGTGTAAGGACAGTACAAGCGAGAGCATATTTTTGTTCTTTATTATTTTAACAACTCACAAAAAAGGTTGTAACAAATTGTGGTAACAAGCCTGGCCGTTTTTCGTGAAAAATTATTTTAAAAGCCGTTTGCTTCAAGAAAAATAAATTCGAGAAAACTTAATGGCATCTTATTTATTTTCAATGACAATGGCCAATATGTTTGTAATTTCAGAAGTAAAGAAAGAGGTCGTATAGATAATTATTTTTTACATAGGTACTTATCGGTCCATCGTCCGATGAAACGAGTTTTTTTTTCTCTATTAATAATTTAATACTAGGGGAAATATTTCCAAATTACTTACCTGACAAGAAATCAATGAGTTGATCTTCCCAGTACTTATAGCTCTCGTATCCAGTCCCCTTATACCAAATCAGGGTGCTTCGTACATCGGGCGGCAGCGGCCGGAAACCTAGCCCAGGGCTGGTGCCGATCACACTGTACTCCTGCTGCAGGCGTGGCACGCGAGGGTTGATGAAGTGCTGGAGAAAAGTCACCATGCACACCGCGAAGAGGGCTATTAGCGCCGCATAGAAGATCGAGTAGAAGATCAGGATTTTACCTGTAAGAGAAAGCAAGAACGAAATGAAAACTTCTGGAGTTTATGTAGAAGGTACAATTCAACAAGTAAGAGGTTGTATGAGTGTTTGAATACGTGCCATATTATAGGTACATGAAGAATTACGTAAGGGAAATAAATACAATCTCAACTTCAAATATTTAATCTTTTCAAATTTCAAGTTAAAATCTTTGCTATTCTTTGTGTCTGTTACAGATCAAGGCAAGGCAATCTCAATTACAAAATAAAATGTACTCATAATCAGTTCTTTCTATATCTGTAATTCAAAAAAATGTTATCTTAGCAAAAAATTCTCAACCTTTTGCTGTTAGGGGTCAATACCCTAATAAGTAGTAACAATAATGTGGCCGATTTATTTAAACAAACAAATCTTATGAATGAATCAGGGTTGCCTCTCATGATCTCGTGATCATCTGATGTTTAAAAGATAATTTAAATAATCCTTAATTTAAGGTTTTTTATCTTCTTTATTCAGTAGTACATATACATCCAACATAAACTTCAATGAGTTTATTATGTTGGATGTATGTGTTTCTTTTAATTGAGGAGGCCAAAGAAAAGATGGATGGATTGTGTGAAGACTGATATGAAAGAGAAAGGACTAAATGATGCTGTGATGTCTGACAGGGGAGAATGGAAGAAGAGAATGTGTTGCGCCGACCCCAAGTAGAATGGGACAAGGGCAGGAAGATGATGATGATGATGATGAGCTTCTGAATAAAATTTTTACGAAAAGTTTTTCTTTTGTTGGGAAGTTCAATCGATCCTATTTCAAGATTTTGTTAGCCAACATCGAAAACTCCAGTCTCCATTTTATTTTAATAGATTGAAGCCTATTGTAAGATCTTATACATTACAGTATAGAATGCACATAAAGAAATTAATATTTAGCATCTGAAACATAATGATAGTTCTGAGACGCCCAGAAAGGAGCCAAAATAAGCAAAATATATAGATAAGATTAAGTGAGAGGAAGAAAGACCTTTGACTTAGAGATACACAGGCCTATAAAAAAATGCCTTATCTATTCTAACATCCTTAGTAGTTGTTTGTTATAAACTATTTTTAAGAAGTATGATGTTTTTTGGCCTTTTACAAGTGGCTGAGCATGTTTCTTTCTTCCATATAATCTATTAGAACATAATTATGATTTAGACATATTTATGAAGATATCACACAAGTTCATCTATCCTATTCCAAGATTAAGTTCAGAAGTCGTATTAAACACAACTTATTAAATCATACAAATGTTATTGAACTTCTCAGTTACAAGATCTTTTAATGTACTATATAATATGTAAAGAAGCTTCCTCTACAGAAGCCACACGGCTGTGGCTGGAGTTACTTTTGCTGTTTGTTACTTGTTTTTATTGTTGCTTATTTTTGACTATACAAAAGTGCCTGTAACGGGCCCATTTGACATAACATGCTTGAGTTCTTGTAATGGTAACTGTTTACTATACCCTTCAAAACCCCAAGTAATCAGGAGACCTGGTGTAATAAGAACTAGCATAAATTATTTCTATTTCAGCTTAATGAAAATATTCCTAGAACAGACAGAATATAAGGCTTCTAAGCAGATTAGCTGTGCTTGAAAGATTTTTTATGTGATTATTTCCATTGGCTGCCAGGATTTATTTCTAATTAATTGGATAAACAACTTAGAGGATTGTCTCTGACCTTTTTGCTCTTGAACTACTATGATTGTGCTTTGATCTAAGTGAAGGATATAGGTTTAGAAATTGTGTTCCTATTGGAATGTTTTCAAACTTCTATAAACTGTTTGCTGAGAGTACAAAAAGTACTGGTTATTTATAAGTAAATTTGCTAATGAATCAGTTAGTGAAAAGACTGTTGAGACCGCTCAAACATTATAAATTAGAGTCATGACATGAGTAACAAACGAAATTACAATAGCAGGAGAGCATTGCATAAACTGCCAACAAGCCACGCCCTCCAAACATTACTTGTTTCACAACAAATATCATGAAATACCGAAAATTGATTTATGTGAAAGATGTAATTTATGAGTCTTTCGATTTCATGAAAACATGTAAATAAAAAAGTTCACTGACCCCAACTTTCAGGCGTTCGTCCCAGTATTTCACCTGTTTCTTCATTGTAGAAAAAATTACTAAATTTCTGCTTTCCAGGCTTCCGTGAAGGCCTTGTATCCATTTGGAATTCTTCTAGTCTAGGATTCCTGATCATCTTCTGTTTTGAAAGGCACTTTCTTTTATAAAATCTCGAAAATAACTGAATTGTAAACACAATACACACGCCCAGCCGCTGCCGCAAATTTGAAATAACTAGAGATGCCCAGTGCCGCCAGTGGTGTACTCTACTCACTAATCACTTTTAGTCTTAGTCGACAATCATTATATTTAGCAAAAATCCACCGAAATCAGAATTTTCCCAAACACGTGACACAACATATAACGTTTGCATAAATAAGGTGTAAAATTAAGAAACGACTTACAATTTTATTTTAATTTTTACCGAATTAAGGCTTTTTAGGCGATTTAGAGTTCGTCTTAAAAACCGCTTATCTAAAATATAAACAAAAAAAACCTGAAACGTCTAAGTTATTATCAGTGGTTGTCAGTCTGTCAAGTTCATTTCGTGATATCACAATTTGTAAAAAAACTTGTATTAGAATAACATAGGAGTAAAAAGATAATTTAATAACACGATGGGATCTTCAGTGCACAAAATAATTGTTATTGTAGGATTTATATCCCTATTCCATTCTGCCTTTTCGGCAGCCCAGCGTAAGTGTTTACGCCACATTGGTGGTTCTTTACTTTTCTAATTCATGATTATTTAATTAATTCTGGTATCTTTTACTATTGCAGATCGTTCATATCTACGGATAACATCACAGGAATTCACAACCTTGCCTTTGGATGTAAGTAATAAGCTGACAATACATGAAAGTCGTTCGAACGGAAACCCTACACCAGCTTAATCTATACTAATATTATAAAGCTGAAGAGTTTGTTTGTTTGTTTGATAGCGCTAATCTCAGGAACTACTGGTTCGATTTGAAAAATTATTTTAGTGTTAGATAGCCCATTTATTGAGGAAGGTTATAGGCTATAAAATTTCACGCGGACGAAGGTCGCGGGCAAAAGCTATATTGAATATAATTTTCCTTTTCAGATTGTGGTACAAGCCGTAGTAAGTTTATTCGCTGTAATGTGGGGAGTACTCAACGTAGCTGGTAATCTAAGAGAAATTCCTGCAGCTGCTGAGCTAAATACTGTTAAATGGGAAACTCAGAGGAATCTGCCATCTTTCTACATCTTCAACCACAGAGGAAAGGCTTTAGCGGATAATTACATGCCCAGTGGAGGAAAATGTGATTTAGAGAATGTAGAATAATATAGAATAAGGTTATATTTTTAGGAAACAGTCCTGTTTTATAAGGTATTGATCTATTTCAAAGCTTAGTCGTTCAAAGGGTTAGCCATGCAAGCAAACGCTACTGTGTGTGTAAATTGTCATGCTTTTGACCTCAATCACACCTGCATGTGAAGTGTGACCACTGTAGAAAAGGGTTTTGTCAACAGAAGAATCAACAAAATGACAGATTAATAAAAGAAATGTCATTTTGTTGATTCTTCTGTTAACAAAACCTGTTTCTGCAGTGGTCATGCTACACATGCTGATGGAAAGCTATGGATATATTGAGCATGCCTAGAAAATGCCTCTTTACTCTTGCTTCGAGAGCTGACTGGGTATCATTTTGTTTTACCGAATAATAGTCATTATTACCAACCGATCTTATCCTTCAGTGGGACAGTAATAGGCTAGTATCAGTTTTATATTGATTATTTTTCAATGTTATTTTATGGCACCCAAGAATATCCTGAATCTGGACTGTTATATTTAAGTTTATAGCAAAATATTATTTATTATGTATAAGAAAACCTTTATGATTTATATCATTAACATTATTATCATTTGAACAATGGTTAAGAGTAAATAAAAAACATTTCCATCTTAAAATATAGCTTTTATTTCTTATAATTATTTTTTACATTGCTTTTATAACAGTTTGTTTTTAGTAATTACCTAAGTATTCACCTGCAATGTTACAATCTAGCTAGAAAACAATCATTGTTAAGTCTATTTCAAATAATGATGAAGTCACTTGTGGCATAATGCACTAACTTATCAGAAAAATATAAAAAAATTGAAAATGATTACAAATTACCACCAACTGCAAGTTTCTTGAAATGTTAACAAAAACAACCTGCAGTACATTTAAGCCATTTAATCTAGAACTTAGTTATTATATTTCTAACCTTAAAAAAGTAAGGCAAACATTGTTTCAGAGGTATTTTGTTGGATGTAATATAATGCTTTAAAATGTTTACTGAAAGCTGCTCTTTCAAGTATTCATAACAATTAGTTTTTGTAAAGATATCCTGTATCTTTTAATAATATAATTAATTGCAAACTTCAGTAGCCTCTGGCTAACTACAGACCAACCAGGAGAGAGACCGAGTTGATGCAGTTAGACAAAGTCAACAGATGTGTCTGCTTCGTTTACACTTATAATAAGAACATCCTGTCCTCTCACACACTTCCTTGCAGTCAACGTTAACAATGGACAAGAACACAAACTCCTTAACTCTAAATGCACATAGCCATTGTCTAAACACCACATGGAGGCTATCGTCCTCCACGTCCACCTCTGAAGCCGCCTCCTCCTCTACCGCCGCCTCCGTAGCCGCCGCCGCCTCCGTAGCCGCCGCCGCCTCCACCGCCCCGGCCGAATCCTCCCCGACCGCCTCCACCACCGCGGCCAAAGCCACCACCACCTCCTCGACTAAATCCACCGCCGCCTCCTCTTCCAAATCCACCGCCTCCGCCGCGTCCTCCGCGAGGACCTCCCCGCCCACCACCACGTCCTCTCTTCGCGCCAGGTGGCTGCGGCAAGAACCTCTTCAGCGGCAACAACTTCGCAGGGTCAATGTAAAACTCCTGTCCATCCTTGAAACTGTTTGCTTTAAAGTTATCACTCATCTTCACAGACACGAAGTAGTCTCGCAGGTTACCGAATATCTCGTCGATCTTTCCGATCTGCTCTTTGTTTTCGAGGAAGATGGGCGCGTTGAAGTATGGCACATCTTCGATGTCCACCTTGCATACTAGGTCGTCTTGTACCGTCCAGCCGTAGTGTCCTAGGGGAATGACGGACTCGGGCGGGCCTTGGTCCTGTTGTCTGAACCCGCCGCCACCGCCTCCCCGACCGCCAAAGCCCCGGCCTCCGCCGCGACCACCGAAGCCGCCCCGGCCGCCGCCGCCTCCCCGACCGCCAAAGCCCCGGCCGCCGCCGCCGCCGCCTCCGCCGCCACCGCCGTAACCACCTCGACCGCCGCCGCCACCACCTCTACCGCGGAACGACATTGTTTATTAAATAAAATGCCGCAAAATAAAGCTTGAGTGAGATATAACCTCAAAGCGTGCGTGTTATCACCATGCACGCTTGTCTTTTTGACAGTTTGGTCCGCCAAACACCAATGTTGCCACTCTTGCCAGTAGCACAACTGCATGCAAAAATACGGAATGAAAAAATATTGCAACTTTGATTAAGCTTGGACTTGTCTTATCAGGCCTTGTCTAGAACTAATATAATAATTCACTAAAAACAATGAGATAGAATGAAATTCACGAACATTTCCCTACTATCTGTGGCCCTAGCTAGATGGTCCTGCGCTCCTGAAATAAGCCACCATATTTTTGTAGAGAGAAAGGCCTAACTAACGAGTTATAGGTGTCGTTGCAATTTAGATCCTGCCCTTGGCTAGGTTTATGGATTTAACAATCCATGGTCCAATGACTATAATTACTGTAACCCACAAACCAAGTACCCATTATCTATTAAAGAAGAGACGAGAGTCTGATTATGTTTCTTGACAAATCCTATATAATGAGCTTATTCCCCTGTGAAAAATAACTTTTGTTTCAAGTTTTCAATATAATTTTCTACATTTTCTGTGAAAATCGCTGATCGATGTTAATGACATTTATATCAGTGACATTTGCTCATTTGACTTTGTCAATTTCAAAATTTGCCGAAGAATTTAATATTACCGTTTTTCAATTTCAATGATTGTTATTGATAATGGATGGTTAAAAATATTTTCTTGGTGAATATATTAGTGCATACGTTGTGTTTGAACTGTTTTGTACCTTGGGTACACATAAATACGGATTGTTTAAATTCACACGTAAGTGTTTTGTGCAATGGCGACGCTGGAAGACGAACTAAAAGATTTGAAAGAGAAAAATAATGAATTGGCGCAGAAGGTCCAGTATTGGAAGATGACGGCTGCACAGAAGGACGATGAGAAGCTGGAACTTATGAAGGAAATCAATGACTTAAGACTTAAATTGAGCGTAAGTGAAAATTTTTATTTTTATCACTGCTCACTTGATTAGGCAGCCTAAGCCCAATATGCGGTTGCAATGTTTTTGTAGTTAGTTTTAAGTAGAGTATTTTGATCACGTTCATAAGGTAACCCTCTGACCGACATATATTACGTACAGAAACGAAAATCCTTATAAAATAATAACTCTGAATTCATTTAAAGTTTAGTTTAGCTTTGGGTGACATTTTGTTTATTTCATTATCCATCAAAGTATCTTCTTCTCCTTTAAAATGTTGTTTTATTTTTGTACAACAGAGGCTCAGAAACAATGGCAGTTATCAAGCAAGGAAACTGGATGCTGCATTACAAGACTGTAGTGAAAAGGCCATCTCCCACCTCGTCAAAGCTTCTGCAGAAATTGCCAAAAGCATGGAAATAGCTAAAGGCTACATGAGAGAGCGTCAAGAGATGGATGCTCAGTCCCCTCGATGGAGTTCTATTGGTGGGACTCCTAAGGTGGAGAAGAGTGACAGAGTGCATAGAGTGCCTCCGATGATGATGGGAGGGCAGTCCATACAGCCTGTGGTGGCTCTTAGCAGAACTATGTTGAATACTAGTAATCCAAGTAAGCTATGACTCTTGTTTCTGCCAGTAAGGCTACAATAATTGTGTAAAATTATAAGTAAACTGCATACTACAGCAGTACACTCATAAACAATAAACTAATATTGTAAATGCAAAAGTAACTTTGAGAATCATTTTCATGCTCTAACAGTTGAAATGATTTAAATGAAATTTGGTGCACAGGTACACAACAACCTGCAGGCTTCAAACATAGCATACTTTATTATATCTTTATCCCATAGATAATTTCCGTCCTCCTTTCTTCCTATTTTAGATACTTGTTTGTTTATGGTTTCTTTTTAAATATTTTTTTCAGGATCAACAACAAGGAGTCCTAATCAGAATCGTAGTTTAACAGAGAGGGCTGTGCCCATGCACATGTTACAAGGTAATAAATAGTTTATGTTTGATGGTGTATCATACTTATATGGTGACTTCTTTAAATGCAAAAAATATACCATACTAGAAAGAGATTCAGTAAATGTTGCAATACCTCATGTGATTAAAAAGTGATACAATTTGATGGAGTAGAAGACGAGAGAGGTAGAGGAGAATTAAAAGATAAGGTTGATAAAATGAGAAATGACAGAAAAGCAAAAAGGACTGAATAATAATGTGATGGTTGACAGGGGAGAGTGGAAGATAATGACCTATTTTTTAACTCCCGATCAAAAAAGAGGGGTGCTAAGTGCAGAAAATATGAAATCTTAGCAGTTCCCCAATGTAACAACTCTTGTATTAAAATATTCTGCTTATACTCATACATATTAAATGTAAAGGGTATTATTATTTAGATATTTTTTTTTCCTTTTTGGAGATTATTGTGTCATTTTTCTTTAAAATTTCAATGAAATTTTTTATAACGTCTTATGTTTATGAAAATACATCAACAAAAAAACGTGTTTTAGACCCATATTTCTGATCATTGTTCATGAGTTTTGTTCAATTTTTAAGTGAATTTCCTGTTTTTCAGATGTCTACATACCATTGACGAGGATAGACATATCAGACCTGCCCAACAACAACATTGAAATGGAGATTGACACCGAAATAGAGGCAAATACTGCTGAGGACAGTCCGGAGGAGTTTGTTGAGCACAGGTTGGGAGGTAACTACATGGGTAGGCAGTAATAGACTTGATAATGAAGTTGATTGGTCAAACAATCCAATTCTGTCTGTTTTGTGTGGTTAGTGCCTAACTTGGTGTTTTATGCCGCCCATGGGCCTCTGACTTGTCTTTACATGCCATTGAAAAATATATCCTAATTTGTATTTATTTATTAAACTATATTTGTTGACTAAGCTTAGCATACATTGTATGGTTTGGTGCTACAGCATAATCATATATCCCATCTACGATTCTCGTTCTATCAAATTAATGATGGTTATGAGCGACAGCAGATGATTACAACAGTTCAAGGAGATCTGATCAGTAACCTATTGAAAAATCTTATGTTGTCATAGACCAAATAACCACACAAAGTAGATATTCAGTTCGAAGATCAAATCTTAATTACTATACAACAGTCACAAATCTTGAATACTTTTTCACAGGTGACGACGACAGTTTGGACTCAGATGACCACTTATCGGAAGATGATGAATATGAGGCGTAAGTAGCATTTTATTACTACAACGAATTAGCTTCTTATTGAGCTGAAGCTGGTCTAAGCTGATATGGATTACTGAGAAAAAATATAAACTATACTTGTATAGGCTGTTATGAGTATGATTGTAACTGGCTAAACTGAAATTAGTCCCATGTGGGTACGGACGGTTTTTTTTGACTCTAGCCCAACTAACTTGTATGTTCAAACTGGCGCGAATAGCCACGTGACTTCCTAATTATTAAAACTATTGACTTTGGCAGTCCCGCATCCAACATTGGATTCACCTCAATTTGGCTAGAGCATGATGCATTTCTGTACATACTTATGACTGTCTATCTGTTATATTAGTAATTTTGCTATATTATTCAGTTTATTTATAACTTTACAGAAGTAAACTTGAGACAGTGAGAGAAGAGGAAATTCCTGTCCCAGCTATTGAGCCAGTAAGGTATGTAATATTTTAATTAATATCCTACATTTTACATACATACCTACCTACCTAAATTCACGCCTTATGCCCATGGGGTCAGGTTATTAAAAAGATTGTAAGCAATTATAAAAGAGAAAATGGTTAGAGACCATCATCTGCGGCGTAGCAGATAGTTTGTAACCATTTTATTTGTAATAAATTATTAATTAGAAAATTCTCCAAGTCGTGTTTTTCATTACAGCCTAAGGCTGCATCTCGGTTCTATGCCAGACCGCTGGCACAGATCAGATCCCCCTCGAGATAGGCAGCCAGAGCCTCCAAAAGACAAGAAACCGACTCCCCCACAAGGTGGTTGCTCAAACGAGAACCCTCTTGAAGGTCCCAGCTGGTTGTTAGACGATACACCTACCACTTCGGATGCCCCTGCAAATTCCAAGGTATGTGCAATTTAAGGTGCATACACACCGCGGGCGAATTTACGAAGTTTGAAAGAATTATACTGATTGAAAACGTCATGGAATGATGATTCACGTTGTGGACGCTCCTTTATATTGGGTGTAACAGAAAGGGTATAGTCATATGAAAGGATATGCTGCATACCATCAAACTGAACAACTTCTTCCATGGATCCAATATCGTAAATGCGTATCTGTATAAATAGAACAATTAATTCAGAAATAAAAAGTTGAAAAAAGTAAAAACATTCATTGTAAATTATTATGGCTAGACAGACAAAACTACACCAAAAATTTGTCAGTTATATTCAATTCTCACACAAATCTAGGCTCAGGCCTTATTCCTTATTGTTCTTCTTCTTCTTCCTTATTCCTTATGGAATAATACTTTGCCTGATTTGGCAATAAAAGCTACCATGATTATCCTTCAAACTTACGACTACTAGACGTCAATGGTTCAATAGTATTTCAAAACTTGTGCTTAAATATTCAGGGACCTGCGACGAAGAGTGGTAGAAATCTGGAGCCGGATTCTACCTCAGAAGTAAACAATACTCCCAATACATCGCACCGAAATACTGGAGAAAAGACTTCAACAGAGGTATTTAATACTTTTGTTCTAATTGTGAAGTTTTCACTAGTCTCACTTCCGCAAATTTCGCAGGACCCAATTCACATAAAATTTGATTTCTCAAAATGTCTGGTTCCCGGCACCAATAATTTCTAGTAGAACTATTTATCTAACAGCAACGAGTGGCTAACTTATTTTAATCGGTGTTCTATTTTTTTTTTTGTGTTCGAAATTGGTAGATTTTGGTCCAATCCACGAAAAGGATGCCTAGTGGAGGAACACAGTAGGCGGATTATTCTGTACTCGCCGACCCGCACCACCCCTTCCTGCTGACGTATTGAAAGGGCAGGGCGGGGCGGGGTTTTCATCCGCTGAGGGGTTGAATTTTCCGAAAACCTTTCTTAGCCTTATTTCAAATTTTTCTATGTTTACTATTTTATATAATTTTGTTTTCTTTTTTTAATTTCTAGATATTAATTTATTTTTCTTGTCCTTTGCGAGACAGTCAGGACAAACGATTTTATAAGTAGATATTGAAGGGATGATGGGACGAGCTCGACTCTTTTGTTAAAGATTGGCTAGTCGTTACTGGCGCCATCTAGCGGACCCATTGCAGTTGCAGTGGATAGGGATAAGTGCAAGGCCTTTGCCCTGCAGTGGCATACAAATAGCTAATCCACGGTGTAAATTGCGTGTACAGACAGAGAGCAGCCCCGGCGTCTTCTCCCCGACGGTGCGGCGGCGCAAGCGCACGTCGTCGCCGGCGCCGCTCGCCACGCCGCGCCAGCAGCACTACTCGCCGCGACCTAACTCCTCACGGCGGAACAGGTACGTAACTTTTACACCCGGAGGACTTATGATGCAGGCACACACTCTTATAGCAGGAAATAAGACGAAAATTCAAGGTTTAAAGTACAGTTGTGAAAGCTTCAGGTGTTTGTTATCGCAAACTATGGTGGCAATGCGTCCAGTCGCTATGTCAGACCCTAATGAAAGCACTGGTTAGTTTATTGTGTAACTCTTTCTAGGCTTCTGTAGATGGCAACCTTGCCATTTCTTGCCGTTTTCATAAAGTTCGGGATTGTGCCTTTAATCTTGCATTTCGACGTTCAAAAAGCGCTGAACCTCAGCCTAATTTTAATGAATTACTTGATTGTTTTTTAGAGACGCGATTTTTATAGGGAACTGGTTTTTCAACGCATTTAGCGCCGAGATTTGAAAACAACAGTGCGCTTTTTCGACGCGCTCTGTTGCTGTTGCACGATAAAAATCTATTTTAAAAACGAGGGCTAACTTTCCATGTAGTTTCCACGGCACAAGCGGGCGTGTGCTCAAGGTACTGGTGGCCAAGATGCGGCTGGACGGGTCGCCAGGCGCGCTGGCCTCGCCGCCCAAGCGCGCCCTGTTCGACTCACCCGGCGGGTACGACGCGCCCGGCGGGTTCGATGAGCCCGGCGGGTTCGACGCGCTCGGCGGGTTCGACGCGCCCAGTCCCAACGGCGCCACCGACTCCAGAGTTATTGTGTCGTGAGTATGTTTATGCATTTGTGGAATTAATTGTGTAAATGGGCGTGCATACGCAGGCGCTTTCGCAAACTAACGTTTGGGAGACGGGTCAACATGGCTCAGCCCAAGATTTGGGGGAGCCAGGGTCAAAGTCTCCAGTAGGTGCAAGGAGTTAGGTACACTATTCGAATTGGTCTTATCCTATGGAGAAGTACTGGCAAGAAACCCCACGCTTATTGTTTAAAAATATTTGTCTTGCATAGAAGCGACTAGAATAACAGCAACTTCAGCATCATGCATGATAATGTATTTACTAATTGTAAAGTAAAAGATTCGTTTTTAATTAGTGGCGTTAGGTCAGACCATACTGGTCAACTTTTGTCTTTTGAGTTAGACAAAAACTTACACTTAGCTAAAACTATTCAATTAATTATATTAAAAGATTTATTTTTAGTAAGAGGTCACTAAAAATAAATAAAATCTTTTAATATAATCTGTTCTTTGGCAGGGAATTAACAGAAACTGGAAAGGCACAACAACGAGATCAGAATCAATTGTCTTTGAAAATAGATAATCAGACCATTTCTGATAAGCTAGAAGTCGCTGCGACTCTAGAAACTTTATTTACCAACATTCCGTTAAAGGTTACGAAATCTCTTCCCTCTTCTTCTAAATTAGCTGAAGCTCTTCTTAAAGAAAACTTTACTGAGGACATACCAAATTTAAATTGAAACCAAAATGTATTGCTACAATTAAAAGCATTCATAAGTCTCAACATAAAAAATACTGAAGACTTATAGGGGATATCCGTCAAGGTTCTTGGAGACATATTGGCTCAATCGCTCCTGTCCTAACAGGCATATTCAATCAATGTTTGGACAGCGGCAAGTTTCCTGATCTAATGAAACATAGTAAAGTAGTACCAATTTTCAAATCGGGTTGTAAGAGTGATCCTTCAAATTATAGACCTATATCTGTGCTTCCAGCATTAAGTAAAATCTATGAAAAAATCATGGGCCACATGTTGTCTCACTTCAACTCAAATGGGATTTACATAGACAACAGTTTGGTTTCACGAAGGGGAGGTCGACAACGGACGCGGGAGTAAAACTCATCAGTCACATTTTGGAATCTTGGGAGAAGTCCCAGGATGCCATTGACATTTTCTGTGATCCCTCAAAAGCGTTTGACTGCGTCGACCACAACACACTGATCTGTAAATTACACCACTACGGAATTCGTGGCCAAGCTGCTGATCTTGTTCTTTCCTATTTATCTAACAGGCAGCAAAAGGTAAATGTAAATGGGGCGACATCCTCCGGGTCTCTAGTCAAGATGGGCGTGCCCCAAGGTTCAATTCTCGGTCCTTTCTTATTTCTTGTTTACATTAATGATCTTCCTTATATGACGGCCAAATTATCGGATATAATTCTATCTGCTGATGACACTTCGCTATTTTTTTAAATAGATAGAAAAGATACGAATGTCTTACATGTCAACGAAAGTCTAACCGTGGTCTCGAAATGGTTCGCAGCTAACAATCTTTTACTGAATGCGAACAAAACTAAATGTCTAAAGTTCTCTTTACCGAATGTACCACAACGGGATCTGGATTTAAATCTTGACGGCAAAAAACTTGATGTTATAGCGGAAACTGTATTCTTAGGGATTATTATCGATTCAAAATTGCAGTGGGGTGCGCACATTAGAACTCTTTCGGGTAAGTTAAGCTCAGCTGCATATGCAGTAAGAAAAATAATTCAGTTAACTGATGTGGCTACACCTAGGCTAGTATACTATGCTTATTTCCACAGTATTATATCTTATGGCATTCTGCTGTGGGGATCAGCAGCTGACGTTGACTCAATTTTCATTCTACAAAAGAGGGCAAACCGCGTGATCTATAAAATGGGTCCTCGCGAGTCCCTCAGACAAAAATTTAAAGAGATTGATATACTGACCCTGCCTTCACTTTGGACCTTAGAATGTATTTTATATGTCCGCAAAAATCGTGGGCTTTTCAAAATTAGAAGCTCTTTTCATAATATTACAATTTCGTGTTTACTGCGTGTATTTACGCAGTAAACACGAAATTGTAATACCTAAATTCAGATTAACAAAAGCTAGTCTTTTCTTATAAACAGTATACGCTTTTATAACAAGTTGCCAAAGTCAGTTATAGAACTGACCGATGGAAAGTTCAAAAACTACATCAAACGTGTCCTTATTAAAAAAGCATGTTACAAAATCAAGGACTATTTTGAAGATAAAGAAGTTTGGCTTTAGTGCCTTCTGCGCATGCGGCTTCCCTGGTCAGCTCATAAACGGCACAAATATGTGGATCTCTATAAATATTCTCAATCTCATTTTTTCTCTTCTTTCGAATCAGATTTTTACAATAGTTTTCAAATCATTTATACATCTTTTGCTCAGAATAGTTACAGCACTGATAACAGTATTTGTGTCACTTGTTTAATTTAGTATTTTACAATATTTTCTTACCTTTGTATAGATTATTTTTTATCTGGCTTTGTAGATTCCCAGCTGCTTGTTAACTTTTATTTTGTTCTACATTTTTTGTGTAGTAAGCAACGACTTATTGTCGGGGTACGCTGTCCCTCCATACTTAAGTACAAATGCTGTATCCATGATAATATTGTAATACTAAATGATTTGAAAAGAGTAACCATGGAGTTTCTTGCCGGTTCTTCTCCATAGGAAACGACCAACCCAAACCGTGCACTTTTTTGTCGACGTTTTATAAGTGCCCATTGAGGCCTATGTGAAATAAAATATTTTGATTTTGATTTTATTGAGTTGACCAAAAACAACGAAATCCACAGAACCAGGATAGACACAGAAGCAGCCGAACAATCCCGAACAAGTCGTCGCGAAAGCCTCGACACCCAGCAAGCTAGAGCGAACAGCCTAGAGAGAGAGGCGCAACACATACGTAGAAGCCGTCTCAGTCGGGAACACGAGCACTCACGAAGAGTGCCGACCGAACACGAGCGGAGGCATCATAATCAGGATGGGCGTGACAGGTTGGCATATTGGCAAATTTATTATGGCACTTATCTACAGCATGCTGTAAATTAGGATCTGTTATGGCAACCATTAGCGGATACAACGATATTAACTTGTGTGCCAAGCCTCTTTTTCTCAAGAAAAAGTTAAAATTTATATCAAATACTTAGGTCTATGGTTGCTTGCGAGCTGTAAAAAATCAATCTTCTAAGTCAACGCAATCAAAATATTTAGGGGCGTTTATGTCGAATATTTTGACACTAGCTGTTGAACACAACACTGCATAGAAAACCATTTCACCAATAACATCTCCTCGTAGCCACACTCTCGGCCGACTGACAAACCAAGACACGCTGGACAGCACCCAGCTCAGCCGGCGCGACAGTCGCGACAGCGACAGCGGCAGCGGCGGCGGGGACTCCGCCACCGAGGGACGCACGCGCCGGGTCAGGAAGGCCGTCACCTATAAGGAGAAGCCTTTGAACAGGTAAATATAGTTTTTGGGCGTTTATAATATGATACTTCCAGCTTCCAGCGTCTCCATCTTCGTATGGGTGCAATTTATTAATGAAAGAGTGCACTTAGTAATTTTTTTTATACCCAAAGGACTATGGGCAATTTTCTATGTAAGGGTGTTGGTCTGACGCCCATTTTGACGAAGACCCATTTCTTCCATACAAAACTTGTCTTGACGATAACGAACACAACTAAAAAAACAGCTAGATCGTTGGAGCCATTTTTGAGAATTAAAAAAAAAATATAACGTCACGCCTATAATGGCAGGCACAGGTGTTCCTAATGTACACCCAGATCTCGCCAGACATGTTTTTAAGTTCCATATAATAGTATAATATATAATATATAATATTGTCATCAACTGGGCACAAATAGACAGACTCCGTGGTTAGTACTGAGAAGTTACTGATGCAAAAACCAGCCGCGATTGCGACCACTAGACCAATGAAGCTTTTAAGTTCTGATATATTTCTGATTTCCCTAAAGATGTGGATAGTGTTCGCCAGTTAATGATTGTTTTATTCGACAGAGGCGTGTCTATTACCAGGTCAAAACCTGGACCATAGTCTGTTACTGAAAAAAATAAAACCATGCGACCCTGACGCAGAATACAGGCTTCAATAATGTTTTTTTTTTTTAATTCCAGAAAACTAAGGAGGTGATCATCGCTGATTAGACGTACTTAAGAAATGGTTGATCATGGCTTTAATATTATAATTAATAATGGGTAGTATTTAACTGTAAATCAAAAAAACTTCTTTTTTAATATAAAATAAATCGCAATTCTCATCAAAAATACTGATTGCACAGTCAAAATAGTTACCTCAAAATATTATTATTTTAGGAACAATTTGAGTTCATGACGCAACGCTATTAATTGAAAAGCGAAGCTTTTTATGAACGGACATCTAATAATAAGTAGCGCACAAAGCTTCTATTTTTTTAACAGTTTATTTAAATGAAACACCGTTTTAACTTTTTTTTTCTATATTTATTTATGGACATTTATAATCGCAATGCGTATGTCAGTCCCATCGTACCCTGAATACGCATTCGTCATATCTGGGCCATGGACCTAAACAGACTCTTCGCATCATCCATTTTATCTTGTAATAATAATCAAATTATTCACCAATTGAAACACAATGAGATCAATTATAACACAATGAGATCAACAATCAATTATAAAAATGGATACAAATAGTTGATAACTTCTATTTTATTGTAGTTTTTATTGAATTATTAAAGCAGGGTTTGCCTTGGCCGGACATCCTCGCTTCCTTTTTTGGCCTATAGGTATATTTTTGGCCTCTGCAGGCGGTGTCACATACTTGAGCCGAATCGCAAGCCCGATTACATGCTTGTATATGTATAATTCTTGAAAAAATGGGGGCAGGCGCATTTACCATTCATCCAGCCGTTTCTTTGCGTGGGCAAGACAATCCTCCAATATGCAAAAGCATTTTTTTTTAATTCATCAAAAGTGCTCCAGTCTGGAATGAAATGGAAAACGGAATGTTACTTGCCGTTGAGCTTGCTGTATAGGGTGACTGGTAATTAGTGACCGATACTTAAACACGTGATTGTACTCATGATAACAAACAACTTTCCCAAAGAAACTTTTTTTTTTAATACTCATTCACTTTTAGCACAATAACAGAACAACCATTCAGACCATTCCTTAATCATGTTTGTTGTGATTGTTGGAAACCGAGACAGTGGAAGCCGTTCAGGCGATGTGGCTGTCTTTTATTTTTTTTGTTATAAGATTCTAGGGCATTATTTGTCACTGGAGACCCTTCAGCTGAGCCCAGATACCAGTTTGGATTGAAGGACCCGCTTTTGTTTGAAAGTTGTTGTTCTTGTACATGTTTATGTTAAAACGCTTCTAGTGCTCGGTTGCATAATGAGAGGAAAAAATACAATATAGTATTGATGCATATTTTCGCATTATTTTTAGTACTAGTTTTGCTAAACATTTGGTTTGTTTGCTTAACAATAATTATTTTGTAAAAAAAAAAAAAAATTGATGTTAAATTGACGGGTGATAAGTTTTTTGATGTGCAGTTAAAAATAAGTCATTAATAATTATAATAACTGTATATTATCGCGCGCGGCGCCCCGCTGCTAAGAAGTTGTATAGCTTGAAAAACAAGCTACCTGCAGAATATACTTACAAAAATCATTTTGTAAAATATGATTCGTAATTGAGAAGAAACATTATTATAAATATCCTAAACTAAAGGCGGGCCCTCACCGGGGCATTCTACAGTAATGTAACAATTTAAGATTCGATTTTGTATAGAAACGTGATTGCTACAAATTGTATCGCTACAGGTTGTGTGATGTAATGCTCGATTCTGAACTGTTACCTTACAAACACGGTTTAATGCTTTCGCGGTTAAAACTATACACTGTCACTTTAGGTATCTTCCGTGATTATCAATTTATTATTCCGAGCTCCCGATATTTCGACGCTTTGCAAGCGCCATGATCGCGGGATGACTGGAGAATGTGGGTGGATGGTAAATAAATTGTTAGGTGCAGATAAGGCTATCTACACTCTTACCATTCACCCGCATTCTCCAGCCATCCCGCGATCATGGCGCTTGCAACAGTGTCAAAATATCGGGAGGTCGGAATAATTGAAAATCACGGAAGATATCCTGTAAGTGACAGTGTAAGTTTTGTTACCTTACAGGCGAATGTTCTCGTTAAATATACTTACAATTTATGTCCATATCGACTTGCAATATGCGGTAACTAAATAAATGCATAATAAAAACGTGCGTTTGGATTTTCAAAGCTGAATATCTAACTACTCGCTTTTATTTAGGTATCGACAAAAAACAGGCGCACCCTGGGCCTTCAGCCCAGTCCAAACATACCAATTCAGTATTAATTTGAAATACTAGTTTATTTAAAAATAAAAACTGCAAGACAGGTGCCATAATTAATTGCACAGACATATTTGTACCTCACTGTTCAGTCGGTTAAAGAAGGGTCCCCTGCAGGCAGACCCTGCCACTGAGCAATGCCCAGAGAAATAGGTGGCGCTTGCATGCCGAGTTATATGTATATACACTTGTACACACTTGTGTTGTGTGTGTCTTTCACAAGAATTTGATCGAAATAAGAACCGTCATAGAGAGCAAAACTAAGTATTATAACTTTTGACAGTTCTAACTTCAAGCAATTACTAAACTGCAGAATAAAAATCGTATCTTAAGTAATTACTTTTCCTCAAGTAATCACTTTCACTTGTTTATAGATACGGGTAAAACGGGATGAACAGAGACGCAGGGGTGAATCGAGACAAAAAATTGAAAGGAATTTTAATGTTGAATTTATGATATGTTACCAACAAGTACCTACTCTATTTTATTAACTTAATTATTTAGAGACATTGTCGTCAACATAACGTATTAATTCAAGGTTAAAATCCCTGTCATTATATATTTCTCGATTCAGCCCTACGTTATTATTCACCCTGTTTTACGGTACTGTAGCTTTCGACTTTACGTGCTAGTAAATTTTAATTGAAGCAAGATTTGATAAAGAATAAATTTTCCTGACTGTATCTGTGTTATTCTACACTGAATGGAACATTAGTATCAAAACTATGAAACAACTTAGGATCTAGTTGGTAATAATTAAATTATTTTCCATGACATCCAAGTCTTAGTTTAGTGCTCGACTGTAAGCAATTATTGTTTTGTCAAATAAATGTATTTATTTTGCGCAACTTGTTTTTTCGTTACTGGAGACATGTTGCAATCAAGGAAACTTTATGTAACTATGCGTGTACCAGTGGCGAAGGTTCCATAGAACTCGTTTCCTACCGGCTTCCCTTCGAAAAATGGCACAGTCAGTATTCTATAGACAAATAATAAAATCACATTAAACATATGTACTCCAGCTTGCCCCTTACAAAAAATGACCCTTCGCTACTGGCGTGTACACTGGCGAAACATTCTCTAAAACATGTTGGAATGTTTATTTCTCTCTCTCTTCTCTTAGTTGAATTATCTATGGCTATCAGGCAACATGTTTTTAAGGTACCTAATTATTTCGCCAATGTGTGAACGTACAGTAAGTACTCTTTCTAGAAACATAGATTGTTTAACAACACTGATATTTGTATTTACTGAAAAAAACTTTTTTATTTGTGTCAACAAATAATAATGTAAGAAAGACGTAACGTAGAGGATACCACGTAACTTATCGTCACGCCTGTAATCCCCGAAGAGATAGGCAGAGGTGTACCTAATCGTACACCTACCTTTCGCCAGATATGTTATACCATCACTTATTCAAGCAGTATAAATTTTAATCATACTTTAGTGTAGGAAAGAGAAGGAGCTAGACGTCCGTCCCCCTCTATCTCACACTGAAGTAAGATTAAATGAATACTATTACAATTAAGGCCTGTAAATTTTATAAGCCCTAATTGCAAATTAAGTATGCTACGAGTATTATCGCTAAAGATATTAAACAGATGTGAATCCGACGTCCACGGCTGGACATAGCTCATTGTGATTTAGAATGCTTATATGTAATTTAATAGTCTATTTATAAACAGTATTTATTGAAAGCCAACAGAATGATTCAGATGCAACCATATTTCCAAATATACGCGGTGTATCGGCCATTGACGCGCAAAATGTTGCCTTGAATTAAACACGTCATTTTAGGCTCCTTATGCCTGGGCTACGAAAATATCGCTTAGGGCGTTATTCGCTACAGGTGTCAAAACATATTTTCATTTAAACAATATCAATGTAATTCTTGTGTAAAGTATGTTCAGTTTGTTTTCATCGTTTTAAGCTGACTTGAAGCGCAGAGCAAAAAAGCTATAAACGTTCATGCGGACGTCCTAGCCCGAGGGCCACGAAGGCCCTCGGGCTAGGACGTCCGCTAACTCCTACTCGCGACGGTGCATGCTCGCGTGTTTGTACTGAAAAATTGTACGAGCGGCCGAAAAGGCGCGGGCGTGTGTGACGGTATTCTAAGGATATCTTGACAATGGGTACCCACACCGTGCACATGCGCGAATTTTAACGTGCTCCCTTAGAGTAGACATTTTTGGTCGGTTATTTAAAAAAAAATGCTGTTTCATACAAAAGTTACCAATATGTTTTGTGGTAGTAGAATCATGTGTTAAATTCATGGCATTTGCGCGTCAGTCCCTTTCACCCTGTATATAAATAATATACCTACTTGTTATGACAATATCCTTGCTGCTGATCTGATTAACGACTGATAATCGTAAGTCTAATGTATGTAATGTTCCAATAAATTATCGAAAAAATAAAGTAATGTTTTATTTATTGACATGGGTTAGATGTCTGATAGTCCAATCTATAGAGCTAACTTAGTTTTGCTCAGCCCCGCTTCATTGGAAAATGAACCTTAACGGCATAGATTTACTGTTCTTACTCGATTGTAGGAATATGCACATTAACTGCCAGTTCAGAGAAACGGCGGGAGTGTCATCGCACGCGGCAGCATCGATGACGCGATAGACAGCACACTCTGTTTCTGGAAATAATAGATGTGGCGCGCAATTACAGTTGGTCGTTAGCCCGTATTCGGGTGCTCGAGAGACTTCTCGAATTCGGGCACCCGATACATCTATTACACTACGAGTTGAGACCCATGAAACCGAACAAGAAGAAATATTTAAAAAAAACCCATGGCGCAACTCGTTTTTTTTTTAAATCCGAAGACGGATGCACTGGGCCCCGATCTTTTACAATTGGTCGTTTGTCCGTATTCCAAAGGCAATTGCACTCGGGCATACGACTTAGTGTAATTCCGCCATAAGCGTCTGTTTTTCAGTTTTCAGACATTTAAAAACAGATGAGGAAGGTGAGAGCAGGTTTTTGCGTGTAATAAACAAAGCAATACATTCTCAAATTTTATTGAAAATAAACGATATGCGCTAACAACAATTACGCACAAGATGTGCGAGGTTCTAACAATCACTACAGTCTACAAACCTGAAAATACAGGGTGGAAGGGACGCCGACGCGAATACGGTTACCACGTACGTATTCAGTACGTTATTCTGAGCCGGGGGTCAATTTTTATGTAAAAAAAATGCAGCTGTTTCCTACATAAGTGTAATACCTACAAGGTGCAAATGTATGGAACAGCGATTTTTTTTTAATAACCGATGATAAAATTTCGATGTGGGAGGGTTCAGAATGATGTACTGAATACTTGGTAACCGTGGTCCCTTCCATCCCGTATAACGCTACATGGAAGCAGTCAGAACAATCACGAACATACTGTAAAACGGGGTGAATCGAGACAAAATTTTGAAAGGGATAACATCAACACGCCAGTAATTCCCGAAGAGTAAGGCAGAGGTGTCCACATTAGTACACCCACATTTCGCCAATTATGTTCCAAGTCCCATGGAATAGGGGGCGAGCCTATTGTCATCAACCGGGACTCGCATGCAGATCACAAATCCAGACTCCGTGGCTGCCACTGAGAAATTCCTGATGCAAAACTCGATAACACTGGACTGCCCGACCTGTGAATCGAACCCAGGACCTGATTCTCAGCTGTCGCACTTACTAATATGGCATGTTGCTAACAAGGTCTCTAGGGTAAGGTAGTTACTTGTTGGTAACATAAAATCCTAAATCATAGGCCTAAAAGTTGCAGAATTCGTACAGGTCACTTTTTCTGTTGCGGCTGTGTTCAAGCTACCAATGGTCTACATCGCGCTGGTTGCGAGTCCTCTTTGAATTTATAAATCATAAGCGACCCACACCGGCTTCGCACGAGTGAGATACTAATCAAGAATTTTAAAAATATCAAATTCTTTCATACAAAAAGGCTTGTCTTGACAAGAATACAACAAAATCTGCCTAATCGGTCGAGCTGTCCTCAAGAAGTGATGCTCCGTCATACGTGTGGCATTTGATTTGTATGTATATAACATAACATTACGCCCCAACAACTGTTTGCCTGACCCGGGAATCGAATCCAGGACCTCATGCTCAGCAGTAGCGCTTGCAACCACGCGGTCAACGAGGTAGGAACCCAGGAGATATTTATATAATAGGCTAGCTATTGTTAAATTATGTTTTTTTATAGTCTATATTATGTCCTCTCTTCTGGGCAAAGGCCTTCCCTTTCTCCTTCCAAACCTCTGTTCTGAAATTATTATAAAAATATTACTTCCATATTTGAATCAGATTTTGTTAACAATTTCAAGGGTTTTTTATTTTTTTTTTGTACGGAACCAAATTTTTTTTTGTAAAATAAAAGTAGCCAAGTTACTCCTTATAACATCAGCCAAACAGACAGACCGACAAAAATTAACAATGTTGTTTATCTGTTAAAAGTACCGTATATTCTTTCGTATGCATTCGGTAAAAAGAAAATTTTGAAAGTACAAACTGACATCAATTTTATTTATATGTATAAGTGGATAGATAGATTGTTCTGACTACTACGTAGCTTAGGCATCGTTCACACCAAACGTATTGTCCGCCGCAGACTGTGAGTATGCTCACTGTCGGCAACGCACTACGTAATAGTTCGGTGTGAACGAGAAGTTAAAAATATATGTGTAAAAGCGATAAACTGCGTAACGCGCGCTCACAGTCAGCGGCCGACAATACGTTTGGTCTGAACATGCCTTAAGGTTTTAAATACATCTATAATCTATTGGTTCGAATGATATGCGGCTAAATGTGTAAAGATTATTGAGTTGACTAACATTGATTTTACTATAATTGTAAAAAGATTTATAAATAACAATTTATTTAATTTTATTGCATTATGAATATTTTAAGTTCGATAATAAGCTAATAAATATTGTAGGCCATTTATTATCATATCGAAGAGTTATTTTAAATGTTGCCAGTTAAAGTTTATTTCATAAAATGGTAACCCTACTTAACGACATTAATATTTATTTAACATCACATCAATTCTATATTTCCAACAGGCACCACAATTTATTTTAATAATAAGGGAATGACTACACTATTCGATGCGAATCCGCTTGAGCCGATCAGCAAAACCTTTATGTCGAATCAATAAAACGAGTAGTCTGACGTAGTGTACAGTCGTGTCGTCCGAACCGAAACGGGGCGAAGATGTCTTTAGGTCCGATTCCACTAAACGAAACAGACCCGTTTTCGCGATTATTGCACGGACATAAAGTTCTTTCTGATCAGCTCAAACCGATTCCGCGTCAATAAGTGTAGACACTCCGTAACTAAAACAACAAAAATGAAACCAAAATAAAATGAAATAAAAGGTTTAATCGCTACACCTAGGTTACTTAACATAAAGAATAAGTTACATTTTGGTACACAAACAGCACGAAAATTAAACGATCATACCTAATCATTCAAAAGTCACTAGTTTAGCAATCATGACGAATAACAATACAATGTGCATGTACCGTAACAATTTAAAGTTAACCTGCAACTCTCGAATCTATTCCCATAAGTTACAGTTGAAATTCAATTGCACCAAAAGTTAGGAATTTTCGAGTCAGATATTTAATAAACAAAATTTAACTTAAAAACACTTAATTTCCCATTAAATGGCATTTTCTTATGATTCTCTCCATCTCTCCTTCAATCAATAATTACAATAAGTCAAACAAATTTCTATCGACTCGATCGATCAGTCAATCAAAAAATCTCACACGACGAATAATTCTAGCTATAATGTCGAAAGAACGTGTTATATGAAGCTGTTTAACAAGTAAGTTTACATCATCATCTGCCCAGCCTTTTCCCAACTATGTTGGGGTCGGCTTCCAGTCTAACCGGATGCAGCTGAATACCAGTATTTTACATGGAGCGACTGCCTATCTGACCTCCACAACCCAGTTAGTACTGGGTAATACGAAACCCCTTTGTAAGACTGGTTGTCAGACTTTCGCAACCACTGACTACCTTTAACGATTGTCAAAGATGTACAAATGACAGCCGGGACCGACGGGCTCTCCGAGGCACGGGGGAAACTCGGTATGTAATGGGCGGTCACCCATCCACGGACCAACCTAGGCAAGCGCGGTTTAGCCTTAAGATAGACCCGAGAGTCTGTTATTATTTAGCCGCGAGCTCCTCTACACAAGTAAGTTTAAATATTATCTTGAAAAAACTCCTGCCCGCGACTTTCGTCCGCGTCAATTTATTATAAAAATATTATTTCTATATTTAAATCGGATTTTGTTAACAATTTCTTTTTTGCACGGTAACCCCAACCCTTTTTCAAAAGTTAAGTTACTCCTTATCACATCAGCTATCTATCAGTAAAAGTCCCGTCAAAATCGGTCCAGCCGTTTCGAAGATTAGCCGAAACAAACAGACAGACAGACAAAAATTTAAATAAGTACCACTTTCCGTGCATTTAGTAAAAACCTGTTATTTTGAAATTACATACATCACTTCAATTTTATTTATTTTTATAGATGTCTGAGAACTATAATAAGTTGTTATTAGTATTTTAAAAGTTCTTTCAAAGTTATTTTACCTGAGAGCTACATCCAAACTACAACCTTATAGTAACGACAACTAAGATCATTGTTTTTTTCAAAATCCGAGGTAAATTATCTGTGAAAGGACTGTTGAACTCGTACAGTCACGACCACTAATACGCATACACTCAGCAAAATTCAAAGCAAATTATTTTCTCCAGAAGTAACGGTACGCATGACGACCAATCAAACTACACAAATCCAGTATAAGCGGAATTCTCATTGTACTGTAAATCAATACATAGTGAGGCCATCTTATACTGGAAATGCATAGCTTGATGTGTCGCTGTGTACCTTACCTACTTTGAGATAAGACCTTTTTCAATACACTCCCTCGAAAATTGGTTCTTATCGCACTACGATTAGGTTCAGCTTGCGATGTATTTCACAGGCGTGGATTTTTTTCATTTATTACGTGTGTAGAAATAAAAATTTCCACAGATAACTATACTTATTCTAAGTCCAAATTGGTTCATTGCCTATAGACGGCGGTGATTGTTTTTTATTTAATCTCGGCAAAGAGATTTGCGCCTTTACGGCGTAAATATTTTTTGAATATTTAAATTGTATTTATAAATAGAATATCATTAATAAACATGATTATTTAAAAAAAAAACTACTTTTATGAACAAATTAACAATCACAAATATTTGAATTTTCTATTTTTCATATTAGGTTGTTTAGCTCCTTCAACCTGGCGAAAGCAAAGCGCGGAAAAAAAAAAACAAATTAAATCATATTTTCCTCATAATTTACTTTTCGTTCTATTATTTGATTTCTTTGATAGTGTATTGAAAAACGTCGTTTGATACACGTGGGCATTTGTTACTGCAGATCTCGGCTCTAAACCTCGCCTGCGGTTCGGGTGTGAATTCCGCCGCGAAGGCAATAACAAAGTTTCCCCCTTATATCAAAATGTACTATTTCGTATTATTTCGTAGTATGCCTTGCAAAATACTGTATTCGTGAAAACGTAAATCTGTAATCGGTACTGCAGGAGAAAATCACATCTAGCAGTACTACAAGAACTCAATTCATTCTGACAAAAAATACGTAAACTGACTTATTCAACAGTTTTTATATGTACGTGTATGTGTGTGTGTGTTTGTTAATCGTTCTTCTTGTCGGGCGGCGCAGGCGCCGGCGGGGGCGCGGTTTCGCTGGGTTTAGGCTCATCTTCCTTGGGTTTAGGCTCATCTTCCTTGGGTTTAAGCGAATCTTCCGTGGGTTTAGGCCCATCTTCTGTGGGTTTAGGCGCCTCTACCGTGGGTTTAGGCGCCTCTACCGTGGGTTTAGGCGCCTCTACCGTGGGTTTAGGCACATCTTCCGTGGGTTTAGGCGCCTCTACCGTGGGTTTAGGCACATCTTCCGTGGGTTTAGGCGCCTCTACCGTGGGTTTAGGCGCAGCTTCGCTCGGGCGAAGTGTGATCGTTGCTGTAGGCGCGTGTGCAGTTTCTGTCTGTAAATATAGCCATTCTGTTAGATTTTGTCCTTAAATACTACAGCAAAGGGGAGAGGAGGAGGGGGTTACTGGGGGTTATTGTAGACAATTTAGAAATAATTAGAAAGTTTTTTCTCTGGACAAATATTTGCGCAATTGGACTTTCCGGACTTTTAGTGACGTTCTTCATTTAAAAAAACGAAAATAAATCCGTTTTGCGTTTTGAATCGAAATTTATCGTAATCCTTAACATTTTTAACTAATTAAAAATATACTTGTTTATTGTTTTGGTTCGTCAAAAGAGATAATTAGGGAAAGGACAATGACCACCATGGCCATGCTAAAACGCAACAACTACACAACGCAAATCGCAGTACCTCAGTAACAGTGGATGTGGCGCTCCCAGCCTGGCCATGCTCCGGACAGTCCTGCTGATGATGATGATGATGGTGCTTCCCGCGCTTCTTCTCCACGTGCCCGGAGCAGTGCTCGCATTCGTCGTCACTGTCCTCCGAATCTGACTCGTCGAATTTCTTCGGCTTTTCGTATATGCAGCAACCTGGGGGAAGGAAAAGGTGTTGGTTTAAATTTGGGATATTTTAAAAGCAAGAATCTCAAATTTCGAAGCTTAGACATTCTTCATGGATGGCAGTTAACTTCCCAGATCTGCAAATGAGTTTTCTGGAGAAAGTTCCGGACATTTGAAGAAAGCGTATTTTTTTACAATAATATTATTATTTGAGAATCATTTGTTGCAGAACGTTTTGGGCGCTAAAAACATAACCTATGTAAGTGATTTTTATTTATTTATTCAGCTTACAACTATCATTACAGGTTACATTAAAAATAGTTATATTTATAAAAGACTGATTTAATTTTCTGACTTTGGGTAATTTCGGACGTTTTTTTCTATTATTAATAATTAACCGCGGTCACTATCGTGGTAGTAACACACTATACCAATAATAAAAGGATCCCCAGAGCTGTACAGGGAACGATTTAGTTACCTACATCCTTCAAAGAGGTGGAGTTTACCCGTTATATTAAACAACATTCTCATAGAAACTCATATGCGATTCATGAAAACCGGCCAAGCGAGTCGGACTCGCGCATCAAGAGTTCCGTACCATCGTAGTAGGGGAGCCTCCTTTATTTTTTTTCATTATTTGTTATTATAGCGGCAACAGAAATACACATTCTGTGAAAATTTCAACTGTCTACCTATTACGGATCATGAGATACAGCCCGCTGACAGACAGACGGTCGGACGGACGGATGGACAGCGGAGGCTTAGTCATAGGGTCCCGTTGGTTACTCTTTTACGGAACCCTAAATACAGCGCGTGGCCGCACTCATCAACGCGGAATTGGTTTAGCCGGTCACGTTCCACTCCGCAAATCGCTTCATCCGATCCGAAAGAGGCGACAATTTATTCCATGGACATTGAGTCTCCCTAACTCTTGGTAACTAAGGATAGACTGTTTTGTTAAAATGAATTCTATTACGCTTACATTTCGACTTCTTCTTGTTCATGTGCTCATTGTCGACGGTGTCCTCGGTCCACACTACCTTCTTGCGCGTCTCCGTGCGCGTGGGCCGCAAGGTGATCACTGCCAAACGTTCCTGCTGTAAGAACACATTTATATTACAAGATTATATAGGGTAATTAGTGACCGATAACAAAAAGCTTTCCCAAAGAATCTTTTTTTTTTATATTCATTCAATGTTATCACAATAACACAACAGCCGTATGAAATTTGCGCGCGCCCCTCCTGTGATTTATCAGCTGATAGCCGCGTGACTCTGCCTACCCACTGTTGCACGGTACGATAGTAATGAGACAGAATGGCGTCACGCAGCTAACAGCTATAGGTCACAGGCACGCGCGCGCGATTTTCATAGGGCTAAGTATCAGACACAACTACACGAAAAAAAAAGGAGTTTATTTGCTTTTTGCAGCCATGATGGAAGCGAAACTAAATTGTGGGTGTAAATCTATTGACCACTACATTGGGATGACTCTCAGTATTCTCACACAGTAACCTAAAGATCTGATAACAAACTATTTTAATCTCAGCAAAAGATAAACATATTCTGTATATACTCGTACCTCCCTCTGTACATAAGACTCGCATATCTTATCTAGTGTTGTTTGTTTATTACTAAATTGCGGTAACTAGTAGCGGGCTTTATTTGCAGATGCACTAATTAGGAATTGTACTTATTAGTAAATGTATGGGAGCTGAACAGTTGAAGGAGGCATTGACTTATTTTATCTGACAGTCTACAAATAGCTGCCAATGAACATGGCTGTTTCGGCAAGATTCTGTAATTATTAACATAACATCACGCCTGTAATCCCCGAAGGGTTGGGCAGAGGTGGACTTATTAGTACACCCTCATTTCGCCAATTATGTTTAAGCGCCATGTAATAGAGGGCGAGCCTGTTGCCATCGACCGGGCACAAATCCAGACTCCGTGGCTGCTACTGAGAAATTCCTGATGGAGAAACCCAATATCACTTTGCCCGACCCGAGAATCGAACCCAGGATCTCATGCTCAGCAGTCGTGCTTGCGACCACTAGACCAACGAGGCAGTCATGTAATTATCCTGTCCTATCTGTAATTATTGAAACAGTAAATTCTACTGTTTATTTTCCCGCGTTTATTTTGCCTCAGCCAAGTTTCTTTTTGCAACGTCCAGGGAAGGAGGAAGAGTGTCAGTCCTTAACTGCAAACTACAGGTGTGTGAAAAATTAAAATAACTGTTATAAAAATAAATTTATTGCTTCTATATCAACGTTTGTTTTCATTGTTTCCGTTTTTAAAACATATTTGTACTTAGATATAAATGCATATTTCACTAAAAACTAAACAACATCAAACTACATCAATTTTGATCAGTTAAAAACGTTAACAGCTAACGCTACATATTTATGTTTGCAATGGCATTAATGCTCTGACGAAACTGAAGCGAATCCCGCCGCGGGATATGAGTAGAAATTCAATCGCAGCGATTGTGTCAATTAAGTGAGTGACTATCCTCGACGCGGAGTCTGCTTTTACCGGTCAGGAAGAGCGAAAAATCCGAATCGAGACGAGCCAAATGGCGTCTTTCTACAAGCTTTTAATTAAGTTGCCTTGTTAGTTAGTATGTATGGATCAAATCTTGAATTGAATTTTAAACCAGTTCCCCGCAACCGATTGAGCTGAAATTTTGCATACACCTTTGGTTCTAGTGACAATACATTTTTATGACAAACATGACCTGATCCTACAGCCAGGATCGTATCCTCGCGAGAGAACTCCTTACCGCACGGACACGAAACTTTGTATACGCGTTAAATTTTGATAGATTTCAGTGAATTTAAATAAAACATTGTTTTAACAATAAAAATATACATTTCCTACCATGTATTGGAGGAGTTCAACAAACTGGTGCTAATAGTCGCGTGACTTAGGAAGTCACGCGACTATTAGCACCAGTCATGAAAACAATCGACACGCGCAGTTGTGTCCCGCGTTACACGAGGTAACCGCCCCAATGTGACCAAAGTTTTACACTTCAGTGTGAATTATCATTATGCGTCCAACAAATATGTTGTTCTGTGAATTTTATGTTACATTGTACATAAAATCTACCCGTTTTTATAAACTTTAGGCACCACTTAGACAAATACCTAAATAAAAGCATACTTTTGAAATTTCAATCTTTGTCTCACCGCCAGAACTGCTAATCTGACATAGCGTTTATTTAGGTGTTGCCTAGTTTTTGTAAAAATGGGTCTTAAGGCATCTTACAACTATTATAAATGTGGATGGATGTTTGTTGCTCTTGCACGCAACAAGTACTGAACAGATTTGGATGAAACTTGGCACACAGATAATTTATAACCTGGATTAAAACATAGGATAGAACTTTTTATCCCACTAATACGATCCTGTCGGTCAATTACCGAATTCCACACGGGCGAAGCAGTCGGCATAAGCTAGTCTATTATAAATTCGATATTAGAATAATACAGGATTATATTTCCAAAAATATAGCTTTACAAAATAAATTTCTGTTTACTCCTTACAACTACTGAATAACTTTGCTCTCAAAGAGCCTGTCAATCTTTTTGTCATGATAGCCCAAAAAGTTTGCGAGTATATCTTTAGTATGCTCCCCCAGCTTGGGGGGCGCTGTCCTTGCGTCGTTTCCCCCCAATCCATACACAGTTGGGGGTCCTACGACCTTAACTGTCCCTGCATCAGGATGGGGCAGCTCTTTCACTAATTTTATCGCTTTTACATGTTCATCTTCAAACACATCCTTCATTTTGTTTATAGGGCCGTTGGGAAAAGACGTATTCTTGAATATCTCAGACCATTCCTTGCTAGTCTTTGTCTGAATAACTTCACTAATAATTCTGATAATTTCTTCTCTATTCTCCACTCTCTTCGAATTATCCTTAAACCTCTCATCAGTAATCAACTCCTCTTTGCCAATAATCTTGCAGAAGTCGGCAAATTGTGGATTGGATCCTGTACCAATGACCATGTGACCATCTTTAGTTTTGAAGGCTTGGTACGGGACAAGGTTGGCGTGCGCGGTGCCCCAGCGTTGGCCTTCGATGCCACAGTTTAAATAAATCGTGGCAACATTGATCATGCTTGATATTTGGGTAGAAAGGAGGTTGCAGTCGATTTTCTGTCCTTTGCCTGTTTTCTCCCGGAAGTATAGGGCCGTCATGATGGCACCGAAGGCGTGTAGACCTGTGGTGACGTCAGTGATGGCGACGCCTGCCTTTACAGGGTCACCGTCTCGTTCTCCAGTTGTGTTTAACAGACCACCCATGGCTGATGCTATTACGTCGTACCTGAAAATTCGAGGTATTTCGTGGTAACTTTTTGTGGAGTATTATATTTAAGTTATGAACTGCTTTAGCTGAAGGATTATGATGGTTAATAAAAAAATCTGATAGTATGACTGGATCAAGCAGATTTAAACTCTATGTACAACTTTCTACAGTTGAAATTCACTTTGAAGGTTTTTCAAGAGTGATTTAGATGTTAAAAAACTTGGAACTCACCCAGGCTTCTTGGCATAAGGCCCTGTGGAGCCAAACCCAGTGATGGCACAGTAGATCAGCTTTGGGTTGATGGACTTAAGTTTGTCATAGCCAATCTCAAGTTGGTCTAGTTTGCCGGGGACAAAGTTTTCTACCAGCACATCGCATTTCCTTGCTAAGTCATATATCACTTTCTTTCCTGAAATTTAATAACTTTTTTTAATATGTTTATGTTCAACATCTTTAATAAATAATCAATCGTATTTATTTCTATGAAGTTTGTCACTTTTACACATCCCAAATAATTTATGTTTTAAAATTAGATGAAGTTGGTATTTCCTGACTGACTCTGAGGACTGTAATATGACTTGTGTAATATGAGGACCATGCAGATTAGTGTTAAAAGTTTTGACCAAAATGATATTTGACTAGTATACTTTTCCTTTGCTTTTGATGAAATGTAATTTCAAGTAATTTAAAAGTGATGATTTTAAATGTTATTGAACTGTTCAATAAAAACACAAAAGCAACTATTTATAAAGAAGTAGTCACCCATACATCAAATATTAATGTTTTTTAAACTGATTAGTAAAAGTGTGAGAATAACATCAAACAAAAATGAAACTTTCCAGTAGGCAATCCTGCACATTCTTGTTAATTTCAACTTTATCTCTATTTAATTGTAATTAAGTGTAGTTTTGGATGTGAGTTCAAGGCAATTAGTTGAGAAGTTGAGACTTCATTTGATAAGGCTAACAGATTCGTTAAATAATAGTATTGTCTTATGTCCACTTTTAATTTCCAGAATCATATTAGTAATAGTGTTACTTTTTACTATAGTTTGGTAGTTAACAAGAATTTGTGTGGTATACAACTAAAAACCCAACTACTGAAAAATCACAATCTAATCAGAATCGGGGTTTACAATGTAAAATTGAAAATCCTATTGTTGATGTCGGTTAAAATGTAGCCAATGTTACCCGGGTCATAATAACGAATCAATTGACACCTTATTCATCAAAATCGGATGAATAGTTTAGGCGGTACAGAGGAAAATACAAACATACATACATACGTAGACTGCTAAAATCATAACCCTTCCTTTTGGCTTTGCTGTAGTTGGGTAAAAAAGGAAGACATTAGAGGAAGTTTGAAAGTGGCTCTTGTTTACAGAAAAAAATTAAGGTAGAGCCATCTGTCTTGGTATGGACATTTTTGATGAGGAGGGATGAATTGCATGAGAATAAAAAAGTAATGAATATGTTTGTTGTGAATGGAGAAGGACAGGAAGGTCAAAGAAAAGATATCCATCTTTTCTGTGTGAATTGTGTGAGGAATGATATGAAAAAGAAAGGTGTAAATTAAGCTGTGACATCTCTGACAGTGGAATGGCAGAAGAATATGTGTTGCGCCAACCTCAAGTAGAATGGGACAAAGGCAAGATGATGAGTAGTCAGTATAAAAAATCACTACAGATCTTTTTTTATCTATATTATGGATAGAAAAAGATCCAAAAAAACTTTATGGATCCATAGAGATTTTTTTTCACATACTTATTGATGAGATTTAAAATGACTCCGATGAAATGAACTGAACATTTACTTTTTTACTTAAAAATTGTGATTATGGTGCATTATAGTATCAGTCAGAACTGAATAAATGATGAATTAAGATGTGAAATGATCATCAATCAATCCTTCTCCCAGTAAACACCAAGAAGTAATTTAAGTAGAGGTTAGTGATGTGCAGGTATCATACTGATGTTAAATGAATGATTATACAAAATAATAAGAAAACCCTTACCTTCTTGTGACTTGAAATCAATACAAATACTCTTTTTATTTCTGTTCACAGACAAGTAGTAGAAGGAATCGTTTTCTTTCTTCTCATTTATGAAGGGCGGCCCCCATCGCCGCGCCTCGTCGCCACCCAAACTCTCCACTTTTATCACATTCGCCCCCAAATCCCCCAGCGTCATAGTACAAAACGGCCCCGCAATCACTCTACTAAGATCTAACACATTCAAATCCTTCAACAATCCCGATTTTGTAGAGTAATCATGTTTAAAAATCGTAAATTGCTTTCGCAAAACGCATAGACCGAATTTTCTAAAGTTTTCCATGGCGCCTTTTAAAACAATAAGATTCGAAATGTACAAAATGATACAGATATCAAGTGGTATTAAATGATCAAATAGAAAAGATAAGGAATACATCAACAGAGTTCTGGAATACCTCCTGTGTTTGTGGGGTGACCGTCGCGACGGCGGTGCTAGTCGTAGCCATTTCTTCAGGTGATGCTAGACGTTGTCGCTCTCCCATGAAACGGTATTTCATTCGAGATAAATCTTCACATTATAGGTAAAGAAGTAAAGGCTGCTAACGCGTTAGAAGCCTTATTAATTTTACACCTTTTCCGCAGTAATAACAACCTGTTCACTACTTCAGAGAACTGTCAGTGTCTAAATATTGACAGCCGTCACAGCAGTGACTCATGTCATGCGTGACGTTTACATTTTTTAAATTTAGGGTTTCCACCTATAAAATAGCATTAAGAAAAAACATATTTAGTTGATTAATTTGTGAATTAATTCACAATATAAATAAAATTCATATAGTGATAATGATAACATGTCGGACGATATAAAACCATCACCTAAAATACTTGTTATGGTGTACATTTGCGTCTATTGCATTGATTACTATATCAGTGCCTTTCACTCCTTCCTTTCCACTGGAGCAGTGGTAGCCTACTCATATGGGTTGTGCGTGACTCACGTCACTCATTTCTAAGTCGTGGGTTCGAACCCAGGTAGATACTTTTTTTTTTCCTAGCCTGCTCTGTCTCACTCCTGGGCAAAGGCCTACCTCCACTTCTGATACTTTTGCGCATGAGTGCCATTTTTACTGGTTAGACTCGAAGAATGGTCATATCCCGTCTGTTACGCGGCACCACGTCCTGTAAACGTGGAAACAAATAGGGGTTTGTTTTAACAAACATTGCGGTTTCGAGGATATACGTATACAGACTCTTTATGAGGATATATCGACTGTCAAAAATCTATAAATGACAGCCGGGAACAATTTCGTGGCACGGAGGACACTCGGTTCGTAATGGGTGGTCACCCATCCACGGACCAACCTAGGCAAGCGCGGCTTAACCTAAAAATCGACCCGAGCGGCTGTTATTCTTATCTCCAGCATGTCCGAAAACCAAAAATTAGTGACATCTACCAACTCACACTGGATCCGCGTGATGGTTTACGGCCTACTCCAGTGCGAAGAGTGTAGGCCTGTGTCCCAGCTGTAGGAACTATAAGGGGTGATGTGATACTATTTTATACTCAGCACATTGTTGCAACTTGTTGCTATTATTTTGTGCCAGGCGCTACTTTTATTTCGGGATGTCCACTCGGCACCGCGCCTCGCCCTTCGGGATTGTATTTTTTTAATCGACTTCTAAAAAAGGAGGTTCTGTATTCAACAGTCATCTTTTTGTTAAATGTATTTACACCGATTTCTCCGTGATTACAGGCCCGATTGACGTGATTCTTTTTTACTTGATTAATCAATGATCAATGAATATTTTTGTTGATTTTAGTAAGTAAAATGTCAAGTAGTTCAGTCTGCGAGATGGCCGGATGACATTGTTGCTTTGCTATCGCAGGTTGAACCTGCGAGCTGTGGGCGATGATGTTAAAAGTCAGTGTATGCCTTTTTCTTTAACACTACATACAACACCCAAATTAATGTGGTTAGCGACTGGCTGAATGTGTATGTGAGTTTAAATGTTTGTAAAATCACACACGATGCAGGAGAAATTGGGGCAACGTTAAAAAAACAAATCGAATAAAATACGGTTTGTTGGATTTTTGCGCTGAATTGAGAGATGAAAATCAAACAATCTCGCTTTCATTGAGTCAATATTTGGGTCACTTACTAGAATTAGTGAAAACGGCACTGGGTATGTTTCAAGTTCCTAGGTCAACACCCACTCACTTGTCTTATTTAGATAGGTAGGTAGCTACGTAACTGCGAATCGGCCTGTTACGTTCCGCTGTCCGCTGCAAAACAAGGATCTAATCTGAGTGCGAGGTTTCTTCAGGAGATTTTTGAATTTACTTCATTTGACAGACACTTAGATACCTAACGTAATCATGTTAAGTTTCTCTGTCGTCTTACAGAAAATAAATTCGAGTTATTATTATTTACGTACATACCTACCTAATATGATTACGTCATTACGTCTGTCGGTCATTGCATTCAATATTTTTTGCGTTTCCCAACGAACGCCGTGAAAGTAAAGTGTTTTTGAACCCGGCACCCGGCAGAATTCTTTGGAATAATTCCAGGCGACCGCTAGCCGACACAAATTATCACAGTTTCGAACATAAAATAAAAATAATTGCGTGCGCTGATCTCTTCAGCCAGGATAGTTTACAGTTTTAGGTACTTACCGCATTTTGTCAAGGATTTTATGTCGATTACATTATAAATATCCGGGGGCATTTATATATAGTTGGTTGCTGTACATTTTGGTTTTAAAATATTATTTAAGTTACTAATCAGATCACAGCTCGAAAGTCTGCCAGTAATAGCAAGGGGTATCAAAGGGGGTCAGAAAGGCATGTCGTTCCATGTAAAACACTGGTATTCTGCAGCATCCAGTTAGACTAGATGCCGAATGCAACTTAGTAAGATAAAAGGCAGATGATCATCACATTAATGCATCTATAGGTAGGTAATGCTGATAGGTAAAAACGCATAAATAAAAAGGCACCTACTGTTTAAGTAGGTACAGTACATGCGTTCAGTCATTATTGCCGATAGGACAAAAAGACTTCGGGCATATCCATCTTATAATATGTAAGCATATATTTAAGCAAATATTTTTGACGCCATATAAAAAAATTGTGTACCTAATGAAAACAGTCGACGTGTTCTAAATTTCTAATTACCTAATCTGTTCACGCCAAAACAATTGCATTACCCGCGCAATATGTTTTACATTGTTTCGTCTACGCGCAAACAAACGTATTTAATTTTATCTGAGTATTTAGGAGCACTAGAGAGCTTTGATGTAAGCTGTTTTTGCTAGTCAGTTGGCGCACGCTCACCTGCTGCAAGTGTAGGTACACTAACTCGAGCCGTTTTCGTTTTACACCGGGAATGCAGTCCACGGCCCATTTACTTAGATAGAGGGAAGAGATTATGCCCTGAAAGATGCATAGACCTTATCGATGATGTTCGTCAGAAATGTCAGGTGCTTAATACACAACCAGCTTGCGTTAAGAACGTAGACGAATAAAAAGGAGTTTGTAAAGGTTGCAGTAGGTGCTTCGCTGCTCTAGTGGTCGCAAGTGGGACTGCTGTGCCAGAGGTTTTGGGTTTGATTCCCAGGTCGGACAAAGTATTATTGGGTTTTTCTATCAGGAATTCTTCAGGAGCAGCCACGGAGCCTCGATTTGAGCCCTCTTTTTGGCAATAGATTCGCCCTTTATTACATATCACTTAAACATATCTGGCGAAATGTGGGTTTAGGTAGGTACTATTAGGCAGAGACACACCTTTTTCTACTCTTCGCCCAGAGGCATGTTATGTGTTAATAGATTCATTACGTACCTACATGATACAAATTACTTATTCCTGGACGGAAGAACAGAGGAAATGCCTCTCGAATTAGAAAATGATGTGCCCAAGGTATTCGATTGAGAAACAAGCGGAGGAACTTACTGCAGAAGGCTCATGATTTAGTTCAATCGAGCAATCGTGCCCTGGTGTCGTAGTCTCGTAAATAAGGAACGAGAGGGAAACGCATTTACGCCATTAACGTGGCTACTAACTGATGGGCCAAAAAATCTAGTTAACAGATAAATGTACCTAATATTGATTCGAAAAGAAGAAGAATCTTACTTTACTAGTCGTTTAGCATAATTTATTAATTATCACAGGCAGTAGGTAGTACTAAGTAGGTACCTACCCAAATGTGTAAGTACAATATTAAAAACGTAGCTATGAAAATATCTTCAAAAAAAAGTAGAAAGGAACCGAGCTACAGAAGTGTTATTTATGAGACATCATTTCAACAGCTATTTGATCTGTTTACGAGTGCCGCAGTAAAACGGCGCGCTTGCCTCTTTCCGCACATGATTCGTGTTATTCAATTACACAAATTTTTACTTTTATCTACTCAGATCGAGATCTATAAACGATACTTTGGCTAAGAGTAAGGACGCATTCACGGCTTCGGGCGATACCACTCGCGGTCATGGTGACGCGTGACGTGATCTAAAGTTTAGTTGGAGCATTTGAAAGAAATGATTTAAACTCTTTCATATGTTTTCTCCGCAGTCGCTGTAGCAATACGCGTGCGTCGTTTAAGCGTGTAACTCGCGGCCAAGAGTTTGTAGATCTCGGCCATAGATCGAAAAATTATACAGACGTCATCACTATCCAGATTATTAACAGCAAAGTCAAATATTAGATTTAAACACGAAAAGCTGTCTGTTACCAACATTTCCAACATAGTTGAGCTTATAACAACAAACTGCGATCATCCATTAGTCTGCCAAACGTGGAACCTGTCTTTGGCACGTGTAAGCGGGCATTTACTTTATCTTGTTGTTTTCTTATTTTTTCATGTTTATTAGTTTTTCAGGTCATACCCTCGCCACAATTTTCCACGAAACAATTAGACTTGTCAATATAAGAAATAAGAATAAAGTTTTATTTATCATTTAATAGTTCATGAATTGAGCAACCACATCGCGTTCTCGTCTCTTCTATGATTGGTTGAACATTGCACATCTCCTCTCCGCTCCGCTCGTGTCCGCTTTGGTAGGTACAGACCTGATCAGACCTGTCTAAAATGTGACCCAAATAGAAAACCCTGGAAAAAATATGTATAGCTTGGCGACTACTGGAAAATAATTGAAATGTAATGCCCGTTTTCTACACAGCGATACAGGATATCTTCTTGTCGTGTCAAAGCCTTATAATATTTTGTCGTTCCAGTGCGACCCACAGGACAGCTGTATCGTTTGCCCCATTTAAGTCCTGGAGAGTGCAGCTAGTTGTGCACGACCGTTGAATATTTCTGTAAGGTTTTGCTCAAGCACTGCACGTCGACTTTTTTTTGAAACTAGACGAATTCGGATTTTCCTATCTCAGTACTGACTGACAAGAAACATCGGAACCATTCAGGGACCGATTAATCGGTTAAAAGGTTAGACCACCCCTACGTTTGATTAACACGATTTAACTCTTCTTATTAGAAGAGTTAAATCGTGTACGGGTGTTACTGTTAACCGATATATCATAAGGGTTAGCCCGTCCGAATATTTCTGATTAACCTAAATGAAAGAGACATAGTACTGAGCGCGGGCTAACACCGTCATTTTCTTGCATATTTTTATGTACAAAAATAAACTCGGTGCGTGACCCGGTTATTAACCCTATAATACAGGTTAACCTACACTCGGGTTTTTTACCTAACCCTAAAAAATAACCTGATTAAAACCCCGGGTAAACTTTTCGGTCACTGACCAAAACAAACTCAGCTCTCAATCCCTTTTCTGTTTTAGGTGGATCGACGAATCCCATTTGGCCAGATTGAGTATATTTGTGGCGTGGAGTTAAAACAGAGTCAGCTGATATCGTCAGTCGTTAGCTTGTTGCGTCGATTGGGATGCATCGTAAGATTTATTACCGCTGTCGGCTCGCATGCAGTGTGTATTTACTTACAATTAGGTTATTTATGTACCTACCTACTTACCGGTTTGCATTTTGGTGCAGTATCTGTATGTAGGCTATTCGGAGTATTCGGTTGCAGTTTTGTTCAAATACGAGCAGATTTATCAAGGTATGAATCTGAGGTGCAAATACTTTTCTACTATCATCACATTGTCTGTCTAGCTTTTCCCAACTATGTTAGAGTTGGCTTCCAGTCTTACCGGGTGTAGTATTTTGATGGAGCGTCTGCCTATCTGATCGCTCTTCCACAACACGTCTCTGATCATGTTTTCGCCCGTCTGCGGCGAAGCCCAACAAGGTGGCTAATAATGGGAACCAGTATTTACGGACTGCAAGCCTAAGGGGCCTGAAGGGCTCGTGGTAAAATAACACTCGCAAGGGTCGATTTTCAAGGATAAGCAACGCTTGCCGGCGTCGGTCCATGGATGGGTAGCTGTCCCTAAAACATACTGACTTACCGGGACCTCTGTGCTTCGCATAACACGTACCGGTTGCTCACGGCTGTTGTTCGTAGATCTTTGGCAGTCGTTACCGGTATTCAGTGGCCCGAAAATCTAACAATCAGTCGCTACCGTGTTACCCAGTAACTGGGTTGTGGAGGATATATAGGCGGTCAGGTAGGTAGGCAATGAAAGTCGACCCTAACATAGAAAAGGCTTGGTAGATGACGGACTACAGGCCATCTAGGCAACTTGCGCGGCTTGAACAAAAACGTGGATAGAGCCACATCTACTGGACAATTTTAATATTTTAAGAATAAAATCTCCATTTACCGCTGCGGCTTTTCACCCATGAATGCTTGGATACCGTCATCTATTTCAGTGCAGCGGCCCCAAAGTGTCAAGCTCGCGGCGGGGCGCGGGGGCGCGCCTCACTCCGCACAAGTTCATTATATCGCACGATAACAAACGTCTTCCGTTCTATCTGCTGAACTTATGACCGTGTTTCAATGCGTAGAAACAAAAGCACACGCTAGGCTCTTCGCCGAGAGTTCAAATTCCAGCAGAGCAGTAATGTAAAGCACTAGCTTATGCCCAAGGAGCGCTTTCGCCAACGTGGAGTACGGTAATTGTCCTACGAGATCGTACTACCGGGTAAAAACATTATATGTGTTAATCCAGGCTATATAAATGATCTGTGTGTCAAATTTCATCTAAATCCGTTGAGTAGTTTTTGCGAGCAAGAGTAACAACATCCATCCATCCATTCATTCTCATAAACTATCGCATTTACAACAGTAGGTATAAATACAGTAAGAAAAAAGTAAATCAAGTCACTTGTGAAAACGGACATTACTGTTCATCACCTTAACTGTGAAATGTCAAATCTTACTTTACTGGTTCAGGGAAGAATAAACTATACATATGCAAATAACAAAAGGGACGCAATAGGTCGGATAGCTAGCAAAAGCACTTCATGGAAATTGTTATGGAAGATCCGCTGACGCTGGCGGTTTGTTCTCAGTTCTTCTCTCACAGAGGAGGCCTGTCCTGTGTTACTTGTTCCACCAGTAGGAACATTGGAAGCTGACTATTCATGTTGCTGTAATATACACAGAGGTATATTCAAATTTTTATAGTCCTTACCGAAAAACCTAGACGAAAATCGCATCATTCACTGTAAAGACTTAATCATAAAGCCGTTGAGATTATCATCTTCAACCCGACCTGCCTGAAGGATTGGCCTTCAGGCAGGTCGGGTTCCAGTCTAACCAAATGCAGCTGGATAACAGTATTTTATATGGAGCAGCTGCGAACATAACCCAGTAAGTTCTGGGTAATTCGATACCCCGTGGTAAGACTGCGGGTTGTCGGACTTTAGGTTCTTTATGGATAAAAAAGACTAATCTAAAACCAAGGTTTGTGTAAGAAAACCAGACAACAAGAAATTACAAATCAAATAAAAAATCGCGCTAGAAACCGGCAAGACAAATGGATAAACTGGAACATGTCGTATTAAAAGAACAATAAAACGAAAAAAAAGAGACGTATTTACGAGTTACCGCTTGGCACCCGAAATTGCGTGATTCTGGAGATGCAACGCAGCGGGTGAATGAATCACTTGCTTTTATAAGAATATTATGATACACACATCTATTTCAGAGGACGAATGACAAAAATATTCGTTACCAAGACACATTCCGTAGAATGTAGATACTAGAACTCGCGCCTCTTCCTCATGGGGGCACGCAGAGCTTACCTTCTATTATACGCTTGGTTTGCTTCGTTCATGTTCACGCAATATCTTGTCAAATAGAACGCTGGAAACTAAAACATTTGTTTACAATGCATGAGATCTTCGTGATAGTTATTGTATAGAAAAGTTTACCGCCAATTTCATGCAGCCAACAAGCATCAATGCTGTTATTCGGTTTGAAGGGTTCCAGTGGTAAGCAGGTTATTTCAACGTGGTTTCTAAGGTGGGTAATGCAATCATACCACTTTATGTGGCAGATGTGTTCACTGTGGTGTTACAGTGACGGACTAAGCCCGTCAGCTCTCTGACGGCAAAACTAAATAAAGCTTTCTTTCCGCTCCAGTATGTAGAAAAAATTGAGAATGTAGGATTCTGGAGCGGGAGAAACGGGCTCGTAAATTTTTGCACTCGGCCTCGGGAAGTTCAGGTTGTCTTTAAAAATTAGATTAGAAAGTACTTCTCGAAATTCGGGGACACTCAGGACCAGGGGCAATTTCGTAATAAGGAAAGCAGAAAGATTAAATCTGAAAATAAGAAAGTCAGGCAGCCATCCTGACTCGTCTATCTTCCTAATACGAAACTTCAGAGTAGGCTAATAAGCTTTTCTTACTATTAATTAATTAAGTATTTGTTTATTTATGGCAACTAGGCCCAATTATTAGTAACATTCAAAATCAAAATCAAAAGTCATTTATTCAAACTAGGCTGAAAATCAGCACTTTTCGAACGTCAAAGTTACATAAGACAGTCCCCCAAAAATGCCCGCCCGTCACCACTTCCTAGTGCTTTAGCTGGGAAGAAGAAGTGGTGGAACAAACTCCCCAGCAGCACGTCTGTCTGTTTAGTTATATAAACTTGATTCTATACAAATCGAAAACACAAAACATTGGATTACATTACACACTTACCATACGTTAGCTAGCACGCGCCAGTATACCAACAAAACAATGAACAAACTGTACTCAAGCAGATAAAAATTTCAACATAAAAAAAAAGACGTAAATAGAACTTAATACCTAAATAAAAGCCTCCAGGCATAAAGGGCGTGCCCGCTTACATAAGGCAATTGCTGTAGCTCGAAGTGAGAAATGATAAACTAGCCCCATCGAAGTAAAATAAGTAAACAATTACTAATAACAATTAAAACTGTACCTAACCTGTCAGTAGGAAAGCTAATTCTGGAGAAAGAACACAAACATTGTCTTGAGTTAATCACAGCGACCAACTATTCTTATCGTTTAAGTAGTCATTGATACAATAGTATGCCTTTGAACAAAGGGTGGATTTTACTTTAGTTTTAAACGCATTAAAAGGCAAATCTAGCAAAGAAGAGGGCAGCATGTTATAAAAAGTTATACCAAGCCCAACAAATGAGTTATGTACCTTATGAAGCCGGTGAAATGGAGCTCGTAATTTGTCCTTATTTCTGGTGTTAATATTGTGAATATCACTATTTTTAGTGTATAAGTGTATATTTTGCCTAATATATAAGATGTTGGCGAAGATGAATTGTGATGCCACCGTGAGAATACCAACATCTTTAAAAAAATCTCTCAGAGAAACTCTGGCACCAAGCTGGTAAATAGCTCGAACAGCTCGTTTTTGAAGAACGAATATATTTTGAATGTCAGCGGCTTTGCCCCACAGCAGAATACCGTAGGACATAACGCTATGAAAATAACTAAAATAAACTAATCGAGCTGTATCAACGTCAGTGTATTGTCTTACTTTTCTGACGGCGTAGGCGGCCGAACTGAGCCTGCCCGCTAGGCTCGATATATGAGGGCCCCACTGAAGTTTGGCATCTACTGTTATACCAAGAAAAACCGCCGAGTCTACAGTTTCAAGCACCCCATTATCTAAGACGATGTTGGGACCTAGATTCCTAACATTTGGCAAGGCAAACTTTATACATTTCGTTTTCTTGGCATTGAGAACTAGGTTATTCGTCGTAAACCAATCCGTGACCATTGACAGTGCACTGTTTACGTCATCAAAATCTTGTCTATTCCTGTTTACTTTAAAAAGAAGTGAGGTGTCATCTGCAAACAATACAACGTCACAGATACCCTTTAAATAAAATGGTAAGTCATTAATATACACTAAGAATAAGAATGGACCCAGTATTGAGCCTTGAGGTACACCTAACTGAACTGGTAACCCGGAAGATTTTACACCATTCACATCTACACATTGGAACCTATTATGTAAATAAGAATTTATTACTTTGAGAGCTTCATTTTGGACACCATAATGATACAGTTTACGTAAAAGCGTGTCATGGTCCACGCAATCAAAGGCTTTGGAGAGATCACAGAAAACTCCAATAGCATTTTGCGAGTTCTCCCATGCGTCAAATATGTGCTTCAGCAGTGCAACACCCGCATCTGTAGTCGAACGACCTTTTGTAAAGCCATATTGTTCATTATGAAGGAGGCTGTTTAAATTAAAATGTCTTAGCAATTGCTTGAGTATTTACTGCATTGAGTGCTTACTTGCATTGTTCTTAAAAACTATTGTTAGTAAACAAAAACAAGCAAAGTACAAAAACAACGTTATTAGGTGTGGCGTCATTTGACCAGTACCTCCACAGCGTGCGACAACCAAGGTGCGTACAACATACTTAGGATGCTGATAGAACTAGACCGCGCTCTTGACAAGATGGAATAAAGAACTACTACTACTACTTTATATTATTATAAAGTCTGTGAGGATGGATGTATGAATATTTGTATATAATTCACACAACTAAACTACGGAACGGATTTAGATAAATTTGACACACAGATAGTTTATAATCTGGATTAACTCATAATATGATACTTTTTACCTCAGTCGTAAGACTCCTTGGGACAATTTTATTATGATCTACGCCGGCGAAGCTGCGGGCTTAGGCCATAAGTTTAAATTATGCAGTATATCAGACTGTCGCGTCGTTCTTCCACCTTTCAGCGACTCGACCATAATATCTATATTGTCGTTAGTAATCTGGAATTATTCTGAAACGAAACGTTTCATATATGTTTAATGGGAATAATTTCCGGGATTTTGAATGTTAAAAGGAGCAGGCTGAGCGATAAGTCCCAGGATGACGTTTTAGTACGAGTTACCTAGACAAAAGACAATCGTTTTCAAAATTTTTCGTACTTTTTCCGACAACTCTCAACAGGATTGGCATTTTATAAGCTTTTCGATAGCTTCAGTCAATTCGCTACATTTTTGACTTTTCTATCTTCGTTATCGCGTCTCAAGTGACTTTGACTTGGCCGTACGGTAGCATTGCGAAGTCAAAGGCTAAGATGCCACTGTGTTCTGTAGAATTACATTTTAAATGGGTATAAAAAGACCCATATAACTAAGCCGAAAGGCACTTTCTCCCCGTCATTGAGATCATTTTTTTGTTCGACTTGGATCATACCTGGGAACCTTCGGTAACGGAAATATTGGAGGTCAAATTAAGTTCCAACTTTTTCACGATTTTTTTTTAATACAAAGGTTTAATATTATAACTTTCTTTAAATATCTCCGTGACCATTGTACTATTCAATGCATCCATCAGCACAATGTTTTGAGTGCGATGCAATAAGTCCTACCGTAAACCGTGATTTTTCACACCAAAAAAGTCTTATCCCAGTAATAATTTTGACGTAAAGTTACTTAGTTTGATGTATAGAATGCGTGGTTGACGGCTTCGTGAAGGGTCCGTATACAGATTGCAGTGTAATTTTACAGTAAAGTATAAGAAGTTCGTTTGTCTTAAGATCATCGCAATTTAATTGCAATTTTAAAAATCATCAGTGAGAGTTAGTTACAAAACGGAATTATATGGGAAATCTTTAGGTAGATACATCTAGTACTAAAATAATAAATTGATCTCTATAACTAAATATTTATAACTATTTATTAGTCTGAAAAACTAATATCTGACCTACGGAACTCTACTTTCCAATTTTTATCTGAACAAAATTAACCAGACACACGAAAATCAATACGACGGGTAAAACTGCTCTCAAGGTAATAAATAGTAAACAACTTATAAAGATGGAATTCCAATAATCGATTGTGATAAACATTTTGAGTGATATATCGGTGTGGTTCCGCCGATCTCAGCTCTGAAAAAACTCGAGTGCATAGTACGCGCACGGGTTAAGCTTCTCACGTACAACTGAAGCTCCAGTGCGGAAATAGCCCGTTTTATCATACTCCATAAATGTGAATTGAACACAGGCACGGACTCGGCACCGCTGGAGAATTCCAGCCTTTTTTCTACTGTATATTCTAGTTTTACGCTAATTTTCCCGATTGTTCCTGAATAATGTAACATTTACGTTTTAGTTGGCAAGGAAGATGAAGACGTCAAATATTTATATCATAATCTTATATTTCATGCGCAACAGTGAATGTAATAAACATCTGGATGTATGGAAACTTATTAATAAAACAAAAACAAAGCGATTTAAAAGGCGAGTAACCCGAAGCTTTAACAAAACAAAAGAAAGCTGTAAACACTGATTCAAATGAACGAAACTTCCAAATAATTTGAATCCCACTCCGATGCCAAAACGGTATGTAAATAAAATGAAAAGGGACAAAGCGTAAATTTGTAAATAAATGTCGAATCTTAACAACGAAGAATTTTTACAAGACGTCCAATTAATCACGGGCGTCGCCAAAAAACAAAAAATAGAATGTATTCGTCACGTTAAACAATTACATACATGTATATGAAGCTGTGCCCCTCAGAGTTGTTCTCAATCTCGACTGTAACGCGTTAGAGGCAACACAACACCATGAGCTCGCATGAAGGAGTCAACCTCGTGGCGACATACTGCATCTTACTGCTGCTGCTAATTTCCCTCTGGCTCTTATATTCGGCATTCTAAGGACTACAAGTAAGTAAAGTGCTGGTTTATCAAAATCTAGCTTTTTAAGCTTTGTAAAATCTTCGGATCCGTGACTGAGCGTACTGAAGTGTGACTGTGTATCAAAAATAACACTGGAATCATTGATGCGGCGGTTATTACATAATTCTTGAGATGCCGAAAATTCCAAAGGACTGGAAACTCTTTGTGTCTCTAAATAAAGCCTTTTTAATAAGACTGTCTTATTTTAATTAAACTTATAACCTTCTGATGTGAATATTGTGATGATATTTTGCAGAAATATAAAAATAAACTTCATATTTACTACTAACATCATTTAGATTTTTTTTTTCTTAGTGCAAGATTGTTTTAGATAAGATAAATGGATGATGGCTTCAGGAGTGCTTTGAGCTTTCGTTTTTTTTTAATACTGCATTTTTTATCGACGCAAAGTGCCACTGAAGAATATAATTAGATTTTAAGATTGATCTTCCTTTATCATTATCTGTTAACGTTACGTAATTATCGATTGTTACTGAATTTTGAGTTGATTTTCAATCGAGCAGTTCAGTTAGTATTTTGTTTTCAATTAAAGGCGTTTTACCACCTCATCCTCAACAGGGTTTATTTATCGTACCTATTAAGCAAAGTCCTAATGTATCTGCTAGATAGTTCCTATTTGCTGGATAAGTTGGAAAAAAACAATTATGATCAGTAGCAGGCTGATCCTTTTAGTAAGTTCGATCACTCACAGACCTCTCCGCTGGGTTCCTCTTGCTTTAAAAGCCCATCATAGTACATATTTCTATCAACTTGTAAAAACCGCAACTAAATAAAAACTAAAAAATCTGGAACATCCTTCCACACAAAGTTGGGCCCTGTACTCTGACGCAAAGTTGCTGGTTCAAGCGGTTGGAAGATCCTCCATCGATCAGTCCAGCCTGCTCCGTTACATAGCAACCATGCCGATCAACGCGGAGACGGTGAACCTAGCCGCTACCTACATGATCCTCGTCATCTTACTGTTCTTCCTGTGGCTACTCTACTCCACCGTCCTCTAAACTCCAGCTGTGACAGGTTTGTGAGTGTGCCCGCGATTTCTGATCATCATCAGTGCGCAAGGACCTTATTTAAGGGAACCATTTGTCCTAGAACCAAAAATTCGAAAACATGTGACAACTTGCGGCCCGCGTGGTGGATTTTGGCCTCCCACCTGAGAGGAGGCCTGTGTCCCAGCAGTGGGATCGTTATACGCTAATTATTTATGCAGTTTTATCAGCTTTAAGAACATTAGAGCTGAAAAAATAACGAAAAGAAACGTGGGAATCGCGCAGTTATTAGGCACCGCGTCAGTCGCATTGCAATCTTAATTCTCCGCAAAATCTGAGCCACCTGTCACTATACGGACGATCTATTAACGTGCGTTCATATTTATAAATGTTGGAAATATCTTGCGTGGCGTATGCACGTATGTACGTAGGCGACGATCATTTCTCCAGCGGCCTCAGTTCCCTGGAGCTGTTTGACCGGTGAAGGTGTTAGGACTGTGACAGGATCAGCTGCCATCATGCCCAACCACGAGACTACCAACCTCATCGCTACGTACCTCATCCTGGTGCTGCTCCTCGCTAGCCTTTGGTTACTCTACGCCGGACTGTTCTGAGGTGCTTGTATTTTTACTTTTGAGTGGTTTTAAGTGCGTAACTTAACGTTGAAATCACGCGGTTGTAGAGTTTCTAAGTTTTGCATAAGTATTGTCCTTTATAACTCGATAGAAAACCTCCCACAGTCACTTTGGATACAGAAAAAGCATATGCAAAAAAAACAAACGAATTGTGTGGAGGCGTTAACACAAAATAAAATAATAACGCGCCAACTAATGACCAATTAGTGCCAAACATATTTATTTACTCTAAATTAAAAGTAAACACCTGTATTTACGATGATCAATGTAAAAATAACAATCGTTGAGAAAACATTCCTGATGTCGAAACCATCGCAGTTGATTCGTACGTTATTGAACGTCGGAAATCTAAAATAGTTCGCCGACCGGCGCCTGCGGCTTCTCCACAGAAATCATAACATTCTGCCGTCTAAAATTACCGAAATAATCTAACTGAAATACTGAATGGCCAGTCATAAGACGTAGAGCGTGAACGAAGATTTAGATAAAAATTGTGTATTTGCCAATTGTTTTTTTATTTAAATGATGCGCGTCGCTGTTGTAAACATGTCAGTCAGTGACTAGTCTCCCACACTGCGCTAGTTATCCTAGAACAGAGCCGGGGATCTGATGACAAACGAACTTGACGATAAACAAACATTTCGACCGATGCAAACACATTTACACGTAATCAAAACAACTCAACTTCAGCCATGATTTAGGCACGCACTAATCAAAACGTTAGCATAACTTTTAATTTCACGAACTGAATATTTGCCTATAACATTTATCAACTGACATGATTACATTTTCATAGTACTGTTTACGCGTTTCAAAGATATAAAAAGATGTAGAAAAGTACAATTTGCGAATAACAGAAAATTTACAGTTGCGATTATACTAAATTAAAACATCATTTTGATGGGTCTAGTGCATTGGAAACTATCTTACTGTTATATTTCAAAGTAGAATGGGTGGGAATAGGTTTTCTTTTGATACATTTTACTATCTTTCCGTGTACTGCTAGACATGACTTTTATTAATAATAACTTCACAAAACACATTTGTTCGTAAAAGTTAATAGTTCCAGGAGCAAATATTTCATTTTTATTGTAAACACGCTGAAGAAGTGAATATCCATCGATGGCCGCTTGCAATTCTCTCTCCACTCGGTAAAGAGCTTTTTGTAATAAACATTACATACGTTGTACAGACTAAACAATATTGTGCAGGCAATTTATTTAGATACTTGCCGCCCACTAGCATACATACTCAAGAGAATATCGTTTGATGTTATGCAGACGACACAGACTCTAGTTTATTATTCCGATGCCGATAAGTGTAAAGTACTTGCATTACAAAATTTAAAATAAATCATAGACTAAACAAAGTGACAGCTAAAATACGAATTAAAATCAGGTTTAGAGATCAACGTGAAATAGAATCAACAAAAACAAGTTTAAAAATAGAACATCAAAACGGTTGACAACGCAATTTATAAATACGACTAATATCTGTCCCCAAGTTTCAAAATAGCTTCAACGTCTATTTACGTTTTGAATTAACCTTCATTTTAAAATAGAAAATACAGAATAAGAACCGAAAAATATAAAAAACAATAGTTAGAATGACGTAAATCGTATTAGACGCAAGAAGATGGATGGTGCGAGGGAAATCTAACGAGAAGACGAATGGAAAAAGTAGTGACAGGTTGGTTAACGATTGTAATCAATCATTGGGGCAACGGACGTCGTCAATACTCTGCCATGGTGTTGAAAATAGTGGAATGAAATGAAATTTAGATTACGCCTTTTCGTTGCCAACTCCAATAGAAGCGTGATTAAAAATCCGTGAATTGTTGACGGGCTTGTGTTGAAGCCGTTGAAGGTTTACTTTGTTTACTCAAAGAAGATCTTGCGGGGAGTGACGTGAAACGACCGTGTAGTGTTGATGATACATTAAACATAATTTAGCGGCTGTTAAAAAGACATAAACTACACAAACAGATCTCATGGCAGCCACAAAAGATCTAGAATGTAAAGGCCTTTGTATCGGCTATTCAAACACTTCAAATACTTAGATCTTTAGTGCCCAAACTGTGACTAAGAGAACCTGTTTTTCATTGTCCACCCGTTTTTAGGCGCTATTTAGGTATTTTAAGCCTTTTAGAATTTTTCTACAGAAAAATATGATTAATCTTATGAAATTTGCTTTCACTTGTGTGCATCTGTTTCTAAAGTCTTCTTCCTAATCTTGAAAATGTACTGATTTCCAAGTTTGTTTCATAATTCTGCTTCAAAAGGAATGTTAAAGTTCTTTTTTTTTCTAGTCTGTTATTTTTTTTCTGGCCTGTTAATTGGAGTCCTAAAGCCATGTAGCAGGTACAATAGGTACTTAAAATCGGGTTAGGGCACAGTAGCCCACTCCAATCACAGTTAACCTGAATTCCTTTGTATTATCATCTAATTACCAATGTCGATAACACAACGAGTCGTCAATAGCAACAATAAGCGAGTCGACAATATTAATACAGCGTCTGTCTGAAATCTGTGGTCATGTGGCAGTGGTACATATCCACAAACTTCCCCAAATTATTAGCTGCCTCACACATGGGTCGAGTAAATGATGCCGTGACGTCTGACAGGAGAGAATGGAAGAACAAAACGAGTTGCGCTGACTCCAAGTAGAAAGGGACAAGGGAAGAAGGTGATAAAGATGATGATGATAGTCGAGTCGAGAGATGATGGTCGAGTAGGTAGATATTTAAGTTTGAAGTGTGTAAGTGTAAGTGAAAATTGGGCAGCTGTTTACTTTTTCCCGATAACCTACGATGTTAGTTACATAGTCTATACCACTCCCTGAAATATGACCACCTTTCTGGTATCTTGTACACGCTGCAGAACGAGTCCTATACGGTAAAACCGGCCAAGTGCAAGTTAGAGTCGCGCAGAAGAGTTTCGTACCATCGTAGTAGGCGAAGCCCGCATTAATTTTTATTATTTGTTGTTAGCGGCAACAGAAATACACATTCTGTGAAAATTTCAACTGTATACCTATTATGGATCATAAGATACAGCCCGTTGACCAGACGGACGGACGGACGGATAGCGGAAGCTTAGGAATAGGGTCCCGTTCGGCTACGAAACCATAAAAATAACGAGTCGTATGGCTATATTGTGATTATTTATCAGTTATTTGTTGGTGATTAATCATCATTCTCTTGCCCTTATCCCAATTCATTTGGGGTCGGCGCAGCATGTCTTCTTCTTCCATACTTGTCTATTACTCGTCATCTCATCCGACACCTCCTTTCTTGCCATATCATTCTTTATACAGTCCATCCATCGTTTCTTTGTTCTTTCTCTACTCATATACCCATCCACATTCATACTCAAAACTTTCCTCACAACATTGTTGGTGATTAATAAGAGTATTAAACATGGTCGTCGATATTACGAGTAGATCAGTGATTCGTGAACAGCTATCATCACCAGTAGTAACTCGTAAAGCGTCTGGTCACTCGTAAAACGTGTGGAGCATAATTTGACTGCGGAAATGGGAGCTTTTCATTTCATTGTGATATGTTTATGCTGTAATAATTTGAAATATGTGTATTTACCGCGCAAACTCAAGGTTTATTGGCACATCAGTCTGGCAAGCTATGTTTGATCAACTCTTTTTATAATTGGTGAGCATGAAGGTCTCGGTTTTTAGTATATTCCAGCTAGCTGTGGCTACAAACACATTAATATATTATAATCATCAAAAGCCAGTATTCTTAACACCCACCGCCCCGAGCACGTCATAATTTCTTGATGTTCCCGACGTTTTCACAAATAGTTTTGACTGTACATACCACGGGCGGGAATTTAAAACATAAATAACAGATTATTGCGACATTTAAACACTCCGCAAATATTTCTCAACTATTTTTTATTTAGAATTGAAATAAAGTATATAATGTCATATAATTTAAAGTGCACGATGACGTCAATGTAGTTTCCTGTAGTTTTTATAATTATATTGAAATAGTGACGCTGGAAATAGACACTAGAATTAAATTACTGATCGTAAAAATGTGGCGGCACAGGCGCACAGTCGTACAGCCCACATCGCTAGCTCCAAAGCGTTGGATCAAAGTATTAATGGCATGTGTTTTTGTTACAGAAGCTGTCCAGAAACAACTCAAACCTGAGACCAATCCAAGATGGCGGTCAACAAACGCTATAAACACGTTTAATATTTAAGAAACCGTAATTTTAGTAAGTAAGTTAATCGTAAGTTAAGCAATGTACACCCAAGCATTTAAATACCTTAAGACCATGGAACCAGACTAGGGAGGTCACACAGAATGGAAAACTCGAAACATCAGTCAGAAGTGACATGCGTTGGCAGTGCTGGGCATTCCAATATAAATAAAGTCTAAAGTTAAAAATATAGCCATGTGAAAGACAACACGTTAGATGGAAATTATTTAATACCAAAGCAATGTTATTGATTTAGCTAATAATTGTTGATGTTCGGTACAAATCATCTTGTTACGGATTTTATATCGTTGTTATGAGCTAAGAGAGTTTTTGTAATAAAGGCTTTTTTAGAATTATTGATTTTTATTTTGAACTCACTGGAGAATACAGTCTTTTCACAGTTATTTTAGTTTTGGCAGCATCAACCTAATTTAGACGTAATAAAGATTACTTTAATATCGGCAGACTTGTCAGTGGCAACAAGCCGACAGAAAACTTATTGTGCCAAGAATAAAGCTCACTGAGATTTTGACAGTGATGCAAGTTCTGGGACAAAAGTGTAAAAGGACTGTAAAGCTAGCTGCATGGATTTAATGGTGATATGAATAAAAACGGAGTGAAAGATAGCATGGCAGCTAATAGGGGAACATTGAAGAGGAAAATATCTTCTGCTAACCCCAAATAACATGAGTCAAGAGCAGGCAGAAGGAGACAAAAATAGTATTAAATACTACCTATTTATGAATGATATGGCCATAGGAATGAAAACCAAAGCATCATACCAAATAAAAGTTACATAGATTGTGCGTAAGGTGAAATGACTAATGGCAATAAACAATATAAAATCTGCTGTTCCATACATTTTGACTACACGGTCAAAATGTATGAACGGTCAACAATTTTGTAGGAAACAGCCATTTTTTTTTAATTACCGACGAAAAGATTCTGTGGTATCGTTCAGAATGACGTAGGTACTAAATACGTGGTAAGCGTTTGTTCGTCGGTGTCCTTAACACCCTGTATTAGCCGTCATTTCAGAATTCAGCTCTTATATCATCTTCATCTTATATCATCACCCGGGATTGTAACATTAAGTTTATTAACCGAAATTATCCAAATGTTACTTACCTCAGTCTGTACATCACTATAAAGAAGTTAAATGAAAAAGACGTGCTGAGCTACCACAAATAAGGTAAGAGGGCATCAAATGGCCGGTTTAGCAGAATCATAGTAGGTATTAATATGAATTACTTTAGAAGTGATAGTCTAGTGGTTTGACCGTTGGACTGCCAAATCATAAGTCTTAAGTTCGAACCCAAGACACGCACTCTGATTTTTCGGATTCATATGAGTATTGTATAATTTTCACTTGCTTCGGTGAAAGAAAACATCGTAAGGAAACGAGCATGCCTGAAAGATATTTCTCGACGACATGTAAAGCCAAGTCAGTTGTCCATGGGCGGCATAAAAACTCTGACGTGAACTCTTCCTTTATCGCGTGGTTTAGTGGTTAGTGCCTAACCTGGTGTTAGGCACTAACCATGCGATAAAGGAAGAAAGAATATGAATTACGTTACAGTTCTTAGTTACAGTTAATATTATGAATTGTCATTTTACGTTTTGTTATTATCCTATTATGATTCTGATAAAGCGGTCATTTTAGCCCCCACGCATAATTACGAATGAGGAAGAATGTCGTGAGAAAAGTTTCGAGTTTGAATGTGGATAACAGTAAGGGAAGACCAGAAAGGAGGTAAATAACTTATAGAGAAGTACCTATGGAAGAATAAGACATGATTCGCCGACCACCGTCACATTCTAAGCTTTTTTGAGAAATAAATTATTATTATTATATTATTATTATTATTATTCGGATAAGGACAAGAGATTGATTAAGGGCTGGATAACGATGGTGATGATCCCGAGTATTATTTGCAATTAAGTAAATAATATTAGTTTTGCTCGCGGCTTCGCCTGCGTGTATCTTACGGCAAGGGACTTTCTGGGATAAAAAGTCCCATAACCCAAGTTAGGACTATACGAGCGCTAAACTTCGTTTAAATCTCTTCATCAGTCAAGGCGTTACAAAAAAACAAACTCACTTTTACATGTAAAAATTTGTTTGAATATTCTTACACAACATGTTTATTGTTGAATTCAGTCTTGCGTGATATTTTCATGTTTTCTTGCGCTAAAAACATCAATACGTTGTTATTTTTTCAACCAGTCTTACCAAGGGGTATCGTATTACCCAATACTAGATGGGTTGTGGAGGTCAGATAGGGAGTCGCACCATGTAAAATACTGGTATTCAGCTGCATCCGGTTAGACTGGAAGGCGACCCCAAGATAGTTGGGAAAAGGCAGGCAGACGATGACGTTGATATTTTTTCGCGGCGGACGTCATGGCGCAACATTGCTAACCGGGCCGCTATAAACACTTAAAATTTTTCTCTTCTTTGGTCCTTTTTTTTTGTTTCATTCCAATTGGTCGAAAAAGGGTGGTCAAACCTCTGTGAAGAGCTTGAGATTTTTTTTAAACATATCATTAATATAATTACATTGTGTAAGAGCGTCCGCGATGAGTGTTTCCACGCACATCTACCTTGTAAATGCCTTTTGTTAGTAACAAGATTTTAATATTTTCATAAATCTTTTTACTACTATTATAAATGCGAAAGTTTGTGAGGATGGATGGATGTTTGTTACGCTTTCATGCAAAAACTACTGAACGGATTTGTATGTAATTGGTACCATTAACCGGGCACATATACTGCCTCCGGGCTATTTCCGGATAAATTCCTGATTGCAAAAGACTTTGTCCCACCTAGGAAGCGAACCCAGGACATCATGCTCAGCAGTAGAGCTTGTGACCACTTGACCTAGAAGGCAGTCCTTAGAGACGCTTTAAATAATTCAATGGAGAGTTTAAAGATTATTCTTATTTTGTGTTTCGACATATTATAATAAACTAACCGAAGCCGTTAAAAGAGAGTTAATATTTAATTTAATTTTGTGCTTTTCTAACTGAAAACCTCCTCGGTCTAGCGCAAGTGCTCACTGCTGAGCATGAAGTCTTGGGTTCGCTTCTCAGATCAGGCAATGTGCTTCTCTATCAGGAATTTCAAGTGCAGCACGGAGTCTGGATTCATGACAATAGGGCTGCGCCTATTACTTGAGATTTCTGTAAAACTGGCCAATTGCGGTTGTAAGTAGGTACTATTAGGTCTCTCTGCCTAACCCTCGCGGCAAACAGGCGTGATATGATGTTTTCCATAAAAAATAAACATTATTTTTGAAGATCATCTACGTAATACTTTGTCGGTTACATAAGCTTATCGTAAACCTATGTTTACATACATTATTTACTAGAGCTACATGATTTTATGAGCAAAATACTTTACTATACCATCTCTTAGTACCAGAGGATGTTAGTACAAGTCGTTAAATATTATTGATGATTTTAACGTATGTTGGAAGTAATTCATATAAATTACGTTCGTGTTTATACGACCACTAGACTTACAATCAAATAACACTATATTTAACGTTATTTATTCATATTATTAATAAAGAGAAACATAGTTAATAATGTAGTAAAAATACAACATCTTGATGCTATATATTTGACAATAATAACAAATAGAATTAAACCAACTTAACTTTGTCATCATTATTATTCTTCCTTCTAAGTAAACCTTAACAAATATTTAAATCAAACAATCTTGAGTAATACAAAAACTAAAATAACATTAATCTTACGTCCATGCTTGTACCTAAAGAGAAATTGAATTAACTTAACTTTAAACACATGACAACTAAATATGAAGAGAACATTATGTCTATAAGGCCCGGAAACCACCGAAGCGAAGACTTGCAGAGATATGCGAAGCGGCAAAGAAAGGAGATGCTTAGGAGCTAGGGTGCATCCACTCAGCTGTGCGGAGATACGTACTGACTAGACCGGAGCAGAGATGTGTGTACAGGATTCTCACACCCAGTTTTGCGCGATCTGACACGAAAGCCAACCGGCGCACACCGTTCACCGGACGCTGCTCCCGTGCTTGGCCGCCGAGTGCAGAGGCTGGCCTAAACGAATATGATACATCTCCTCACCTCTCTGCTCAACCGTTTCCACTAAACCTAAGCGGAGACGTGTAAGTAACGAAATAGTATTGGTGGTTTACAACACACTGCTCTCATCTCGTCTCCGCTTTGGTGGAGTCCAGGCCTAATAGGGTTGGCAACAGCTAGAAAGGAGGTGACTACAGGGATGAAGAGTAATAGAGAGGTATGGAAGAAGAAGACAAGCTGCGCCGGTTCAAATGAGGGTTGAGGATGATGGGGAAGATTCCAAGCATCGTCATTGGTTGAAAATCTGTTAATGTAACTTTATATTTTAAAATAGCTTGACCTCATTGGTCAGATTAGCTATGGTCACGCCATGTATAGTGAGATTCGACAGGTATTCCTCATTCTGATAAAAACAAAGTTTCGTTTCATGTGGTTTCTTCAAAACATAAGCTACATTACAACTTAGGTACTATCTTTACCAAAAAGTAAAGTAAGTGTTTTTTTTTACCAAGATGTATTTGGTCTCTTGATATAATAGCCTCTGGCAGAAGATTATGCCTCCCACCTAGATGGACCGACGACCTTATAAAATTGACTGTGACGGACTGAATGTTCCAGGTGGAAGGTACGGTGTTGGGGCGCAGTTTGCGACGAACCTATGCCTAACAGTGGACTGCGTTGAGGATACAATGTGAAATCCATAAACATAATAAAATACAATCCCTAAAATAAACCTTAAGCTATAACAGATTCAAATAAAATATACCTACATAAGAACTAATCCATAGTTTCCCTTATATACGGTTTTTTGTCTTTTTTCGTCGTCTCGGAGGTCGTCGCCTCCTCATCGTCATTTTGCTTGGTTTCTGAGTCTGTTTTCGTATAGACTGGCTCATCACTGTCCAGCGTCACTGCTCTCGGTAGTTGTAACTCCAAGATTTCCTTTTCATCATCCTCTTCTTTGATAACATCTTTAGCTTCATCCGCGACATGCACACGTAATTCAGTGCCATCTTCTTTAAATGAGCGCGAGGGTTCGTCATCTGAAAAAGCAGTTTACATAAATGCGAATTTGGCTGAGTTTGAGGCAAAACTGAATCTTAAGGCCTATCCAGATAGATGAAATTCAATATAAGTATTCTGAATTTTTTAATTGGCTATATTCATAGGAGTTAATATTACGTCTGAATAGGACTCAGCCAGGACCCTGAATTTTAAAACTCCTTATTGGAAAACTAGAGAAATATCAACAATAGATATTCCAATTAACTTATTAATTAACTGGGCCACGTTAGTCAGACCCTAATATTTTCTTAGAAAACCAATTACTTACCTCCTGGAGGTACCATTGCAGAAGTTAAAATATCGTCATATTTTGAAGGTCCAAGCTCGTTTGTGGTGTTTAATGGGGTCATGCGTTCCACATCTAAATCAATTGCAACCTTGTTTTCGGCAATTGAAACTTTTGTTTTCTTGCTCCCAGTATCTTTCTCAAGCAAGATCTTTGGTTCACGCAGGAGTATCGGTGTCTCTATAGGTGCTTCGCTCGTTTCTGCTTTTTCCTTTTCATCAATTGCCACTTCCATCTCATGAGTTGATATCACGGCCGACTCAAACGAATCAAATTCAGAATGTAATTTTATAACTGTCAAAGATGTATTATCTTTATCAGATCCAGACGCTTTAATATCAGTCACGAAAAGTGGTGCAAGAGGTGTCTCCATAATATCAGCAGCCGGCTGAGAATCTGTGACGCCGGTAGATTGAGGATCTCGTACCGATTCAGAACCGGAATAGGAAAACTTGGCAGGCGTCTGAAGAGAGGGAGATGTAGTGGCAAGAATGTCGGTTGGTGGATGACCTTCTATAAATTGGGAATGTTGAGTTATTTCGATTTCGCTTGCAGTTGCCGAGTACAGTTGTTTCGACGATGTAAGCGGCACCAATTTAGAAGCTTTTTGAGTATCATCGTCAATCCCTAAATGCGATAAATCGACAGTAGAATCTGATATTTCGTGTGAAACTGAGATCTTAGATTTACTTGTGTCACCTACATTTTGCGCCTCCTGGACCTGTTGCATCACAAATATTTCAGAATCGACTCTTTCCAATTGTGGACCAGATTCATTCAAGCCCAAACTGAACATATGTTTTCCGATTTCTTCTCCATGCACAAAGGAACTCTTTCTACGACTTTTTCTTCTTTCCTCCATTTCCTTTTTTCTTGCTTTTTCAAACTGCGCAAGCAGGGCCTCCGTTGCTTCCACGTCTTCCTCAAGTAACAGCTCGTCTTTGCCGTCAGCGCTTGACAGTTCAGCGTCGGATACTCTTGCCAGTAACTTTTTCGCAGTGCTAGCGATTCGTCCAAAGAAGCCATGTTTAGATTTATCTTCGATAGTAATTTGATCTTCACTTAGCTTTTGTTCATCGGGCTGAGTTTTGGGAACCGAGGAGTCATCACGACTTTCTGTGTCGGAATTAGTAACAGTTGCGTAGGGTTCCTTTGCCATTGACACTTTACTGAGATGCCTCTCAGGTTGAGGATACAGACTGGGTTCAGGAGCTGCTTCCTGTGCTTCTAATGGTGGCTCGACCTCGGGAGGTTGCTGTGCTGCTGTGGGCGCGCCTCCAGGATAATTACTATTCTTAACTGTACTTCCGAGATTGCCCATATGTTTATGTATGGTATCTCTGGTGCTCGGAAAGTGTTGTAGTAAGTATTCCCAGTCGTCGAGTTTGAGAGTGAGTACTTGAGACTTGCTTATCGTTTGATACGAGTGAGTGTACGGGGTATTGCGTAATAAGCCCTGTAACTAAATTTTTCCATTATTGTAGAAAAAGGATGAATGAAGATGAAGTTTTCATGTTGTATTATGTACGGTCCGTATTTTACTTACAACGCCGAAGTATGAGCCAGCAGGGTACACCCTGGAAACTTCCGCTGAATCTTCGGAGGTCTCCATCACCTTACCGGTGTGAATCAAGTACATGGAGTCCGTGATTTCACTTTCCTTGACAACGTACATGCCTAAATAAATATCATTCCTTTTAAATAATTACGGAAAAGGTTCACGAGTTATGTAATTTCGTCTGTCACTACCGATAATGACTTATTTTATTACTAATATTTACTATGTGGTACACACACATACAGTTTTAGTTGGAAAAGTGGCTGCACAACCAAGAGGATGATGGTTTCACAACTTCCCATCAGTGAGGCAACAATTTTCTAACTGAAATCTAAAGAGTCTTGGTCGAAATGGGCATAAGTCCAACATGAAATATATATCTTAAATATAGCTCGTTCTCCAATTCAAACTATTGCGACAAGTATCCAAACCGCCGACCAGAGTTAGGGCGAATTGAAAGTGTGGTAGTTTTGTCGAAGTGTAAGTGTTGAAGATTTGACTGCAACTTCATTTGTTTTGAAAGTCGACCATGCCGAAAACATTGTGCTAAAGCTAAGCTCAAAGTAATTAAGCCGAGCTTGGCTTTTTTTTTTTTAATTTTATTTAATTTTATTTTTAATTTTTTTTTTTTGGTTGGGAAATCATCAAATGATCCCCCCGCTCTAGGCGGAGCGGAAGGGAGTGTCAGACTTGTACTGACTAAAACCCATCCATGTTCCTTCCTTGCCCTTTGTGTTCCAGGGCGGCGGTATCTCTTTCGAACAGTCCCGCAGCCCTGGCAGGCATCGGCCCGTGCGGACCCCTACGTGGTTGCTGACATCTCTTTGAGGCGCGCGTGGAACACGAACGCGCCGCGACACGGCCTGTCATCATATAACGGCCGGACGGCGAGCTAGCCCATAACTCGCCGTCCACAGGTCCGCGCCTACGGTGGCCGGGGGCCACCACGTGACCCCCGACGCCCAGGGCGCCTCCCGCGGCGGCTGGGACGTGAGGCTCTTTCCCTCTCATGTTCCGCCACCTCCTTCACTAGCATGACTGCTTCGCAGAAGGAGGTGACGGCTTCCCATTTCCTCTCGCTCCGGACCATGGCTTGAACCAGGGCCGGGCGCGAGAGGTCGCCGCCGCCAATCGCCTCTACGAGGACACGGCGCTGCTCCGCCCAAGCGGGGCAGGCCTCCACAGTGAGCTGCACCGTATCCTCCGGACGATCCTCACAATGGAAACACCCGGGCGTTTCCTCCCGCCCGATTCGGTGCAGGAACCTCCCGAAACAACCGTGTCCGGTGAGGACCTGCGTCAGGCGGAAGGTGAGGGCACCGTGGCGCCTCTCTAGCCACTCCTCAAAGAGGGGACTTATCGCCACTATGGTGGCGTGCCCTGCACGGGGTTGCGACAGTCGCTCTCTCCATGTCACCATGAGATCGCACCGGAGGTCTGTCCGCTGAGCGGCGATTTGCCGCGGCAGCGGAGTTTCCCCCCCGACGTAGTGCCTCCGCGCGCCATTCGTGAAGGCGCGCGAGGACTATCGCCTCCAGATCCCATGGCGGCAATCCGGCAAGGAGGCTCGCCGTCTCACCGGAGATCGTGCGGTACCCCCGGAAAGCCGAGCTTGGCTGGCGAAGTCATAGAATGGACCAAACACTTAAGCAGGTTTGTTGCGGCTAAGTAACCCTAGTTCAACTTGATTTATTTTATTAGTTTGAATATTCCGATAAATCTTAGGCAAACATAAAAAATCAAAATATAAACTAGGTACTAGTTGTTTTAGGATGAAGTGAATTCCGAATTATAAGCTACTATTTGTACATTTCTGTTGGTCTTACGCCCAGATTTCTTAGAAAATTGCCCATGGTCCTTTAAGTTGCTTTACCTAGTCTAGGTTCATTCACGCTATCAATTTAGCCATAATTCAAACAATACATTTAATAAACCAATTTACCTTCGTTATAAGTGTATAATATCAAACAGCCACACAACTGTCTGAGGAAAGCTGGGTCGCAGCCTTCAAATATGTGATGCTGTAAGCAAAAAGATTATTTTTTAAATAGAATATAAACTCATTACAAAATATTAATAATTGGCAATTAATTAAAATTTTGGGAAATACCACATTTTGCTTTTCCTGAATAAAAAGAGCCCAATAACTGATTTTAAAAATAATATGAACTGCGTTCAAAGATTTTTAAATAATCACCTGCCTGAACCGGGAATCGAACACAATACATGGGAGAATATCATATCAGCAAATTTTACGTGTCCACGTTGAGAATCGAGGTGTAAAATGGAAGGATGTTTCTTATTTTTTTTTGTAGTGAAATACGTAACTTGGTTCAATTAGGGCTACATTTTTTTTATAAGTGTATATAAATCATCAGGCAAAAAAAAATCGCCTTCAAATTCAAGTTTGGTGGCTTGTCCCAGCTACATTTATTGATGTAATTGCGTTCACCAAAGTAACAATTTGAGGTACAATAACAAATAAACAATATAGTTAGTATATGCATAAGACACATTTTCGATTTTGGTGGGCACTTTCGATTTTGGTGGGCGATTTTCAATTTTTTTGGCCACACTAGACTTTGAACTAAAATATCTCAAAAAGTTATGGAGATATTTTCAGACTTCTTGAAGATCCTTCAAGCTTGGACTTTCTATTCTTATACCTGATACTTATTTTTCACGAAAACTAAAGAAAAAATTTAGCCACCAAAATTGACAAAAAAAGAATTCTGTTGATATTTAATCGTAGGAATGATTATTTCTTAAATAGCATATCATCTTAAGTGGTGTTCCCTTGTTTTGCGGACAGAAATTTTCTAGAATTTCGTTTCGCAGCAAATGTATGAAACTTTTGCTGCGAAACGAAATTCTATAAAATTAATTGGTCTTTGTATTTATATTTCGAATATTATTATTTTAGTCGTTAAAATATTTAAACGAGATATGTTTCATTCAATGAAACGTATTTCACTCAATGAAACATATTTTACAGGAACACAATTCAATGAGTTTTATAATAACATTTTTTTATTTAACAAACTTATCATCATCATCATCATTTCAGCCGAAAGACGTCCACTGCTGGACATAGGCCTCCCCCAAGTGTCGCCAAACTTAACAAACAGTAGAAATATTTTTTTACGAATATCGTGTTCGGTGTATTTTTCCATGGTATTTTATTTCATGTCAGAGTACTTTTGTTTCAGTGATAAGGTACTTATGAATATTAGGTTCGAAACCAGACAGCTTTAATTTGTGTAACTTATTTGTTTGCCACTGCTCTCAAAACGGTGAAGGAAAAAACCAAGACGAAACTGGCAATCCTTAGGACCAAAGAGTCCATGCCATGGTAGGTACTTCCCCCAGTCCTCACTGGCTCTGGTTCGCAGGTCTGCGTCCCAGCAGTGGGAACTTTATAGGCCGATGATGCTGTAGAAAGATATCATCTTCTAACACTTTACCCTGGTGATATGATGCATGTAAGCGGCCGACATGACCCGGAGTCGAAGGGAAAGAGGTGCGCTTATCAAGAAGTGCGGCATCTGTAAGCCTCGGCTCTCTCGCCACAAGTGCAGAGTGTACTTATTCACTATGGTCACCAGGTTATGGGAAACCCGGTTGTTCTTCATGAACGCCTAGGGGAAGAAGAAGAAGAATCTTAAGTATAGTTTATAGTTATGTTTAACTGTCATTTACACAAGGAGATTAGAGACTTCATCAATATTCATTCAAACTATAAACTAGTAAAGAAAAGAGTAACTAGTAGTTATAAAATATTTTGATATCGAGACCCCTCTGAGCCTCGAATTTAATTAATGATCACGCACGCTATTAAAAGGTTTAAGATCTGTGGTTTTGGGGTGATATTAACCAGAGTATTGGTATTAAAGGCATATGTGATTTTGATCGTTGCTATCAAGTATTTATATAACATTAATTTTAATAAATGCGAAACCTGATACACGTGTCTTGTATTTTTATGTAAAGAATCTTTGTACATAATTTTCAAAACAGTATCATGAAAAATCACAAAGTTATAAGCTTGTTCTGTTACCTAGTTGTCCGCACAAAAACGCGGTCACCACGCAGCGCGCGCCTTCAGCGTCGTCTTGAGCTCATTGATAATAATAATTTGGCAGTAGGTACCTAAATTATTGCGATAGGTACTCAAAGTCGCTCGGTATCCAACTTTTAACTTTTTTAAATATTTTTGGGAAAAAAAATAACATGGTTTAAAAATTATGTAAATCGATTCAGTTACTTATTCTAAACAAACTATATTCAGGTTTCGCATATACTAAAAATAATGTTGTATATCTTTAGTTTACTATGCCACGCAGCATTAATGTGCCCTGACTTGATTAAGGAAATAATTCTAAAACTGACGACAGTACAGCCACTTCAGTTATTTTACCTCAAATTTTTCGTTACTGTCAAAATTACAGAGATCTTTATTCTGTTTACAATAAGGCCGCTAATGGCTTGCTTGTAAAAATTTACTGTACCTGTAACTCAAGGCATTTGCTGTAGAAGCTGAACGAACGGAAAGACTGGAACTGAATGATGTTGGAGAACTCGCCCACGTAGATCATAAAGATCATCGTCGAGAGAATCATGAGCGTCACTACGAACATAACCTGTGCAGAACAGATACTCTAAAGGCGTTCCCTCACCGGAGTATTCGTCTGTAATGGAACTATTCGAGATTCGATTTTATACTCCAACATTGATTGTTACAAATATATCGTTAGAGATTGCGCACTGTACCTCACTCACTGTTGTATTGCTCGAATCTTAACTGATACATAACAGGCGAATGCAACCGGTGAGAGAGCGCCTTTAGAGACGGAGAGGAGACGTGCAGAAATCTGCCAATTAATCATCATAACATCACGCCTTGTAATCCCCGAAGGCTTAGGCAGAGGTGGACCTAACAAGTACAACACATTTCGCTAGTTATGTTTTGAGTCCCATTGTAATAGGGGGCGAGCCTATTGCCATCAACCTGATGGTAAAACCCAGTAACATTTTGCCCGACCCGGGAATCGAACCCAGGATCTACCAATAACGTTGGTAGAAATCGTCATCGAAACTCTCGGTACTCCTGTGATTGATAGAATCTTGCACGTCTCGATCCATGACGTAATGAACAAAGATTATAAAGTACAAAATCCTATTAAAGGACCTCGCGTAGCAGTAACGACCATACTTGTCGCATGACAGGCCGCTTTCTTGTACAAAACTGGTTGGACCAAACTTTCTTCTTGGTCGAAGCTTTGGCGGTCAAAAGTCGTGGTCGTGTAGTGCCCGAGACCCTTTAATCGTCTGTTCGTACCTCGGAATGTTTCTTGGGCATGATGTCTCCGACCCCGTTCTGCGCGAACGTCGTGATCACGAAGTACATCGAGCAGATGTAATAGCTGTCGCAGTGAGTTTTGCCATCATCTATTAACATCAGTATATCTTTAGGCATTACAAGACAAGAACAGAATACGTTTTTAAGATGGGGGAGCCCAGAGGGTTTTTCAGCAACCATATTCATAACGAAAACTTGATCGCTGAGCAGGTGAAGCGTAATTAGAAAACGGCAAAAATTATTGAGCAGGGGCGGCTTTCAGAATTCATAGCATAAAAATAATTTCTCAGGGACTCAGGAGGCTGATGAGTATATGTGAGGACTATGCAGCTGATCACGGGCTGTGTTATAATGTAAAGAAGACTCAGTGTATGGTTTTTCAGAGTGGGTCTAGGAAAGAGCGAGAAATGCCACCCATAAAGCTAAATGGCTCACCCTTAAAAAGGGTGGAGGTGTCCGGATGCTGTCTGATTGGCACACTCCATGATGGAACTTGCGACTAGATCTGAACACCGTAAGCGAAAAGTATGATGTAGTGGGCAAATGTGTGGCCGCCAACCAACTTCTTATTGTCGACTTAAACGCACTTGGTTTTCGATGGGATTCTGAAATATCTCGCTTGTAAACAATTTGGGAAAAAGTGGGTTCCCTTGTTGTGCTGCAGTAATCAATTTGAAGTTACATACACACTACACTTGAATCCACTATCTACAGATCCTCTTCTAATTTAAATAAGGACAAGGGAGTGTTTGGAGCCCCTTATTATTCTTCATTTACATTAATGATTAACCCGACTCAATAAACTATAATGATAGTGTCCTAATCGCGGATGATATTTCTGTTATAGTGCATGTTATAACTAAAAGTTCACCTCATGAAAGTAAAGAAGCTGTACAGTCTGTAAATAATTAAAACTTATTGCTTATTGTCACTAATTATTTATATTTCCATTACATAAATAATAATGACTTAATATGTTTAGGTCATAAAAATTACTATCATTTTGGTATTATCTAGAACGCTCGATGCAAATTTTATCAGTGATATGAATGAATCAGCATACACCTATAGTGATAAGGTGAAGGCTAACAGGTTTAACTTGTTATCAAATATTTTTTCTTTACAATATTTAGTCGTCCTTAACACATCATATTTATCAAACGTTCAATTGTCGACGGCGGCGCATGGCTGTGACGTTCGGAAAAGTGAAATATTGAGTGCCACCACAACAAGTACAAGTACTATTGCAATTCAAATTTAACACCTCTGGGAACATCAACATGGCACAGAAAAGTAAAGATGCTCCGACTCCTGCTAAAAGACCTAAGATAGACACAAACGCGGGTTTAGCTTCAACGCAAGAACAAGCAACCAAGGATATACAGTTGGTCAGAATGTTTTGCACGGATTTACGACCATGTTACATACTTGAAGATGGATTCCTAGAATTTATGAAAAATATATCTAATTTTAGTTTGCCGGCTAAGAACAAATTCTCTGAAGAACTAATTCCTCAAGAATACAACAGAGCAAAATTAGACGTAATGAAAACCTTGGAGAAGGTCCGTTCCGTGTCGATCTCAATAGAATCGTGGGAGTGGGGGGAGACCGATGAAGATAATATGCTTACTGTGACAGCACATTATGTTCACCAGTCAAAAGTCATATGTCAGACCTTGTTCACAACAGAGATAAAATTGCGGTCAGAAGACATGATCGCTACTGAAATAAAAAACGAATTGACTCAATGGGGGGTCTTACAGAAAGTGGTGAGCATTACAAGTAATTATAATAAGTTAATATCGGCCATTCAAACAATTTTGCGTATACCACTCATACCTTGTGTAGCTAGCAAGTTAAACCGTTTAATTCAAAACAGATTAAGTGAGTTAAATTTCAAACGATTAGAAGAAAAGTGCCAAAACGACAATTCCGGATCATTGTTAAAAAGAAAGAAAGCTGAACCCTTTGGTTGGCACAATCAGTACATTTTGTTGAAGAATATAAGTGAAAAGAACGCAGGCGACTTCACTGCAGATGAAAGAGAAGCACTCGGTGAATGCTTTGAAATTTTAAAATTCTTTGAAGATTTGAACAACAAATTCTGTAGTCAGCAATACCTACCCTTATCTGATATTATTCCTCTTACACGCGGGTTAAAACCAAATGAATACACTCCATCTACTCAACAAGCAAAAAAGCTTAAGAGCAGCTTAAAACTAATACGAGAGTATCTTCTTTTAAGACATAATAAAACGCATGTCTTTGCACATAGGGCAACATTTATGGATCCCAGATTTAAAACAGTTTTGAAGCGTCCTGAAATGATAGAGAAAGAAGTCCAAAAGGAATTAGAAGATCGGAATGCGCTTGAGTTGGCACAAAAAGACAATGAGTTGGAACAAATACTCAATGAGTTGGGACATCCACGCGATCCAGGTCCTTCAACTTCCAACAACCAATCGGAAGCCAATCAAAATCTATTGGACCACTTGATCAAGGACTCCAACAAACATATGGCTGGTGCGTCTTCTGGTGGAGAGTCTGTTGTGTCACTCTATGCTCAAACACCTGTCATACATCCAGACGAAAACCCCTTTCAATTTTGGGAAAACTTTAATCATATCTCTAAGTGCAATCAGTTTTATTTGATGGCTCACAAGTATTTATGTATCCCTGCAAATGCAATACCTGTAGAATCTATTTCTGGGGAGTACCCTTGGATGCAACGTGATGGTAAAAACATAAATTTTAATGAACGCAGGAAGTTATTGGAGTACGAAAATATTGACAAAATGTTATTTTTGCATAGTTACTATTCCAGAAATAAATAATTAAGAAACGACACTCTCATCTTTAAAAAATGTGAAATCATGTCAAGCGGATTCTCTCCTTTCCTTTGGTTTTGTTGTATTACACTTTTAACACTTTCATTGCCGCGAAGTCCTTTACGCATCTCTCCCACCGTTGATGAGGAAGCGACAAGATATCTCACTCAAGAAACTTACAAAATATTGTAGATCCCGTGTCAATAAAAGATATATAATTATTGATAGTTGTAGTTATTATATTGATATACATATTTCTTCGAGGGTGTATTGCAAAACGTCGTGGCATTCATTTCAACGTGAGCATTTGTTACTGCAGTTCTCGACTCTATAACAACCTCACCTGCGGCTCGGGTGTGAACGCCGCCTCGAATGCAATAACTAAATTTCACTTATACCAAAATGTACTATTTGCCAATTATTGTGTTAATTTTACGTACCGAAATTCGGGTGTGAGCATCATTTTTAAAACTGTTTCTAGAAAACAATTTTTATCAATAGATAAGGGTTCGCTGAAGGGATTAGATATCAAGTAAGTTTTAATATTGTCGTTAATAATTCAAGTTAACTATGTATTAAATAAAAAAAGCCTATGTAAGCAAGTAAAGCTGAAAGAAGGAAGAACATACCAAGATGTATCCAGGAGGAGTTCGGCTGTAGAGAATCTTCGACTGTGGCAATAAAGTACCAGATGCAGGTGCAGGTGTGAACGAAGAGGGAGAACCAGATGAAGGCGGCCAGCGCCGTGATCAGGGTCAGGTTGACTGTGATGCTCTCCTTGCGCATGTTCAGGCACTTGTAAACTGTCGCCTGGAGAAGAGCACCGTTATACTTATTAAAATTTGAAATGAATGCCACGACGTTTTTCAATACACCCTCGAAGAAATATACTAGTAATAGTTATGATGACGAATTTCTACCGGAGATTTATTGTGAAGGACGGCACGGTTGACATATGTCGGGCATGCATATCCGGGTGTTCTCGTCTGGCTAACGGAGAGTACTTGCATAGATACAACCTTGTGGCCAGGATTATCCATCAGCAACTGCCTCTAAAATACAGCCTTGTGGAATCGGAAGTGCCGTACTATAGGTATATTGTAGTGTCAACTGTAGTGTCTAATCTAAAACAAACACATTTTTTGTACGCCATTCCTATTAAAACATGTAGCTACTTTAATTTATACACCTTTCTGAGAACTTAACCGCTCAGATCAGTGTATGTCCTTGCGATGCGTCTTGGTGTTAGCTTAATCGATATACTTTTCCTCAGTAAAAACCTATTCAGGAAGCAAATCCGTGCAATTCTAAGGATCGGCAGTTGAACATAGTGATGTAATGTGAAATATGTATTCATATGTTTAAATATGTATTGTATGCCCGGTTTATATAACTTTTTGTATATTGTGCATCACATTTTATTATAACTGTTATTTTAGTTTACATCTTTACTAAGTATTTAAAGTAATCTGTGGAAAACGTAGTGGGTAGCATATTTATCATAGTTTTCAATGTAAGCCTTATTTTTAATGTCTAATATGTTACTGTTTGTTTTTCCTAAATAAATAAATTACGTTATCTTATTGGTTTCCGTCGAACGAAAACTGTTAGGATTTTTCTCAGTAACAAGATTTTAAGAGCGGTGTCTGTTGTTCAAGTGTTACAACTGTCTTGCTTTTTACGGGTAAGTTACAGAATCCGTAAATAAAATAAAGTTATAAACGCTTACAATCCTGAAAGTCCTGTTAAGCCGTAGCCAACTAAACCACATCCATGCACTCTCCTTGGGTGCAGCAAAACAGAACGCTTCCAAAGGCAGTATCGATATCAAGTCGTATCTGAACTCTCCCTTGAAATACCTGTAATAAAATTAAACCAGCTTCAACATAACATTAGAATACGCCTTAGGTCTAGCCCACACCTGCCATGACGCAGCGAAGAGACAACAATTTAACATTCATTCAGCATGTCATTTACAACCGAATGTAATAGAATTTAAGGTCCAGTATAAATTTACTCCGTCTCTTCGCCGTGCCTCAGCAGGTGTGCTGGGCCGTTGGTTAATGCAAAAGGGGTTCTAAAGCCGACGAATGCTAGAATAGTAAGATAGGATGTCCGCAAGCAGGCAGAACGGCGATCTTCGCAGGGTAGGAGCAGGACTCGTAGTAATTCAGTAACGGGATGAGAGTAGCTGAGGATAGACTTAGAAGGCGTACGATTTGAGAAGGCTATGTCCAGCAGCGAGTTATAAAAGTTTTCTTTGGTGTAGCTCATTTTAGCAATATCATCACCTGCCTAGCCTTTGCCAAAAACAATATACAGGGCGGAAGGAACACCGACGCTAAAACGGTTACCATGTATTCAGTACATACAAAAAACAGTGGTTTAGTACAAAACTGCAGTACCTACACGGTCAAAACGTATGGAACAGCTGATTAGAAAAAAAAATACTATGTTCAGAATGTTGAACTGAATACATGATAACCTTTTAGCGTCGGTAATCCTGTATATGTATTGTGGCCGTCATCCAGGCTAACCGGGCGCAGTTGTTTACCAATCTTTTAGACGGAGTAATGGTGGCAGGATTGTACGAAATCCCATGGTAAGACTGGTTGTCAGTCTTTCAAGATTTTGATCAACACTGTCAAAGGTCTTCGAATAAAACCCAGGTCAGCTTAACATGCTTTCCGAGGCACGGAAGGGAGGATTAGTAATGGTCAGGTGACCAATGATCAATTGAGAGGGTCGGTCCCCGGAGTGGGTTGGTCTGGGTGAGTCATTATGCCTATAAACTGGGCTCCATTAACATAGGTACTTACAGCCTTCGTATTGGCATCATAATTCTCTTCAAATTTTTGTTAGTAACAAGAAATGGCAAAAAATGGTGTGACAGTATCTTCATCAGAAATACAGAGTCCAACGAGTAAAGCGTTGCAAGAAGCCACGACCTGTTGTCCTGGAATGCAAATAAATAATGTAGCAGGGCTAACGAAATAATCTAATGATGTAGGCATATTATCGTTATCCTTATTATATCCGCTACTTAGGGCCATAATCCACCACCCGAGCTTGGTGCCACCTGCACGCGTAGCATGACCACCGTAGAAACTGGTTTTATCGACGCAAGAATCGACAAAATGACAGATCACCAAAAGATATCTGTAATTTTGTCGATTCTTCCGTCGACGAAACCCTCTTTTGTCGTGAGTGGCTGAATGTTTGCTAATAGTTCGCCTCCCTACAGGGTGTAAACAGACCCTTCACGAAGCCGTCAACCAAGCATTCTTTACATCAAACTAAGTAACTACGCAAATTTATTGCTGGTAAACGTTTAAATTTTTTTTTGGAGTGAAAAATCACGTTTTACAGTAGGACTCGATGGGACGCACTCAAAGCATTGTGCTGATGGATAGATTGGATAGTACGAGGGTCTTGGAGGTGTTTAAAGTAAAAATCTTATATTTAAAACACGTAAAATTTTAAAAAATCTTGTGAAAAAGTTGGAACTTTGATCTCCAATATCTCCGTAACTAGAAGGTTCCCAGGTATGGTCTAGAACAAGAAAATGATCGCAATGATGGGGAGACCAAGTGCCTTTAGGCTTCATTAAGGGTCTTGTTACACCCTTTATATTTCAATTAGTGTCCATACACCGCGTACTATACGCAGTTTGCGGCGTTTCACTTGCTGACAGTGAACGGCCGATTTGCAGCAAAATTACGCCCGTAATTTGTTCCAGCCACTGCGCGCTGGCGAAGCAACAGAACTTGCCTTCTTTACCCAGAGTTCGCAAGCATGTTCAGAGTCAGTCACCTGCTCACTATTTGCCTAACGAGGACACAGCCTTAGGTTTTGCGTTGTATATCAGTGAATGTTTTTAAGAATTTTCTTTAGTAAACATTGGGTTCAAATAAAAACCTCATAGCCCGCGTTGTACAAGTCCAGATAGATGCAGCTCATGCAGATTGCGATCAGGAAGAATTGCACCAGACCTTCCTGGAAGTAGATATACTTGATCATGCTGAACTGTAACTGAGGCGGCGGCACCTTGCGAGCGTCGCGTCGCATCTTCATCACTGTGGCCTCTCTGCCCAATATGTACATCTGTGAAGACATAACATCACGCCTGTAATCCCCGAAGGGTTAGGCAGAAGTGTAGTGTACACTCACAGTTCACCAGTCATGTTTAAGTCCTATGTAATGGTGGTGAGCTTATATCATCAACCGGGCACAAATGCAGACATGATCTAGTGGTCGCGCTTGCGACCACTAGACCAACGCGGCAAGAAGGTCAAATTAACTTAGCTAGCGAAATTCCGCGGTGTTGGGATTTAAACACAAAGAAATCGATTAAAAAGAAAAAAAAAAAAACGATATGAAGGTAGTATGGTTGTGCAAGTACGATACATTTTTTGGTCTGTCGTGTTAACTAAGTGTCGATACTTATTTCGAGTTTCGCTAGTATTACAATTTGACTTTGTAGTTTTGTATTGGATGGCAAGGCAATCAGACTGATGGTGATCAGAGATGCCTGCGTTGCTATCACATTACTGTCAAAAATTTGGTGCCAGTCTATTTACAATCTCCATGCCCGATCGGTTCAAATTTCAATTCGATCGTTACTCTCTTCAATGAGTACACCTGTCTAACTGGTTTGAAAAGATCTGGATACCAGTTCGAGCAGCTTACCCTCAGACCCTTTGATCCCATTCTGGCATTGATGAGGAGCTCCTTCACGGCGGGAAAGTCCTTGGTGACGGTAAAGAAGGCTTCTGACTTGATCATCAGCAGGTGCAGTCGGCTTGTGGCCACCACTGTGTACGGACTCTTGTTAGCTGGGGTGCCTTCCAGGTTTCCAAATACACTAAGACACATGATACACGCATAAAACATCATCAAATTTCGTTTGTATTCATGGGGAACTATTCTTTCGCGCTCCTCTGATCTAGCCGCGCCTCGCGCCGCCCGCTTCAATGACAGTAGGTAAATACGACGTAGTAAACAAGCGTAATGGATGTTGTAGAATAAGGAACCAGTATTTATTTTGTGGGTCATGTAATTTTAATTTATTTATTATTTATTATAGGTAGGTGGTAGGTAGGTGGTAGGTAGGTGGTAGGTAGGTGGTAGGTAGGTGGTAGGTAGGTAAGTAGAGTTCCTTTTACCTGCCCCTGGGGAGCCGGAGCACCGAGTGCATATCGCCCTTCGCGACGCTGACCTCCACGCCACCGTAGTCCACGAAGTACATGTCAGTGACCATGTCGTTGTGCTCGATGATGGTCATGTCCCGCAGGAAATACACACTGCGTACTGCGCGTCCAATGATACGCAGTAGAGACACGTCGGCGTTTGCTAGTATTGGACACTGCCGGGCGATTACAAACGTTCATCATTTAAAGACAGTGTGAAAGATGATATGGCTAGAAAGAAGGTGTCTGCTTAGATGACGAGCTATAGAGAAGTATGGAAGAAGAAGTCGCCCCGAAATAAATTGGGATAAGGGCAGGAGAATGATGAGGATTTAAAGATTGATGGATTTTGTGAGGTTTGATACGAGTACTACCGGGATAAAAAGGAATATTAGGGCTAACGTCGATGGTCTACAAATGAATGATGATGATGGAAATAGATCCAGATAAATTCAGTTGAAATTGCGTGAAAAGGTAACGCATAGACAATTACTCTCTCAATTATAATAAGAGGAAGCTGGGAACCTCTCTCGCCGCTTACCCCTGCCACTAATCTGCTTTACTATGATGATGCTGTGAGCGGTTCCAGATAAGGGTACTATACTTGTAACAATAAATGTCGCCTTGACCTGCCCTACACCACCTATTCTATAAATGATTGGTAGGGTACATTAGCAGTAAACTAAGGATGAATGCTCATGAGGCATACCTTAGCGAAAGTTGGTCCGTATATGTGGAGAATGGCATCTGTCCTAAGAGTGATCTGGTCGCACAGTTTGAGGACTCCTCGGTAGTCGATGCCACCCATCTTCTCCCAGTTATACTCGTAGTAGCGCCGAATTTCTCTGGTTTAAAGGAATTCGTTTCGCTATCAGCTACCAACAGTGCAGTGCTTTTATAATTCTTTTCCTTCGGACTTTAATGGTCTTAATCCTTGTTACAATAAGTTAACTATCGCTTTTGTTCGTGTGTCGGGATGTCAGAGATTGTAGATTGCATTTTGAGTGGTTCTACTAATGAGCGTATATGCTGCGGTTGACATTAAAACATTGAAGTTCAACCAATCTACTCAGCAGTCCATGCTGGGCATAGGTCGCTCCCAAGCTGTGCCACAACCACAACAACTTGATTTCTAGCTTTTACATCCAGTCTGAAACAGTCCTTTTTAAGGTCATCGGTACATAGGTACATACACAGAGTGTACCCGAAAAGGTGTGGTCATATTTCAGGATTTCAGGAAAAAACAGCTGTCTCATTTATTTGGATCGAGTAGGTATTGAAGTTATGTACTGGACAGCTGATATTTTTTTCTCGATTTCGGTGCTGGTCCCATGGAGAAAGCTGTTCAGTTCAATGGTCCGCATCACACCATAAATCATAACCGGTATACGCTAAAAAGCTGAGGGTATCCCACACTGCGCTTGAAGGAAAGAGAACTACTTCTGAAGATTTGATGCTAATTGGCTTTAAATGTTTCTTCATTCTCCCTTTTCGTGTCACTCTACTGTATGGTGACAGTTTAGGACCGCTTGTTGTGGCGATTCCACTCACATCTACCTTCTAAATAACTCATAACATACTTGCACAGTTCAGGGTCCAGGTTCTCTCTGGCCATGTACACCTTTATGTCCTTCATGTGCTGTTTGAAGCCAGCCAGGGACTTGTTGACATTCGCGCGTATGCTGATGATACGCACCGAGTAGTAAGTGCTTATCATTGCAGCTGAAAATATAACATGATAAAATTACGTCGTTTTCCCCGAAGACTTAAGCAGAGGTGACTTAAAATACACCCACATTTCGCCAGTTATGTTCTTCTAAGTCACACGCATTAAGGGGCGAGCCTAATGTCATGAATTGGGCACAAAACCAGGCTATACCAGGCTGCTATTGAGAAAAATCCGATGATAAAATCTAATACCACTTAATCTCTCATTGGCCAACCCTAGAATCGAATCCTGGAGATCATTCTCAGCAGTAAAGCTTACAAGCTGCACACGAAACAGACAACTGAAACTATAAATACTATTTATGGAGACTGCATAAGTTTTGAAAGAACAACAGCAATGACATTGGTAGTTTCACCGGTACCACACAGTAAAGGAGCACCATAGTTCTGTCTTTCTGTCGCCAAGCTGCGGACCAGTTTGAAAGATATGGGCACATAAGGTTCAGCTTTGTCTTTAGGGGCGAATTTCACTAAAGAAATTAAACGTGAACAGCACAGAACTGCGTTTTGGAACTGCTAGTGTCAATATTTCGTAATGGTAACAATAATTGATCGCCATCATGTTTAATGGTGAAATCGGCTTTTAGATGGTAACGCAACTTTGATGCGTCTGGATACAGATGTTCTTAATTATACAAGTTGTAAACGGACCCTTCGTGAAGCTGCCAACCAAGCATTCTGTACATCAAACTAAGTAACTCTACGCAAAAATTATTGCTGGGAAACGAATATTTTTTTGGTTTTAAAAATCACGGTTTAAGGTAGGACTCAATGTAACGCACTCAAAACATTGGTGGATGCATTGAATAGTACAGGAGTCATGGAGGTATTAAAAGTAAGGTTCACTTTTAACATTATAAAGTTGTTTTTTTTTAGGTGGAAGGAAATTGGGTAGGCTCAGGAGTGGGACAAGTTTATTTATTTAGCCCCTGCTTAATAAATAAAAAAAACAACAAGTTTGTGAAAAATTTGGAACTTTAAACCTACAATATCTCCATAATTGGAAGGTTCCCAAGTATGGTTCAGAACAAAACAAAAATTGCAATGACAGGGAAAACAAGTGCCTTTCGGCTTTTTAACGGTCTTTTTACACCCGTTATGTTACATGATATATAGGCGGTAGCCACAAGTAAATTCAAGTAATGTACTCGATGAATGAATGAAATCTTACAGCTCGCCATGCCGATGACCAGTATTTGCATGAGGCTATGGTTGCTGGGGTTGAAGACTCCGTAACCGGTGGAGCTGCACTCATACACGACCCAGAAGTAAGTCGCCAGGTGCATGTTCCACGGCGTTGACGTCAGGTTGAACCGAACTGTTTTATAAGGAAACAAAAAAAATATATAAGTTCAAAATTTAAACGGGACCACCGCGGAATAATACTCTTCCAAACAAAAAAGAATCATCGAAATCAGTTCACAATTGGCGAAGATATAGCTGAAAGTAAACAAAAAAAAATTGTACCGACTTCATATAGGAGAAGGTTACTCCTCCTTTTTTGAAGTCGGTTAATAAAGAAGAACTGAACAAGTCAAAGTTGGACAAGATTTCATATGACTAGCTATTGGGTGCGGCTTAGGCTGACAGACAGACTTTTTATCTTTTTGTAATTTTTCTATTTTATAAAAAAAAAATATATATCTTTATCTATCTTCTTCTTCTTCTTCTATCTTCTACATTTAAAAAATGGTAAACTGACTGACTGACTGACTGGGTGAAATATCAACCCACAGCCCAAACCGCTGGTCACAGAGACATGAAACTTGGAGGGTGTGTTCTTTGTGAAGAGTAAGGATTTATGGGAATTCCACCCCTAAAGGGGTAAAATAGGGGATGGAATTTTATATGAAACTCCGTCAGTTTTGAAGTTGGGATCTTCAAATTTTGTGTTTAGGCTGAAGATTGAAAATTAATTTATACGTGTCTCAGGGTTTTTGATAATTCTACTCCCGAATGGTTAAAAAGGGGGATAAAGGTAAGTAACTATGTTTGTTCGGGTGGTATGTATTTCGACATCCACGCGGGCGAAGCCGCGTTCAAAAGCTAGTATATAATATAATAGGGTTAGGTTCAATAAACTTTGAAAGCTCTATTCATTTCGCTAACTTCAAATAATATTGTTTTTTTAATAATTTGTAATAAAATAAATCATAGTAATAAAAAAAACAAGTGATTATTATAGCTTTACGATCGCAAGCTGCATCTGTTTTAGTGTAGCTCTGTTATGCCTAAAATCAACAAGTCTCACATGTATCCTTGAAAAGAACCATCCAGGATCCTCCTGGGTCTTGAATGGGCTCGATGTGCCACTTGTACCCATCGTCAGTTTCACTGTAATATATCTTCACGGAGTAGAACACCATGAAGCAAGTCATTAGGTTCAGCATCGCCAGGAACAGAGGTATTACTTTCAAGCTGGAAAAGCATACATTATTATAGGCTGGCGCTTCAGGGAGTCACCATACTCTTGTGGACGGTCAGATAAAGCTTTATATCAAACAAAAGTAACATCACGTCTTTATTCCCTTAAGGGTTAGGCAGAGGTGTACCTAATAGTACATCCACATTTCGCCAGTTATTTTAATAATAATATATCATTTATTTCAGGTAACAAAGACCTATAACATATATACCTTATAGACTAAAATACATACTTTATAAAAACAAGAAATATATCTATTGTACACGAAGTGATGGTGTCGTGTTGCGCTGCGTGGTGTCGCGTAGCCTTCCGCGGAAACGCCGATATATGAGATATATGACACCCTTCGGCCAAAACTCTTCCTTGAGGAAGGTCTCAATATGATGAGTCGGAACTCGCAACATAAACGACTTGAAATTCGTGTTGTGGTGCGACTCCAACTTAACCCTCAAGGTCCAGTTGGTCTTCTCCTGGACATACTCCACGACCTCCTCAACCTTCGTGGTGTGATGTAGCCGGGATACATAAAGCTGCGTCGTTGGTATTGCCGGATGCAACACATTGGGTCCTGCCAGCGCGGTCCCGCACTGGTTACGACTAGGGGGCTTCTTCTTCTTCTTTCTCTCCACCTTCACGAAGCCATCCTTGTCACACGTGCCCGCAACTGGACCTTGCTCTTTCGAACCCCTGTTGGCAGGTTCACAGCAGCTCTTCTTAATCCCATGTAATAGGGGTCGAGCCAATTGCCATCTACCGAGCACAAATCCAGACTCCGTGGCTGCAACTAACAAATTTCTAATGGAAAAATCCAATAACACTTTGGCCGCCCTGGGAATCGAACCCATCACCTCATGCTCAGCAATGGCGCTGGCGACCAGTAGACCAACGAGGTAGACAGAGCCCTGTTCATGTAATAATAAAAACGAATACTTCAATGCGGTTTCAGGAGACCAGCCAGGTGATGACGTCTTTTTAGCTGTTATTGCATGAACAAGCTCTACGTCCATAAGTGTCAGATGTGCTCTCGGTGAAGGGGAGGGGAGGGGTGTTGAACAGTTGACGTCTGTCAGCGGGCGAATGACAGGAGACAGAATTCCCACAAAACGTCACAATACCCCTCTCGCACACCGCATAGTACCTCAGGCCCGTCTCAGTTCAACAGTGGGCTTGTAGAGAGTAGCTATCTAAACCATATGCCTTTGGACTGAAAGATGAATGGATTGTATGTTGATATAATATATTGTGTGTTGAAATATATTAGTATGTGTATCAATTTATGATAAAAAATGGTGCTTAATTGTCCTCTATTACAATGCTGTCCTATATAACCCAATGGTTGACACGTTAATGCTTATTTATACTTAAAACCTCAGACATTGTACTTATTGCTGAGGTTCCTATTACTAACAAAATAAACATAGTTCTGAAAGACTCACACCAAGAGAACGTCCCGTCTCTCGATGTACTCCTTCAGCACATTCATGGCTCTCGGCATCCGATACAGCTGGATCAGACGATTTAGCATCAGGAACTGTTTCATAGGAGACACACGTACTTTGTCTTCTGTAGAACGTAATACGAAGATTATTAAAATAAACATTACCTAGGATCTCATGGTTAGCAGTCGCGCTTGCGACCACTGCAACAACGAGGCTGTGTACCATTGTGTATCTCCGTATGGTGATGTTATGTTATGTAACTTGTGACGGAATCTACAACGCCACGTACTATAGCTACGCGTCATACCTGATTCCCACAAAGTCTTTCGTGCTATAGCGGCATAGTATAAAAAGTACTACAGCGCCATCTCTCTTTTCTATGGAGGCGAGAAACCCACGCTGTGCCTAATACCTCTAATATGAGCCCAGTAGCTATTGCCGTTTTGTTCAAAACACTTCTATCATGCTATTTATATTCCTGTCACGTTGGTTAACTATTTTTGAAGTGCGAGATTACAAAAATAACATACCGTGGAAGTCCATGCGTGTCGACTCCAAGTTTTCAAGCGGGAGACATCCAAACAAGTCCGTAATGAAAGCACCTTTAATGTAATTGGAGGCAGTACTGAACGGGTGGTACACCAGGATTCCGACTTCGTTGAAGTAACCAATGAGCATGCGTTGGCAACTTAAGAAGGGGAAATTAAAAAAAAACTTTATTATTCGGCATACAAAACTGACACATAACTAAACTTAGATGAAGGCCTGCCAAGTGTAAAGCAGGTGGAAATAGCCTGGCAAAAGAACTTGGGAATTAATAAGTAAACAAGTTTTATAAAGAGACCATAATACGTGATTACGTGACAAAAACGACGCCTACAACTTTATTTAAAACACGCCAACCGTACGAGTTTGGTGTCACTGTGTAAATCACGTAGGAAACTCGCTATGTAATGAATAGTCACCCGTCAGTAGACCGACTTTGGTAAGCTACTTAACCCTGAAGATCGACCGGCACGGCTGTTATATTTCCTTCAAGCTGTACGTACATATCGGCAAACGCAGTGAAATCGAGGAAGAGACAGATGTAATAGAGGAAGGGCCACTGCAGCACCAGGTAGGTGTAGTGCGGGAACAGATGCACGGAGCACAGCGCGCACGTGAAGCGGAACCACTCGTAGCGCAGCAGGTACTCCCCGTCGGGCCGGATGGTGTAGCGAGGGAACACGTAGCTGTCGGAGAAGATATCAGGGCTAGTCAGGGGCAAGACAGGGGTGTAGGCAAGGGTCTTTCGTATTTTATTTTATTATATTAGGGAAAACAAACAATTGTACATTTTTCTTACGTCTAAGTATACAATTAAGTAGGTTAACGTACAATCAACAACGTTTCCACATATTACTAGTATAATTCACTTACAAACAGTATGGATGAAAAGTGGGGCTAATCATAACATTATGCAGAATTATTAATTGGTTTTGAGTGCAGTAACCAGTTCTTTTTTAAATACATTGTGAGACAAAGCAAATATGTCTATTTTAATAAAATGTTGGTTGTAAGTTTTGACTAATCTGTGGAGAGGCCGCTCGCTCACCCGCATTTGTACGACTAGTGGTCGTAGCAAAGAGTGGGTAAGCGCGTGTCTCTCGTCTTATTACAGTTCTGCGCACGATACAAAATATATTGTTGACAAGTTCAGGGCAATCAAACTTGTTGTGTATCAATCCAGCTCTATATTCTGCTACTATATGTCAAAGGGGACAACGAGGGCGAGCATTGCCATTCAATGAGTTCCGGCCTGGTACTGTGAAAACAGCGAGACGTGCGAGGGTAGCCTGCGATATTCAAATTTGCTTACTATTTTCGCAACAAAATAGTCATTCCATGCGACTCAAAGAACTTAGAGTTGTATTTTATTGTACAGTCACGAACAACAATTTGTAAACACTGAAATACTTTCAAAAGTGTTTTTCTATTACTATGCTAATTACATGTTGTTACAAAATATGAGTGAAATATTAGTTTGTATTCTGGAACTAATATTTCTATGAAAAAGATCCTATAACCTATCCTTTAAATAGTTATAATTTGTTTCTCGCGAGAATTGGTTTTAAATTTATGAAAGTGTATATTTACATATTGGTGCTTATGACTGTACGCGTTACGGTCGTGAATCATATTTTGTTCAACATACAGCCTGACACTGACCTGCAAATTGCAGAAAACGTAAGAAATTTGAATTTGAAATAAAAGGAATCTTTTTTATCACCTTACATGGTTTGTTTGATAAATTAATGATAGTAGTTAAATTAATTTAGTAGTGGCTCACCGCAAAATAGCCAGATACTCAAGTTTATTGAAAGGATCCTGGAACTCTGAGTCAGGCTCGTGTTTCCTGAGCAACCGGAAGTGCATTAAATTCGACGTCGGAGGCGGCAGCTCGTACTGGACGAACGCCGGGATAGGCGTCTGAAGCCTCTGGAACTCCTTACAGAACATATAAAACCGCAAATTTAAACTGGGTATGATCTTAAATCTATTTTTCATACTTCGCCCTACCATGCACCTCAATTGCGTAACACTGTTCTCCTGTAAAACTAAGTATTTTGAGGAAATTCGAAATATCCATTGCGCTCATCTTCCTGTCCTTATCCTACTTGGGATTGACGAAACACGTTTTTTTCATTCATTCTCCTCTGTCAACCGTCACGCTATCATTTACACCTTTTTTTTTAATATCATTCCTCGCACAATCCTTCCATCGTTTCCTTGGTCTTCCTCTCCCTCTCCATCCATCAACATTTATATTCATCAGTCTTTTAGTCACATGCGATTCGTTCAATAGTGCTCAATATGTTTGAAAAATTCGTTTGCACGTCAGCATAAATAACGATATCAAAATCAATAGCATTGGTATTGTGTGTGTTACGTAATCACCCCGCCTGGTTCGAAGCATGGACCTCAACAGAAACGGCAGTGAGGTACGTACTATTAAAATATTCTCAGATATAAAGTAACGTATAGAAAGAGGGAGAGTTTTAAACCTAAACAGTGAAACAAGATCTCACCGGAGTTTTCTTGATATAATTAATAGCTTGTATTATTTGCGGATCAGTCAGTGCCTTTGCCAGAGCCTTAAGGGGTATACACATGACCTGAACGTGGGTGACAGCGCGAATGGTGTAGTAGGCCGGTAGACCTGTAGGAAAGAAAGTAAACGTGGGGCTTACCACCATACACTCTGAAGCAGGTCAATAAGAGACAAAAGTGAAGTACTACATATTTGTTCGGATATTCGCTAAAACAACTATGCCGATTTGAAGCAGTTCCACTGATATTCGGCATTCATTTAGTCACGGGGAGATCGGCGAATTTCGTTCAACATTTATCACATTAGACACAATTCGAGCTACGCCGAGAGGCTTTTTCCCTAAACGTACATATATCTACAAAGATATTCTACCATGCCACCGTCTATGCTGAGTCATGCTCTCACGAAAATGTGTAGGACCCCTGACACACGATTTTGGATCATTTGTGCAATAATTGATATAAATTATTATCTTACTTACGTAACAGACAAATTAGTGCGCCAAAATGGTTCTTCGTGGACAAGGTACCAACCGCTTTGTGCGAGGTAGGATCTAGAATCTAAAAAGTTGAAAATGTTGATATAGATAACTCTTTACTAGTTTGGCAATAGTCATTCAGGTAGCTTTATGATCATCAGCCTACAGCAATACAGCATGCTATCAGAAACGTGTGGTGATAATTAAGGGTGTGGTATAGACCACCGTACAGAACAACTTTCTCAATGGTATCAACACAGTAATTGCTAAAATCAGCTGTCCTTCCATCCCTACTTGAACCAAATGTGTGGCACCGCTGATTTTCTTTTCACGATTAAGATGTTGGTCACATGAAGAAAATTCATGGTTTATACCACACCAAGCTTAATTGATTTACTCCAGACTCGACCTACCTCACAAATTCCTTGTTTGATGACGTACATCTCGTTGGTGAGCTCTCCAGTATTGAGCAGGATCTCATTGGGCGACGAGTAAAACAGTTTCACAGATGACATCACAGCTTTAAGGTCTTCCTTATTGACCATCTGAGAAAATACCAAACGAAAAGAGTAGGTCCCCATGCTCAGCAATCGCGAATGGGGCCACTAGAATTTAGACTAGACCGAAGACATTCCAATATTTACGAGCTGTAGACGGGACAAGACAAAGAAAATTGTAATCCAATACTTGTTACTACTTAGTAACAAATTGTTCTGTCTCGTGTCATACTCCCGCTTGTCAGGTAGAATTTGTGTGTCGAAATCGAAAAGGTTCAGGATCAACATTTTTGTAAGAAAATAATTATTCGTAATGTCTATGATTCTTTTAAAATCTTTTTGGACTAGACCAACGAGCCAGACAGCAGTATCAGCTAATAAACTTAGTAGCGCTAAACTTTATGAACTACTTCTACCATACTTTATATGGCTGCTCAATCACAGGCTCGCGAGCTTGCACAGTGTGGCTCGATAATCTTTTAAAAACAGATATTCAGGTTTATTAACCAGATCAAAAAAATAACTTTGCAACGAGCAAAGTTATTTCCTTTGTCTCGGCAGTCGCTGAGGCTCATCACTGCTTTTTAGAATAAAAAAATAATATACGCACTCTTAAGAACGGTATCGCCAGTATGTACATGCTGCGGTTTCTGCCGATGATGTCCTGGTAGACGTGCTCCGGCAGGTCGTAGAATATATTCGAGTGCTTTTTGTGCGTCATCTTGTACGCCTGGATAATATGAAGCCATTATCAGTCTAATTTTTAGTACTGAGGACTCAGCATGTCAATATTAGATGATATGTGGTGTTGTACATTATAGTCTTTTCATCCTTTTTTACCGCTGACAGCTGTAACCCAACAGCAACTTTATCGGAATGAGAATAAAGATCACAATGACTTTGACAATTACGCTAAATCAGAGGTAAAACACTGTGCGAGAACTGTATGGATCTTTTGGTGCCTGAGAATTGAAATTGACTCCGCATCTAGTTTTTTCAACACAATTCATAAATTTTATAAATTTTTTGCAACAGCTGGTCGGAGTCTGGATTTAATGGCATAGCAATAGGCTCTCCCCTATTACTTGGGACCTACATATAACAAAATGTGGGTGTACTATTATCCATAGGAACATCTCTGCCTAACTCTTCGGGTATAAACAGGCGTTATTTCATATTATGCTTACCTTATCAGTATGCCAGCAGAGTTGCAGGTAAGCAATGAAACGCTTCATCAGCAGAGGGTCCACCTCATTCCTGATAAGGAAGCTCTTCACCATTGCTATACGAGAATCGTAGTTCTCCCTGTAATTAATTTAACACTTTTTCATCGGATGCTATTGATTTACTGTACAGATGTAGTCACGGTACTGGAACGCAACATCATTATTCTCCAGCCCCCGTAGCATGAGCACCGTAGACAAGGATTTCTTTGACGGAAGTATCGACAAAATGACAGATTGTATCGACACAATGACGGATTTCTTTGCACTATCTGTCATTTTGACGATTCTTCCTTCAAAGAAATCCTTGTCTACGGTGGTCATGCTACGGGGGCTGCCCTTATCCCAATTTATTTGTGGTCGTCGCAGAATGTCTCCTTCTTCCATTCTTCTCTATTACTTGTCATATCATCAGACACCTCCGCGGTTTATCACGGTGGTTTACCTTTTACAACTGGCTTGCATACACACAGACACACATACCTACGTCACCACAAACTCACACACACGCACGCACGCTCACTCCTAGTAAAATGTGCCTCACTATTTAAAGCCCAGGCCGGGTCGCAAAATCGAAATGACGTACATTTTGCCGGTCGACTGTGCGGAATCATGCTGACCTGAACCAGCATTTAGCACGCCTCAACATTCACACTGTGTTAGCATCTAACAGCTCAACAGACAGGAATACCTGAGAGCAGTGGTAGTCATAATAGTGGCGGAGTAGACAGCTTCCATGAAGATGCGCAGGATGACGCACATCTCCAGGATGAGCAGCGTGTACGTCACGTGCTTCCAGTCGGTGGCTTTCCAAGTCTGGCGGTGATCTGGACACAGTCATAGGTAAATATATTTATTAGAGGTATGAAGAACCGGATGGGAATATCCTCATCCCCTATTGATAAGGTAGGATCTTCTGGCTAGGGCATCTTTTTCGATATTCCTAGATCCCGCGCCATTTGTCAGTCCCACGCAATGCGGGATTACAAGAGCAGGATCCCGCGGGAATTGCGGGAACAGAGAGAAACATTAACCCAACCAAGCCCGAGAGCTGTCGCTTTATGAATGAGGGTTCAATGTGAAAACACATCACATCATCACACTGCTATTATAAATTCGAAAGTTTATATGTGCATATTAAATGTGTATGTTTTAAATAACACTTTCTCCTCTTTCATCTGCCTAGTCTATTACCAACTATATTGGGGCTAAATAATAACACGAGTCGATCTTCAGGTTAAGCTGCGCTTGCCTAAATCGATCCGTGGATGGGTGACCACCTATTACGTACCGAGTTCCCCCTTGACTGGGAAAACACGTTAAACCGTTGGCCCCGGTTGTAATTTATATGTAGATATTGGACAGTCGTTACTGGTAGTCAGTGACTCGAAGTCTGACAACCAGTCTTACCAAGGGTTCCTTATTACCGAGTTACTGGGTTGTAGAGGTCAGATAGGCAGTGGCTTCATCTAAAATACTGGTATTCAGCTGCATCCGGTTAGACTAGAAGCCGACCACAACATAGTTGGGAAAAAGCTAGGCAGAAGATGAGTTGCTTGCTGTACTCGGTCCTCGCTAATGGCAGTGTCAGCGAAGAGAGCTGGTGTATTTAAATGAAACGTACTGGTAAAATTGATCATCGATATGGCCCAGTAGAGGCCGAAGGTCAGGCGGTTCTCGATCGTCTCACTGTCCAGCGGCTTGTGCTCCCAAAATGGAGAATGCGTGAAGTTCGTCACCAAGCAGTAACCAGCCCTGAACGACAAAGGTATGTTTTTGAAAAAGAAGTGTTATCAAAAAACCGCCCAGTGTGAGTCGGACTCACACTATAGAAAAACGCCGCAAAATCACGTTTCTTGGACGAGGACGTCCCCCTTTAATTTTGAAACTTATTTTTTTTTTGTTATTTGTTACAATACACACTCTGTGAAAATATCAAGTTTCTAGTCTACCTTATACGGATCAAGAGTTAAGCTGCATGTGACAGACGGACAGACAGCGGAGCCTCAGTAATAGGGTCCCGCTGGCACCCTTTGGGTACAGAACCATAAAAAACGAATGGCTTTATTAGGCGACATCTCTGTGCCACCCAAATACCATTATGATACGACACGTCCTTTATTTTCGATATTGCACGATAGACGGGTGGCAAAATGGAGATAGAGATAATACGTTCAGCCCTCGTTATAAGAATCTTCAACAAAAAACTTACATTTTATGTAACTTACAAATTACAAATTTATAGATACAATACTGTTTTTAGCATATGTAAACATTTATTAAACAGCATTTTATAATAGTAATATTTGTAATGTTTTTACTTGTAAAAATCTAACATAAGATCTAACAAAAAAAAAACTAACTTAACATATCTAATTGTAAGGTTTATTAAACAGCTTGTCATACAATTTTGCAAATATATCACTTATTTACAAAATTGTCGGACCGACTCGTACCTACATGATCCAGCATGATGGTGAATGTCGAACGGCACGATATTAATGACAGCCGAATATATGCGCTGGATCACGTTTGCGGTTCCAAAAATACTGTCGAATCTAGTGTATACCGAACCAGTGTGTACAGCATCTCGTACATGTTGGAATGGACATCGAGGCACAACCACTTCCCATCAACAGAACAGAATAGAATATTCTAAGAACACCATGCAAATATATCTATAAAAGAAAACATTTCACACAGCGTGACATAATAGTCGGTATCGCTAAAAGCGATCTTTTTAAGACAATCTTTGGATGAATTACAGGAAGAGGGTGAGCTAATGAATCTAGACCAGCGTCAACATTTTTTTCCGGTTGTACAGTGTCCTACAAAAGTGTACACAGCAAAAATTTGGCGCTGGGGTTCTAGAATCATGTGTTGAATTCATGGTAGACCTTTGTGCGTCGATGTCCCACCATGTGTAATGTGACAAGCATTCACCGGAAGCACATGAAGCCCTGCTGCATGGCAGCGACGAGATAGCAGGCGATGAGCAACAGCAGCGTGTAGGACAGGAACCGAATGGTGCGGTACTCGGCGCCTTCCTTCTCTTCGAAGCCTTTGAGCACCCGAAACAGCTGGCAGAACCGAGACACAACCAACAAAACTATATTTAAAAACCAGACTGCGGTAAAAAACTAAAGTTCGAAATTAATTTATATCATCAACTGAAAACAAATAAAAATGAATGTTTGTATGTTTATCCTGATTTTCTCTCTGCGTTCTTAGATCCGATTGTTATTAAACTTTGCTTGAAAACTACTGAATTAACATATCTATAGGACTCTTTTTATCCCGGAAGTATGATCCCGTGGGGCAGTTACCGTTACCGAACTTCACGCGAGCGAAGTCGCGGGCAACAGCTAGTATTAAGTAAAAGTTGGAAGCAGTCGAGACCCATTCCATTTTTATAATTCTACTAGCGACCCCCAACTGCTTCACCAACCTATGGAAGGTCATGTGCGTAGAGAAATGGATGAACGTGGACGAAGCGAAAGGATGGATTGATAGAATACTTTTTATAATTTTCACCATACATTATTTTTTCACGATTATGATGTTGGTTCCATGGAGAAAGTTGTTCGGTTTGATGCTCTAAATCACACCCTAAAATAGACCATACCCTTCTGACACACGCTGTCGATCGTATTTTAGCTAATTTTGTGAATTTATGTATGCTACCTTTGGCAGCCTGAGTAGCTTATTGATGCCTCCAAAGCGCCCGTCCCCAATGAACTCGAAGATCGGCAGCGTGGCCACCACGTCCAGCACGAACCAGTGGCTGCGCATCTGCTGGGACGACGTCTGCGTGAACGTTATCGGGACACCTGGTGACAGATAAATCATCATCTACCTAGCCTTTTTCTCAACTATGCACAGAATATCAGTACTTTATATGGAGCGACTGCCTCAGACAGAGTTACATTCGCATTAATAATGTCAGTAAGGGTACCTTCCTCAACGTTGGCCCCTGTAGACAGATACACGATGTGGTCCAGTATGTAGACCACGGTGACAGCCACGTCGAAGAACCTGAACCTCAAGGAACGATCTTTTTCGAACACCAGGTTGTATGGATGAACCTGCGGTAGACAAGTGTATTTAGAAGATCAGAATAGTTTTTTAAGAAGTCGAGCAAACTGTAAGGCTTGATTCACTCTTAAACGTCATCGGTGATATCGCCACCCAGTTTAACTGGATGCTGCCGAATACAAGTATTTTACATTGAGTGATTGTATCTTTGGTTTCCACTACCCAGTTTCTGGGTATTACGATATATAAGTGTGGTTGTCGTCAGACTTTCAATTGCCAGTAGCGATTGTCAAAGATCTACAAATTCTGCTGAACGTGCTTTCCGAAAAACGAAGGGGACTCGGTATGTACTGGATGGTCACCCCCCCACGGACTGACCTCGTCGACCTTACCTACCTTACGTAACCTATCATCATTTCATGTAGCTGTTTATTTAGCCAGGAACCCAACTAGGCAGTTAAATCATTTAGACTTTATATATTGTCCCCTCGCCTAAGGAAAAACATGCAAAATGACCAGGCATATAATACTCACGATACAGCAGATAAATATGAGGAAAGCTACAAAGGCGTTCCACGCCACCAGAAGTGAGGAGTTTGGCTGCAGGATGCAAGGAAACGAAGGCCTGAGACAGATCTCATCAGACAGGTCTGTCAGTGTGGTATCTGGACGCTGGGAAAAGGCAAAACAAAATGTAACTACGGTTGAAGAATTATAAGATAATATGAAGAAGCATGCAGAATAAATTCTTGTCATTAAACCAGAGATTTCAAAGTTTACAAAGAAAACATAAACCAGAACTGACTCATCTGATCTGATCAATCTGACTGGTTGCATATATGGACATTACCTGTTTGGTTTATAAGAATTAACCTAATATAGTGAGAATGTAGCACAGTCATAGTTCTGACCGCCGTGGATGTAGAATTTATGTGTTTCTCCTCCTCTAGCTCTACGCCTCCTTTAACCTCCGCGGTTCTTGTCTGGTTAATATCGTTGCAGGAACCAAGACAACCAATCGAAAATCCTAAAATAAAAAAACCAAAAAAAAAAAAAAAAAAAATAAAAAAATAAAAAAATCCCCAAATTCCTAATCCTTCAATCGTTTCTCCGGGACTCGTCCAGCTTCATTGCCTCTGCTTTTCTGGGGGTTGCCACGGTTGATCCCGGCTTACAGGAATTGTAGTGGTTGGGAAAAAAGTGGTGGATTTTTGAATAACAAAAGTTCCTACCTTCGTAACCTACGGACAGATGGACCTTACAGTCAAATAAGGTACGAATTTTTGTTCAGATCACATGGATCTGATGGTACCATGCAGTGAAGGTAACCAAATACCTATTGTTCAGGGCCATAACACTAACACTAACTGTGGCAGTGGGCAGGGCACATTGCTCGCAGAACGGATGGCCGATGGGGCCGAAAAGTTCTGGAGTGGCGACCGCGAACCGGAAGACGCTGCGTTGGAAGGCCTCCCACTAGGTGGACCGATGACCTGGTGAAGGCTGCAGGGATCCGCTGGATGCGAGTCGCACGGGACCGCTCAATGTGGCGACACTTGGGGGAGGCCTATGTCCAGCAGTGGACGTCTTTCGGCTGAAATGATGATGATGATGATGATGATAACACTAACATTCCTCATGATGTAGCAGCCAGCAATCTCCAGAAAGATGTCGGAACTGGCCAGCAGCCGGATTCCGTTCTCATCCTTCATTCCCTTCAGTGACATCAGGTTACGGTTGAACTGCAAGATGCTGCTCTTGCGACTGGCGATAATAGCATGCTATTAGTTGGAGATTGCTTAAAAGGTATTTTTTACAAGGCAGATTCTAGTTAGTGATGTTCTTTATGGAGCCTACACCTCAGCCGATTGTCAGTCGACCACGTAGAAAACTTGCCAACATGCGGATTTAGTGTGTAGGCTCCACTAGAAAGGTTAGGTGCGTAGTATTGGGCTGCGGGACTGTTCGAAAGAGATACCGCGGCCCTGGAACACAAAAGGCAAGAAGGAACATGAATGGGTTTTGGTCAGTACAAGTCTGACACTCCCTTCCGCTCCGCCCGATTTCTCATTCTAAAAAAATGGGATCCAACCTAAGTTCGGTTACTTTCGTCCACGCCAGAAACTGTTCAAACCACCGATATAGTGATGTGACTAGAAACATTGTTACGTGCAGAGGGCTACCTTCACACCCGCGCGGGATGTAACACTTCATATCGCTACAATCGTCGGGTTCGGTTGTTCGCAAGTTCGCATCGCTGTCTTAGCTAAGCTCTGACTGTTCGCAATGTGAACGAAAGCATGAAAAGAGGCGGCAGGTACATGAGCGAAGTTAAACGAACTTAGATTCACAGTGTGGCCTGCGCTTAGACGTGGCCGAAGTAATGTAAGGATCGTAGCAGGTAGCGTTTTGTACTTTTCTTTATAAGTAGTTTATAAGATGAATTGATTAATACAGATAGAATACTCACACGCTCAGATCTGGTATCTTCATACTGTAATGCCTCTTCACCTTTTCAAAGTGGTCCTGCAACATCAAGTCGCATATTACGTATTTATTATTCTTGTAAAGATACGTTTTTGATCATCTACAAATAAATTAATGTATATTTTCTAACAAAAAAAAAAAATAGACTTGGATGTCGGAAATATCTCATGGAACGTGTTGCTAGGATAAAAGTGTTATAATGTCCTGAGCTAGATCGTAGAATACCCTTATGCTTAATTTTATCAATAAAGGGTAACAGTTCCGGGTTTATAATATTAATATAGATTTCTGTTGATGCGTTTCAGAGTAAAATTTTGGCCTTTTTCATATACCAGAAACCTTACATAAGCCTAATATGTCCAGCTTTGAACATCTTTTCCCTCACGATGATTCAAAAGGTACTGAACTGTGAAGGAAGCCAGGATAGGTCCTCTATGATCCTGCGAGACGGAGTGCTTGTGGACCTCCCGCCAGAGTTCGGATGCGGCCAGCACATGCGCCGTGCAGAAGGTGGCGGCGCGCACGGCCAGGTGCGCCGTGCTCAGCGCATGCGACACGGCGCCGCCGCACGGAGACAGCACGGTGCCGCGTGTAAGGCGCAATATAGCTGTGTTGTCGTCCTCTGCTGTCAGCATCTAGAAAAGCTGTGATATGTAATATCACGGTTATTTTTTCGCGATGACATTGTTGGGCCCTTGGACAATGTTGTTCACACTCTGCCCAGCCCTATAATTGAACAGAACCCCTCACTTAGCAGTTAGTTACTTTTAAAGGTTGCAGTAGAGCATTTTCGCCTCGTTCTTGTTTGTGGGATTTTTTTTGGTTATTGTTTCAGTTTCAGAGTCCAATGAATATTATTCTTTTGTTTTTCTTCTAGTTGCACCTATGACCTATGCCTACGAGGTATTAATTTGTTTAAAATTGAGGAAGTAAAATAAAGATAGAGTCTTGTAAGTTACTTCAACATCGCCATAAGTGATGTAAATGATCTTGCACTTCTTGGAGCCTCGTTTAATGATGGCGTCTCCAGGGATGTAGTGGATGGTCTTCATCTTCTTAGCCAGCTCCGAAAGCATCTGAACTGATAGGTCTCGGAGAATTCGTGCCTGGAATCGGGTGAAATGGATTTTTTTCAATAAAACATAGCGTAATATCAGAATGAATTTTTATTATTACAGTGTGGAATCACCAACCGTGGCGAAAGGCAGGAAATAGAGAAACCATTACTTCTTTATTTCCTGCCATTTGCCACGGTTTTTAATAGGAGAGGAACCTACCTGAGTTAGGCCAGGCTTTACTGTCCGTCCTGGAGCTGTATTCGGGAGGCGCTGTGCTAACACAGGGTGCCCCCGTACCTCCGTCGCATCGTTGGGGCTTATTTGGCAGAAAGGTGTGTCACCTACAGGGGACGCGATGGCGGAGGCCGGCGCAACATGTCGTGCGGTGTTCCACAGGGTTCAGTCGTGGGCCCACCCCTGTGGAACATCGGGTACGACTGGGTGCTGAGAGGCGAGCTCCAACCGGGTGTGGCCCTGGTGTGTTACGCCGACGACACGCTGGTCACGGCCCGGGGGAGCTCGTACAGGGAGGCAGCGTTGCTAGCGACGGTTGCGGTCTCGCAGGTTGTGAGCCGCATACGGCGCCTGGGCCTGGAGGTGGCCCTCAACAAGTCGGAGGCCATGGTCTTTCATGGCCCCCGGCAGGCGCCGCCGCCGGGATCACATATTGTGGTCGGGGGTACCCAAATTGCTGTCGAGTCCACCATGAAGTACCTAGGATTGGTGCTCGACAGCCGTTGGGACTTTGGCCCCCACTTCCGGCGGCTGGTGCCCAAGTTGATGGGCGCGGCGGGCGCGCTCGCAACGCTGCTTCCCAATCTGGGGGGCCCGAGCACCGCCTGTAGGAGATTGTACCTAGGGGTCCTGCGATCCATGGCCCTGTACGGGGCCCCGGTGTGGGCCACTGACCTGACGGCTGGAAGCATCGCGATACTGCGAAAACCGCAGAGGGCGATGGCCGTCAGGTCTATCAGGGGGTATCGCACAATCTCCTACGAGGCGGCTTGTGCACTGGCCGGGTCGCCACCCTGGGACCTAGAGGCGAGGGTCCTCGCGTCGCTGTACCGGTGGCGCGAGGAGGCGCGGACGCGGGGCGGTGAGCCGATGCAGCGAGAGATTGATCTGCGTCGGTCCCAGCTCCGCGAGGTCCTGGTGGCGGAATGGCGGAACAGGCTTTTGCGCCCTACCGCCGGTCTCGCTACCATTGAGGCGATCCGACCGGTGCTCGAGGAATGGCTCGAGCGGAGGCACGGCTCCCTGTCGTTTCGGGCGACGCAGGTTTTCTCGGGGCATGGTTGCTTCGGGAAGTACCTGTGTCGCATAAACAGGGAGCCGGACGCCCGGTGTCATCACTGCGTCCACTGCTTGGAGGACACGGCGCGGCATACGCTGGCAGAGTGTGCCGCATGGGAGGAGCCGCGCCGTGCCCTCATAACAGAAGTCGGAACCGACCTGTCGCTGCCGGCCGTCGCTCGTTCGATGGTCGGGAGCGCGGAGTCGTGGGATGCGGTGATCTCCTTCTGTGAAACCGTCATCTCACAGAAGGAGGCTGCGGAAAGGATGAGGGAGGCCGAGACCACTCTTCCGACCCGCAGCAGACGTACCGGGCGTCGGCGGAGGGCGGACAATGCCCTCTTCCAGCCCCCCTAAACGGGTGCAGAGGGACGGCGGACTTGGGGACGACCGCCGTCTCTTCATATAACTGAACCCGAGGCGGTGGCGCGTAGTGTTCCACGCGCGCCCCTATTGGAAGTCGCGGGGGGTGTACACCTCACTCCCCCCGCGGAACTGAGGAGGCCCGCAGAAGCGGGCCGGCACTAGCCGGGGATCGTGGAAGGCGCACTAGTTCCCATGATCCCCGGTGCAAGTGTGCGAGGGAACACCGGTGTGGTTTTAGTCAGTACGAGTCTGACAGACCCCTCCGCTCTCCCCAGGGCGGAGAACATCCATAGAGGATTTCCACACCGAGAACAAAAAAAAAAAAAAAAAAAGGCTTTACTGTCCGTGGTGCAGAAGAACAACGAGCTCGCACAGCGGGATACAAAAAGCAACTTAAAATTTTGAATGTTCGTGATTATGCTCTTACTTTCTGAGTAGCTTCGAAGTAGATATCCAGGTAGATGGCAGCGGGCAGCGTCGGGGGGAAGGTGGGCAGCAGGTACGTCTCGGACACCCCTTGCTGCCTATGCCAGTACATCTTGTAGAAAGTCCTCACCTTCGCGCGGAGATTCGCGGGCACGTGCGTGTCAGACTGAAGTACAAAGCAGAAAGAAAATGATCATCATCCTAATTGGCAGCCTCGTTTCACCCACTGCTAAGAATAGGCCTACTTCCTTTCGCGCCATGCATCCCTGGTCTGCGCGAGTCTCAACCAGGTCTTACCGGCGATCTTCTGAAAGTCATTCACCCTGGCTGTTGGTCTGCCAACAGTTCTTCAACTGCCTCTCGGTAACCATACAGAGAGGGTTCTATCTACCAGCCATCACCACATCTTGCCAAGTGCTGCTAAGCGCAATCTGACATCCTAGACTTTAGTCCTACGACGGATTTCTGATTTAAAGAAAAGGACAGCTGTCTCAATTTGGGTACAGCAACAAAGCAGTGACGTCGTAATAGTATAATTAGCTTCATGCTTTCACTGCTAAGACACGCATGGTCCTCTCAGAGTGGGCCGCGAGCCCAGTCTGGGTTGGAGCATGTCGCATGTCTTCCATTTTTTGGTTCATCACAGTTTCCTAATGTTCGTTCACCATTTAACAAAGTAGAGCCGTAGTATAGCGACTGAAAAATTTTGGTAGGCAGGCATACAGTTGGTCCCAAATAAACAAAATGGCGACATTCGTTTTACCTATGGCCAAACTCCATACAGTACAGCACTATACCCCGGTGTCCTCACCATTTCCTTCATCATGAGCCTGTATCTCGAGCGGAAGGTTTCCTCGGGCGACATGTACAGGCTAATGATGAGGGACAGCGACGCTACAGCCGCGCCCGTCACCATCAGGCACCCGGTGATCATGATGAGAACGGACACTGTACGTTCTATATCGTTGTCAGGGTACACGGAGGGGCTGGAAAACAAGTAATAGATGAAGGAATGTAAGAAAGTGGTAACGCGATAGGTACGGAGACTGTCTGTAAAGGAAAGTAGGTATAACAGTCTTTTCACAGTAATGAATCTCTAGTAATAATCTAATAGCAGCGCTATTGTCACGAAAATTTACTGCTGTAAAAGATTTTAACCTTTACTTACAATACAAACAAAGCAACATTAACATATTTTTAAAAGGTACCTAACTATTACATATCATGATATCACGTCTGTAATCCCAGAACGAAGGTTTAGGCAGAGGTGTACGCTGCATGTATACATTTCATTGATCGTGACTGTACTACACCGGAGGCGAGCGTATTCCAGTAACCGGGCACAATTACAGACTCCAGGCTGCTACAGAGAAATTCCTGATGAAAGAACAAAATAACGCTTCGTACGACCTGGGAATCGAACCCACGACACATGGGCATTTGTTACTGAAGTTCTCGGCTCATAGCACAATTTAAGGCGCAATTCCATTAGGCAAGTCTTGCTTGCAGGTATGCCGTTACATTCGTGAAAAAGTTGCTTGCATTGGAATCAAGAGTGTGCAAATTGCATGCAGGTTTTACTTGCATACGAGTGGAGATGTTCCACAATGGAGTAGGACACGTCACTCGTTCGTAATTCGAAACTTGCATGCATGCCATTTGCACACTCTTGATTCGTTCGTAATTCGAAACGTGCATGCCATTTGCACACTCTTGATTCGTTCGTAATTCGAAACGTGCATGCCATTTGCACACTCTTGATTCGTTCGTAATTCGAAACATGCATGCCATTTGCACACTCTTGATTCGTTCGTAATTCGAAACATGCATGCCATTTGCACACTCTTGATTCGTTCGTAATTCGAAAGTTTGCGCGTTCAATTCCCACGTCACTTGAATAAAAAATGTACAAGTTGAAACTACTTCATACATGTTGTAGTTTGTATGCAGATTTGTTCAAGTTGTATGCAATTTGCAACTTGCGTACAAGTAACTCGCCTAATGGAATCGCGGCTTTAATTCCTCGGCTGCAATCACAAAGTTTCCCCGCTTGTATCAAAATATACTATTTTCCATTTGATAGCCCAATTCTTGAGGAAGGTTATGGAATACTTATCATCACGCTACCACCCTGAAGGGCCCAGCGGCGGCGGCGGGTGTAACCACGGTGGGGCACAGCTAGTTAGTTTATTTACAATTAACAATAATACTTACCCCATAGGTATAAACATCTTAGAAATAATGTAGAACGCGGAGAGGAATTCCCCGACTGGATTCGATGGATCGCTCCTTTTGAACTGCTCTAGTGCATCTTCCGAAAGGTAAAGCGGTATATAGTACGTAGGCTTTATCTGAACAAAATAAAAATGCTTAAGTATTCCTTGGCAGCATTAGAAAGCCTTTTCAAATAGGCATGCTGTATCAAACTGCTCTACTTCTGATTATGTTATGTAACTATTATAATAATGATTCGGAGAAAACGAAACGGCCTGGACATAGAAAAACGGGCATTATACAAAAATCTTGACAGAAAACTATGAAATAAATAAACGAACACGTTATTAAGATCAGTGGTTCTGAAGTTATGAGCCCACTAACGGACAGACAAACAAAGCATTTAAAAGAGCGAATTTCACCACTAAAACTGAATGCTATCACTACATTTGAGCCCTTCAAGAGCTGTCAGCGTCCTCATTCGTGATGTTCACTCTGAGTACGGTAATAATTACTGGGAATGATAATGACATGTTCTGTATGGTGTCCGGACGTAAAGAATAGCACCATCCCATATCTTCCCGTGGGTGTCGTAAGAGGCGACTAAGGGACTTACCAGAGAATGGGCAGCAGCGTTCTCTGTGTTTTATAACAACCATACTGCGATCGCCAACCCGCCTGCCAAGCGTGGCGATTATGGCAAAACCCCCCTTCTTGGGGGAGGCCTATGTCCAGCAGTGGACGTCTTTCGGCTGAAATGATGATAATGACATAAGTACAAACCTTATCGATACGTTGCCAAACAAAAGCGCACGTGATTTTCAACACTGTGAACATGTAGCAGTGTTTCAAAGCAGTCCCCAGTACACTGGCCTTCAGATTATAGTTGTTCAAAGACCCTGGAATCATGTGTGCACTTTAAAAACTCTCTGCAAGAAAAAACCGACTAAACACTAAAAGGGTCTAAAATAACTTGAGTTTCGGAAGTCGGTAACTTTGTTTGTTTCATTGACTTCTTTGCCACCGACTTTCAGTCTAATCGGATGCGGCTGAATACCAGTGTTCTACATGGAGCTACTGCCTATCTGAACTCCACAACCCAGTTAGTACTGGGTAATTTTGGTAAGACTTTGGTAAGACTGGTTGTCGGACTTTGGGCCACTGACTACCTGACGACTGTCCAAGATCTACAAATTTCAGCCACATAAATATCCTCACATCACGTATATCCCTTCACATAAAAAAACATAATCAAATCGGTTTAGAAATGACGGAGTTATAAGATATCAAACATAAAAAACAAAATACAACCGAATTGAGAACCTTCTCCTTTTTGAAGAAAGTCGGTTAAAATTGAATACGTTCTTCCGAATGGTACCGAACTGTAACCGCCCTTACGGTTACAGTTTAGCGTATTTTTGGAAGCGCGTGTTAGGGTTGAACCTCATCTGTTAGCACGGAATTGTACTTTTCCACGCTCCTATTCTTTTGTGTCGCTCAGAACCGACATTTGCTAAAGCAGAAACAGGGGGTTACTATGACGTTTTAAAGCAAGAGTAAGTATGGGAAAGGGATGGCGCTAGACGACCTGTATAGCTCTGTCTCTTTGCCACACTGGAATTACCCCTGCTTTAAGACGTCATAGTAGCCCCCCCAGAGCAGGAATGCTATCGCACGCGACAGCCTCGACGATGCGATCGGCAGCACATTCTGCTGCTCGTTCTAGCAAATGAAGGTTCGGAATCCATATTGCTATTAGCTTAACTCGGTTCGAGCGAACACGCCGGAATAAGCACGTGTTAGCGCGTTCGGTTTTTTGAAGCGTAAATAACGCTAGAAACCGCTCTAACCGTCACCCAACCAAGGCAACGTCAGCCAATCGCAATAACAAGTCGACTGTTTTCTTTCTACGTCTATTTAAAGTTTACTGCAGCTGTTAAAAAACGCAGTTTTAGTGTTGCCAGTTTACAAAAGATGATGTTTATTATATACCTACTTTGTAAGTGTATCTTGAACATGGCTGACATCGGTGAAAGAAAATCATCGTGAGGAAACCTGAACCGAATATCTTACTACTAATACATATACAAACGCGAAAGTTTGTGAGGGTCGATGGATGTTTGTTACTCTTTCACGTAAAAACTACTGAACGGATTTTGATGAAATTTTGCACAAATGTAGTTTATAACTAACTTTTTATCCTGGTAGTACGATCCCATGGGTCCATTACCAAATTCCACAAAGGCGAAGCCGCGGGCAACTGGTTGATAATTTGACGTAAGTCTGATATCGCTAATCCGGTTTGAGCAAGATTTGTGATCAATGGCTTCTCTTTATGCGAAGTGATCTTTGCCGTGGTACAGTAATTGGCTGTTATTATTAAGAAAAAATTATGGAACTTACAAAGATATCTGAAAGGCCGATGGAACCGCGCGTAGTAGACAAAGAGCTTGAAGTTCGGGTGGTTACTGTCAGCGTAGTGAGAGAATGTGGCGATGTCCACGAGGAAACCAACTGGAAACATGGAAAATAAGAAAACTAGATACGAGAACTTATTGCACACCAAAAATGTAACAACTTCCTGCTATATTATTCGATGTAAATATTTCTAGATCTACTAAAAAATCGATACGATCTTCATTCTACCGAACGTCCTCCACGTTCGCTGCTGGACTTACGTCCTCTTCACCATCTACATCAAATTGTCTGACCTGGGAATTGAACCAGGACCACATGTTCAGTAGTAGTGCTTGCGACCACTAGACCAACGAGGTAGTCCGAGATAGGCCTTAATAAACTAACGGACAAAAATTATACTAACGGAAAACCCAGCTGGTGATACGAGTGTACTCCATTTGAGTGATATAGAAGTATCCAATCGCGAACATATGGATGGCGTAGGAGATGTTGTACACAGAGTCGATGATATTGTAGTAGAAGCCTTCGAACCGCGCGAGAGTACCCGCGACCCCCAGCAGGACGCAAGCGCAGATGTACCAGTTCCACAGGTGGTCGTCGGGCAGGTTGCGCAACAACTCGACGGTGCCCTGCCAGGTCCACCATGGCGGATAGGCCGTCTACAAACAACAATAACGATATCATTACCACTAGAAACGGGATATTTACCATATTTACTGATCCACCATGTTTACAATCAGTAAACACGGTAAATATCCCGTTTCTAGTGTTAATGATAATGTTAGTGACCATGATAGTTTAAAAACTTATAACAATATCGATGATTTTTGAGGTACAGAATGCGTGGTTTCGTGAAGGGTCCGTTTACACCTTGTAGCAGGTGTCAGGTTAAAGTTCCTATACCTCGGTCTGCCGTATGAAGAACTGGAACTCCAGCTCCCTGTGCTGGCTGATGCTCACGCGGCTCAAGTGGCTGCTGTGACTCGCGTTACGGCTGCTCCCTCGGCTGCTTGCCTGGCTGCTCGCCTGGCTGCTTGCCCGCCTGCTCTCCCGGTTGCTCGCCCGGCTGCCCATCTGATTTCCTGCTGGCTGTTTCCGCCAGAAGTTCAAGTCAATTCAGAATGATCTTTATGGCCATTATAATAAGGTTGCTGTCGGGATTGGAGTGGCTGTGAAGGAACTGTAGCCTGTAACTTCATGATTATTGTTTGTCTTTGTGCGATTCAAAAGTGCATATAACTGGTTAATTTCAAAATGCTTAGCTTTGTAGTTTCACCGGCTGCTCGGCTCCTATTATCAGGGTCATAGCGTGATGCCTATAATCTGCGTCAAAAAATAGGCTGTACGAGTAAATACAAGAGAATCCGACAGTACAAGTAGATACTCCGCCGCGCCGGTGAGGAAGCGCCTGTAGATGTAGAACCCGTGTCAGAAAAAGAGATACATTATTCATCGTTGGTTGCCGACTGTTCACACTGCCACGAGAACTCGCTCCACTAGTAGTGCTGCACACTAACAAACAGGTCGGTCCCAGTTGCTAGCTTAACTCGCTATTGGCTTCTTCGCCGGTGGGACACGTGCTCAATCATTCGTTTCTAAAGCTCTGGCCACACCGCTAGTTAGCGAGCGAGCGAGTGACCCGGGCGATGCTCTTTTCATACTTCGTTTCGGCTCTTTCGTCGTTCTCTGTGTGAGCTCGCTCGCTAGCTGGCGGCGCGGCTACGCTAAGTGCCGTACCTGTACTTAATGGGAGTGAAATTTGTCCATAAAAAAAAATTGTCAATATAATTTGAATTGTTACCTTTACACAACTTCACTTACTTGCAATTTTGCTGGAACTGGTAAGCTCGGGTCCAGTCACCCTGCACTAATCTGTAGTCGAAATCAATAAAGGTATCTAGAGATTTTCACATTATATAATTCCACTCGATTCCACTATATAGATGATCAAATTTTTTTCCACTTCTGGAATGTGTCAACATGACAAAGAACACAGATTAAAGAGTAGAAATACTTAAATATACCAATAGACACAGATGTAGACATTGTCATCGTATCTTTGGTGTTTTTTTAATACTCAACTCAACCTAAAGAGGTGAGTATTAAAAAAACGCCAAAGATACGTTCTCCTTCTTTCTTCAAAAGCAAAGGCTTTTGAAGAAAGAAGGAGTAGAGGAAGAAGGAGTTCTGGTCTGACCTCTTCAAAAGCCTTTGCTTTTGAAGAGGTCAGAATTAGATAGAAGAGGTGAAAGTGATGACTGTGGTGCAGGTGATGCGACTCCCAACTACCGACACGCGTTTTGCAACTTATTTACAAAAAAAAGAAATTCTTCTTCTTAGCGTGTCGATGGCAATCTAAATTGTGTCAGACCAGAACTGAGCTACTATTTTGGCGCTTTCGGTAGCATCCATCAGTTCCTGTAGTAAACGAACAACAGGACAAGCAGGACACGCACGATATTAAGTGCCCCATCGTTTATAGAGCAGCACCACATTTACACTCTAGGGCAGAGTCATTAATGAATCTCCACCTGAACAGGTTTTCCTTGCAGCGACCAACCTGGGTCCGGAGTCTATTTAAAGAATTCCAGGTTAGCCATTACAACTCATGTCCAGGTGGGAGATTTTTAGCAGGTGGAACGAATGGGATAGGTAAGGACGCACTACCTCGCCACAGCTTTAGTCTTTCCGTAGACCGGTCGCCAGTTAGTGGAGTGACATAGTTCAGAAAGCTGTTTCGGCTTTTCAGCCTTTGCGACACGAGGGTATTTAGATGTAAAGGGTTGCGTGTCTGAAACCATTTTGGCTCTTTCGCTAGAGCTTGCCACTGTTCTGCGAACTTCTGGTGGCGTTATTCCTGCCAGTGGGTACAGCATCTGTACTGGGCTCGGTTTACGGCAACCAGTGATGACGTTTCATTCAGAGTTGTATCTACTAACTTTGCATGGGCTGAACGGTTCCACACGGGGCACGCATATTCGCCCGCTGAAAAAGAGCGTCAGCGCAGTAGTCTGTAATGCTTCTAATTTATAGAAAACAATGTTAATCAAAGTATATTTTAACAATACCTATAACATACATCTGTAATTTGTCGCTCACAACCGGTATATTTCCGAAGATCTATAAGAAGTCAAGGGTTCACCCGATACATAAGAGTGGTGACAGAGACTGTGTCAATAATTATAGGCCAATTTCAATTCTCCCTACCCTATCAAAAATTTTAGAGCGCATCATTAACAAAAGGCTTGTTAACTACTTGGAAAATAAAAATCTTCTCTCACAAGCACAATTTGGTTTCAGAGCCAAGAGATCCACCGCCGACGCTGTGTCAGAACTAACAAATTATATAGTTAACAACATAGATTCGAAGAGGAAAACCATTGGAATATTTTTAGACTTAGCAAAGGCCTTTGACACCGTCTCTGTCCCTATTCTGTTAACTAAACTCGAAAGCCTAGGTATCCGGGGTCTTCAACTAAAACTTTTTAAAGATTACCTTACCGACAGAACACAATGTGTTAAAATAGGTAACATAACTAGTGAAGAGGTCCCAGTGACTTTTGGAGTTCCACAGGGCAGTATTCTTGGACCGACGCTTTTCCTAGTCTATATAAATGATATATGTCAGTTAAAGTTTCCAGACTCGAAAATTGTTGCGTTTGCTGATGATACGGCTTTACTGTTCACTGGTAACTCCTGGCATGAAGTTTTTGCCAAAGCTCAGATAGGCATGAACACTGTGATCAGATGGTTAAATAAGAATTTACTTACATTAAATGTAGAAAAAACGACCTTCATCACGTTTTCCATCCAAACTAATGACAAACCGGATTCCTCTTTGAGTATTGTCTCCCATTCGTGCCCAAATGCAAATGACACAAATTGTAAGTGTCCTAATCTTAAAAAAACTGAATCTACGAAGTACTTAGGAGTAATTATTGACAGAAATCTTAAATTTCATGATCATATTAATCTCCTATCAGCGAGAGTGCGTAGACTTATAGTAATATTTAAAGCCTTAAGAAACACTGCACCAAAATCTGTTTTAAAATCGGTCTACTATGCTCTCTGTCAGTCTCAGCTTGAATACTGTATCGCCACGTGGGGTGGCACATGTAAAACTCATATCTTAAAAGTTGAGAGAGCACAAAGAGCACTCCTAAAGGTTAGTTTGTTTCTACCTTTTTATCACCCAACTACTGATCTCTACTCGAAATGGGAGGTACTTACTGTGAGGCAGCTATTCATCTTGAGAACGGTTATGAAACAACATGCTCTAACAACCTTTGAACCACAAAAAATCATAGACAAACGTCGCAAACATGCAGTCTGTTCTTCATCGTCATTCAAAACTATGTTTGCACGTCGGTTTTTCTGCTACCAGGGTTCAAATCTATACAATAAGGTAAATCGAATCTTAATGCTATATCCCTTGCCAAAAACCAAATGTAAGTCTTTGGTTTCGGACTGGTTAAAAAATTTGGATTATAATTTTACAGAAAGTCTACTTCAGTCAAATTAAATTAGTACGAAATAAGTTTATAACTTGCACCAAAACCTTCTCACGTACACATCGGCACACTTCACCTGACACTCAACACCACGCACTAACATTATACAATCTCGTAGACACACACATACACAGGCGCTCTGATTAACTTTTTGTTTATAGCTTCTTTTTAACTTCTACCCCCAAAATTATAATAAGTTTTAGTCTTAAATCTATCTTGTAATATAATATTTTTTAAGTAAAACTTCTGTTCTTCCGTGGGGTGGGGACCTAGTGATTTGTAATACAGGCATTTTACGCCTAACTCAAACACCAGCTCCTCACATTACTATAAAAGACAATTAATATGTGAAACCTAGAATAAGCTTGTCATTGTGAGGAGAAATAAAGAACTTATTATTATATATTATTTAAAAAGTACCTATTCTAAAATAAAAGAACTAGAGCTCTTCCAAACATTAAAATCTTAGTTCCTGAGCCTAATTGGCTGTGGAGCAGGACTAGCATTGAGCCAAGCTAACTAAAAGCTTATTTATGCCATCCGCTGAAGTGCTGTAGAAATACGAAACACTTTAGAAGCCAGTGCCACTTTTCTAGGCCCACAGGAGACCATATTAACAAAAGAGTTTAAAATTACCTACGTGGGTTTAATTCAAATTCGCGCCCTATGTTTTCAGGAGGATTATTAAAGTAAATTATACTTAATCTACTTTACGGTGTCGGTGGTTTTGGTTCGTGCTAAGACGACTGTCCCACTGACGAGACTGTACCTCTGCCTAGGGATTACAGGCATGCTGTATTAGCAAAATACATGGTTCTAACGTTTTTTTTTTTACATTAATCACCTCCACGACCCCCATACTATTTAATCCATCCATCAGCACAATGTTTTGAGTCCTACCGTAAAGAGTGATTTTTCACCCCGAAAAAAAAAGTAGTTTCGCAGCAATCATTTTTGTGTAGAGTTACTTGCGTTTGATATGTATGCACGGTTGTCGGCTTCGTGAAGGGTCCGTTTACACCCTGCATAATATATATTTGTAATCAAGTTCTTGAAAACGGCTCTAAAGATTTCGATGAAAGTCGCAAAATACGGGTTTACTGGGGCGAAAAATCGATCTAGTCTCATATCTGAGCAGATTTACAAAATCAAACAAAATTAATTGAGTACATTCATTTATTTTTCATTATTTACATCTAAAAAAAGTACACTTAACAATATCACAATTAAAACTCTTATTGATACAAAATATAACATTTATTTCTGCAACTAAACATTATAATTTACTAGTTCTTTGAAATTACACTACCGGTCTCCGGAATCATTGGAGTCTGCCTTTTGTAGACCTTTCAGAAGCCCGAATGTCTGACAACCAGTCTTACCAAGGGGTATCGTATTACCCAGTAATAACTGGGGTATGGAGGTCAGGTAGGCAGTCGCTCCATGTAATATACTGGTATTCAGCTGCACCCGGTTAGACTGGAAGCTGACCCCGACTTGGAAAAAGGCGGGCAAATGATGAGAAAAGGCGTTTGGAATGCTGTTGATTTGGTGAGTTCTGGTTCCCTAGTTGTGATCCTCAGTTGGCCTTGACCTTCGCGCTCTGGAGGTACTCCTGTCGAAATTGTTCGTTGAGCTGCATGCCGATCTTAGTCCTGATCCATTCTGGAGCCACTTTGATGAAGAAGTACTGAAAAACAGAATACAGGTGAATTTAAAGATGATTTCGTTGGTACAGTGGTCGCAAGCGCTACTTCTAAGTACGAGGTCTAGGGTTCGATTACCAGTTCGGGCATCCTGTTTTGAGAATGAATTTGAAAGTTTGTAAGTTTCTTTGTAGGGGATATCTTTGGAACTACTGCTCCGATTCCAAAAAAATACTTCACTAATGTGAAGCTACATTAGTGAAAGCGCATCATAGGCTATGCGTGGGATTATTTCGGACAATATCGCGAGCAAAGCCTCTTGTAAAAGCTATAGTTGTAGTATAAAATGACATATACCTGTATCCCATGCAACCAGTATCCAGTAGTATTGTGCTGCCTGCCAAGCGTGCTCACCGCGTGCCGAGCAAACGTGGCAGCATCAGGGACCATCATGTTGCCGTCCAACAGCTGCTGGGAGAACGCGTTCATCTTGGTGGAGACGAACAGGGGAGCCAAGTGCTGGATGTAGATACCTTTGGGAGCGTACTCCTCCCGGATGGCGAAGGTGAAGCTGCGGACGTACGCCTGAAAGATAACATAGGTGATTCGTTAAAGGAATTGTTCTTATAAACGTTTATAACACGCTCATGGTACGGTGTAGTGGGTCTCCTTATTGGTAAAACTCACGCGGTCGCGGTTTCGACCTCAAGAACAACGGAGTGGTTAAAGAACATACCTTAGTAGCAGCGTAGACCGTCATCAGCGGCAGAGGCTGCAGCTCCGAGCCCGAGGACACGTTGACGAGCGCCCCCCTCCCGCGCGCCACCATGTGCGGCAGCACCATCCGGCTCATCATCGTCACGGCGCCCACGTTCACGTTGATCAGCTCCCACACCTTCGGCGAGCTGGTCTCGCACAGCGGCATCGGGTAGTCGTACTGAGTGCCCACGTTGTTGACTGGAAATAATAAAATGCATTCAGAAATGGTGGTGTATGAGCATCTAAGTTTCAGTGGATAGCTCTGTTCACTTCAGATACATGGATAATGGGTAGATATGGACACAATTTTCTACATAGCGGTAACGAATTTCACCAAAAGACTTGATTGTGATCAGCACGTCTAAACTGCGTTCAAGAAGTGACACTGACAGCGGTTGAACGCGGTTTACAAGCACTGATCGCGTTCAGATATGTTTGGAATCGACCTGATAAGTTAGAATGAAACCTCATGTTTTGATTAATAATAAAATACTTAGGGTGAAACATCGTGGTCCTGAACACTAATACATCGCCTACAGCTCGTTTTCACCCAATGCTAGCCATAGGCTTCTATTTTGTTCAGCTAATTCCCATTTTCCAGCCATTGCTAGTATCATTCAGGTTCTACCCGCGATGGCAACAAAGTCATCCACCCATCTCGCCGCCAACCGTGAAATGAGAAGATTGTTTAAGGCGCCTTGATATTCAACATTTTCAGCATATTGAGTTGAACATTCAGAATCCAACAGAGCGAATCAAAGCGCGTCGAGAAGCGCACTGCTGTATTTTCAACTCTCAGTGCTAAGCAGTGCGTTGAAAATACAATGTGGACAAAGACCTGATGTAACTTTAGTAGGTACCCACCTAGTATTCCAACAGGTATGTCTTTGAGCTCTTCCTCGATGTGCGAGTACACTTCAGCTCCCCTGCTGAAGTCTGCCGCTATAACCTTGGTCTTCACGCTGTGCACCTTCTCTGCAAAATAAAATATTGACAGAGTTAACGACTGTAGATACAGTCTGCCTGATAACTGTCATCAGAGACAACCAAAATATTTATATACGATTTTAAACTCTCATGGTCACTATCATTCTTATTTAGACTAGAAACGGGATATTAAACAGTAAACATGGTAAATATCCCGTTTCTAGTCTAAATAAGAATATATATACATATATAACAACAATCAAGCGCCACTACCGAGCATGAGGTCCTTGGTTCGATTCCCAGGTTGGGCATTGTGTTATTGGGTTTTTCCAGGTATTTTTCAGTAGCAGCCACGGGACATGGGACTAAATTATAACTGGTGAAATGTCCATGATACACCTCTGCCTAACCCTTCATGGAAATACAGACGTGATGTTATGCAAGAAAAAATGAAACGAACTCCACAATAGGAAAAAATCAAGATGAATGTGTTAATGTTTCGAAACAATGGTTTTTGTACCCATTTGGTCAACAACGCTGAGTCCAACATAACAATGCATCACAAGTTTAGAAGTATTCGAAGGCATGTGACGTCAACCAACCTTCTGGACCTTCAAGGTGCATTGCAGCCCACTATGTGAGGGGTCACCGAGAGTAGGTGTATGATCCACAAGTGGGAATATTTTAGATTTATTGATTATGCAATGCGAAAACCACATATCATAATCATCATATGACTAGCCTTTTCCCAACTATGTTGAGGTCGGCCTCCAGTCTAACCAAATGCAGCTGATAATCAGTATATTACATGGAGCGTGTAGGTACGGCGAAAGCGTGTGTGATAATGTATGGATGCATGCTTGTTACACTTTCACGCAAAAACTGCTGAATGGATTTTAATGAAACTTTACAGTAATATAGCATAAAAGAAAGAATATCACATACATATTTAAGCTCTATTTATAAAGATACTAGCACCCGCTTCTGCTTTACACGCCCGTAACCAACTTTAAACATCCACAAAATTAAATTAAAATCGGTTGGATGGTTCTAGAGATGAGCGAGGAAGAAACATGACGTGCTGATGTGGATAACACCTCCCTCAAATTTAAAAGCTTTATTTCGGAACTATCGGTATCAACACAGTTCGTAGAACGTTCCCACAAGATTTTGCCAATACTTTTAAAGTTGAATAACACCAATATTTTTCTAATTTGTAAATTACTTCTGCTGGTAATTCTCGTAATGAATTCAAATTGAAACCAGACGACAATATTGACCGACCGCAAACTTTCCGTGTAGACTTTATCGAACTAACAACAAATATTATTTAATTATCGAGATCCGAAACAAGTGGACGATCAACATTTGCTTTAAAACCATTATACTTGTGTATACAGAGAATGTCTTCCTTGTTGCTTAGCATAATGTTGTATAAACATCATAAATTCAGCAATAAGCAGCAATTATAGTCTATTCAAAGACTCGTCTTCAATTGACGTTATTTACAGTCAAGCTAAACTTTACTTTATGTCGATACATACTAAGTTGATTTCAGAATAATTAGTACTTTGGTAAAATTTTATTAGTGAGCCGTAAATATTATTTTATAAGGAGCTCCGAAACAAGCGGACGATCAATATTTGCTTTAAACCATCATAGTTGTGTACACAGCGAACGTCTTCCTTGTTGCTTAGCATAATGTTATAAACATCAGCAATTATAGTCTATTCAAATCCTTGTCTCCAATTGACATTTATTTCTACTGAAGCGAAAGTCAACATTGCAAAGATGCATTTAGTTGTTTTTATAATGATCAGTACTTTTAAATAAATTAAATTAAATTAAATATTTGTGTATTTATGGCAACTAGGCCCAATTGTTAGTAACATTGTTCTTAAAAACTATTGTTAGTAAACAAAAATAAGCAAAAAACAAAAAAAAAAATGATTAGGTGTGGGGTCTTCTGACCAGTACCTCCACAGCGTGCGACAACCAACCACTTTTGAAAGACTTTCCGGACGAACTTTTATGGACTTTTTTAGCAAGTAGACGATCAATATTTGCTCTAAAACCATTATACAAAGAATATCTTCCTAGTAGCTGAGCATAAACATGAGCAATAAGCACCTACCTACAGTCTAATCTAGTCCTTGTTTCCATATATATATATTTTGAACACCTTTTTGTAAACTATCATTATAGTTTTTAAACTTTTTATTTTTTATTTTTTGTGGCTATTGACGTTTATTTACAAATATGTAGAAGAAGATAATAGTTTAGCTTTCTTAGATAATAGTAGGTAAATACTAACCAATCTCAGCGGCCACAGCCTTCAGTTTGTCAGGGTTGCGGCTGATGATGACGATGTTGATCCCGCGACGCGCCAACTCCAGCGCATACTGCTTGCCGATGCCGTCTGTACCACCAGTTATCACTGTAACGAGAAACGTTATTTCTATAAGTTTTTATAACTGTTGCACGCGACTTCGCCCGTGTAGAAGTCGAAAATGCTATCATGAGAACGAGCTACAGGGATAAACGTGTACCTAGGTTTGCTATGTCCAAACCCAGGTCATATGTGTCATGGTCTATCTGTGTGCTAAATTACAATATAATAATAATCCGTTTTAACGTAGGTAAGGTAACAGACAGACAGAGTTAACATCTATACTATATAATATTATAAAACTGAAGAGTTTGTTTGTTTTGTTGAACGCGGTAATCTCAGAAACTGCTAGTTCGAATTGAAAAATTATTTTAGTGTCGGATAGTCCAATTATCGAGGAAGGCTATAAGCTATATAAAATCACGCTAAGACCAAAAGGAGCCGAGCAAAAATAACACAAGCCAGAAGCGATGGGTGAAACAGCTAGTAATATATAAAACAGCTAGCTGATGCCCGCGATTTCGCCGGCGTGCAGTTCGGTAATTGTCCCATGGGATCATACTACCAATACCGGGATAAAAAGTATCCTACATGCTGTTGTAGACATTAATCTATCTCTGTGTCTGCCGGTGTCAGTGGCCCGAAAGTCTGACAACCAGTCTTACCAAGGAGTACCGAATTACCTAGTACTAACTGGGTTGTAGAGGTCAGATAAGCAGTCGCTTCATGAATGTATTTTACATGTAAAATTCTGGTATTCTGCTGTATCTGGTTTGACTGGAAGCCGACCCCAATATAATTGAATAAACAAAAACAATATTGTATGTGTTATGTTATTTAAAATAGTTTAATTTAGGACCACGCACAAGCATTAGGAATTCCCTGTAATGTTAGTAGTGTTTGTGATAAATAAATAAATAATTGGGAAAAGGCTAGATGCAAATTTCCTTCAGACCCCTTCAGACGTTCAGGCGTGATTAAGTAACAAAGATCCTTCCATATATCCAAACTTACACATTTATAATACACTAGCTTATGCCCGCGTGGAGTTCGGGAACTGCCCACGGGATTTTACTTCTGGGATAATAAATAATCTATGTGCTATACCAGACTATAATCTATCTCTGTGCCAAGTTTCATCCAGATCAGTTCAGCCGTTCTGCCGTGATTGAGTAACAAACATCCATCCAAACTTTCGCATTTATAATAGTTTATGTAAGATATACATACATATAATATGTTATCCGCTTCCCTGCTTGCGCGCGCTGTTTATTAGTTTTTACTTTTAAAGTTGAATAGGTGATAAAGAATAGTTAGTGTAAGTATTTATTTTTATTTGAGTATACAGACACACTCGCGTTTTTTTACATGTACTTAGTTATAACTTGCAAATATCAGTTCATAGTAATATCAATTACATTAAATACGTCAAATATTGATATCTTGGTTTGAAATTAGAGACCGGTGACGACAATCAAATGATTAGTTAGGAATTTATTTATAGACATAATACTTTTACATCGCGAAAATCCGGATTTCACGTATATATTTAGAGACACGTCTACCTGAGAAAAATCCTACCTATTTACGAATAGGTAAATACTACCGCACCCCGCACGCCCTACGCCACACTGCGCGCCATGCGCGTCTACGTGAGTTTCGAAGCCCTATTTGACTCTGTTGGGGGATGATTTTGGAAAAACTGTGATAAACACTTCTCATAATTTTAATTAAAAAGTATGTTTTTTTTATACTTAATGGGCTTACTCTTGACCTCAATCTAGTCCTGAGGACAGAGATGAGGTCGACGATGGAACAAGCTAACCCAAAAGAAGCCTATTAACTCGCGACTTAAATAGATCGGGGTCATATGAACTTGGGAACACCGACGCAGGCAGGGAATTTACTCCTTGGCTGTGCCCATAATAAATGATGTAGCAAAGCGCTTCGTGCAAATGTCTGTACACCAAATAACGTGTCAATCGACTCAGAAAATAAAAAGTTTCACAGAAAATTCAAACCCCCATTTCACCCTCTTAGGGGTGGAATTTCGTAAAACCCTTTCTTAGTATATACCTACTCTTTACAAAGAATACACCCTCCAAATTTCATGTCCCTAGGACCAGCGGTTGGCTGTGCGTTGATATATCAGTCAGTCAGTCAGGACTTTGAATTTTATATGTATAGATAGTAAGTTTAGCAGTGATAGCCTAGTGGTGTGGCCGTTGGACTGCCAAGTCATAGGTCACGATTCCTCTGATTATTCAGATTCATGTGCGTATTGTTAGTTATTACTAGCTTCGGTGAAAGAAAACATCGTGGGGAAACCAAACATGCCTGAGATATTTCTCGATCTGTAGTACTTTGTAATATCCGTCCTCATTTGAAGTCGGATGTGTTTCTCTCACACACAGTCATTAGCCGTCATCTCAGTAAGCATTTACAAGACATCTCATCTGACACACAGTGCACCCATCCGCATCTTTTGTCTAGCAACTTTCCTCACTCAAGGTATATAACTTCAGTATGAAAACAAACACAAATCTGGTTGTCAATACGATGCTCTAACGTCATCACTTGCAAGTTAATTTAATACCTAATTATGAGTATCACAAGCAGTATTACACGGAATACTCTGTTAAATACGTCAACTAATACCGCGTGCCCGTCTGCTGGCCGTGGGGGAATGGGCTTATGGCTTCAGGCACTCCCGTCACCATTGGCACCATGATGGATGACGTTTCATTTCGGCTCGCTACAAACCTTCGCTTAGACGCACCTTGTGTTGCTCCACATCGAGGCCACTGTGGTGAAGCTGTCGACAACCTCGGGCACCATGGCCTGTCCTGCGGCTGCTGAGAGCCTCAAACTGCATAAATACCTACCTAATTGGTAGTTACAGCTTTGAGCCGTTTGATATCGAAACGCTAGGGTTTTTCGGAAATTTTCTTAAAAAGGAGACGAGCACTTTATTTCCTATAAATTAGTCATTTTTTGTAAATGTTTTGTTTTAATTATTCTATAAGTAGCTTTTATTATATTGTTCAAGTGTTATCTACAAGTATATCTACTCACACAATTATATTTAATATTAAATTAATTTACCGTCACATTTGACGCATAAGAAATCCGATTCTGTAATGATGCTCCGAATATAGCTCGTGTCTAAATAATAACAGCCGCTTGGATCGATCTTCAGGTTAAGCCGCGCTTGGCAAGGTTGGTCCGTGGATGGGTGACCACCCATTACATACCGAGTCTCCTCCGTGCCTCGGAAAGCACGTTAAGCCGTTGGTCTGGGCTGCCATTTGTAAACCTTTGAAGGTCGTTACAGGTAGTCAGTGGCCCCAAGAGTCTGACAACCAGTCTTACCAAGGGGTATCGTATCACCCAGTACTAACTGGGTTGTGGAGGTCAGATAGGCAGTCGCTCCATGTAAAATACTGGTATTCAGCTGCTTCCGGTTAGACTGGCAGACGACCCTAACAAAGTTGGGAAAAGGCTAGTTAGATGATGATGCTCTGAATAAAATCTTTTAAATATTAATTCACAGCCGCACTCATTTTAAAAAATAATTACCCATGGACATTTTTAACCATCATTCTTTTCCATACGTAACTATCTTGCGAATGGGCAACTAGAATCAATTGTATTTTTAGTAAAATAGTATTTTAAGGCTTGCCTGTCGAGAAAGAAGATAGGAGAGGAAAGCGGAGCGGAGCTGACTATAAATAGAATAGCAAAAAAACTAAACGACGCTCGGCTCAGCTTCAGTGGACATGGATTTGCGCAGTAGATTAAAAAATCATACATTTTAAACTCGGATCGTTGAAGCAGATACGGGAAGCGGAGTTGTCCATAACATTTCAATTACAATGAGCAGTCTCGAGCTCTCGGCCTAGCTCCGCTCCGCTTCAATGGACAAACATAGTCAGCAACTGCTCCGCATTACTCCCTCGCTCCGCCCCGCTTCGCATCAATAGACAGGCAGCATAAAGGCCTAATGAAATGACGAATTTACAAAATTAATTAGTCTACTTCAATACGTTAAAGCAACCATCTTTGTCAGAATAGCGTACGACGGACATTGCTGGAACACATTGTTGTAATGCATTCAGCCTAAATGCAAATGAACGCACTCATTTCACAGCTGAAATTTAACACGATCAGTACACCTAAACCGCGTTCAAGTACCCACTGTCAGCAGGTATCACAAATGCCCTGGAATACTGACATTCACAGTTCTAGAAAGCTGTTTAGTTAACATCACTGGTCGAAGGATCTTCCCTTTCAAAGGAGAATAAGGTTTCTAAAGCAAAATCAACCTATAAAGTTCCCACTGCTGGGACACAGGCCCGGCTCCACTCAGGGTGCTGCCATAAAGATGCAGGTTCTAATTAACTGTTGTATGCACTTGTTTCTTTATGTGCGATCGCATATAAAAGTAGGAGGCTATTTAACCCGAACTTACCGATCGGTACCGACCAGTCCCGACTTATTGAGAACCTGCATTTATGTTCAAGCAGTCAAGCACCCACAGCTAACATCATCATCATCTTCCTAGCCTTGCTCCATGTTACTGGGGGTCGGCGCAACACGTTTTTTTCTTCCATTCTCCCCTGTTAAGTGTCAGGCTATCATTTACTCCTTTCTCTTTTATTTCATTCCTCACACAATCCACCCATTGGTTCCTTGTTCTTCGTCTCCCTCTCCATCCATCAACATAGCTCACAGCAAATCAGTAAAATTATGTACTCCATATAAACAACAGTGCAAAGTTCAAGATCAGTGATTGGCCTATTTTTTCCATGCCTATGAAAGTCATCGACCTTGGCGCCTATCGGCTACGCATACGCAACCTAACGCGTTACATCACTAGTCTTGTCCCCGCCATCTATGTCTATAATGTTAATGTCTCACTTTCAATTTGAGTACTTATATTATGTAAAATGTTTTATGTAATATTCTATTATCACAGTAAGTCTGTTGTAAGAGTACCTGTTTACGTATTTTTTGAATAGCATGATAAATAAGCGTTGTAGAGTTTATTGTAGACTTAACGTTATTGTATTTGCTATTGATTTTATTAAATAAATATTGGCCTACAGTAGTCCACTCTATAATACAAACATAGATTTCTAGTTACAGGAAACTTCTCGAATTTGAGGGGGTTTTTCTTGCGCTGGTTGTTTCTAGCCACACAGAGAAATCTGTTACTAGGGAGTTCGTCCCGTCACTTCTTCTCCCTAGCTTAAGGTGGAAGTCCCAGGCTGGCCCGCGAAATTTAAATTTTCTCACGGTTTTTGCAGTTTTCAGGTCAGTGAATACGGTCTGTAATACATACGTGTTACGGAGGCGAATTATATTTTGTTCACAACAGCCTGTCACTGATCTGCAAATTGCAAAAAACGTGGCGTTTCCACCTTAAATACTGGGAAGTAGTGAAGGGCTGGCCTTTGAGAGACTATCTGATCTAATGTTTGACGTCCAAGAAATGCGAATTCTAAGCCTAATTTGAACAAATAACACCGTGTACCACGATAGAATCAATCAGGTTAAACCTTGTAATTTCTAAGATACTTTCTAAGTGCATACCATCCGAATTACATACTATTTTCATTAAGAAAAAAATAAAGTACTGTAAGACTTTCAATGCTTTTGTAGAAACCACTAGTTTGAAGACAACAAGGCAATCTTATACATTTGCCTCACAATCATCGACCTTAGACTTAATGCCAAACATACCACAACCGAGGCATCTCATCTGAAACTGTAAGTCTTGGCCACGACCTACACGCTCAAGCGACACACGTCTTGCCACAGCGACTGCGGCGAAAACAAATGAAAGAAGGTTCTTTGGAACACGACAACGCCAGTACTCTCGCCAAGGAAATAGAAGCAACGCGCGCGTGTGTACGTACGTTCATAGCATCGTCCGAGGCCGTGAACGGAGACTTCACACACGTTGAGCCGACGCAGAAAAAGATTACCAAAAAAGATGATAGTTTGAAATGTTTCGCAATGGAGATGTTTTGTCTAATACGGTAGATACGGTGGGAGTGAACGTATCTTTGTAAGGTCACAGAAATAACAATTTTTAAAATACAAATTTAACATTTTACTTTGAAGGTATTTTTGTGATTTTCCTGTTTTCGGCTATTTAATTAAATATTTTTTAGTTTTATTGATATTCATTGCTTTTGTGATAACTTGTATGGACAACAAATCTGACATCATCTGACCCAACGAAGGTCAATTTAGATTACCTGGTGGTATTTAGTAACCCCAGTTGACTGGCTGGCTTTGGGTATTTTTTTTTTTTCGACAAATGTGTGTTATGTTATAAGCGTTCTACATATTATAATAATCTTTTTAGAAGGATACAAAGGCAAGGAAACCAAAAGAAGTATTGGGAAGACTCCAAAACTGAGGAAAGACTTTGCTGTTTTACCTTTACAGACATATTCAGTTGACATACTACGCGTATTTCACACTATTCAATTCTTTAAAACCCAAAAAGAATTCATCCTACCCGGGGATCGAACTTAGAAAGCGTGAAAAGGACCCTAATTTCTGCAAAGTATTCTGATAACCAGAGGGGTCAGTCAAACCCATTCATATCCATACAATTTGCATAACGAACAATACCGTTCTACATCTCGCAAGCAAAGTTTTCACACAAAGTTGAATAGATACCATATTTCGCTCCTTACATTTGGGGAGTCCGTTTCTACACAGGAAACTGGTGGTCGGGACAGGAATGTGAGTACCCTTATCCTGACCACTGTCTTTCATCAGCGATGAGGCATACCAACCAGCCATACATGAATAATGATGGTGTTAGCCAATGTGAGCTCTCTGCATTCAAATATAGAGCATAAAGTATCTCTGTAGAATGCGAGGGATCCGCAATTCGAGAGGCGAAATTCCTCCGTTCCACTGCTGTAGAAAATTTGACTCCCTTTTTACTTTTTTTTTCTAGAAGTTGATTGAACGAGTTAGTATTGCCAGTTACTGTTTCTTTATGAATGGCAGCACCCTTTACTAGTTCAGAGCAAGAGAGAGTTTCTGGGTGGCGTTAGCTATTGTTTTGGTGGTATAACAAATCCCTGACAAAAAAACCAAGATTGCTTTCATTTCAAAAAATATTCTAGTTTCTGAGTAGAATTTGAGGTCGTAATCGAGGCTATGGAACGTGCAGCTGGAACAATTTCATAATTTCGAATCTGAAACTAATTTTTGTCGAGTCACAGTCATGCGAATTTAATTTCGAGAGTCAATGCAAATTAGATCGACAGAGCCCCAGACAACTGTCTCGCCGCTTGCTCTGGCGTAACCGTCCTACAGCAATGTCAAGCTGGGGGCCTGCAACCACATCCTATAGCAGTAATATTTTAATCTTACTTTAGTGATGGAGCGTCCCGCAAAACTCTCTTTTTCACTTTGAAATAAGATTAAAGCAGCAACCAAAAAGGTTACCCGTATAGGGCTTTTAGTCGGGTTATTTTTTTAGGGATAGATGAAAAACACTAGAGTAAAGGTTAACCCGTATTATAGGGTTAATTATCCTATAAATCGGTTCACGCACAGAGTTCATTTCGGACACAAGAAATATGCAGAAAGTGACTGAGTTAGCCCGCGCTCGCTGTTGTGACTCTTCAAATATTATAAGGGTTATCCGTGTTATGGTTAATCAAACATAATGGGATAAACACAACAACAATATTCAATATTATACCAGTTAACCTATTAACTCTATTAATCGATCCTTGGGTTAAAGTAATAAGTGTGTAAGAAATAATGGTGCAGTACCTAAACTGTTTTATATTACGACTTAAGTTACATTTCCGTGATTGACGAAGTTTTTTTAGACGGTAAAAAAATTGGTTGTAGGTATAACGGAAGTTTTTTCTTAAGATAAATCATTCAATGGCTAGCTGGTTTGTTACTGATCTTGGCAACAAGCAAGGGCGTTATCCATTTTAATTTATATTGTGAATGTGATAAAAAATCCCTTAGTTCTAAGTTTTAGGTGCTAGATAAAGATGCTACATCCTTAGAAACCGAACAGTTGATGATGCTGGCTCTTTTACCTTGATAAACATTTCTGAAATTGTCTATGGAAACTGAATTGAAAAACAAGATGGCGGGCTGACGACGTTAGTCCCGATTATGACCACGTGCCAAAGGGTAACTATGGGTACAAGATAAAGTAACTGTTACGTAAAACAAGATGACGTAAAACGCAGGTTGTAGTTTAATCCATAGAACAGTATTGCGGTTTAATTTTCTTATTTGTCATTTAACTTTCACGCCCCAGTTACCTACTGGTGGAAATACGACGGTGTAAGTGATAAAAAGAAAGTATATTGATTTGTTTTTATGTATTCTAGAACTCATCTTGCGTCTGAAAGCGAAACTAGAGCAAGCCTTTCGGTTTTTAAACTATTTACAACGAAATGACGTACGTATTATTATTCATCCATGACGTATTTACTTACTTAGTACTTATTAGTTCCATGGTAGCTTGGCTGCCCCAACTGCCTGTTACGCGTTTATTTAATTTATAGGACCGTTATGTCTGATTTTACCAATGGTCCTGAGGTGGTACATAAAAGAAGCATTAACAAACTTATAAGTAAATCTAGTCGTAGTCAGGCCTCCATGTTAATTGACTGATATTTTCACGAGAACAAAGCTAAAGCTACTCGCATCACACCGGATCGATCGATAGCAACCTAGCTGCAACGCCATCAACAGCTACGTATTTATGTAGTTAGTTCGTACCGATACGAGAGGAAATCAATAGCGACCTCTGGGACATTGCTCTACCCACTACATATGAACTTTTCATCCACATTTCTCTATTGCTAGTAGCACGAACGGAACATTCAATTACTTTACAAGTCACTTCACACGGGCGAACTCTTAAGTGATCTAACTCTTTAGCGATTGGACAGTAAACGCTAGGAATTATTGACTATTGTGGCATTTTAAATATTGAGTTAACAGCTATGTAAATATGTACACACAATATGGTTTACACCTTGTGTATTACGAATTTCTTAAAAATCCTTCGAGTATGATAGAAACATCTGTTATTAGGTATACCTACCAGTAGCGAAGGGTTCATTTATGTAAAAAGTAAGCCGGAGTCCATATCTTTAATATAATTATATTATTTGTCTATAGAATACTGACTGTGCCATTTGTCGAAGGAAATCCGGTAGGAATCAAGTTGTAAGGAACCTTCGCCACTGATACCTACACAATTAAAATAAGGTTCTTGAGTTTCTTTTTTGTGTTGACAATACCTACCTTTTTGATTTCATTTCACATTTAGATGTCAGATAACTTATAGCTTCCTAGCTATAACAAACATTTGAAGATATTTGTAAAACACAAAACGCCTATCCTTCTATTTCAATAGTCCTTGGCATAAATATGGACCCTATCATTAGGTACCTAGGTAAGTACGAAATGCAGCCTGACGACAAAGTATAGGGTCAAAAACCGCATCTTTCTACAGTTCATAATCAGGTAGTAGTTGCGCATAAATTTCGAATTATTACTCTTTGCACTAACTAGAAAGGCGGAGCTTAAACGTGAATCCGTAAGCTGTAGTTTGTGGTCTTCAGTTAAAATTGCTAGGCACTTGAATGTCTTGTTGCTAACAAGTCCTTGAAGAAGAATGGTTTCCCAGTCGCTAGATTGAGCCCGATTAGACGATCCCTCTCAGTTGCATAGTGACTGTACATACAAGAATCTTTTGGGAGGTGGAAAATTATCTTGCTAATTTGTCAAGATTTTCTGTCTTCTCTTTGTCCCGAATAATAGAGGAATTTAATTGACTTTTACCTACCAATTACCGAATAATAAGTTTCCTGGTAAAACGGACTGAAAAAAAATACAGAAAAACCTTTTATTGGATTTATAGTGATGACGACAAAAGAATTTACTTGTTTCATTTTTTTTTTTAATTTAGGGACTTTCATAATCGCAATGCGTATGACAGCCCCATCGTACCCTGAATATATACAGCTCTTATCTGGGCCATGAACCTGAACAGACGCTTCGCATCATCGACATTATTAGTTAGTTTTAGTGTAAGTAAAACATGGTTTCCATTTTTTGTTTTGAAAATTTCACAATGGCATTAGACCGCAGTATAAAACAATAAGTAAAATACTTCATCACGAGAACAAAGCGTCAGTTAATGAGTTCCTTCACAAACTCACAATTGAGCAACAGGCTTGAGCAACGCAACTCTCACAGTCACAGTGTTCACATCTTTAGCTCCGGCACGATTAACGTAATGTTGACTACTTAGATAAGCGAGACTGTAACCGCTCGGACACGAGCTACACGTTCGAGCGACATGCGTATGACAGTGACTGCGGACAAAATAAATGAAAGATATTGCTGCCTCCGTAGCATGACCACCGTAGACAAGGATTTCTTTGACAGAAGAATCGACAAAATGACAGACTGTGTCGACGCAATGACAGATTTCTTTGCACTATCTGTCATTTTGTCGATTCTTCCGTCAAAGAAATCCTTGTCTACGGTGGTCATGCTACGGGGGCTGAGCGTGCTACGGGGGCTGAGCGTGCTACGAGTTACTGCGACGCTACGACGCGACAGTCCAGGGAAAAAGTTAATCATTTTTAATCAGGTTATTTTTGAAGGTTAGGTGAAAAACTCTTTAGTAAAGGTTAACCTGTATTATAGGGTTAATCAATCTTTAGAAACTGATTCACACACATGTTCATTTTTGTACATACAAAATATTCAAAAAAGTGCAAGTGCAATATTTTGAGCGTGGGCGCGCTCGGTTCTTTGTCTCTTCCATTCTATTTAATCAGCAATATTTATATGGTTAACCCATTAATTATAAGGGTTAACCCGTATAATGGTTATAGGTCGAATCAGTCAACGTCAACCTTATTAATCTCTTCCTGGACGGTACTCACGCGAACGAAGGAAACAAGTGTCAGACGCGCGTGTCGCTTGATGTAAGTTGCGTCACAACTTCACAAGTCGAATCGTACGAGTTCGTCACCGGGGTGTACACGTAATGTTCGTATTGTACAAAATGTGAGGTTATTATCTTAGGTTAGGTTAGAAAGGAAAGGAGCAAAGCTCAGAGTTCGCTTTTAGAATCTCATCCGGATTTCGAAAGCTTCTGGAATATTACTGGTTTCGCAGTTTCCGAAGAGGCACAATCTAACAAATAAGTTAAGTGTTAAGATAAAATTTTGTCGCAAGCCCTCGTTTTCCTGCGTAATAAAATATTTGGATACTAATGTGATATTTGGATACTAGCAGTGTTTTGCAATTTTTTTTCGGGCCAAGTAAGTTAACTCAATGGTGCCCTAAATTATCAAAAAGATCACTGTTTTACAACAGTATTACCTAATGGTACCTATTAGGCGAATAGGAAATCCCGTATCACCACAGCAACTTGTGCTATGGTATCTTAATATGAAAATAAAATAATTTCGAAGATGACTGCCTCATTGGTCGAGTGGTCGCAAGCGCGACTACTGAGCATGAGGTCCTGGGTTCGATTCCCGGGTCGGGCAAATTGTTGTTGGGTTTTTCTATCAGGTTTTGTCAGTAGCAGCCACGGAGTCTGAATTTGTCCCGGTTGATGGCAATAGGCTCTCCCCTTATTATATGGGACTTAAAACATAACTGGCAATGTGGGTGTACAATTATGTACATCTCTGCCTAACCCTTCGGGGATTACAATCTAACCACGTCTAACTTGTCTAACAGGCATTACAGAAAACGGTATACGCTCCAATCTGTTCAGTAGTTTAGTAGATTAACACGTACTAAACACACCAACATGCATGCATTGATGACTGATGATTATGCGATCACGTCTGATGTTTTTGCATTACCAGCATTACAGACAAAACAATGACTCGCATACGAATAACTTTATTAATGTCGGTAACTGTACACTTCCTGAATTCTGCGAAGAATATATAAAATCGAATTAAGCTGCTATTTACCTACTTCGCTGGATAACTGCTAAAATCATAATTTGTAGATCTGTCTGACAACCAGTCTTACCATGGGGTATCGTTTTTCCTAGTAGGAACTAACTAGGTTGTAGAGGTCAGATAGGCAGTCGTTCCATGTAAAATACCGGTACTGCTGAATCCCAAAAAAAAACAAAAAATCATAAACAATCAGCAAACAAGTTTCCAATCGTCCTAAACGGACTGGTTCTTTAGTAAAGAAACAAGATTTAATTAAAATAACCTCTCAGGTGCCTCTCAAGGGCTCGTTGGACATCACATCAATGAGATCAACTTTTACCAAGTATATGAACAACCTAGAAATCGCGAAAACAAATCAACTGTTTCCTACATTTTGGGGGTCAAATCAGCGGTTCTTATTATACGATTTTAGGGTTGATCCGTTGTTTATAATAAAACAAAGAGACAAAGTAAAATATGGATTTCACTTATTGTATTTAAATAAAAAAATAAAAAATAATGGCGAGCTACACTCAGCGAGTTTTTACAAGAACAAGAAAAAGTGTGCTGCCACACTTAAAAAACATTTTAAGGCTTACGTTGCTCACATAAAATACAAGAAAAATAACAAAAAAATTAATTTGATTCTAAATTATTATAAATCACTGCAATTAATTGCATTAAATTATAATATTTTAGAAATATCAAAACATGTTCACATTGTATATAACAACAGGCGTGATGGTATGTTAAGTGTTTATTTAGACACAATTAATAAAACATAAAGAATTCGGACCACAAGTTGGATTTTCATGTCCAAACATGTCATCATCTGCCTAGCCTTTGCCCAACCATTTTGGGTTCGGCTTCCAGTCTAACTGGATGCAACTGACTTACACACGGACACTGTATTTAACATGGAGGGACTGGCTATCTGACCTCCACAATCAAGTTAGTTCTGGGTGATACATAATACGATACCCCTTGATAAGACTGATTGTCTGACTTTCGGGCCACTGAGTACCTGTAACGATTGTCAAAGATCTACAATTGACAGCAGGGACCAACGGCTTAACATCCTTTCCGAAACACGGAGTAAATTCAATACGTGAAATAACCCATCCATGGACCAACCCAGGCAAGCGCGGCTTAACCTCAAAATCGACCCCGAGCGGCTGTTATTATTTAGTCACGAGCTGATTTTCACGCCAAATGATACATAATAATACTTCTATTGACCATGTTTTCCGGTTATGCATATTTTTACGCTTTTGTTAAAAACATTACAATAAATTTTAATGTTTTTACCAAAAGGTTGCTTAATCTTTTCAACAAACTTTTTTTTTTTAAAACATTAAAATTTATTTTTAGAAGAATATTAGTTTTGTTTAAAATAAATTTCACGTTGATTTCGCAGTAGGTATACCTACTAAAAAAAGCATACAAACTATACAGTGTCGTAGCAAAAGTCGATATTTATTTTAAATAATTTTGCGGAGTGAATCTTCTGTACTTGTACTATTATGTATTCTGTGGCAGTAGTTGATGACTATAGCCACACATATATACACGGATGGTCATCGTTGTCGAACCTGATGTTACAACTGACCACAGCCTGGCCACTAATGTCCGGTGTTGACATATGTCATAACTTTATAAGTTGTATGGTGTTGCCACATCTTGAAAGTGTGACTCGCCATGGAGATGACATGTTATGCAACCATGGTGTACTGTTTCAAAGTAATGTTTGCTGGACTGTGTCGTACTTACACCACTGGTTCTCCCCAGCTTAAACACTAGGCAGAGATAGATAGATCGATCAAGATAGATCAAGGGTGGCCGTTTTGGAAGATTATGTAATGTTGACGTTCAAAAAGTGCTGATTTTCCAGCTTATTTTGAATAAACGACATTTTGTGCCCGATTACACTCAAATTAAGCAAGATATGTCTAAATATTATCAAAGCTCGTGTCTTCTATGATGAGAAGAGGCCTTCGCCCAGCAGTGGGGCAGCAGGCCCAGCAGCATTATAATGTCAAAATATGAATGCATTGTTAGAAAATTCACCAGTGCATTTAAAAGTCTCCTGTTGCTAGTGGACTTTATTTTCATTCTTAATTTTTTAAGAATGTGTGTTAATCACATCATCCGTTAAACTATTCTAAACTTAACTGCATATACAATATGATGATTAGTATCTAAAAAAAGTAGAAAGTAGGTTTAGGGTCGTGACAGGTGCAGGCTGCGCTTTATTGCATAGGATTTATTCTTCGTAAACACTTTCAGAGACTTCTTATGACTTCAATTTAAAATTAAATCAAATAGAGCTGCCTTTTTCTAACGTTAGCAGTTACTTAATGTAAAATATGATACGATGAAAATATATCGTGTTTTTATGGCTCCTGCGTCGAAAATAATCATCTAATATTATAATTTTTATGGTAATATCTGACAGGCCGTCTAGTATTTTGAAAGGAGCCTATAAAAGGTCACGTACCTCATAAAGATGCAGGATATATATCTATGGAAAGGTCAACTATGAGGGCATGCACCCCGAATTGCATAACACGCTTGTATCACAATAATCAGTTATCGTGGTATGTGATGCGGCGGAATGAGGAAAAATTTTGTAAAGAAAAATTGAGTATGTGGATGGCTGTAAGAGTCAAGGAATACCAAAGAAACGATGGTTGAACTGTTTGAAGGATAATATGTCTAGAAAGGAGGTGACTGCCGTGATGATGAGTAATAGAGTAGTATGGAAGAAGAAGACATACTGCGCCGACCCCAAATATGATAGGGGTTAAGGGTAAGGGTCATTTGATGATTTCCCATCCGAAAAAAAAGGACGAGAATAATGATGACTTGTATCACAATCGGACGGAAATCATTCATATCCATTGCTTCATTTGTTTAAATAACTCGTCCATTCGACAACATACATAACGCAATGAATATGATTAAATTGTCAATAGGCTTTGACATTACTTTGCCTTAAGAATGCGTTATTTTCTGCAAACTCTGCATTGATATAACAAACACGTGTTTACTACATTTCCTTTATTAAAATCAGTATTTGTAAACCATTCAATTTCTATTGGCAATCAGATAATAACAGGAATTTGTGGCGGTAGCATGTATCCTTAACAGAAACGTTTTGCTGAAGGCCAGCGTCTTATCCGTTAAATAAATAAAGATTTAGAACGACTTGTTTGAATAAAACTGTTTTTAAACAGCCATCATTTTCTGCCGTGGTCCCATGTTACTTGGTGTAGTCGCAACACGTTTTTTCTACCATGGTCCTCCGTCACGCTATCATTTAAGTTCTCCTTTTTGAATTCCGTACCTCAAAAATATTAAAAAAAAAGTTTTGCTAATAGTTTTAATTAACGAAATAATAGTTAAAAAAAATTTAAAAAAAAACTGGTTTATTGGCATTGATCTTCTGCTAGTTCTGACTTAATAATTACGTCATTGACATTCTCAATACGCAGTTTTGTATTATTTATATAAGACTAGTGACCCAGCACGGCTGCGCACGGTATATATAATAAATTTATTAAGGCGGAAGTGCCAGGGTAGCCCGCGAAATTTAAATTTTCTTACGTTTTATGCAATTTACAGATCAGTGTCAGGTTGTATGTTATATATATAATATAATAATAATATAATCATCATATAATCAGCCTAGAATGTTCCCACTGCTGGGACACAGGCCTCCTCTCTATGAGAGGGAATGGGCTATAATCCACCACGCGGGCCCAGTGCGGGTTGGTAGATGTCACATGTCTTCGAATTTTTTTTTTTTGGTTTTACGACATGCCGGTTTCCTCACGATGTTTTCCTTCACCGTTTTGAGAGCAGTGGTGATGAAATAAATTACACAAAGTAATACGCCTGCCTGGGTTCGAACCCACGACTTACTGCTCGTAAGTCGGGACCGCCACCACTGGGCCACCGCTGCTCCCCACTGGGCCACCGCTGCTCCCCACTGGGCCACCGCTGCTCCCCACTGGGCCACCGCTGCTCCCCACTGGGCCACCGCTGCTCCAGGTTGTATGTTGATTAAGATATAATTGTGGCCGTAAAAAATATGGCTTTACAGAGTTATAGTCATTAAACTCATCAATACAACCCTCTAAGTTCATATAATCCCATTGAATGAGTTTTTCATGAAACTTATTTGTATAATTATTGATGATTTTAATGGTTATAATTCTGTAACTACATACGTGTTACGGTCGCGAATCATATTTTAAAAAACCTAAGATAATTTGAATTTTGCTAGTTACCCTGGCGCATACGTTTTCCCGTGGTACACACGCGGCACATGAAGCTGTACATTTCCAGTATAAACTGGCCTCGCTTTGTATAGATTTCCTATAAAATGAAAGATCCGCATAAACTGGTCTTACAGTTTTTTTTGCTTCATCTACGTTCTTAGGCAGATAGTGATACACGTGCGCCGGTTATATACGAATGCCTTAATAATTAGTTAATTTAATAAACTTTAATTGTAGGGTAGATAATAAATACTTTAATCTACTAAGCACATAAATTTGCATTCAAATAACGATTGTCTAGATGAGAAAAAAGTTTAGTAGGCAATTAATAAGTTCTTTGAAAACAATTTTTTTGTTAATATTCATTTAATTTATGCAAAATTAATTTAAAGTAGAAGGCTCGGCTTACTATTTACATTCCGGGTTAAAAAATTGTATACATTCAGGATATAATAGATGTAAAAAGACCCTTAACGAAGCCACTTGGAAAGACACTTGTTCTCCCCGTCATTGCGATTTTTTTTTGTTTTAGACCAGGCCTGTCCAACGACGTGTGTGGCCCACGGGCCACCTGCGACCCGCTAGGTCATTCATCCGGCACGCGAGCTAGTTAAAACTTTATAACACATCTATACAAATAAATAATTAAGTGTCTAAATAACGAACATCAAAATAACAGTTTTTTACTGAATACCTATGAAAATGTATACGGCACTTATAACAAAAACAATTTTCTTTTCACGTTTTGTCTGACTGTCTGTTTGTTTGTTCCGGCTAATCTTCGAAATGGCTGGACCGATTTTGACAGGACTTTTGCTGGCAGATAGCTGATGTTATAAGGTCTAAGATAGGCTACTTTTATCATTAACACTAGAAACGGGATATTTACCATGTTATCATGGTGCTTGCAACAGCGCCGAAATATCGGGAACTCAAAACAAAACAGTAAACAAGGTAAATATCCCGTTTCAAAACTTATATGTACCTGTATGCTACTTTTATTTTAGAAAAATAATTAGGGTTGCGTGCAAAAAAATTAAAACGCTTGAAATTGGTATCAAAATTGATTCAAAAACGGAAGCAATATTTTTTTATAATAATTTTGACGCGAACGAAGGTCTTGGGCAACAGCTTGTCAATAAATATTGCGGAAACATTGTTTAAAAATTTCCCTGAGTCAGTTATACCCGCGTCATAATTACCTACCCTCCCCAGACCCCACCTCACCTACCCGCGAATGCTGATGGATCATCGCACTCTAGTCCGGCGAGGCTGGTTTTATTTAAATTTAGAGGTCGCTTTGCATTTATTTTGGCCCGCTGCGGTTACAAAAATACTAAACTTAGCTTTCCATACAGTTTTGTTGGACACCCCTGTTCTAAACCATAGGTTACCTGGTAACCTATGGTTAGGTAACTTATGGTTAGGTGGCCAGGTTACCTATGGTGGGTGGGTCGAAGTTCCAACTGTTTCACAAGTGCTTTTTTTGTGTATATTACCCTCGTACTATTCAATGCATCCATCATCACAACGTTTTAATGGTGAATAAGTGAAACAAAAAAATCGTTTTCCAGCTATAATTTTTGCGTAGGTAGTGTTACTGATTTTGATGTACAAAAGGCTTGGTTGATCCTGCCAGGGCTGCGGGACTGTTCGAAAGAGATACCGTGGCCCTGGAACACAAAGGGCAAAGAAGGAACATGGATGGGTTTTAGACAGTAGAAGTCTGACACTCCCTTCCGCTCCGCCCAGAGCGGGGGTTATATGATGATTTCTCATCCGAAAAAAAATAGGCTTGGTTGACGGCTTCGTGAAGGGTCCGTTTACACCTTGTACTGCCTTGTAGTTATTTTGAGAGAGCAGCAGTTGTTTTGGCGTTTGCTTTCGGGATCCTGACAGTTGACTAGTCATATTAATTAATATTTGGTGAATTAGTCACATTATGATATTATAATTATATTAAAATTCTAATATTTCTACACCGGCAACGGTAGTACAGTCATGTGAACTAATATAAATCGTAAGATCTTTATGTACCTACCGTATACTCAGAAATAAATGATATTCTATTCTATAATAAGGTCTAACTATTCATACACGAAATATTTTCAGGGAATCATCTAACGGCTATAACGAAGCCATTTCATGGGATTATTTGTTTTTATCTGAGTATATTTTTATAAAAAATAAATAATTTAAAATTACTTGACCTACAAAATAAATACTAGCTCCTTATTTTTGAACATCCATTACGCTAATTTACTACGTCGTATTTACCTACTGTCATTGTTAGAATATGAGAGTAAAGGTGATATGCAAAAAGTCTCAAAAAATTTTAGAATTATAATAATTTCGTAAAAAAAAAACATATATGAAAAGATATACCTTATATATACAACATTATTTTTAGTATATGCGAAACCTGAATATAGTTTGTTCAGAATAAGTAACTGAATCGATTCCAATAATTTTTAAACCATGTTATATTTTTCCCAAAAATATTTAAAAAAAGTTAAAAGTTGGACACCGAACGACTTTAAGTACCTATCGCAATAATTTAGGTACCTACTGCCAAATTATTATTATCAATGAGCTCAAGACAACTCTAGAGACGCGCGCTGCGTGGTGACCACGATTTTGAGCGAACAACTAGGTAACAGAACAAGCTTATAACTTTGTGATTTTTCATGATACAGTTTTGGAATTGTGAACATAGATTCTTTACATAAAAATATTAGACACGTGTATCTATTCCTTGGATTACGCACAAAAACCTTCAAAAAACGAGTTTTCAAGGTTCATAATTTGACTTTGAGCATAACATTATCTTTAATCGATCTGTAATTCGTATAATCGAATACTTTAATCAATCCGTCGAATAAAAAAAGTGTTCACCAATCATATTATACAATCAATGTTTTTCACAAAGACCATAAAATCTCGATAAGGTTGGCAGAGGAGCGTGGAGATTGGTACAGACAGAGTGAGGCCTCCGGGACGTGGAGTCAGCCTGTGGATGGTTATGATGATGCCCAAGTTAATTCATTGCGGAAAATACGGAAATAAGTCTACCTAGTGGCGGTACTTTCATACAAGTTTAAAAGCTTGGCTTGCCCTTAAAACCTACTGCTCTTTATGGTTTCTGAACAGTCTGCTTGCCTTAAGGGCATTACATTGCTCGATGACCTTGATGATTTGATCCCTGTACTGGTTTTTGTTTACTTGCCCCGCACATTTCGCAAAATTTCGGTTTTTATTTATTATTTAAAAATATTAAAAGAAATAACAGAAAAAAACAATACAGATTGTTAAGTATATCATTACGTATTTGTTGTTACAAAATTCATGCCGATCTATTCAGCCGTTACGGAGATAATTTACAAAGGACCTATTTTCTACGATTAACCAAAAAAAATTGAGAAGGTTTATTAAAATTTTAAACAATACAATTTATTTGTGATGAACATAACATACTTTTTCTACACGGAAAACGCACGAAGGGATTCATCAACAAATTTCTTTGAACATACGCTGTTTTTGGGATTTGACGGGCTTGCTTTAGAGGACTCGCCCACGGCGACTTTTTGTAGCTATGCTATCGCGCATGTGTATCGATACAGCCGCGATGCTGTCGCTGGCTGTGTACCTTTGCCCAATTCTGAACGCGCGATAGCATCGCTACGAAAAGTCACCGTGGGCGAGGCGCCTTAGCTTGCTGTAATATACAGGGTGGAATTCTTCAACCTCACCTGGAGGAAAAGTACTCTAAATACTGCAGATAGCAAATTTCATTCAAAGGAAACATTCCTTTGTTTTTAAAAAGAAACATCTGCTTTCAAACGAAAATTCGCTTGTTACACTAGGAAATCGAATCTACTTAAATTCGAAAAAATAGCATTCTGTACTTTTATGACATCAATCGATAGGATCCATCATATGGATCAAATGTCTCTAACAAACATGATAAATTAAATGAAAGGAAAACCATGAAATCTGAACTTCAGTTTATTGTAGATAAGAAGATTGCAATTTGCACAAACAATGACGTGCAAATTGAAATCTTCTTTCTTCAATTGTTAATTAATTATGTACTACCTACTGCTAACATTAGTTATCGGTATCCTTTGAGTAAAAGTGTTTTATCTGATCCCATAGAATTTTTAAGTTTAATTTCATCATTTTCCTTTCGTTTAAATTTTCATGCGTGTCCATATAATTGACCCTATTGATGTCATAAAAGTACCTACAGGATGTTATTTTTTCGAATTTTAATCGGTTCGATTCCCGAGTGTGAAAAGCGAATTTTCGAAAATCTTTGAATGCAGATTTGTTTGTTTTTAAAAATAAAGTAATGTTGCCTTTGAATGAAATTTGCTATCTCCAGTATTTAGAGTAGGTACTTTCCCTCCAGGTGAGGTTGAAGAATTCCACCCTTTATAGGCACGCCTCTGTCTAACCTTCTTGAAAACGTAAAGATGAAGGTAAGCTGTTTTATAATGCCAGCTCTTTTATAAAAATAAAATTGAATCCAATTAAAATAATGTTGATTGATTCTAAAATCTTGTTTTAACTAACAGCTACGGAAAATGTCATCACATCACTCATCAATGAGCTATTAAAATGAGAATGTTAATTAAACATGTAAGTACCCACATTAAATCATTCATGAATACCGAACAACTTGACTAAAATATTTACAACAAGTAGGTAGGTACCTAGTAAGCAAGATTCTTCGATTTTACTAATGTTTATCTAATGAAACAATTTGATAACCTTTCTTTGTTATCAACACCATATCGCAATAGTATAGGTAGCTACCTACACATAAGAATTGTATTAAAAGAAAATAATCGATGAAGGTCATGATTTCCCTCTTTCCATACCGGCAGAAAACCTGTTTTTTAGTTCCGAAGGATGCAGGGCGCAGGCGCTGACCCGACTCAATGTAAACAACATCAAAACTTACGCCATAAATTATAAAAAGAAATAATCTACTCACCAGCCCATGGTCCGAACCTCTTGGACAGAGTGTGCACCTCAGAAGGCAGGAAGTAAGGCATCAAATACGAAGATATGAGCTCCAATACACTCCATAGGGAATCTATTAGCATAAAACACAGGGCAATAGACCCAACTAACGCTAGAACTAGTAATAAAAACATTGTTTATATTATAAATGCACTGATTCAATTAATTTATGGTGGTCGTCTTAATATCCGCGCGTTTTTTTCGAAAATGGAATGATTATTTTTGGAGGGAAAGCGCACGACGCGCCAGCATTACGGTGCAGGCCACACTGACTGGCGCGAGCGAGTGTTGCCCACATTCAAGTTACGTTACAACGGCTGACCTATAAACCTCTCTTATGTCACTGCTTATCAACTATGCCTATTTACCGGAAGGTCATTTACAGGAAAAGACTTGGTACTCTACTATTTTTGCCATAATTTTAGATAAGTTTTACCAAATCGTGTTGATCTATCTACTATTACTATAATATCACATAGAAAAATCTAGATTTTATTATTCCTTTTAATTCAGGACGCCTGCAATATTGATGCATGCAATAGGTATTTTCAAAGTAAAGTAATGAATATTTGTACAGGCGATCGATGTTCTGAATTTAAATTAACCTGAGCCTGAGCTTAGCCTAAGTTAGGTACGGTGCCCTTCTTCGGTCCAATCACAGGGATATCTACTTAGCGTGTCTATGGTAATGATTAATGAATCGATCCAGAACCAAACTGGCATTTGGCACTATCGCTAGCGTCCATCAATTCCTGTAATGTTCAGGCATGCAGGACACGATATTATGTGTCCCCGTTGTTTGTGGAACAGCACCATATTTATAGGTACTCTTGTCTATAAATCTTTACCAGGTTTTCCTTGTTACGACCAATACATGTCGAGAATCTGTTAAGAGACTTCCATGATAGCCACAGCCACTCCAATCCATGTGGGAGATTCTCAGCAGGTGAAACGAATGCGATGAATATACGCCTGGAGTTTACAATAATAATTGAGCCTCGTAAAACGAGTTACAATAGAACGAATATCCCATCTCAGTTAACATATTATGGACCTTTGGACTAATTTTAAAGGCATCTACATACAATAGTACCTAGCCAGTTGACTGATCTTCTAAAAACGTGCTGTAAACATGCGTCAGGGTAATTAATTCAATTCTAAATTCCTATGATAACTACATACTTACCTATGAGAACGGTTGTTATAACAAGCTGTGTAAATAGGCTTCACGGCATTCGGGTAAAAACTAGACAAGTTGATCTTTTCGTCAGATAATTACTATTCATAGTAGGTACCTATATACTATTCACTTGCGCAATTAACAAAAAAAAGAATATGTTTTTTATGACTTATTTATAAACTGTGCGAAAAGCTACCAACGCATTAAATAAATATTGTTTTAGTTAATTAGTCTTTGTTTTAATGGGTAACTTTTTTTCATGTAGGTTCCTAACGCGGCGTCCTTTAATTACGTAAGGTTCAAAAAGGGGGAGGGGATCAGAAAAAATCGCGATGGAGGGGAACGGTGAATCACGTGTATTTTTACGTGCGACAAAAAAAAGAAATGCGTGACGTATTGAATATTTTTATCAATATCTTGACTGAATTTAATTGTGTGACCACGTAAAAACCCGAGCAAATGAATTTGTGTGAAAATTATTCATAATATTTTAATTAAATAAGATTCTAAAACTCTCCGAACTTTTCAATAATAAAAAATACACCTGATACTAGGAGGGGAGGAGACCTAAAACCTTACGATGTATCACCAAAGGGGAGGGAGGGATCTAAAAGTGGGTTAAAAAACCTCACGTGATTAAAGGATGGCCCCTAAACAGTTTCTTTTTATGTCCGAGTTCATTAGCATTTTTTAAACCAGTCTTCAACTCTATTTTTCAACGTAATTAAAACCATTAATGAGCTAACGCTGCTAAAAATAGATGTTTTATCAAAAAAGTACCTATATGGAAATTAATGTTTAGGCGTAAAAATTATGAAAATATTTTATACTAGCTGACCCGCGCAACTTCATTTGCGTTTGGATTTTCCCCGTTTTTGCAATCTTTTTCATAAATGCTCCGCTCCTATTGGTCGTAGCGTGATGTTATGTAGCCTATAGCCTTCCTCGATAAATGGGCTATCAAACACTAAAAGATTTTTTCAATTCGGACCAGCTGTTCCTGAGATTAGCGCGTTCAAGCAAACAAACAAACAAACTCTTCAGCTTTATAATATTAGTATAGATAAGTATAGATTAATTACACACCAGATATAAGTTTTTAAACTATCATTGTCACTAACATTATTATTAACATTAGAAACGGGATATTACCATATTTATATATTTATATATAACCTCAAAGTTTGTTCGTAGTGTAGTGAACTGCAACTAAATATTGAACAGTACAAAATGGCATAGATCTGATACCTTAAATTCTTAATTTACCTATTTATAGCCATTTCTAAAGCTATTTGTATGGAAGAAGAATACTTGTTTTAAGTTTATTTGGAGTACGTACCTACAGCATGTCTGCTGCTTTAATACTTCTCTATTATATTAAGTACAGTCGCCAGCGCAACAAGTTAGGTACCACAAACTGTCAAATTTTCACATTCGATTTTGAACTTAACCACCAACATTTTATGCTTTGAAATCATTTGGAGAAATTTGACAGTTTGTGGTAACTTGATGTGCTGCTGGCGACTGTACATATATTCTCGGCAGTCTAGTGGCCGAAAGCGCTACTGCAACTGAACATGAGGTCCTACCTTGGGTGCCAGTAGCAGGGTGCAAGGGGGTGTACTTGCACCCCCTGTCGAGAAGGAAAATATATAGAAAAGATTTAGATTTGTATAGGTAATATGTTACTGTGTCAGGGCCGTAGGCAGGGGGAGGGTGCGACATCTTGGGCAACTATGAGAAACCAATCTATCCGAGGCGCTTAGCAAAATATTTATACACCCATTTATTGTACTTGCTTGAGTGAACAAAAATTACCTAATTTATCCGAGAATATCCTAAGTTATTCGAGTTTTCTTCGCTCGTTCAGATGTCTTATATCCATTGCGTTTTTAAGCTTTTCTTTATAAATAGGCAGGATTAGCCCTATGTCTATTATAAAGGGCAAAAGAAAACCTATCAAGTTTGAGGCGGGTTTTAAAATTTTCAAGCTCGGTACACTCACTCTTGCATCCTGTTTTGGTTTTCTGTATAAATCGACAAAATGTCTCCTTGAACGAATTGACAAACGAAAGTCCAACATATGTTCGAGGTGGAGTGCAAAAATTGTCGAGCCGTTTTCATGGACCTGAAGATGCACCGGGTCCCTGGAAATAGTCCTGCCGGCGCCCATGGGGGCCCAGATCGGGCACACAGCTATCGCGTTTTTTCATCAGGAATTTTTCAGTAGCAGCCCAGGGTGTTGTACCAGTTTGATGGCAATAGCATTACTGGCGGAGTGTGGGTGGGTAGTATACGTATTATAGGCACACCTCTACACCCTCTAACCTTTTGGGGATTAAGTAACTACGGACTGAAAGCGTGGTACGATATCTTCCTCCTACTATTATTCCTCGTTGCCATTTAGACCGCTTTACGATCCTGCACTGACAAAAACTCTAAAAATAAAACAGCAAGAATCATACTAAATGTATATTTAATCTTAGTTTTATAACAAAGCGGTTGTAATAACATAAAAGTGGTTAAATAATAGTAAACTATCACTGGCCACGTTTATCGGCTACTGGGTCACAGCACTAGTTTCCTACTTACCTACTGCACAGCATTTCATAATAGGCATTAAAAAATGTATGAACCCACATCAACATTTCTTCTGTTTTCCAAGGAATTGTTGTGATCTTGGATAGAAAAACATTATTATTTTAAAGAACTGATTTTACTGTGAGTTTTAAATACCAGATTTTTAATAAAGCATTTTAGTTGGCTCATTTTGGTAGATCGCAAAAACCACTTTGGTCTCAAAGGTTTTAAAAAGGAAACTTATATAATTATAATCACACAATATGAACGAAAAAAGAATATAGAAAAAGAAAACTCTAATAAAACTTAAAATCATCAATGGTCCAACATTTTGAGAGAAAGCAGGTAAACAAATTTACAGCGATCTAGAAAAATCTAAGTGTCTATACAAATAAGTAAAATTGAAGTGTCTGTTTGTAATATCAAAATAACAGCTTTATTCTGAATGCATTTGAAAATATATACGGCACTTATAATAAGAACACATTTTTTTCAATTTTTATGTGTCTGTCCGTCGGCCTGTCTGTTTGTTTCGGCTAATCTCCGAAACGGCTGGACCGATTTTGACGGGACTTTTACTGGCAGATGAAGAACAAGGGTTTTATTTTAGAAAAAATAACTAGGGTTCCTTTCAAAAAAATTAAAACCCTTGAAATTAGTAACAGAAATCGATTCAAAAGGGAAGTGCCTATAATAATGGATTTGGGTTTTTTCATAATAATTTCACGCGAACAGAGGTCGCGGGCAACAGCTAGTTTAATTATAAAGATAAAGTAGGATCTGAAATCTGCTTATTCATACATTAATTACAATTATTATTCACGACAATAGCATCCCAACGTCTTCTTTTCTTGTTTTAATCAGACTGTCTCCGATATGCTGTATGGTTTGGAGTCAGGGCATGCGGGAGGAGCCTCCTCCTTCAGCGTCCTCATGCCTTTCAGCGTGTTCTTCACCACATCGTAAGGAGCTGAAACAGAATTATCACCATCAAAATATTTTTACGAAAGTAACACTTTTAGCGCCATCTGTCGATTTTAATATGAACTATACGTGACACGCCCGCATTATGTTTAAATCCCATGCAATTCAGGGCGAGTCTATTCAGCCTTATCAACCAAAACGAGGCTGTTAAAAAAACAAGACACTTGAACATCTTTTTTACGTGATTAAAACCATCTTCTAAAGCTATCATATCTAGCTAGCAATCATGGTCGGGTTTCCCCAAGGAACTATCTTTGGACCTTCAACTGACAAGAGAAAACTGGTGGACAATGGATTGTTTTTCTACCAGTAGTATGAAGATAATGCTGAATTTACAGACAATAAGAATTTATTTTTCATTTACATACGCCTTCGAATGCGAAAGTGTATGACTTTTCCATTCATAAGGTACCAAAAGATTTTGTGGCTCCTGTCGAAATGCCAGTCAGAGTCACACAGACAACAAAAAACAAAAAAGACATTGGTTGACAAACTAGACAAGTTTATAAATAAAGGTATGTACCATATGTAAATGTTTAATAGTGTTGTCTGGGCTTGACACAGACTATTCCGGAATCAATTATAAATTATAATGATGCTAAAAATACGTATTACGAACGCATTTAAATCTATTTCCTTGAAATTAACAAATATTTTGGCACCGATTATTAATTTGCTGAACAAATAACTATTCGAACTGCTGTTTATGAGGAGGAGAATTACCGACACACGCACATCGGGATTTTATATACAGGGTGAATTTTTCAAGTGGACGTGGATGGCCAAATCCGAAACTCAAAGAAGTCTCGAGCCCAATTTTTATGAAAACTAAAACAGCGTAATTGGATTTTTGAAAAATTCCAAGCCAGGAATCGAACACGTTGATTTTGAAAAAAAAACACGGAAAATGTAATATTACACCATTCGATAGTGTCGCTAATATACTGCAAACTAAAGTGCAGCAGATGACAGTGCGTATTTTTACACTTTCACATACTTTTGCAATATTGGACAATTTTGTTACAAAATCTTCGAATGTGAGTCTTCGAACTTTGAGAATTTGTACACATTGGATTGCATCACGATCAAATATCACTACAGACACCAAAATAATGTTTTGCAATGACTGACAGGCCTCAAGCGTCGGTACGGTGTAACGAAATTCGACTGACTCTCCAAGGTTCCCAGCATAAGGCATAAGTCTCACCGCCGCCCATGAGGTAGCGATTAGCGATAGAATATATTTGAGCTCATAAAACTAACAAAAGATGGTCCTGACCGTGTCAGAGAAAAAAAAAAATTGCAGTCAGTTTTAGGGGTGGAAAATAGTATCATGAACTTGGATTGGGTCATTATAATATTGTCTTTGTATAGGTGCTTACTTGATGGGCGACTGTTCAGACCTGCCGAGAACTCTGTCAAACAAACTACTTATTTTTATAAGTTTTTAAACTGTCATAGTCACTAATATATTATCATAATTATCGGGAACTCAAAACAATAACTAAACATGGTAAATATCCCGTTTCTAGTGTTAAAGAAAATACTCACCTACTCACATATTTTGTTTAGTTTTAAGTTTTTTTTTGTTTTTTCTTGTATTATTTTTATTTTATATTGTGTGCACATGTGGCTTGTGCCAAATAAATGTATTTTCTTTCTTTCTTTCGTCTTTAGTTGCTAGCTCTGCTCTCTTCTCGCTATTTGACGACGGTGGGGTGGGACGTTTGCCTTATGAATTAGTTATAATGTATCTAATAAGCTGGTATTTTTAGCCGTCTTTTTTGTAGTTATTACCTACTTACTTACATTTGTATTGAAGTTTACTAATTTGCATTGAAATAATTTATCGCTACTACCAATGGAGCAGTGGGTGTAGATTTATAATGACCCCGACTTATGTGTAGCTAGGTCACAGAATTTAAATTTACGGGACCAGGAAAACACATTATGTAATTTATTAGTGTTTTTATGTAATTTAATAGCATCCGGTAGCGGTGTTTGAGTGAAAGAGTAACAAACATCACAAACTTTCGCGTTTACAATAGTGGAACATAAAATTTCATCACCAATACTCTCAAAACGATGCAGAATAATATAGTGTTATAAAATCGGCATTTCCTAAAACCAAAAAGTCGAAGACACGCGACATCCACCATTTGCGGACTGGGCCCGCGTGGTGGATTGCAGCCCACACCCTCTTATAGTGAGGAGGCCTGTGTCCCAGCAGTGGGAACGTGGATTGTGCTAGTATTCTACTAATTTGATTGTTATCTTTCGTCTGTTGCGCACTTCTAATGCTGGAACCGCAATAAAAACTAATGTTTCCTCAGCTTTCCTAGAATATTTAGCTACTTATTATTATACAGGTATATGAATCAGTATACAATTAATGATAAAGGTACTTTTTAGGTATGTATTTAGTTTAAGGAGTTCTTTGACTATTAGACCTGTTAAGCTGCACGTCTTGTAAGTAATAGCTACATAGTTTTCATATCGAATACAATACAACAGTGCTACCTAGTGCAATGCATACCTATGTTTTAGACAAATACGTTTATAATTTGAATTTTCGCGACCTTAACTTTAGGCACTAACAGTGCCTGAAGTTATAAAATATTACCCTGATCCACCGAGCAAGCACCTTTCACATTACCTATATCTACATATGCAACAAAAATATCTACGTATTTCTAACAAAATGGTGTCAAGAAACAACGCACACATCATAACGAGAAGCGTGTACTGCATGAGAACAATTAAATTACAATAACATGGCTTGACTTTACATACAATGGCTGTTTGATCGTTAATATAAACTTTTATTGCTCTTTTCATAATCTAACCATTTTTCTTATTTTGTTTGAACTCAATTTTTACATTCAGCCAGTTTTTTAGCACTAACAACGGTGATAGGACAAGAAATAGCATTTATCTTTCAGTTCGTGGTCAAAATCGGAACTAACACCGCCGCCATCTTGTCTTTCAATACAATTTCCATAGCATAGTATATCTAAGTATAATCAGCCTATAATGTTGCCCACTGCTAGGACACAGGCCTCCTCTCTACGACTGGGAATAGGCTGTTATATAATCCACCATGCGGGGCCAGTGCGGGTTGGTAGATGTCACAATATGTCTTCGAATTTTTGGTTCTAGGATAAGCCGGTTTCTTCAGGATGTTTTTCTTCACCGGTTTAAGAGACAATTTCGACAGACCAGCCTCAGACTGTGTCATTCATACCAATTGTCAGCTCTGAGCGAATTATAGTAATGGCTCGTTGGTCGATGAGGCCCTGGGTTCGATTCCCGAGTCGGGTGTTATTCCCAATGGAATTTCTCAGTAGCAGCCACGGAGTCTGGATTTATGCCCGATTGATGCTCGCCCCCTATTACATGGGACCAAGCACGGAACTTAAACATAACTGGCGAATTGTGGGTGAACTATTAGGTATACCTCTGCCTAACCCTTCGGGGATTACAAGCGTGATGATGTTTTGTTACGAAATCTCTATTTTTTCCAGACCAAAGACCTTTAAACGACGATTTAAATCCCCTTGATCCGGACTATCAAGCGCCAAAAGAATTGTAGACTTGATAATATGTCACATTCAATAAAAAGGTTAGTTCAATCGGACCCACAATGAGACCCTGCGGGACACCCGAGAAACGAGCCGTTAGGTGAGGAAACCATTCAAGTATAAAGTGTTCTGTTATATGAAACAGTATCGATAGCTTTTGAGCAATCGACTCAAAGGTGACCTAGAATATGTTGACTCTTTAGCTAAGTTTGTTCCTGTTGACCCTATTCGATTCGGATTTGTCAATCAAGTGAGTTGCGTATCGGCAACATTGTCGACCTTTAAAAGGTGGCTTAGACAAACGGGATGAAGAAGGCGGAGAACAGCTGGGATAGGGTGTAGTGGAGCAACTTGGGAGAATCCTATATCCACCTGAAGACAGCGATAGGCAAAGTTAATTGAATCAAAAGAAGTAGATAAGATCTCTTGATGTTTACAGGGTGCAATGAAGAAGGGAAATATAGATTTAGATATTTTTTTGGTGACAAACTGGAAGTATCGGAATAAAGGATTTACAAAGATAGTAGATTAATTACTTATTCATCTATAAGCATGAAGTCTTTCGCCATTTATAGACGTCATTTAGCATGGGTTTGACTTAGACATGCAACGAACTGACGAAATCACATTGAAGCAATTTTGTGAAATACAAATAATATTGCCACGGCATCTGATCTTATACAAGTTAATTGTATGCAAAGAAAAACGACTCCAAACTGGTTAATTTTGTTTCATTAAAAGTGGCTAGACATGTTCTTTTAGCCTCTTTCTAATTTCGTTGCTTAGAAGTCCTTCTATATTTAAGTAATGCCACGTCCTCTTAGTCGTCTTTTGTTTCAAGTTAATCTCCGACATCAGGAGATCCAGTGAATTTTTATCATAGCCCATTGCTTTTGTGAGAGATTTAGGATTGGAAATCATCCTTACTGATATACATCATAGGTACACATACATATTATGGTGTCAAATGAAAACGTTCTCATACTTTCATTAACCTTAAGAATAGAATGACGTGGTGAATGTTTTGTTTCAAGAAATAAGAATATGAATACATTATTATGAATAAATGTAAATAAGTAGTAGGTACCTGTTCTAAGTATGAAATTAGGTACCCGTGGTATCTGTTGTGCTATCGTGGCAGCTTATTATATAATATTTCTATCCACCTGATCAATCGTAAATGTAGTCCTTCGACAAAACTTATTGACGAGGAAAAAATACACTGTCGTGTAAACAAAAAACATAGTTACGATAAGACAATGTAGGGAGTTACATACCAGACCACATTCTCAGCCTCCTTTTAGACCCGTCATTCTCATACGTGCAAAGTCTGATAATATCGAATACTGCTAGGAAAGTTAAGAATATAAGTAAACTGTACACAATTAGTTGTAACATGGCAACTAGAGTAAACACAACGGCACGAGTCGCCCCACTGACGATAATAATACAACTAAAAACAGAAGGTATGGTCAAATACTGGTTTTTCAAGACCAAGAAATACGACGTCTTGAACTTGAAATATTCGCGACTTTACTCATTTTTTACTTTATAGTAATAGTTACATGGATTAAAACGTGTAACTGTTATGTCCTGGTCAAACCACAGTAATTTTGAAATTCTTAAATTTTTCCCATTTTAGTCATTACAACTCCTAAGCATGGTTCTATTATTCATTATAACGATATAAATAGCTATTAACAACCAACTCGCATACTAATTCCTAAAGATCGTTAGTATCTTCATGCCTTACAAGTAGTTGTTCGATCAGAGATAGGTCATGCGTAAAAAAAATCTCTAACGGAAGGGCTAATAGTGCGTAACTAAAACTAATAATATGTTATAAAGTATTATTATGAGGTAGTATTAGCCGAAATGTATGCCAATGTCAATTGCATAGAACGATTAAGGTAAGGTTGTGGTTTAGAAGTGTAATAATGAGACGCGGCCTCTACGACCTTGCTATCGGATGTACTGGCTATATTTCCGCAGTTACTGTACTCACTATGATTAACATAATGATAGGCTCTCCATGGTGAAGCTCATTTTGAGTCCACTTAGTCTGGTGAATGAAACAGGTTTTTATCCCCTTAACTGGCAAGCCTGTGCCTGTAAAAAGACACCATAAGATTTTGAAGTTTTCAGGAACAAACGTGAGTTTCATTTATTTCTGAACGATTTTTTTGACATTGACATTTGTTTGTGCATTTTTATATATCTATGATTCCATTCCAAAGTCGCCTGCTATTTATTAATCATGAGAGGCCTTGATATCTTGAACAAATAAAATGTTTTTTTGAATTTAAGCTTTCTTACCAATGAACTATAACATTAAAATAGACTGCACCAATGTTTCAAATTATCACAACAAAAATCGATGCGGTAACATGCTTGAAATAACTACATCCGTACATTGGGAATGACATGAAATCTGCCAAGTTGACAGAACGAAAACGACAATTCACGACGATCGTTGTGAAAAACGTAAACAAAAATATACCATTTTGTTGCGTATCGACTCATAACACTCAATTATCATGGAGAAGGAATTAGACAGAGTAGTTGAAGAGATAATGTCGACGCCAAACGTGAGTGGTTGCCTGGTAGCCGACCATCAAGGGCTATGTTTAGCTGCTAAAGGCACAGCGCACGTTGACTCAGCGGGGATTGTGGTCGCGATATCGGAACAGGCGTGCAAGATACAGCCTAATCTGAAGCCGCCCACTGTCTGCCTGGAGACGGACAAGAAGCAATGTTTAATTCAACGACACGGAACGATCACAGGAGCGATAATTAAACAGAAGTCATAGTAAGTTTTGTTGTTATCTTTAAAAGGATTGTTACTTTGTACTGACCATCTGGATTAGATAGCTTCCTCTTCCACGCAAAGTTCGCCTCAATCAGAACCACATCATTTGATAATACGCAAAATATGGAGGTGGAGTTGCGGACACTAGCCCGATACATACAATAGAATATTTGACAATAGTTTCTTGAATGTGCGAGTCGAATGTACAGTGATTTGTGATGTCCAAAAGGGCTTTAAATCTGACCTAAATATAACATGTGTCAAGCCTGGCCACAGGTTCTATCAGCTGTTACATATATAGCTAGAATGAATGACGATAAGCAAATAAAAATGGTAACTTTAATATTGATCTGGAATTAAAAGCAACTTCCACACAAATACATGTCTATTTTTGTTATAAACAGTTTTGTCTTTTTCAGATTTTAAAAGGGAAGTATGGCTAACTTCTAGAAAGACTGTATGGAAATAGTCCTTAGCACCTATCGCAGTGTATCACTGATTGCGAGAAAAATAACTCATCAGTTTTTGTTATTATGCTAAATAATTATTATAAAATGTATGTACCTACTTAAATATAAAAATAATAATGTAACTAGTGTATTTTTGTAAATAAACAATATATTATAAATTTTTGTGCTTGTTTGTCTGTGCATAATGCAAAGTAATTTTTAAAACTTATATTTTAATTTTTTAAAACACTTTAACACACCAAAATGATACTCAAACACACAAGGAAATCAGCAAATATGTAGAGAAGAATGGCCCTCATACTGGGTCACACATGGGTACTGGGTCAAAGCAACTAAGAAGTTCTAATCTCATAGACAACTACTCTTTTGTGTAAAACAATATATAATACTGTAAATAATATAATACTGTATAAACTCGGCCCTTTTCCCCATGGTGTAGACACTACAGATCATTTAACTGCTGGGATCCTTACATACTCCTTTTGCTTCTTCATACATCTGGTCAAACATGGACGCCAGCTGCGAGTATCACGCACCTATACACGCACGCCGGCTGCGAGTATCACGCACCTGACATACCAGCAGAAATTTGCATCCTGGAAACGTGACACTATAGAAGATTTTGTCTCATCCAAATTTGTTTGTATTGATACCAGTTATTGGTTTTACTACAGGTTTTATATACATGGCTGTAATTTTGAGAACTAAAACGGTGGAAGTTTGGCTAAATAATTCAAACTCCTTTGTCATCCTAACGTGACTAAACTAAAGAATCTTTCTGGCACGCTCAGCCTAGACAGTTGTAGTTAAGCCATCAGGGGCATATTCAGTATTGCACGCGGGCGGTCAAACTGCTACCGGCGGGCCTGAGTAGAACATAATGGGTGTAAAAATGCCCTTAACGAAGCCGAACAGCACTTGTTCTCCCCGTAATTGCGACCACTTCTTTGTTGGGGATCAAAGTTTCAACTTTTTCACAAGTTTTTAACGCTATAAGTTTACTATACTTCCGCGACCCCTTTACTATTCAACGCATCCATCAGCATAATGTTTTGAGTGCGTTACATTGAGTCCTACGGTAAAACGTGGTTTTTCACCCAAAAAGTCGTTTCCCAGCAATAATTTTTGCGTAGAGCTAAAATTATTGAAACTAAGTAATAGCCGAGTGCAATTAGACAAAAAATACTCAAGAGGTGGAACGAAGTTTACAGTGGTCGGATTTTCATGGGACTTTTTTTATTGAGTTCCTAGAGGAGTGGGCTCGGCGCTCGCGATTTCTTTTTTTTTTTAATTTCCTTTAGAATATTTTTATTCGTTTATGTATAACTTCAAATTCGACGAATTCATATTGTGGCGTAATAGTGGGACCTGCGTGCATCCATTAAACGCCAATTTTGGTCTGTTTGTTTGTTCATTGTTGTCGATGTAATGCACATATTTCAAGTATTATTTGAAAATTTCCTGTTTTCTTCAATTATTTCTAAAATTATAATTATATTTTAAGACTATTATTTCTTTTAAAAATGGAAACTGATGCTTTTTCACAGATAACTGAAGGTAAAAATATTTTAAAAAAAGTCGCGAGTGGCGAATGTTTTTTCATGGCATCCGGGTTTTTCCACACATATCTAACATGTAAATACTTTTCAAAACAACAAGGCACAAAATAAAACACCAACTTCAATATACACACATTTATTACAGATATGCTTTCCTAAATATAACATGAACTTGACGAGAAACAACTGCAACCGCTTACACTATACAACTATGCATACTCTTAGCTCTTACGGTAGTGTTACAAACAATTTTTACTATTTACTACTTGGTTTCAGTGCAGGGATAAATACTATGCCTGTCACTCTTGGGGTCGTCATTGCTCAGCACAGCAGGAGACAAAATTTAAAATATTGTATTATGTAGCTATATGTCCAGGATAAACGCCGCTAGTCATAGCCGCACGTACACATGTGACTAAGCTAGGGCTGCCATACGTCCCGGTACACCGGGACATGTCCAGGTTTGAAAAATTGTGTCACGGTTAATAAGTCGTTTGTCCCGGTTCAGTTGGTTGACCTAATCTTTAAACTCCGCCCCTAAGACGACCCACCGACCATTGAAGATGAATGATGAGAAGTCAGTTTATGCCCACAGCCATGTTGTTAATATATTAGTACCTATATATATATCAACACAACACGCCGACAACGATTTGTGTCTAATTTTAGGTAAATAAAGTTATTTTATATGTATTAGTTTATTTTTTATAAGATTATTTTGTGTATTTTTATCTATGGGCCTCAGTTGCCTGAAAATAAAATGATTGATATATACTAAAGGGACAGGTGTTGTGCTTTCTGTCATACTTGTTAATATAATTTTCTAGCAGTGTTAAATACCTTTATCTGTCAATCATCAGATGCCTTTGTTAATTCAGCAATCCATGTTGTAGAAACAACTTTCCAAATACGTTTATACATTTAAAAATTTGACTACACAGTGCAATCTTAAATAGTAATACTTTTATCTCTGCACTAATCCAAAGTATACAAGCAACATATTATATAACGATTTCATCTCAAGTAACTTTCTAACTGAACATCCAACTAACCAAGTTGCAAGTGTTTTAGGCTAAGCAAGAATGTATATCAACTTATCAATTTAATCATAGCATATACTATATACAATCTCAACGTAAATTCTTATTATAACAATTAATTCGCTTAATATACATAAATAAATCGATGCATGTAAAAATCATGATGTATCTAATTAAAAAATATTCAATGTAAATAAGGAAGCACAGCAATCAATCATTCCAATCAGTGTTGCAAGTTCATAAATAAATTTTAACCTGTTAATGTTTTCCAAACAGGCAACACTTCATACAAATTCAAATAAAAAAATCGTTCATTAAAATATTGGCTGTGTGTGAGCAAAAATGTTAAAAACTAGCAAATTTATTACCTAAGACTAGGGCCTTTCTTATACACAATAATACTAACGCATCAACGTGGCGTTTTAAATTGTTATTTTACAAAAATATCTTGCAATTACAGTAACAGTGATAATTTAATCTATTCATATTGTTGCAGAACATTTATCTAATGGCTATGTGTTAAATATTTTCTAAAAATGTGTCTATTATGAGTTGAATCAACCAGTCCTTTTATGTAGAAAGTTTTATGACGGTAAGTAGCACAGTTCTAAAGAAAAGTCATTTTATAGCAGAAAATTAAACATCCGGTTGTTCAACCGTGGAAAAATATACTATTACTTCAATAGGGACCAAGAACACGTATTTTAAGTATTGTAGTATATAATGATGTAATCTCTAACCCTCGTATATAATTGGTTAGAAATTATTCAGTGTAGTATCTCAAGTGCGACCCACTACACTTAACATTATCTAAACACATGCAATCTCAACAAATTGACATTGTTGTAACAATGTTTTAGACCACCAACAGCAGGAACTACGGACTCACTCGTATATATTGAGGCATGCAAGATATAAGTAGGTATATTTAGAAAACAAGAAAGAACCCATAAATTCAGTACGATTTCGGAATGCATACGTTCGATATTAGGATTCCAATGCCTTGTCAAAACAGGTGATGACTTCACGACTCAATCGTAAGTAGCGCCCTCTGCATTCAGATCATGTACGAACTTACCTTTTCAAGATTTAAAAACGTATTTTCATGAAGTAAACCATCATTGCAATGCAAAAGAATCCTTTCCTAATGTCTTTAACAAACACAGCTTTATAAAAATGCTCCCGAAATAAATCACAAGTTCATAAGAATTACGATATGATGAAATACAAAGATTTAAACCGAAGAAAAAAGCTCGCAAATTCCGCATGGAGGAGACAATGCTATTCTAATGTCATTGTCAACGAAACAGAAATGTGAATATTTCATGACGCGGTAGAGCGTTTCTAGCGTTTTAAATCTTTGATGAAATATCAGTAAGTCTAGCACGAAGGAAGGCGTAGCTATACAATATAATATTCTATAGTAATAAACACTTTACACCAATGTCAGGAAAATTTCGCTAACTACTATGCTAAGTATCATTAATTTGGATTAAACTCCTTTGATACCTACACGACGTATGGCCGCACAATACCATCCGTACAATTTTAATTTAAATAAAATAACTGCCTATCATAAATATGGACGAAAATAAGATAAAATATGAGCAATAATATAATTCATTTAATGATAATATTTGTGTAACCACAAGATTATAACAATTTACTAATTAAAACAAGAATTTATAGAAAATCTATGCCAGCCAGGATACTGTGAAGATATGTATGAAATCAGACGTTTTATATTTCTTTTGAGAGGACAAAAATGATTAGTAATTTTACCCGAGGGTAGATTAATCGACCATAAAGGGTGATTTACATATGCAGTAGCCAAATAGCGAGTTAAGTCCCCAGATATTTATACGAGGCGCTTCCCAATGAGAAACTGCCACTTAAAGTTCGACATATATCTTGCTACTTACTTACTATAACTCGCTAGTTAACTCATGCTTATCTAAATCAGCCATAATTGGGTTACCACCGTTTAATCAATCTATTCATTTCCCCCTTAAGATGTTATAGGGAATCAATGTAAGCCCTAACACATTTCAATCCTCATCAAAAGTAATAAAACGCCAAAAGAACCTAAACATGAGCCACCGGGCACCTTTCGCCTAAAAAAATAACATTAAATAATTAATTACACTATTAACAGCCCTCGACTACGTTATGATTACAACTCTCTACCTAACAAAAGAATAAATATGGAGTCAAAGGATACGTCTTAGCTCAAGGTACTAGATTTTCTCCTAACTTTTATATTAATTACTATTATTAACTTTAATATATACGCTGTGACTTCAAAATTGACATAGCGATTAACATGGATTTCATAAGACCGCGTCGTAATCAAAGCGAATCTTGCGCGAACACACGACCGATGTGTTCATTTTGTTCGCCGAACCCGTACGCATGGTTTCGCCGACAGATGGCGCTTTTCGTTATTCCGGACAAATGAGGGATATTTGATCAAAGGATCGATCGGAGAAGTTCGCACGAACGATCGCTTTGGTTAGGACGCCGAGTAATAATTATGACGAGACAAAATCGTCTGTAACATTAGGTTTTTATATAAACTTTATTTTGAAGCCACATTACAGTTATTCGATTGGCCATCAAGACAATCATGTAAATAAATTATTCCCCGACAAAATTACTTCTGTTTGAGGTTCACTTTTATAGATTTCAAATGCATTGGTCCTTTATTATGAAAATGTTATTATTAAAAAGACCACTTATTGCACAACAGCCTCTATTGCAACCAACATAATATCTATTTTAGTTTAATCTCCTCTCTTGGGCCAAGCGATATGGTACAATATGTCTAGTATAATATGTGCTTATTTCATAAACCTCTATAGATATAACAAATAATTGAATATTATAATACATGCTGAATATAATTATAGACAAGAATATGAACTATCTACAAGCAGAATGAAATAAAAAAGTTGGCAATTCTATTATTTTGTATGGAGGACACTGTTTTTATATTGGCAACACTAAACTAAGAAGTTTAACTGAGAATATTACTGAACGCCACGAATGGTTTTTATTTTAATGAATGGTTAAATTTACACCATTGATACAGACGCCATTAAAGACTTTGTCAGGATTTGTATGCGCTCCGTAGTACCAGAATACGAACAAAATTATTATACACAGTTAGAAACAGCAGTCATTTTAATAGTATGCCCAAAATATCGATATAAACATTTTGGGAATTCTCAAGCACTCCCAGTTGACAACAATTTTATAAAATATTGGTTAAGATATAAACTATGATTAACATTTACAGTCACCATTCAGAAATCGACTAATTTACATACTGGCTTATCATGAACTCGGAAAACTCTTCGCTAGAGCGAGAAACTCGCGAGTATCCGCATCGAGAATTCTTTTAGTGATGGAAAGAGAAATGAGTACAGGGAAATGGTTTTCGGGTACTGTACCACCATTTCTTGCAAGTGAGGAAAGATATAGACACACACTGAAGTAAGATTAAAAAATGATACTGCGATAAGTGGTGGTACAATCCCTGTGCTTGTTCAAAATAGTGCAGTTTATACTGCTTTAAAATGAGCAATAATGGGGAAGCGTCCGTCGAAGCTCATTGTAGATGGCGTGACTATAGCTAGTTCTCAATCTGACCAATGACGTCAAGCCATTTTGAAATATAAAGTGACTTGGAACTAGCTATGCTAGCGCCATTAATTTCACAGTTACCGTCCCTATTAGTAATTATCAAAGTTCATGAAAAGCCTCTGTGTTCGCTACAAAGTACTAGGAGCGCATGTCGTGAAGGAGACTCACGTAGTCGGCCTGCGGGATAGCCGGTGAAGCTGAATGCTGATTGGCGCGATCACTTGCGCCCAGGGACGCCGGTGAAGCTGATTGGTTGTTCATTTGTGACGAGGTTGGCGCGAGGAGCGCTGGTTGGCTGGCCCGCACCCGCCTCTAAATTAGCCGCCGACGTCCTCATGTCATCGATTGATCCTCTGTTGAGAATAATTTGGTTATTACGTTTTTTTCATAAATACGCGGTGTAAGACATCGACTTGCATAATGTTCCTGTGAATTCAGCACATGATTCCAAACCCACCGGCGTAGAAAGGGGATGGAATATTCTTGTATAAAGCGTAGTCTGCCTAAGTTCCGCCATTTTATTTTATTTTCAAAATGGCGGCTACGTATAAAACCTGTATTAATCAATAGCTGGTATCTAATCAAATCTTCTAAAACGTCTCGTCTCCGAGATATAAGCTATCAAAGTTAGAATGTTCGCCATCAGTACAACTTTGATAGCTTATACTTCGGAAATATGATGCTTTAGAAAATTTTGTCTCTTAAAATACTTGTTTGAAAAGATAGGTTTTATGAGTGACCGCCATTTTGGAAATAAAATGAAATAGCGGAAGTTAAGTAGGCCAATTAATTCAAACCCCTTTTTCGTCTGTTAAAAAAGAACTGCTGTTTCATACACAATACAAGTACAAGGTCAAAATGTATGGAACAGCTTACATTTTTTATAACCGACTAAAATATCTAAGCTGGTAGATTTAACTACAATAATGTACTGAATTCATGGTAACAGTGGTTTTGTACGTCGATGTTCCTCACACCCTGTATTTCATGTTATATGTTGTGAACATGGAGTAGTAAGAAAATGGAGTGCAAATATGAATATTTTGTGAACAAACCCCATTTTTTTTAATTTGTGCAAAGGCAGGAAAATGGATTCCTCCGCTTAATCTAGTTGGATTTATTTAACTAGCAGATACAGATACAAAAAATAAAATATATAAGGTATGTACCTACCTACTAATATGACCAAGAAAACTAAATAAAAATACAAGACTTTATAAAAAATAAGACATTGAACAATATGATACGAAGGACAAAACAAAATTGTGCTCCCAAATGCTGAAAAAAGAAACCCTGTGCAGAACGTAAAACAAAGACAAATAAAAAGCAAATTATTCGAAGCAAGAACATGCAACAACAAGAATCAAGTCGTAGTCATATTTTAATAGAAACAACCAATCCAGAAAAAAACTTTTTTAATGTGGGTAGTGATCGACGTGGAATCGATTTGAGCCGATCAGAAAGAGCTTTATGTCGTTGCAATAAAACCGAAAAAGACATCAGTCGCCTTGTTTCCGTACAGAGCACATGACTTGACACCGCTTTTTCGGCATGAACATTAAAGTGGCCAGTGGCGACCAGTTCAAGCGGACTTCGCGTTGCTAACCTCAGTTTTTTACAACGTGTTGTTTGGTTTCAAGCAGTCCAACGGACATTTTTATTAAAATAGACCATGACTTCCAGCACCATGCATTCCCTAGCAGTCAACAAGCAAAGACGAAACACTAACACCCAGTTTCTGGAACGAGAAATCAACACGGACCCTTACGCGTCGATAATTTTCGTTCGAAAAAGCTGGTGTTAACATGTTAGATAGATGCGTGCCTCGTTTAGTTGGGGCGCCACACGTCGGGGTCTTCCATGAGGGTGACGTTGTGGTCGTGTGAGCCCGTCAGCGGAGCGCCCGGGGGCGTAGTCCCGCCCGCCGCCATCGCCGCCATGTCGTCGCGAGACCCCCTGCGCCCCGCACGCACACAACACACATCGGATTAGTTACACACTACACGCCTTTCGCACATATATTACCTTTGACATCCGCAACCCGATAGCAACCTTATTTTCAATGTCAATAAAGATCATTGTTCCAAGGACAGACATAAGATGCTCCCAGACTCAAGATGACAAATACATAAAAGCAAGATTTAAACAAAATGTTAGACAAGTTACACCCACACCCAGAGAGTTAGTTACATGATTTATTTTTTTAAATTAACGGAATATCTTTACCAAACTTCTTTTCCTTTATACCATAACATCACGACTGCAATCCCTGAAGGGTTAGGCAGAGGTGTACCTGTAGTACACCCACATTTCGCTAGTTAAGTGTCATGTTATAGCGGGCGAGCCTATTGTTATCAACCGGGCACGAACCCAGACTCAGGGGCTGCTACTGGGAAATTCGTATTGGAAAAGTCCAATAAGTCTATGTCATAGACCATGTTCTGTTTTGGTAAAGTTATTCCCTTTTGTTTCCAGTGATCTGTCAAAGAGGATGTGTATACAATATACAGAAAGGTGCCAATTGGTGGTGGTAAAATACCAATAGCCGTAGACTGTGGTCAAATTATTTCATGTTGCACAGTCAAGGTAAATAATTAATTGTTCATCAAATTAACACACTACCAATATCAATCTGCTATCAAAGAATTATGGTTTTAGTAATATACAAACTTGCTCAACAAGAAATTTTCCTGACTTCACTTTTAGACTGACTATATGTTTCATCAGTATTATTTCACCTTTCCATAACACCGTTATCCAACTACCCTCCTCCATCTTGGCAAATCACTTGAGTTGGACAATCATGTTAGAAACACAGTAAGTATAAAATTATTACTAGTATGAAGGTAGAACTCACACCTTATTCTCATGGAAGCAAAAGTATGAGTTTATGTATTTGTTACGAGCACCAATATGTTTTCACTCAGCAGAATTCATTGTTACGAGCACCAATATGTTTCCACTCAGCAAAATTCAAATGCGAATTTCTGGTGAAATAATTATTGCAACTTGGAAACCTATTTCATAAAAGTACCTATGGGTTTGAGAAAATCACTTTTAAAAGTTGCTAAGTGTGTGTGTGTAATGGAGTCTACACAGCAAAGCCACCGACATGGCCGGCAACTTTCGTACATGTTTAGTTGACAAGCCGCCAACAGCTCTGGTGTGTACAGTTCCTGACGAGTGTGTGTGTGTGTATGGATGAATGAAGGTAGAACGATACTGACTTTTTGCCGAGAGCCATCATCCCGTAGACGATGCCGGTGGCGAAGATCAGCCCGCTGCCGAACCACGTGCTCATGCTAAGGAAGCACATGAAGAATGGCGGAACTGATAGCCTGGAGATGGACAGAAAAAATACAGATTAAAACATTTGGTTTATTTAGTAAGGTAAGTGGTCACCGATGTCTATGGACAACTGCAATGGCAAAGGCATCGCGGGACAGGTTACCATCCCAAAGAGAAACTTGACAGATCACATGTATCTGTAATGTTCTGCATTTGCTATCGTTGATCGGCATAATAATATCAACAAATATAACTGTCCCACTGCCGATAAAATATGTCAACCTGCTCCTGCCAAAGACAAAGACCTTTCCCAACTAATTTAGGGTCGGCCTCCAGTCTAAACGGATGCAGCTGAGTACTAGTACTATACATGGAGTGATTACCTATTTGTCCTCCACAATCACATCACAGTTACGGGAAATACGACACCCCTTGGTAAAACTGATATCACACACACATCACTCGAGTGATGGTTCATTTTTGTTTTATACTACGTTCACTTTTTGATTAATTTGCGTGCTGACGTTTAACTTCGAGCGACAGATGATGATAAACATCGATATGTCACACAATACAGTTTGCATTTTGGTTTTCTTATTGCCTCCCTCACTACCTAATGAAATCCATTCACATGTGTACCAAATTTCAACTGAATCGGTCCAGTAGATTTGGAGCAAAGTGGCTGTGGCAGACAAGGGTTCCGCTTTTTCATAAAGAGAAGCGAAAACTTATACTGTCACTTACGGGATATCTTCCGTGATTGTTCATTATTTTGAGCTACCGATATTTCGGCGCTGCGACGATCGCGGGCAGTGACAGTATAAGTATAGTTGAAAACCGTGAAAGCTTAAAACAGTGAAAGAGAAGCGTGTCTGATTTTGTCTTAAAAGTACTTAAGACTACACGAAAACTGAACTGTAATCTTGTTTTTAACAAGGAAGACGTTTGCTTATAGTTTGATTACATTCGCTTACCAAACGCAACGTAAGGAACTTTGTTTTCATTTTGAAATAAACTATGTTCAATATATTCGCTAAACGATAACAAAAGTAAAACGTTGCGTCACATGTTTTTCAGACAGAAGGATAACTATTATAACAGCGCCTACACAATGCCTCGGAAAGCATTCAATCAAGGCCGTGACGTCGCTTGCAATTTGCGACGCATGCCATGAAATTTTATTGCTTTATTATTGTGACGGGACAGATTAGATGCCGTAGTTTTATGTTTTATGTCATCACTAACATCCCCGGTTTCTCTCGCTAATTATGCCCCCCCCACCCTCCGGCTTCTCTGGGAAATTATGCCACAGTTCTAACCCTGATCAGTGGTCATGGACGACCTGTATGCGAAGTTTAAGCCAAACCCGTTCAGGCTCGATACACAAAGTTTTTTTTTTAAAGAAAAAAAAAACACTTTCACTTTTATAATATTGACAACGTTAATACGTAATACGTTTATAACTAGCTTATGCCCGTCAGTCAGGTAATTATCCCACGGCATCGTACTACCGGAATAAAAAATATCTTATAATGTTAAACCAGGTTATAAAGTATCTATGTGCCAAATTTCACCCAAATCGCTTCAACCGTTTTTGCGTGAACAAGGGACAAACATCCACACATCCTCAGAAACTTTCACATTTATAATAGTAGTAAGATAAGATATTGACGTTAACCGACGTTACACACACACACACGCACACACCACACCACAAACTATACTTATGCCAATCTTGTCATATGCTAATATTTTTCTTTCTTTTGTTATGGAAGAGCGGAGTTTCTTTTGTTATCGAAGAGCTAATACAGGCATTGCTTAAAAGGAGGCTCCAATCACAACCTAATTTTTGTAATTTTGTGAAAAAATAAACAATTTATTTTTTTGAAGTCATTGAATGTGAAAAACCACCACATTTTACTGAATTCCCTCTCATAGAGAGGAGGCTTGTGTCCCAGCAGTGGGAACATTATAGGGTGATTGGATGTTAGGGAGCAAGCAGACAAAGAGCGTCCTATGCCCTATGTGAAAACCGGGCTGTGAATGATGCTGATGAAATAATTTAGCACCGGGATTAACGATGACGAACATTGGGTAAAAATTAGGAGGTATCGAAAAATGCGTTGAAATACAGCCAAATAATGTCCGATATGCAATAAAAAATGATTTTCAAAACTAATTGAATCAGAGGTTTACCATTAAAAGGACGTTACGCCATGTTAGGAAATCATCGATTGAGGTAAAACTAAATTATTTAGGTAGACAGGTACGTTACGTACAGTCGGTGACATAAAATAAGTAAACTGGTAGATAGGGTGTATAGTTACTACACAAGTAGGTATGAGAGGTTCAAATCAGGTGAAATTAATTGTTACACAAATCAATTACTTATCTACACTAATATTATAAAGAAGTTTGCAAGTCTGGTTGTCGGAGATAATCTCCGTAACAGCTCATCCCATTTAAAAAAATATTTCACCGATGTAAAGCTACATAATATTACCGAGTGCCCGACAGGGCACTTAATATCGTGTCCTATTGTTTGTTCATTACAGGAACTGTTGGGTGTTTCTGAAGGCGCCAAACTCGTGTCTAAGATCTGGGCCGACTCAACATACGGAGTGAAAAGGACACCGAGAAAACGATTACCACGTATTCAGTACATCATTCTGAGCCCCACCACATAGAAATTTTTCATCGGTTTTTTTTTTTTATCTGTTATTACCTACAAGCGGAATACCTACCTACACGGTCAAAAAATATGGAACAGCTGTTTTTTTTTTAATAACTGTGAATAATTTCTGTGTGGGGGGATTCAGAATGATGTACTGATTACCAGGTAAGCGTTTTAGCGTCGGCGTCCCTTCCACCCTGTAGATTTGCCATCGCTGAGAGTGCCAAAGGATTGTTTCGTCGACGCGAACGAAGTCGCGGGCAGCGAGCTAGTCAATATTCAATAAACAAAATAGATAAGGAACAATAAAACTTGATTACTAACCAATACGGCAATAAATTAAACGTCATACAAATTCGTCATAAGGAAACTACCTATACAATAGACATAGATAACAGCCCTCGGAGTGAAAACTTGTCTTTTGTGGCTTTGATAAAACTATGATTCATTTGAGGCGACGTGATGTGATATTGTCAAGTGTCAGTCAAGTGTCAAGGGCAATGAAATGTATACTAAACACCTCGCAAAATTCAAAAGCCATTTACTGCTAATGTATTGATTAACGATTTATGTTTTATCTCAAAGTAGAAGCCGTTATTTCACGAGAAAAACGCTTTACGAATTTCGCGTGTTTACATTTCATTGCTCGTGACTGTACTTGAAAAACTGATATACTACGTCATAAGAAGTGTCCATTTACAGTTCTTTCACGGTTATTTTAACACTGGCAGCCCGAAATCAATCTTATTATGATGACAATAAGGATCACTTTGATTTTGAGTGATGTAAAAATAAATTAATCGACTCTGAGATAAACCAATCAACACTCAAATATCCAATCGTCCCAAACAGATGGAGTGATTCAAAAAAAAAAATATATTCCGCCTGCGGCAATATAGGGTTTACAGTTTCCACCACGCGGAAAAATCCTCGTGACCTTTATTTTTTTGATGTCACTGTATAAAGGACTGTATGATTATTGTCTTTAAGTATAAATCCGCTTGATGAAAAGTGACTCACAAGATATCGATACCCGCCAAGTCTGCGGAGTTTCGCTAGCATATTAGATTTGACCTTCAATAAATAAAATAAACAATAAAATGTATAAAATTCCCACTAAGATAACTAATGTAATTAAAAGTGAGTAGGTACATTAACAGGTTGTGATAAGGGTTACTTGAAAGGCAATGTCTGTTGAGGCATTGGTCCCACCGTTGGCGATTAGCGATAAGCGAGTACAGCCACTAAAAACGAGTTGTTTGTTTGGCAGAGATCTAGACTATTAACATTTTTTTTTTTTACTAAATGGGCTTACTCTTGACCTCAATCTAGTCCTGAGGACAGAGATGAGGTCGACGATGGAACAAGCAAACCCAAAAGAAGCCTATTAACTCGCGACTACAGGCTGTAATAGAATAAGCGCAACACTTCTTAGGTGGTGAATTGTTGATTCAAACCAACAAACTGGACAATTTCCCTAGAATATGAGTCGAAAAAAAATATAATGATTTAAACTTGTCTGTATTGATGCGAGCTATTGATTAATACATGTTTTATCCGTGGCTAATAAAATTGAAGTTGAACTGATGGTGCCATCAGAGAATAAATTCTAAATTTGATAGCTTTTATCTCGGAAACGTGACGCTTTGTTACACGCGACATTTTATAAGTGGCTGTTATTTTATAAATAAAATAAAATGGCGCAAATTAGGCAAGCCAGCCTTCATACAAGGATCTTACGACCCCTTTGGCCAGTTTGATGGATTGGAAACCTGGATAATTATGTATTTCTTTTACTAACACGGGACCTACAAACTTTTATTTTTCTGAGTAAAAAAAATTAGTCGACAGCTACTCGCTGCCTCGCCTGCGGTGTAGCAGATACCTTATACAATATACATGTCATGTCATTATTATCAGATGATTCATTTTCCGAGCACCAATGTTTTCAGTTTGGACATTCCCATTTGTCACGATATATTATATTATTAATACATTTTTATGTAAATTTTAGCTATCTATAAAACTGTTGGATTGATTTGCAAGTTTCCTTAGGTTACGATTATTTTTCGAAACAACGTCAAATACAACGATTTAATTCGTATATTAGCTACCGAAGCAATGATTAATTATAAACAATAAGGTGCCGTAAATATATTTTTTAATCACAAAGGAAAAGTGACGTATTCTCCTCTCCGACCGCATTAATTCATTTGATAACTCGTTAATTTAGATTTTTTAACAAACAACATTCCCATACATATGAACGTGTATGAAGAGATGTATGAATGTGGACGAGGCAAAAGGAGTATGTAAGAATTGTAGCAGGTGGCGTTCTGTGGTTTCTGCCAACCCCACATGGGAAAAGGGCGTGACTTTATGTATGTATGTAACATTCCCATAGAGATATGTAAATGGCACCGGAGGAGAAAGATATTGATGAAAGAGATAGGGTCGGGGTAGCCCATGAAATTAGTTTTTTTTTTACGTTTTTGCAATCTTAGCTCAATGTCTGGTTCTGCAAGCGCGTAATTACTACAAAACCTGCCATGACAGATTAAGATAAAATTAACTAATCATACTTAAACATAACTGGCAAAATGTGGGTGTATAGACTACATCTCTGCCTGACCCTTTGGGGATTACAGGCGTAATGTTATATGGTTAGCTAATCATTTCGCCAGTACCTGTACCTTGTACTTAGAGTAACGTCATCATTTGACACTGAACTGTGACGGTTCTGTCATTCGCCCAGTGGCTGGCGTTAACACCTCTCCCGCACCGTGTAGCTACCTCAGACGTAATATAACATGACGCCTGTAAACCCCGAAGGATTAGGCAGAGGTGTACCTGATAGAACAGTAGTACACCTACATTTCGCCGTTTATATTTAAGTCCCATGAAATAGGAAGCGTTTCTATTGCCATCAACGGGGCAAAAAAAATCCAGACTGCGTGGGTGCTACTGAAAAATACCCGACGGAAAAACTCAAAAACACTTTGCCCGACCTGGGAATCGAACCCAGGACATCATGCTCAGCAGTCACGCTAGCGACTACTAGACCAATGAGGCAGTTAACACAGTTACCTCGGACACGGTTTGAAGTAGGCCCGTATAAGTAAAACAGGACACTTAGCAACTTACCCAATATATAAAGCAGCCTTATTCCAGTAGGGCCTGGTCTCCACCTTATCGCTGAGGGTCTGCACATAGTCGATGAAGAAGCAGCAACACGGCGCTTCACATACTATCACGATGAAACCAGCAAGCATCTGCCAGATGCCGGCGATGAGGCACGCCACGTTCAGCACCACGATACTGATGCAGTTGATCAGGCCCAGGACAATGGCGACTGGAATAAGAGAAGTTTTTGTGAAGATATGATGTGAAGTAATGTCAGACTTACCAAGGGGTATCGTATTACCCAGTACTAACTGAGTTAAAGAGGTCAGATATGGAGTGGCTCCTTGTAAAATACTGGTATTTAGCTGGATCCGGTAAGAATGGAAACCGACCGTAACATAGTTGGAAATAGGCTATGCAGCTGACGATGATGAAGTGAAGGAATGTCGTAGAAACAAAAAGACGTTTTGCGTTTCCGTCGAAGTCGCTGCAATTTGTGGTACCTGTCGCGTCAGGATCGGATTCAACTCCCTCTCGCATTGCCCTGAGTCCCAATGGCAATATTTCGGCCGATTATATATCGTGAATACACCGTCACTACAAACTCTACAAAGCATTAAAGTTAAGTCAGCCAGCCACGTCTCAAAAACTGCTGAATAGACTTAGTTTACATTTTCTTCATAAAAATATGTATTCTTCACCAGCTGATTACATACACTGCTGAACATAGGCTTTGACTGTTAAGATCACGGTCGAAGGAAAATTGACGTTAAAGCAGTAGACAAGTAGACATAGGTACATTATGAGCGAGAGCAATTTGTCGATATTAAGAACCAGACAGGATGGCATTATGCCATCCTTTTATGTAACGGTCTAGTAGCCTGCCATCCTCTGACATCATACATCCCTTAGTAAGTTTAACGACACCCACCGAGGCACCAATCATAGTGTTTATCTTGCCAAGAGAACACCACGCGGAATTCGTCGAGCTATACAGCGTGAATTTTTCAAGTGGGCGTGGATGGCCAAATCCGAAACTATGAGGAATAGCAAAAATTACTCAAAGGAGTCTCGGGCCCGGTTTTGATGAAAATTTAAACTGCATCAATATTCCTAGCAAGGAATCGAACCTGTATTATTACACCATTCGAAAGTTTCGCTAATAAGGATCAAATTCTGGGAAGTAATGGCATACGGTAAATTAAAGGAAGGAGTTCATTTATGATAAAATACGTACATGTAAACATGCTGGATGAGACAAGCCACCGCTTCGGATAGAGAAAAGTGGAATTCCTTGGAGGAGGCTTTTACCTGAAGGGGTTCCACACACGCTAATGTTATCATATTATTTTTTGTTATAATATGGAAGCACTAATACATTCTTTGAATTTACAATTTAATTAATGAAATTCAAAAATCTCAAGTAATTTTAAATCTACATTCATAATTAAAATTCTGAGTGTTTTTAATTTAATGTAATTTATTTATTTTTTTACCGCGAGGACTGGCCCGAAGAGGCGCGGGAAAAGAGTACATGGACGGAATTAGAGGAGGCTATCGCCCAGCAGTGGGACAGTACAAGCTAAACAAAGAAATATATTTTTATAATTGAGATTATTTATAATTTAAATTTGACTGTTTATCTTTTTAAATAAATTAATAAAAATGCAAACAGTTAGTTACAGTTCCTGAAAAATTTGATTAAAATTACAGCCTGCTGTCAACATTACCAAACTCTTAGCATGGTCTATCATAGAACCACAGCTAAAGAAACCATTTCCTAAAAATAACCAATTTCAGTTTTGGTTAACGACCATCCCACACACGCCACAATTGCTCACGTTGCCCGAATCATGGACTGAGACCAGTTGACCGCACACGCTCAATCCGCCGCACAATAGAATTGTACCAAGGCCGTATCATTTCTACAGCGCTACATATCATCACGACTGTTATTCCCGAAGGGTTATGCAGAGACGTACATACATTTCACCAGATAAGTTTAAAGGTCCCACTGTCATCAACTGGACACAAATTCGTTCCTTTCAAAATACTGATGGAAATACCCAATAACACCTTGCCATGCCCATCTGGGAAATCAAACCCTCATGCTCACCAGTATTGCTTGCGTCGTCTGAGTTCAGTAAACCAACGAGGCCGTACTACACTACAATGTACAATCCCATTTATATTAATTAAATTGTAAAAAACTTATAAAACATTAGGATTATCGTCTTTCGTGAATGCGTGACGACTACAATGCTAAGCAATCCACGATGTATGCTAATGTACCGAGTATATTCTTTTTCTAATGTATTTACTACTATCACTTTTTCTGTTCCATTTTTGAATTTACGGACTGTCAAGTTTTTATGCCTTATGGCTGTGACTGTAGCTTTGCTTTTTTTTTGTTTATTGACGTTAAAAAATGCCTGTAATGGTATAATTGAAATAAATGCTTTGAGTTTGTGAGTTTGAGTTTTTGTCAGTAAGTTTTAGTACACACTAGACACAGTACAGGTCGGCATGATTTGGCAGCACGGTGTTAAAATCGAATGTACAACAACACTACAATTAGAACAGAACAATACTTTGATTTAAAAGAGTGTCCATGGAGTTTCTTGCGCATTCTTCTGGATACTTCCAATTAAAAAAAAAATATTACGGCCTAGTTGCCCTCTGTTATTGCAATTGATCTTTAAACCAGCCAAAGCCATGCCTGGCTGCAAAAACCAATGCCAAGTTCATCATCTGCCTAGCCTTTTCACAACTATTTTGAAGACGGCTTCTAATGTAAACGGATGCAGCTGAATACCAGTATTTTGCATGGAGCGACTGCCTATCTGACCTCCATAACTCTTTTACTGGCTAGCTCTCATTTTCGGGCCGCCAGGAGACTCCTCCATGACTCGGAAATCACGTAAAGCAGTCACTCATCCATGCACCGACCTCGGCAAGCGTTGCTTAACCTCGAAGATTGACCCGTGCGGCTATTACTATTAGCCAAAAGATCATAGAAAGATAAATAAATGCTTCAAATAAAAACTTAATTTCATGTTATCAGTTGTAATCTTGCACTCGATACAAATTGAAGCAAATTAGTCTTTTCAGTGATTATAATGTTTATTTTGACACTGACTTCCACTATGGTACAGGCTGGCGAAACAAATTTTTGGTAACAATTCCCAGTTAATAAAAAAGAAGAGGTCGTGGCTAAATAATAACAGCCGCACGGCGTCGATCTTCCAGGTTAAGCCATGTTTGCCGAAGTTGGTCTGTGGATGGGTGATCAGCCAGTACATACTTCGTGCACAGTTGGTCCCGGCTGTCATTTGTAGACCTTTGACAGTCGTCACAGGTAGTCAGTGGCGTGAAAGTTTGACATCAGTCTTACCAAGGGGTACCGTATTACCCAGTACTAACTAGGTTGTAGAGGTCAGATAGGCAGTCGCTCCACGTAAAATACTGGTATTCAGCTGCATCCGGTAAGACTGGAAGCCGACCCCAATAAAGTTGGGAAAAGGCTACGCAGATGAGAAATCCCAGTTAATTGAAACTACTACTGGTATACATATACAACTGACACATAGACAAATAGACTTTGACGTTTTATTATGTGCCAGTAACATTTAACCTTAGGGTGGTAAAGGAATTATGAGGATAGTCGAGTTTAATGCTAACTGTGGAGACTTGTAAATGGCTTGTCGTTGTTTACCTCGCTATTAATTTTTGTATTGTTAGCTGTAAGCTACCCAAACACAATAAAATAAATAAAATACCTATGATTGAATTTGAGTAGTGTCACGTTTAAGATAATGTTGTAATTTAATATGGTGATATGGCAAGAAAGAAGGTGTCTGATGAGATGGCGAATAAGAGAAGTATGGAAGAAGAAGACATGCTGCGCCGACTCCAAATGAATTGGGATAAGGAAAGGAGATTGATGAATTTTATGATTTAACACATTGGGGGACAGACCGCCTCTCAACGTTATCTCGATATGGGACGGTTAAGGGCGGTGAACTTTATTTCATGTCATTTGGCAAACCGTCGATAGCCGTAGCTTGCATTTCTACAAGCACATGATCTAGTGTCACATCACGCGACTTCGTTCGTTCGTAGGTGTCACGGCTAACTCTTTCTCTCTCGAGTCACTTTTCAACACAAACGCAGTGCTTATGCACTAAAACAACACATTCACACCGCAGACCTACGGAGCCATACACGTATACGTCTTCGGCCGTATTTGTCGAATCAAAAATTAAAATAAATATATATAATACGGTAGTACGGGTATAGACGGTATGATAAAATGAATGGGATTTTGAGTGTCATATCATGACATTTGCCAAATAGTCAAGTGTCTCGCAATGTGTTAATAAACAAAAATGTGTATGAGTGATACATTCATTGTAGGTATCACAAACTCTGATATGACACTGATAAGCAATTTTGTGTATTAACTACTTATCATTATGTTTTTTTTCTGTTGTCTTTAAAATTGTTTTGATAGTAAAACTCCCAAAATTTTTAGGTCTCTTTTGGATTTGACTCTGGCATAAGAAAACAGCTGGATGCGAGTTGCACGGGACCAGTCAATGTGGCGACACTTGGGGGAGGCCTATGTCCAGCAGTGGACGTCTTTCGGCTGAAATGATGATGATATGCAATTATTTTAAACCTATATGAATTGCAGTTCATACAACCTGAGCTAAAATTTTTTTAAATTAATTTTGATTGTCAATGCTTTTAGAACCTACATTAACTTTATTTCCATTGCAAGAAAAGACATTTAATGTGATATTGATAATCTGATTATGTTTAACACTTGATGTTATCAGAACACTGTTAAGAAAACTTGTTCAACCATTTTTGTCTACTATAATTAACACATTTTTACTTTTAAAACCTGTTCGGCTTGGGTTCATAAATATTAATCAAATACCTCTTGTAATGGATACATGTGAATAGTTGAAATATGATTTAACAAAATGTATTGATTCTAACTAAACTTTTTTTTGGTTCTACCTATTTTTGATGCAAAGGGACGAGGGTTCCTTCGATCTTCAGAAAGAGGTGATTCTCTATTGTTGTTTAGACTGAAAAAAAAAAAATATAGAAACCTCCTTAGCAGTGATTGATGATCATATTACTATTACACAAAATTTCAAGTACTTTTTATCACAGTTACTAAAACCAGCCCCAGGGCCAGGGCTCCCTGGCCTAAAATAAATAAATTTATTTATTTCAGGTAAATAACACCCATTGCCACACATAAATTAATAGAAATCCGAAGACATGGACAAATAATATCCGATAAAATAACATAGAATCAAAATGAAACCAAATACAATACAATCAAACTAAGTCAAATTGAATTAAATGCCAGCTTTGGTAGTATCATAATCTATACTAATATTATAAAGCTGAAGAGTTTGTTTGTTTGTTTGAATGCGCTAATCTCAGGAACTACTGGTTCGATTTGAAAAATTCTTTTAGTGTTGGATAGCCCATTTATCGAGGAAGGTTAAAGGCTATAAAATTTTACGCGGACGAAGGTCGCGGGCAACAGCTAGTAGGTAATATAAAATTACGTTACAATTCATATTATGGTTGTAAAGTTACAATTCATAATATTAACTGCGACTGTGACCATTTTAAGAATTTTAATGTGATTCATATTATTTTCCCATTATGATTCTGCTTAAGCTGCCATATTAGACCCCCAGTTAACTAGTTACCAATAGGTATTGTTATGTATTATAATATGCATTTATGATCTACTTGCACATAGTCATTTGCATTATATTATGTAATAAGTCTATGTAAGCCTTAATTTCTGTACATAATGGTCAATTAATTGCCGTATCCAGGGTCTCAGAGATTAAGGACAATACCTCTTAGGTGCTGATACAGATTATCAAACTGGACAACTTTCCCAAAGGGAAAGCGACATGAGAGGAAAACAAAATAGATTCTTGGGATTCATGGGAGCTCTAAATAGTTTATTCCCCTTTAGAAGGACAGCAAGGCAAATGATAAACAAAATCGGAAAGCCATGGGGAGGCCTTTGCCCAGCAGTGGGACAGAATAGGCTGATATAAAAAAGGTCTTAATAAATGAATGGAAGATAATAATGTTAGAATGTTTACGATTCTGTGAGATGACTGTGATTGGATTAACTTAATTCAACATAAATGGCACATTTGTTGCATTGAATAACTATATTAATAAAGATATAGCAATAGGCTTACCCCCTATTACATGGGACTTAAATATAACTGGCAAATGTGGGTGTACTATTAGGTACACCTCTGCCTAACCCTTCAGTATTACAGGTGTGATGTTAAAAAAAGAATCAATTGCACATGTATAAAAGATCATCACTTGAGAATGGTAAAACTGATTTTTTTTTGTGTTTGTAATTATCAAGACAAGGTTTGTAACTTTGTATTAACAAAAATGTTGATATTTTATTTTGTATTTTATGTTCATTAGCAAATTGACCCCATGCAAAGCTGGCGCGGGTCGCTAGTAAATAATAAATAATTATCAAGGTAGATGACCGACTGGTGACCCAAGCAGATCTATTATTATTGAGTCCGACAGTAGTGATGCAATATAGTAATGTAGATTACTTTTTTCTTTCTGCTTGAATAAAATTCTTAAAGAAACATAACAGTTACACAGGTTGTAGAAAACTTATGTAGTTTTCATAACAAACAAGTTTTTCATAAATGCTTAGATCACTCTTCTAGGCTTAGTCAAGTATGTAATCATAATAATGTATGTAGGTACCTACTCATTAAAATTTTAAGTGTAAATTGAATACCCCAATTATCTTGAGCAACACTTTCTGAATAAATATGCACAACCAATTATCCCTTTGTCAGAGTAATTAAGACGCAATATGTTACAGCTCGTAACATTTTGTTGTTTCAGGCTCATTGTCTAAAATCAAGGGTGGTACTGTAGATTTGGGTTCTAAAGATAAGATAATATTGTTGATCTATTGGTCAACTCCACTTAAATGTAGGCTTACACCTAATTTCTATTCGTCACGTCAAAGTGGCATGTGTATCACATATAATTTATAGCAAAATAATACGAACTGAAGCCGCCAACTGTTCCAAGTCCCCGACCAGCGTAGCGCATCCACCAAGGCACGTCATCTTTCTGGGCATTGTCGCCGCCCGGCCGGGCCATAAGCATGGTAAGCTTGTCTGTTAACGACTGAAAGAATTATTAACATGATTATAAGGTTTCTTTAACGATATCAATGGGAATTATTTAATATTTACGATTAATTCTTACCATTTTCGAAAAAATCAATTCACTGCCCTGTCACCTGTCAATGCAACTAAAAAATGGCTTGTTCTTGTTGCCCGTTTGTGGTTTACCGAGTCTAATAAGAGTTGATAATGACAACATTATTTATTTAAATTCCTTAAATGAAGTATTATTTTAATTATAGTAGTAACAAGGAATTTAAAATACGAAAAGAAATTATGTATTTAAAAATTACTTTTCATGTGGTAGGCCCCGTACATAACTTTCTAATTGAAATGGTAATTGAAAACAGACTTCTGGTCCCCCCCATTGTACGTTTCGTTGCTCCTACCGTTATTTTTATTTATTAATTTGATGAATCATGACTTCTTATATTATCTTTATTCCTGCAAGTATTTTTGTCCAAATAAAATTGTTCTAAAATTTAAGTTTTAGCCAAATTGAACAATGGTACTTTTCATAAATTTGTAGACATTAGTGTGCCCAGTGTGAAAACAAAACGCATGCTCATGTCGGTCGGCATCAGCGGTTTGCTGTTGTAATATTTGCATGATTATTTGCAATTACGATTCTATTGTGAATTTGCGCTAAAGTTTCTGAAATTCATGTGGAAAGTGGAAGATTAGCTCAATTATGGCACCAACAACAATGCTTCCAAAGCTATCGGATGCCACCCAAACGATGTAAGTGACACTAATCTGAAACTGAATTTCGCTTTTGATTTTAGCTTAGTCAAATAAATACTAGGTTCTAAGTGTATCCTGGGTAGTAAAGGCTGTATAAAGAGATGCCGCTGGATATTTTTGCATTCTTTCTGCTAAAGCAGATGTAACCTGTTGCCTAAACATTCGCCTAACATGCCCGAATATCACGCAGACAATCAACCCTTATTGGGCTTTTCAGATACATCGTGGTGAAAGTTGGTACAATACCCTATGACACATCTTTGTTGCATAGAGGACAAGTTTCCGTTCGCTTATAAGTCTCTGTAATAATACCAGTGCAATAAAAACTAATTTACAGTTTCCCAATTTCACAAATTTTACATTTTTCCCCTATTAGTAACTATTTTCTAATGCGATTGCTTGCTTTACAGCATTAAACCTTCAACTGCCATTAATAAATTGTATTATGCCAGTCATGGGTACCTAATTTGGGAACTAATTTCAGTAGTTTACTAGAACAAACAGATTTACCCAGTAATAATGCAATTAAATGATAATTGGATTACATTTAGTCTTTTAAAGGCAGCACAGACTGACTCATTGGTCCTTTGGTTGGTTGGTTGTAAGTGTGGCTGCTAAGGGTATGGAGTTTCTCCTATAAACCTTTTCTCAGTAGGAGCCTAGACACTGGATCTGTACCCAGTTGTTGGCCATTGGCTTTTCTTTAATACATGGGACTTAAAACATCACTAAGTCTCTGCATAACCCTTCTCAGAATATGAACTTGATGTTAAGTCATCATTCTCTTGCCCTTATCCCAATAAAAAAAAGAACAGTAATTTGTAAGGATTCACTTTATCAAATCTTGCACTACAAAAAATTATTTTGGAGTAACTGTTTCCATATCAACATCCTCCATCATTCATAGAATTGCTCTATTCTAGATCATTTTCCGATGGAGACGGAGTGTGCAGTGCGGAGGTGTACTCCATGAATGTCATGGTGAATACCAACGCTGGCAACCATGACCACGGCAGCTCTAAGGTGAAGCTTAAAAACCTTGTGGACTACAACTGGGAGCCCAAGTTTTACGCTGGACAGCTGTTAGCTATACACACCAGTGGGAAGTACCTGGCATATTCTATCAAAGGTATGACATTGACTTAAAATATTTTTATTTCTATCTTATGCCCTGCGGTGTTGCCCGCATAGTGTTTGGTAATTATCCCAGGGGATCATACTGCTGGGATATAAAGTATCCCATGTGTTCGTTCAGTATTCATACAATAAAGCATTTAAGACCTGGTTTCCGATTTGATCATTTAAAGTTATGAACTTGACAAACATTTCTTGCTTATCATCATTTAATATTGAAATTTGAAAGAAAAGAAGCTGAAAAATAATAAAGAATGACAGTGTTTAAGTACTACTATTCTAATTAAAGTAAAACACAAAAATCTTTATGCATTTAGCAATTTTGGAGAGTAACTACCTCCTTCTGTATTCATTGTAATTTTACTTTGTACATAACAAAATTTGGACAAATAAGGAAATGGGTGTTGTCTTAAAAATGCAATTTTTATCCTGTAGATAAGATTTTTGATAATTTTATGTTTCTACCCATGATTGCTTGCATATCGTCAGCAAAACCCTAAATTGCTTTAACTGCCGAATTAAGCAGGATGTGATAACAATTGTAATTTGAACTACTTGTGTAGGAAACTGAGCCATGTTGTTTTTTGCATGGACCATTTCTGCAATAACTGCATAGATAAAAACCAGCTTTACACAGCTAGTAAGCATGTGAATGACAGTTTGCTGAATGGCTATCAATAGTAATGTACAAAGCATTGATAGCTTAGCAGTGTGACCATCGGATTGCCAAGTCATAGGTGTCGAGTTCAAACCCAAGACACAACCTCTGGTTTTTCGGATTCATGTGCGTATTGTATAATTTATCACTTGCTTCAGTGAAGGAAAACATTGTAAGGAAATATCTTTCAGGCAAGCTCTGAAAGATATTTCTTGATTACATATAAAGCCAAGTCAGAGGCCCATTGGTTAAGCACTAACCGCACAATAAACAAAGAATAGTATTGTCACATTAAACATATGTTATACTTCAACTAGGAACAAACGGTAGGAAAAAAAAAACTCACAGTCTCACACACATACAAACACACACAAGACATGTGCGCTAAACATACTTCAGGTGAACCAGGTCACAATACCTTTTACTTCCCATCCGTGATTACGCTGATGTACTTTGATCTCACTGAAGCACAACGAGATAAACTTGAGCGACTACAAAAGTTTTATATAAGATTTATATTTGGCCTGTGCAAATATGATCACATTATAAAGCTCAAGTGGCTTCCCATACGTCTTCTCCGGAACTGTCATATCTTGTTAACATCACCTACAAGGTCTATTATGTCATGTTATTTTGTTATTATACATTATACTATTACTATTAATGTGAAAGTTTGAGAGGGTAGATGGATGTTTGTTACACTTTCATGTGAAAACTACTGTACGGATTTGAATGATATACAGATAGATTATAACCTGAATTAAAACATAGGATATACACTTTCTATCCCAGTACTACATTCTCTTGTGAGAAATTCAGACGTAAGCGCAAGCTTAGCCGTGGGCAGAAACTAGTTCATAATATTTTTGTTTTGATTTGTCTGCAGCTCCAAACGCGGTGAACCCTGGCACTTGGAGCGGTATGGTGCGCGTGGTGTACACCCCGGAGCCCGGCACCGACAGGCGCGCGCTCATCAAGGGCATGAAGGGAGAGGTAATAGATACCTATTTATATTCTATATTATAATTTATACCTACTATTAGTTTATCTTAGAAATTACCTACCTACTGTGTAATAATTATAATTTACAAGTGCTTTCTCTCTCCTAACTCACTTATTTTGCTGTGCCCGACAGGGTCCATGTGATCTAATTTTAAGTTTTACCACCTAAGTACTACATGTGGAATGCAATAAAGTATTGAGTAACAAGGACAACTATTTTAGGGGCAAGCTTCAGGGTGGCCCGCCAAATTGAAATTCTCTTTAGTTACTCAATTTGCAGATATTCAAAGGATGGTGTCAGATCTGGACGTAAGACCAACAGAATTATAATTGAATCTCAAATTGTAACTTATAGACTCAAATATGTACCCGAGGCGAAGGGGACCAGGGGTGGTTCTTTAGTGATGTGACTCCACAGTCACAGATTGTTTCATGCATGTTAAACTGTTGGGCCCGGCCATCGTTTGTTGATTTTATTTGGTGGGAACAAAACGGGTGGAGGCTCCTAGCACCTAAATTCAATTAGTGCCCTGAGTGGATGTCGCATCCTACTTCCAATCCTTTTCAAGTTATAGAAATATTTTAATTAATAGACTGCTCAACAATAGTGCTACTGATAATTTGGTTCCGTAAACGATTATATTTAAGTTTTGGAAGAACACAAATTATAATATCTCGTCGAAAATGCTTTTGTTGCATATTATTTCGATGCGTGTTCGAGTGTTACACAGTATGTTCAGTCTGTAACATTCCGACTTCTGAGACACATGCCACCTCTAACAGAAAAGGAGTGGGTCGTGATCTACCATGCGTTAGTGGGGGGGATATGGAACACGTCTTCGAATTTTAGAGCAGTGGTGTTGAAATAAATTACACACAGTAAACCTGCTACATTCAACTCTGGAGTCAAAGCCTATACGTATGGGCAACTATTCACCCATACATTAGCATTGGTTGGCCGCAGCAAGGAAAATCTGGAGGTGGAGATTCATTGATGACTGCCCTGGATTGTAAATTGATGTTCCACAAACGACGGGCTCTTAATAGCGTGTTCTGCGTGTCCTGTTGTTTTTTCATTACAGGAACTGATGAACGCTACTGAAAGCGCCAAACTAGTAGCTCAGTTCTGGTCTGACACAATTTAGATTGCCATCGACACGATAAGAAGAAGAAGAAGCATAAACTAATATTTTATTGTTTGGCTCTTTGCAGGTCCAAGACTTGGCGTTTGCATACATTCAGAGCCAGGTGGTGCTAGCATGCATTGACGAGCAGGGCAACTTCTATGTGCATGAGATCGAAGTCACCGACAGTGGATTGAGGTATGCTTACTTATTGACTGCTGAGCGTAGGGTCTTAGGTTCGACTCCCAGGTCGGGCAGTTTTTTAGAGTTTTTTCATTAGGAATTTCTGATTAGCAGCCCAGAATTTTCTGGTATAAATCTCCTGAGCCCCTGATGATAAAGCCAAAAAGAGTACACTAGTGTTTGCGCACACACTAGGGCAATATCTCCTGCGTATTTGACCGCCGGGGCCGAAATCGGTCGGGATGATATTAGTCTTCCTAACTAACATAACATCACAACTGTAATTACCGAAGATATAGGCAGACGTGTATGTCGGCTCATGGCCGGCGTCGTCAGAGTCACACAACATATTGGTTTGCACCAATATATTCACACAGTTACACAATTACTCAGCAAATAGGAAACAGCAGGATATATCAGCACAAGTTTAATGAAAACACCTTACTCCAATTAAGGGTGTTTATTCCATGATGAGCGAATTAAGACTCTCCCTTCTTTCACAGTACAACGACTTTTATACGCCAAAATTCAAACGGAGGTTGGTAGCGACAGGTAGAATAAAAATAACAATATTTAATTTTGCAAGGTGGGAGAGATCAAAATAACTACTGAATAATCATAGCTTATGACTAGACTTTTAAATAGTTCTATGACATATCCCAATAAATTCCTACTAATAAAGCAAACAGAAGTAACCATATTTTACATAAATAAAACATAAATTTTTATTATGAAACCAACGGAAATAACAGTTATTTTTAAATTAAATAAACGGAAATATAAATTTAGTTCAGTAAATCAACACATGTCAAATACAAAACTAACTCTAAACTAACAACCCTCCCCTCCCCCCCCCCCTACCCTCTAACTCTAATCTCTAAATACAAAAAAATACTGACCACTGCTATAAATGTAGAGTGATAACTATAATTTGTATGTGAAACAATTTTATCAAATGCATCAAATGCTTTTTAATAATTATTCTGGTTTTTATTTTGTTTTTTGTAATATTTTAATTGTTTTATATTTTATGTGTTAAAACCTAGTTTTATGGGCATGCTGTGTTCTCCTATAATTGAAGGAACACACCTAAAAGAACATTTGTAATACTGTGTCCTATATTGTCTGTGTGTATTCTTTGTTGGAGATCCAAATAAATAAATAAAATAAATAAACTACCCTAAAATACAACTATTATTTCGATATAAATAACATACGTCAAAATAAAAACGTAACTACCCTTAAATTATAAAATAACTTGAAATTACAATCAAATTATGGTTTTGCGCCCACATGTACCTAATAGTATACCCACATTTCACCGGCGGCAAGAATGTTTGGCTGCGGCAGCCATTAGAACGTGCTTGATTGCACTGCAGATGATTAGCAGCGCGCAGCCAGAACAAGATAAAGCAAATGTATGTGGCAGCCTGCGATCCCCGCGCATTTCTGCCGCAGAAGCCAGACGTATTTTGTGTTCTGGAACTGATGATTGTAACAAAACGGACTGGCCGTCGACTGGTTGCTTAAACTGGCTGTTAATAATTCGGTTGCAACAGCCTGACTGCAGCAACTGGGTTGCCTAGAGCATGCTCTAAATCGTCATGCTAGTTTTAAGTCAAAGGCAAAAGCTTGTTTAGAATATAATTATGCTTACGAGTTTGAGTGTTAAAAAAAGCTATGTGTTTCCCAGGTGCACGCTACTGGCGGAGGTGCGCTCGGACACGGGCGTGGCGGGCACGTCGCACCGCGTGGTGTGGTGCCCGTACATCCCGGACGACGACGACGAGGGCAGCGACGACGACGTGGCGCGCCTGCTGCTCACCACGCACGATAACATCGGTGAGGGAGAAAGAAAGAAAAAATATTTATTGGTCGCAAAAACATGACTTAAATACATCATCATTCATCTTCCCAATTACCCAATTTATTTGGGCGCAGTATGTCTTCTTTCATACTTCTCTATTACTTGTCATTTTAATAGATACCTCTTTTCTAGCCATGGTCTTTATCTACTCTTATAGCCAACAAACATTTATGCTCAAAACGTGCATACATATAAATAAATATATGATGATTGGTAATTAAGTGTATTCCTAAAAAAAGGTGATACTAGAATTAATTTGTAATAATTTCGACCAGTTTGAACCCTAAGTTATATAACTTAGGGTCCAAACTGGGTCGTTTTGGAGAAATCAAGCTTTAAAAGTATTTTTGGTAAATTTTCACCTCTAAACTGTATTTTGCTGTTTGTGAGAAATCTATGCCATTCAACATGTCAAACTTAAACTTTTCTTCTAACAGTTCATAATAAAAAGCGATTTTTTTTATTGAAAATAAAATAAAATGGCGACAGTTAGAAATAATTCAAAGCCCTTCAAGAATCCGAAATGTATCCGTACAGCGCGCATGTGGAACACGCTGGCGCTGGGCGCGGGCGGGGCGGGCGGCGCGGGCGGGGCGGGCGGCGCGGGCGCGCTGTGCGCGGCGGAGCACGTGGCGCCGATCCTGGACGCGGCCTTCTCGCCCGACGGCTCCGCGCTCGCCACCGCCTCCGCCGACGGATACGTCATGTTCTTCCAGGTAACAACACGCCTGTAATCCACAAGGGTTAGGCAGAGCCCAACGGAACCTAATAGTGCACCGATATTTCACCAGTTATGTTTAAGTCCCATGTAATAGCGGCCGAGTTTACTGCCATCAACCGGTCACAAATATATACTCCGTGGCAGCTACTGAGTAATTCCTGATGGAAAAACTCAATAACACTTTCCCCTACCCAGGAATCGAACCCAAAACCTCATGCTCAGCAGTCGCGTTAGCGACCAAGGAGACACATTCAAATGGTACCTCTATAAGCACCACATACTCTGTGCTATACCATAGTTTATGTTACAGGTGTACATGCACGCCGACAGCAGTCCCCGCTGCCTGCACAAATGGCAGCCTCACGGCGGGAAACCTCTCAGCTGCCTTTTCTTCTTAGACAACCACAAGAACTACAACACTGAGTAAGTACTCTGCACAAACCATATTTATACAATGAGGGGCTCGGCTACGCAATAACAGCCGCTGGGGTAGATGTTACAGGAAAAGCAACGCTTGCCGAGGTCGGTTCGCGGATGGATGACTGTCCATAACACCGAAACCTCGGAAAACACGTTGAGCCGTTGATCCTGGCTAACATTTGAAATCACTGACATTAAATTTAATTCAAAATTTTTAGTTTTAATTCCTCAAATAGCGTGTTTAGCACATTTTGTTGAATATCTTTTAATCTCATAACTGCCACTACTGCCAGTGCTTATATATTACCGATACCGATTATAGAAACCCATTATTAATCGGCTATATCGGCGCTGAAAGTTAGTATGGCAATTCGTCCTTTTTAGTTGTTGGGCAATCCCATTGAACACAGGGCTAGTTCTTAAAAACGTTCAACCTGTTCTTACAGCGTCCAGTTCTGGAAATTCGCTGTCACTGGTGCTGAAAACAACACAACCATCAAGATCTGGTCTTGCAAGTCTTGGACCTGCCTGCAAACAATCACGTTCACCCCTGGCATCGGGACGGAAGTCACCTTGGGCCTCAAGGCCATGCTAGATAGAAGTGCCAGCTACCTGTTGCTTTCAGACTTCAAATCCAGGAGTCTGTATGTCCTGAACATGGCGCGTGACCCTGAGGATAGTATGGCGTATTGTAAGAGCATCTCGGAGTTCCTGCTGCCTTATCCCGTGCTGAGCTTCTGTATCGTTGATGCTGGTGAGTCTCCTATTCTTCTCTTCTATGCTATCCTTACGGTCTTCATAAAAGTCGTTCTTAATGTGAAAGCGCCAGGTTAGCCCGCGAAATTCGATTTTCCTTACGTTTTTTGCAACTTGCCGGTAGGTGTTTGACTGTATGCTGAACAAAATATGATTTGCGGCCGAATTACGCATGCATACGCATGAAATGGTTGTATGTTGATTACTATGGGAGTTTCCACCTTAATAAAAACATTCACTGACGGACGGCTTAAATAAGATTTAGAAATAAGCAAGAATTTTTGCATGGTTTCAAGTAAAAGCGAGCACTGAGGACGGACAGCAGACTGTATGTGGGATACAAATGTTCCACTACACAATATTATTTAATTGGCCCAAGCTCTCTTGCTTTTCACAGTGTTCTACGTACTATAAAGTTTTTGGCACCAAGCTATTTTTTTTCTATTAAATTTTAATGGAAGATCTAGCCAGTGGCGTGCCTGGAAGCCAAAAATACGGCAAGCTTATAAGGCACGCAGACTGTTCAGAAATCCTTACATCCTGAAGAGTAGTAGGTTATAAGGGCAAGCCAAGCTTGTGTACTTGTATGAAAGTACCGCAATCCACGTTATATTACGTTGTCGGCAACCAAACCGTCTGTGGACTACATAATACGAATATTGCTATCGTGACACTTAACCGCTTGTTTGTCAAAACCGACATTTTATTAGTACAGTCACGAGCAATGAAATGAAAACAGCAAAATCAAAAACCGTTTTTTTTTTTTTAACGTTGGCCCACTATTAATTTCTCCTATATCGAGGGTGAGTTTACAAACATTTAAACTCACATACACAAACAGCCAGACCCGGCACAACTGCCTGTAGATCATACGTGTTCCGTGTGGGGATCGAACCCGCAACAGCCAATCGCTCAGCCATTGCGCCAGCCGTGCCGTTAAATTCGGTTTTCTTCTGCTGTTTAACTTGTTACATATTCACGAACGTATTATAGTATTTTGGAAGTCATATTATTACGAAATAGGTCTTATCCAAGTAACTTATATACTAGCAGCAATGATTTCAAACAAAATCTTGATAACAAAAACATTAACGTAGTCAACATTCAATGTAGGTTTTTTCTTTGTACTATGTAGAGGAACAGCAAACCAAGTGTGAGCCGAGCTGTGACGAGCCGCTGTACCGCAACGGCTCCGGCGGCGACGTGGACTCGCCCATACACTACGAGCTGCATCATGATGTAAGTGCACACCACACTACCACTCTACCTTTATGTTCATTTAGGCTGAAACCACATGTTCATGCACTGATCAGCATTTTCGAGTATCTCGTTCTGTGACGTAAAGGCATCATTTGATGACAGTCGCATCAGGGTGCACTTTAACGTGCGATTGGTCCTCTCGTTCATACATAAACATATCATCAAGCCTGTCATCTCCGAAGGGTTAAGCACAGGTGTATCTAATAGTTACAACAACATTTCGCTAGTTATGTTTATTTGTTTAAGTCCCACTTTATAGGCTACTGACATCAACTGGGCACTAATCCAGAAAGCTATACAATGTGGCGATTTCGATTCATGTCATATGGGGCGAGCCTATTGGCATCAATCATGCACAAAACCAGACTCGTGGCTGCTACTGAAAAATTCCTGATGGAAAAATCCAATAATACTTAGCGCGTCCCGGGACCTCGTGCTCAGTAGCCGCACTTGCGACCTCTAGGCCAACCAGGCAGTCGCCTCACCACCACTCATCATCACCTCATTCATACTCAAAAATGTCCTCACATCATTTCTCGCATCACATGTCCATCCTCGGTATGACTTTTAAACGTTTTCTTATTCACTCATAACATAACATGGCATAAGTGTACCTAAAGTAGTACCACCAGAGAGAGTAGTGGCCAGTAGTACCTATATTTCGCTAGTTGTGAATTTAAGTCTCCTGTTCTATTGACATCAAGTGGGCACTAATCCTGCGAGCTGTACAGTGTGGCGACTTGCAGGACTCGGGGTCGGGCGGCGAGTGCAGCGCGGAGTGGCGGCGCGTGTGCGTGCGCCTGTACATCGTGCAGCCCAAGGGCCTGCAGGAGGGCCGCGTCGTGTACACGCCGCCGCGCCCGCCCGTGCACGCCGACCTCATGCACGGTAACACAACTACTAGCTAATGCCCAACTAAACCTCGCTAATTGTTCCACAGGATCTTACTCCCGGGATAAAAACTATCCTATATGTTAATCCAGGTCATAAACTATCTGTGTGCCAAATTTCATCCAAAGAAGATATATAAGAGATACATAATCTAAGAAGATGTATTAATAATAATTAATTTTGTATGTTTAATCCGTTAGCCTTTAATTAATTGTTACACTTGCCAATGTATACTTGTGAAGCGAAATGAAAATGTTACGTGTAAACAATTGTTGGCAAACCTTAAGTAAATAAATAAATCTGTTCAGTAGTTTTTGCGTCAAAAAGTTGGAACTTTGACCTTTAATATCTACGTAACTAGAAGGTTCCCAGGCATCTTCCAGAATGATCGCCATGACGGCAGGAACACGTCTCCCTCGACTTCGCTAAGGGTGTTTTTACACCCGATATGAGCTGACGATGCACGATGCAGATTAGGCCCACTATCTAACTGAGCACATGTCCCCCCTCCCGCAGGGCTGTCGGAGCTAGCGCTGGAGGACAGCGCGTCGGAGTGCGCGCCCGCCAGCATCGCGTCCAGCATCCTGCAGCAGCAGAGCCAGCAGCTCAAGAACTTGCTCATGCGCTCACAGGTAACTAGTATGCACCAATCAATTGGCACGCTTTTTATGAGCTAGTAAAGCGCGATTCCCCTATAGATTTTGTTTGGCAACAGCCACCTGTGACGTCTCTTATTTGTTAACTCATGACTCAACTATTTATTGATTTCAAAGCAATTTAAAATCAAAAATGTACAGTAATAATCAGCTCATACCAATGTGACGGCTCGCGTCTTTCCGAAGCCTTTCAAGCAATACTGTGCATTTCCTAATAAGCATAAAGCTTAAAATGGTTTGACAGTGAAACTACTAGCGCTACCACTTCGAGGTGAATTGGCCTTTAATCAAACAAACACCTGATTTATTACTTAAACAGGAAACGGGATATTTACCATGTTTACTATTTTTGACGAGTTCCCGATATTTCGGCGCTGTTGCAAGCACCATGATCACGGATAAACTGAAGTTATTGCGGGTGGGTGTTTATGAGCAGACAAAACCCGTGATCATGGTGCTTGCAACAGCGCCGAAATATCGGGAACTCGTCAAAAATAGTAAACATGGTAAATATCCCGTTTCCTGTTTAAGTAATAATGTTAGTGACCATGATAGTTTAAAATCTTATAAACACCTGATTTTTAAAATAAAGTGTACAAGAGACGTTGTTTCTTGGGATTACTGATTAAAGGTGTCTACGACCCTATACTACGCCTGTAATCTCCGAAAGGCTATTTACAAGTACACTATTATCTATTTATTAAGAATAAAGTTGAATATGTTGTCATAGACGCAGCCAGGCAGCTTGATCAGCACCCGCCCCGAATCGCCGACCATCGCGCCGCAGCTGAACCTCATGACACCTGACGCCTTCAGGTAACATCACTGCTTGTATCCTCCGAGGGTTACTGTAATAAGGAGCGAGCCTATTGCTATCAACCGAGTACACATCCAGACTCCGTGTCTGTACGGGAATGGTGGCTAAATAAAAAACCGCACGGTTCGGACTTAAAGCAACGCTGGCCGAGGTCGATCTGTAGATGGGTGACCAGCCATTACTTACTAAGTTCCATGCGTACCTCGGAAAGCACGTTAAGTTGTTGGTGCTGCTTACTTTTTATCTTGTTTTATGTTTATTGTGTAGTAACCATCGATTTATTGTCGGGCCTACGCTGTCCCCCCATACTTAAGTACTAATGCTGTAACATGATAATATTGTAAAACCAAATCATTTTTAAAGAGTAACCATGGAGTTTCTTGCCGGTTCTTCGCCATAGGAAACGACCAACCCGAACTGTGCACCTTTTCTCGACGTTTTATAAGTGCCCATGTAGGCCTATGTGAAATAAAATATTATGATTTTGTTATTTGTAGACATTTGTCAGTTGTTCTAAACTAAGCTTGTATATCTGTGTCCAGCTCGCCAGGCAAGCGCGAGGAGGACGACCCTCCGCTGTCGGCCACGCCGGACGTCACCAGCAAGCCGCGGAACTCCACCGGAGGTAACACACATACATAAACTCACGCCTTTTTCCCAAGGGGGTACCACCCTTACATACTCCTTCCTTAACCACTTTCATACATTTGCCCCTTATACGCCGTGACTTTTTGGTCGTCTTACAACGGCAGCCCACTTCATGTATCAAATGACAACTAACCATTCAAAAAAAAATAATGGTATTTATGAGATTTGAATAATTTAAAAATAAAAATATTATCTATTATTACGACGCATGACGTAGTTGAAACATCCTGTTGCGAGCGATGATCTACTCGACTCGTGCGCTGGGTAGGTATGTTCTACCGTTTAACACGTAAACATTATTAACAGGATGTTTCATAATTCTAATGTATCATTTATCTTAATTAATGGTAAAAACAAAAAAAAAACCGGCCAAGTGCTTGTCGTACTCACACGCGCACAGGGTTCCGCAGCACCAAACAATTTAATAAAAATATTTTGAAGGCTCATTCATGTTGTTATTACATTCAACAGCAAAACTTAATTTGTTTTTCACAATATGGTAATGAAAAACAAAGTTACTACTGCAGTTTCATGAAAAAGTCCCATATCTCAAAAATTATACATGACATCTTATTCAAACCAATTTTCGTTAAAAATTCTGTCATTTTCATTTTAAAGTTTCTGTCTTTCAAACTATTGACTTTAAGAAAAAATGATCTTAGTAAACCCAATGTCATTTTTAAAGAGCTATCTATAGACAGGATTGATGATTATTTTTTTTAGTTTCGGTACCATGTATGGAGAGGTCCCCCCTTAATCTTTTAATTTTTGTATAAAAATCGTAAAGCGGTTTACAGAATACATCTACTTACCAAGTTTCAACTGTGTAGTCCTAATAGTTTCGGAATAAAGAGGCTGTAACATACAGACGGACAGACAGACAGACAGACATGACGAATCTAATAGGGGTCTGTTTTTCGCCATTTGGCTACGGAACCCTAAAAATCGAGCCTACGAGTTATTTTATGTCGGATACATTGAGTTGACCACCTTTGTAAGACGATTATAAAGTCACGGTGTATAATGAACGCGAGCGGGAAAGACCCACGACTGACCGAATCGAAGCGTTTCTGAATACTAAGGCTGGTCAATATACACACAATTACACAACTATGCTAATAAAAATATTAGATACTTTAGTTTTATGCTCGAACCATTACCGGCGTAAGCACGAAAGAGTTTCCGTCTTGTATTTTCCGTAGACGTGTCGGTAGGCTAAGCATTGCTGTGTTTTAACCCCGATTTACATTGGTCAAGTGTTTTAGCGAAATTAATAAGTACAGTGAGTAATGACATTGGTGCAAACCGACCGGACAGTCGCGAGTCAACAGTCACTGTATAGGTCCTATTTTACAGAACGACACTCAAGACTCAAGCATTACTTAGGGCCTTATCATACTAGCAGATTGCGAGCGTCCTCAAAGTAGAGCGGGCGCGCAACAAATACGTTACGGGCGCGCAACGAACACGCCGCGCATGCGCAGCGAATTCGTTGCTGATAATGAACCTTCCCAAAGACGAAAACGAAAGCATCGAAGAATATGCTTTCGTTTTCGTCTCCGGCGTCTTCGAATTAACAAAGCCAACAGCAGTGTTTCCTCGTCGGAATCCATTTTGTTACTGAGTGTCGCCGTTAACTCGCTACAAACACGCGACGAAAACGTTGCGTATTTGCCACGCGTCCGCGATGTCCTCGCTGTGCAGCCGTAGCGTGTTCGCGACGCATTCGCTGCGCGCCCGCCCCGCCCCGCAGCCGTTCGCAAACCGCTAGTATGATAAGGCCCTAAAGGGGGAAGCGCCAGGGTAGATCCCGAAATTCAAAATTTCTTACGTTTTTTGCAATTTACAGGTCAGTGTGAGGTTGTATGTAGATTAAAATATGATTCGCGATCGTAACAAACATGGCTGTGCAGAGATATAATCATTAAAATCATCAATATAAAGCTCTAATTTCATTTAATCCCAACTGAATGACTTTTTCATGAAATAGTCATTGAATGAACTTAGAGGGAATTAAAATTCTGTAACTACATACCTGTTGCGGTCGCGAATCATATTTTGTTCAACATACAGCCTGACACTGACCTGCAAATTGCAAAAAGGCAATAAAAAAAAATATTTCGGGGGTTGCTTGAGTATTAAGTGACGTTTTGTAATACTGGCCTAGGTTTTCGCCACTCGCCACAGTACTTGACAAATGTAAGTCGGGCCTTGGTGCCACATGGGACATGTACAGTTTGTCTCTAGGCTGGACAGCACAGCTGCGATGCCCCTGGTATTGCCGCGATGCCAGTCCCACTGGCGGCGGCGGCCACTTACCATCAGGTGCGCCGCCTGCTTTATTGCCACTAAATACAAAACACGCTGTATTTTTTTTTTTTTGCACGTTTTCTGTCAACATGTTATCTTGGCACGCGAAAAGAGAAGCTTATAAAACGCGATAGAGCTAGCTTTTTCGTTATTATAATTTATTAGAAAGGTCTGCGCTTTTGTTGCCGAAAAACAAGGTCAAATTAGATTTGCTAGCGAAACTCTGCAGACGGATTTTTAAAACTGTCATTACAAAAAACAAAAATCGTTATTTTCATTTTTTTTAGTTTTTATCGATCCTTATCATGCCTGCAGAGTTTTGTTGGCTTATTGAATTTGATCTTGTATAAAGTAATTGTAGACTCAGTTATAATGTTTTACCTGTAGGTTCTACGGTGGAGGAGTCCATTGCTGAAGCGGTCAGCAAGTTGGCGTCGGCAGGATCCAGTCCCAGCCGTGAGGTGCAACAGATCATGTCGCATAACGATCATCCATTCTTCAAGGTAAGCAGCATAGTCCTACACATTTAGCTCGATTAGGGATTTAACTCCTGGCTACACAAGCAACGCTTGCCAAGGTCGGTCTGTGGATGGGTGACCATCCAGAATGAGAATCAGAATTTTATTTGCTATGAAAGTAGGTACAGGTTAGATGTTGGTCCATTATAATCCGAGTTTCTTCCGAGTATAAGAAAGCACGTTAAGCTGTTGGTCCCGGCTGTCATTTGTAGATCTTTGACAGTCGTTACAGAAGTCGGAAGCCCGGAAGTCTGACAGCCGATTTATTTTTCCCGATTTCGGGGCTGACACTTACCAGTTTTTGTGTTACAGGAAGAGGAAGTGGACCCGACGCCCGTGGTGGAGGCCGTGGTGCTCGCGAACGGCTCGTCGCCGCTGTTCGTGGCCGAGGCGCTGTACGCGCCCGACGACGTGTTCCCGCCGCCCGCGCCCGCGCTCACGCCCGCACCCGCGCCCGCGCCGCTCGTGCCGCTGGACCCGCACCCGCACAAGCTGACGCACACCAGTAACTATCACACTATTTAGATCGTTCAATCCAATAAAACATGCCCAACTGCTGGATATATACAATCATGTGCCTCTCGCGTCCAACGGGTTCATTCTCGTAATCGGCTCACCTTGTAGAGCCAACCATACCATATTTTTTTTTTTTTTTTTTAAAGAGGTTAAAAGGTAGCGATCTGATTCCTGTCAGAAATGGCTTCAAATGAAAGTAGATGGCAGAACTACTTGTGAACGAACATGCCAAATATCTATGTCACGTTCGCAGCAATTATTAAGTATTACATTCTTGTTTCAAAGACAAAAATTAAAAAGTGTGCTACCATCTAAGTATACTCTTGTGTGACGGGAGGGGACGCCCTGGAAGGATGTACTTCAGAAAGGTCAGGTGCGTAGTACTCGCAACCGGCGTGCTGGACCAGATGTATGAACGTAGACGAAGCAACGAATACTCGTTTGTCAGATTGTAGCAGGCTGTAGTTTCTCCCTCCAATGAAACTTTGTTTTAAAACTTAATTTTCTTCCACAGACAGCGAAACCTGGCCCCAGATCCCAATCCCTCAAATAACGGAGGCACCCCAACGCAAGTCTTCGAGCGACAAGTCGAGCAGTCAGTCCCTGAACACCATACTGAGTGTGTCCTGCGTGGAGCGAGCTGCCAGCGACGACGTGCGCTGTACCGCGGACAAGAGCCGGCTGGAGGCCCTCGAGCACAAGCTGGACAAGCTGACAGGTATTCTACAGGACAATGTTACAATGCATCATCATTCTCCAGCCCTCTTTCCAATTTATTTGGAGTCGGCGCATCATGTATTCTTCTTCCATACTTCTCTATTAGTCGTCATCTCATGAGGGCCTTCTTTCTAGCCATATTTATCTTTCACACAGTTATTCATGTTCCATGGTAGTTAAAAATTCATTGACAAAAGGCGCGTTCCGCTTATACAAGGTGTAACATAATAAACACACAATCTCTTTGTGTGGTGTCTCAGACCATGAAACTGAACATCTTCCGCACCCTGCTGTAAGGTATACCAAGATCGCTGATGGGGCTGTGGTTTGGGACCAGTTAAAAGCGTCAAAGTGCGAAGCGAAGTGTGTTTTATGAGGTCACGTTGCTTGAAAGTTGCGCTGACAGTCAAGTTCGGGGTCACCAGTTTAGAGGTATGAGGAGTAGGGTGTAAAGTTTTTCATACTTCATAGAAAAGGAGCATCCACCTATCAGATAGGTTTTGCGTCTGGTGGGGTACTGCCCGCCGGTTGTGGTCTGTTTTTTTTTTATGAATAGTTTAAACTAAGGCGCCACAAGAAGGTAACGTTTTCTGTCGTCGTTACAGAGATGATGTCGGCGCAGACGCGCGAGCTGCGCACGCTGCGCGGCGCGGTGACGTCTCCGCGCGAGATGATCGACGAGGCGTTGCGGGCGCATGCGCAGCGCACCGCGCAGGCCGTCGAGAGCGCGCTGGCCGACGGGTACGTACACGTGACGTCACGTCGCTGTATTACTACAATACAATTGGTGGAAGAGGGACGAACATATTTCTTTAAAATTGACCCAATCTCTGGTCTCCGGTGATTTTGGTGCTTGTTGTGTGAATTGAGTACTAATAATCTCAAGCTATAACTTGAGATATGTTTCAGTTCTGTTGGATAACGCCCATCTTGACCGTGACTGTTTGTAAAGCGTGTATTCTGTGTCAGCTGGGAGCGCATCGCACGCGTGGGCGAAGCGGCGAGTACCCGCGCAGCCCAGGCAGCCGGCGTTGGTGCCGCTAGAGCGCTGGAGCCGCTGGCGGCCGCGCTGCAGCACGAGCTGGCCAGCAAACTCACTGCCACCGATGTGCTGCTGCGCGAGAACATCGACAAGCTGGCCAACAGCAAGGTAACATTAATCTTTATTATGTAAACTTTTACATGCACACGAGGAGCTCGTCCTTAAATTCAATTTTTAAGGGTGGGGACAGAAACAGTGTCAACAACTACAGACCTATTGCTGTACTCCCTGCCTTATCCAAAATTCTAGAGAAGATCATGAACAGAAGGCTCATTGACTACTTAGAAAAGTTTAACATACTGTCACACTCACAATATGGCTTTCGGGCTGGTAGATCAACGTCTGATGCGGTTCATGACCTGACTAACTTTGTTGTCACAAACATGGATGGGGGGCAGAAGGTCCTGGGTATCTTTCTAGACCTTGCCAAAGCGTTTGACACTGTTTCTGTACCCATGCTCATTCACAAAATGGAAAGAATAGGCATAAGGGGGGTTCAACTCAAACTTTTTGAGGACTACCTGAGTGAGCGTACACAGTTCGTTAAGATAGATGACATCATCAGTGAAGGGCGCACCGTCACCTATGGTGTGCCACAAGGTAGCGTACTCGGTCCGACTCTCTTTCTCATATACATTAACGAGCTGGGTATGCTCACTGTCCCCAATGGCAAAATTATCACTTTTATGAAGAGCAGTGTCATCACACTGCTCTTCTCTTTAGCGCAAATTCATGGCATGAAGTTTATATGCATGCTCAGACAGGTTTTGATTATGTGATGAGGTGGCTTCATAGCAATGTACTTACACTAAACACAGATAAAACAAAATATATTGCCTTTTCCCTAAAGTCCAATACACACGTATCGCAAACGACACCATTATATTCAATAACAGCCCATTCCTGCTCGAATCAACACGCAAACACTTGTGACTGCACCCGCCTACAAAAAGAAACTAGTCTAAAATACCTAGGAATTATAATAGATTGCAACTTGAGATTTAATGAACAAATCAACACCCTCAGCAATAGACTACATAAATTAATATTTGTTTTTAAGACCCTAAGACATGTAGCCGACCTCAAGCTGATGAAATCGATCTACTTTGCCCTCGCCCAGTCTCTAATAACTTACTGTATAACGTCCTGGGGTGGTGCACCTAAATACACAATCTTGTAACTGGAAAGAGCGCAGAGAGCTATTTTGAAGGTATCTTCCTTTCTACCATTTAGATATCCCACAGCAGTCTTATACAAAGAGGCTAATGTCCTAACTGTGCGTCAACTCTTTGTTTTACAAACAGCCCTGAAACAGCATGGACTCCTTGTCTTCAACTCCTCACTTTTAAGTAAAAGACGTTTTGACCCAGTAGATCGCCATGGTAAACGACTAACTACCATGTTCTCGAAACGTTTCTTCTGTTATCTGGGTCGCTTTCTCTATAATAAAATAAATAGAACGCTCCCGATCTATGATCTTGCCAAAACTAAGTGTAAATCGAAAATTACGAGCTGGCTTCTGGAGTTAAGTTATGACGCTACGGAAAAACTTTTAGCTGCCCCGAAATAACTTGCTTGTCGAAGAATTCAATATATTCACAATTCTGTGCATCCATATTTAAACAATTTTCCCCTTTCCTTATTCACACGCACACACACCCACCACATACATACACCCACCACAAACACACACCCTCCATTTACACACACACTCACATACACATACACCCACGTACTAACCCCTGATTGAATAATTAATTAGTTGTCGCCATTGTTGTAATTTAATTTATATTTTTATCCTTTATTTTTTTCTTGCTCAATATTACATACTACATTAATTTGTGTACGAGTGCATAATTCTGTTTAAAAGTGCTTCCGTTGGGGTGGAGACCTGGTGTCCTGAAATACAGGCTTTTCGTCTAGCTTAGGCACCAGTCTCCCACAGTATAAAAAACGTATGTATTGTTCACGAAACCTAATGATGTACCTATGTATTGTGGTGAGAAATAAATCTTTATCTTATCTTATCTTAAATAATAACAGCCACACGGTTCATTCTTCAAGGGTAAGCTGCGCTTGCGTAGGTTGGTCCGTGGATTGCTGACTGCCTATTTCATGCCAAGTTTGGATATAATTTGAATAATTCCCATGATCGTCAACAGACAGTAATGGAGCGCCTCAGCAGTTCCATAGCGAAGTCCTTATCAGACATGGTACGCGAGTCCTTCCGCGAGGCACTGTTCGACAGCGTCGTGCCTGTCATGGAGAAGACGCACGCGCAGATCTTTAAGCAGATCAATCAAGCCTTCCAGAATGGGACCAAGGAATGTGAGTTTATAGGGTTACTTTTTTTTGCTGGGGAAATTCGAATTTTAGCACTTTCTGAGGCACCATCAGTTTGTTTTTTTGCCATACTAATTTTTTTGGTCAAGTGTGAGGTGTCTAATGAACCATTTTTTTAATGTCGTTCAACTCTGTTCTATGGGTTGTATCGGAAGAAAAAAAAAAACAATATTTCAATACCTATTTGACCCAGATGTGTGGAGCAGCTGATGTTTTTTCGCGATTTCGGTGTTAGTTCCAATTAAAAAGTTGCTCAGTTTGATAATCTGTAACACACCCACACCACAGCGTGTAATAGAAAGGGTATGGTTAAATGACTTTTTTATTTGAATAAACTTTTCGCTGTATATAAATAATAATGTCCTGCGTCTAGTCTGCGCCAACACGGAAGTGGCGGCGCGTGCGGCGGCGGAGCGCGGCGGCGCGGCGGCGGCGGCCGGGCTGCGCGCGGCGCTGGACCGGCACGCTGAAGCTCTCAACAACGCGCACAACAACAACCAGCAGCTGCACGTCGCCGAAGTTATCCGGGAGGCGGCGCACGGGTAACGTGGATCTTATAATCAGCACAAACATTCCTACGGCTGGGACAGGAGTAGGCCGTGACGACGAATCGGTGACGGCACTCGAGTCTTGAATTAGTTCCCTCTTAAGAATTAACATGCTACCCCGACCCCAGATGAAAAGATAACAATATGATATTTGTGTGTCAGCGTGCTGGAGAAGGAGCTGGGCTGGTGGCGCGAGCAGGCGCGCTCGGCGGCGCTAGCGTCGCGCGCGCACTCGCCCTCCACGCCGCACTCGCACCACGCGCACGACCGACAGGTAACACACCGACCGACCTCATGAACACCTTCACACTACTGGCGGTATCTTCATACAACCCTAAGGCTGCCTGTCCACCGGAGCGAAGCGAGACTGTAAAAAAATATTAACCAATAGGATTGCATAAAATCTCCACTCCGCTCGAGTATACAATCCTATTGGTTAATATTTCTCCGTTTCTCTGCTCCTCAGCCTCTCTCCACTTCAATGAACAGGCAGCCTAAAACTGTGGCTTTGACTTATAACTTCCTACTATTCGTAATTTACAGGTTTCTGGACAGTCTACTTGCCTCAATGTTGACCTCTAGGCACTATTTTAAGAGGCCTACTTTTTTCAAAAAAAATCAATACTATTTAAACTGGCTATAAAATGTCCAATTTCACTGTCTAGGCCCTTAGGTTAACTTTTACTAGCACTTTATTATTTCTCCGATTACGTATTAGAAACATTTTGAATGATGAATGAATTTTACCATTGATATTCGTATGAAACGCATAACCAAAGTCGGTTATAGAAATATGCACATAAAGTTTGAACGTAAAAGGTTCATTGTCGTATGGGTAGCAGTTCATAGGAAAATAAACCGTTTACGTCGGTACGAGGTATAACTTTTCATAATTCTTCCAGAGACCACATCGTAATGTCCCAAGAAATTGCGTTCAAGAATCTTTACCTTTCCTCCTACAAGTATAATATTCCTTTCCTTTATTTTGATCTCACTAAACTGTTTATTACTTAAGTCACGAGTAGCAGTAGTTTTCATTTATTATCTCATTATTTTAACGGACTATATACCATTTATTTGTGATTGTACCATCATTTTCCTACTCTTGGTCCATGTTAATTAGGGTCGGCGCAAAACGTTTAAAGCGCAGGCCACACCGATAGCTAGCGAGCAAGCGAGCGAGACGGGCGAAACATCGTTGCATCTCTTCTCATACCTTGGTTCACACCGCGAACTACCGAAAAAAGTATGAAAAGAGCCTCGCCCGCCTCGCTCGCTCGCTCGCTAGCTGGCGGTGTGGCCTGCGCTTTATCCTTACGTTCTCCCCTGTCAACCGTCTCGCTATCATTTACTCCTTTTGCTTTCATGTCAATCCTCACACAATGTCTCCATATTTTCTATAGTCTTCGTCTCCCTCGTCATCAACTATTATTTGTATATGTACATAGTGTTTGAATTAAAAATGGCTGCTGTAAATGTTTCACTTTTATCATTTCTGTCGCCAGCTTGCGATTCACTTGTGTAGTCAGCAACAAAAATATCTGAGACTTCTTTTTTAAGATTACTGAACAAAACTCGTTATGTTTGTGACTATTACATGAATTGCAGAAGAAACCCTTTTTGTCAATTATAAGTTGTGTAAAAGTAAATTTTAACCGACTTTTATTGCTGACTGACTACTGCTTGTAGTAGTGCGTTATATTCAGGCAAATAGCGCTATAATCGATTACACTGACAGCATCCGTTCTATTTTCGTGCGTGTATTTCGCGCTCGCAACGGTTAGGACAACGCTAATGGCCACCTTAAAAAAACACCCTTTATAAGGTATAATAATAATAATAATATAGCCTGGCTACGTTCCGGGGACCTCTTCGGAGAAACCGAAGGTTTTGTCTGTGCAATTATGGATGAAGTTATGATGACGAATAACTACCGGAGATTTATTGTGAAGGACGGTACGGTTGACATATGTCGGGCATGCCACCGTCCAGGCGAATCAATCCGTCACATTATCTCCGGGTGTTCTCGTCTGGCTAACGGAGAGTACTTGCATAGACACAACCTTGTAGCCAGGATTATCCATCAGCAACTAGCTCTAAAATACAACCTTGTGGAATCGGAAGTGCCGTACTATAAGTATGTGCCCGACCCAGTTCTCGAAAATGGCAGTATCACATTGTACTGGGATCAATCCATCATCACTGACAGGACTATTGTAGCCAATAAGCCTGATATAGTGGTGGTGGATCGATCAGAGCGGCGCACAATGATTGTTGACATAACGGTCCCGCATGATGAGAACCTCGTGAAAGCCGAGAAAGATAAGAAAATCAAGTATCTTGACTTGGCTCGCGAGGTTGTCGACATGTGGGATGTGGACTCAGCGATCATTGTGCCGATAGTCGTATCAGCCCATGGCTTAATTGCCAAGAGCCTCGACCAATACCTGAGGAGGCTCTCGTTAGGCAGCTGGATCAAGGGCTTGATTCAGAAAGCGGTACTTTTGGACACGGCTCGTATTGTTAGGAGGTTCCTCTCCCTGGAGCCCTGTCCGCCGGTAGCTTGGACCCTGTTCCCGATACCGGTGGGCTACAATTTTTTATATTTTTAAATGTTTTTTTATATATTTTTTTTTAAGGAATATTTAAAAATGTAAAATAATTAGTAAAAATTTAAATAAAGGAAATAATAATATAAATAATAATTTTATTTATTCCTCCTCACAAGATTAGAAAAAACATAGTAATCATTTACAATTTACATATTGGTCACAACAAGTTCTAAAATTATGTGAGGTGGCTATTAGCCGCTTTATAAAGGGTGTGTTTTAAGAGGCTGAGGACTTTCAATTAAAATAAACGAAAAATTGTCTTTATTACACTGATGATACCTCCCTTACTTACTTCCTTGGCGTTTAGGCGAATAATCTCTACATATTCCGATTTCTGTTAACGATACTTCAATGTAAGAAAGAGATGAGCTGTACAGAACATTTAGCTCCATCTCTTGCTCTCGCTGAAGTTTTTTTTTTAATAACTTTATTTACCATAAACAATAACAAAATGCACTTACCCTAAGCTGCATTATTCTCGCTGAAGTAAGATTAGAATAACATTGCTGTAAGAGGTGATAGTAGTAGCTCTTCTGAACGTCTTATCACAATCAGAAGGACAGGGCTAGATCAAGTTTTTGAATTCTACCCATGTTTAATGTGTCCTCCGATATATTTTGCATATTTTTCCCATTCTGTTTTTCCAACATGCAAAAAAAATATGAAAATAATAAAACTATGTTTACAAAAAAATTGGTCAATCTACATATGTATATTTGAATTGAATTGAGGAAGATAGAGGAAGAAGGCTTTAATTTGAGAATTCAATCGTTATACTATTAATTATTTATTTAGGTAATATAATAATTATTTATTTATTATACCTAATTTCGTTTTTTTATAATAATTATGTAATTTAAAACGTGTCCACGACATATGCTCTCGCAAACTTGAAAGCGCTCACTCAGACTCTGAACGGGTTTTATCGAGCTGAAATCGATTATGGCGCGATTCTGAACGCATAGTTCATAACTCCAGTACAGTCTTTTCATTGGTGTTTTTCGTCTGACTTAGCATTACTGCCAATATCATAGCTATCTCTATTTTCGTTGCGGTGAAATTTCTATTGGGTTACTGGGTGGTACTGACGAGTCTACCAAACATTTATTGAAACTCTTATTCAGCTTACCGTCGTCAGAGGTAAAATAACTCTGAAAGAACTGCAAATACCATTCAAAAGTTAAATCACAGCCAACACCACCACCGAACTGATACCTATTTCCGTTCTAGATGCAAGTCGCCCAAATCCAGTCACTGATTGCAAGCGGCGATGTGAACGGCGCCTTCCAACAGGCGCTGTCGGCGTCCGACCTGGCGCTAGTGATGTGCGCCTGTCGCGCCGCAGACCCCGTGCACGTGTTCGGGCCCCCCTGCAAGCTCAAGCAGCACGTGCTGCTGTCGCTGGTGCAGCAGCTGGCGGCTGATATGCAGCGGGACACGCCGCTCAAGCACAGGCAAGTCTTCACTCAAGCACACACACACACACACAAACAAACGTACATGTTACACTAGCCAAAAACATCGAGTAGTCAATCCAAAGCCATTTGTACAAATGTCGTTGAGAATTAGCACCCTTTTGAACGTGTTTAAATTACTTAAGAAAATCTCCCAAAATGCTTGTCAAGCTTTCAGAACCTCTGTCTTAGCAGAGGAATTAGCCGTTCTACAACCTAATTAATGAACGAAGACGAAGCTAAAGGAGTACGTTTTGTAGTTTCTGGGTCGGCAGAAATCATTTCATGAGAAGACGGATTAAATTTTGTATGTAAACTCATCATCATCTGTCTAGCAGTGTAAGCAGATGCAGCTGAATACTTACATTAATGTAATTCTAAACAGCACATCTTATTACAGATACTTAGAAGAAGCAGTGATGAACTTGGACACGTCAAACCCAGTGACGCGCGAGCACCTGCCGGGCGTGGTGCGCGAGCTGCAGAAGCAGCTGATGTCGTTCCTGTCGGCGCACCCGGCGCACGGGCTGGCGCGGCAGCTGCGCATGCTGCTGATGGCCACGGAGGCGCTGGTGAAGGCGGCCGCCTGACGCGCTGTCTGTAGCCACACCTGACTGTGCCGGAGTGTTAATGTGTAGTGTGAGATTGGCTGTGTCGACTGTTTTAATTCGTAAATTGTACCTAAACTAAATTCGTTTGTTTAAGACATCTGTCACCGCTGATAATGAAGCGACTCGAAATAGACTGTTCTCTCGCTCTAGAAACGTTCAAAATGTTGTAGGTCCCGTGTCAGTTAAAGATACAGGTTTCTAGGACTCGTTTTTCGTCGGCGGTGGGACAAGTCAGACAAGTGCTTTTTGGACATAAATTGTCCCAAAAAAAAACATTGAGAATACTTTTGTTTTTTTTTTTCATTTTGAAGCCATTACAGCAATTTGATATCACAACAAACACATTGATAGACATTTTGATTCTTCCGCACATCAACACTCCATTTGTTAGTTAAAGATACGAGTTTCTAATAATAACACGCGATTCTAAATATTAATTGATATAATTACCTCACTAAAATAAATACTAACGAAAAAACACCCAGTTTTTGGAATGAAAACCATAGAATTGAATTCAAGTCAAGTGACGAGATTGGCTGTTGATAAAACTCACAACAACTATTTACTTGACAATGTTTGTGTTGATTTTCGTCCCGGACACTGGACAAAATTATTTCTTGATTCTAAAATAAATATGTCATGAAAAACTCGTATTTTTAGTGATTGATATTCCTCTGCGCACCTTCGGCGGTCCCACTTAACGATGGACTCGATATAATAGTGACATCTTTTTGCAATGAGTGTTTGTGATATTGTGCTTGTAATCTATTACATTTCGCGTTTGACCTGAAGATACGATGGGCCTGTGAAATGTTCTACAGGAATCTTTAATGACCTCTCTCTTTTGAATCAGTGTTTTGGGTAACATTTATAAGCATATAATTCATGAATAAGCTTCCCAACTACTCTCGGACTAAACCGAAATCAAGGCCTTTTTTGGCAGGATTTGGATAACCGAAACTACAGTATATGAAGAAAGGTCATAGAGAAGATCAAAATAAATATTAAGATTTCGTAGCTTCATCAAAATAACTTGTCCTAGTGAAATTTCACCACGCTTCCCGACGTATCTATAATAAAATCTTGTTTTTTTGCTTATCCTAAACCTGAAAAGCGATATCATTATGAGTACATTTTATTATAAAGGGTGTAAAAAGACCCTTAACGAAACCGAAAGGCACTTGTTCTCCCCGTCATTGTGATATTACCTGGGAACCTTCTAGTTACGGAATTATTCCATGGAGGTCAGTTCCAATTTTTTCAAAAGTTTAGTTTTTTTTAAATACTACTTTTTAAAGATATAACTTTACTTTAATTACCTCCATGACCCGTTTGCTATTCAAAGCATCCATAAGCACCAAGTTTTGAGTGCGTTACATTGAGTTTTACCGTTAAAAGTGATTTTTCACCCCAAAAAAGAAAGTCGTTTCCCAGCAATAATTTTTGCGTAGGGTGACTTAGTTTGATATACATAATGCTTGGTTGACGGCTTCGTGAAGAGTCCGTTTACACCCTGTAGACATCACGAAAATTACTGCTTCATAGAATTTGTATATGACCACAAATATAATTATGGAACAGCCAATTATTTGTCAGTGTTACCATAGTAAATGTTAATGATACGGCTTTTTGTTTTTAGGATAAACAAACACTAAGGTTGTATATAATTAACGCCTTATTAATTTTCCCGCCAGTGTACGTTTAAGTATAGTTCGACACAGACAGTTGCGACAATGTGATATTATAAGGACTACGTGTTTAGTATATAGCTTGTTGACTTTCGTTCCGGAAAGAAGGCGTACCATTGATTTAAGTTTTGAACATTCTTGTAAAAAGTGTTTTTTTTTTTGTTTAGGAGCGTAATCTCCGAGGAGCTTATGTTATTTATAATTGCTGACGGTTTTTTCGTAGATATTAATAGTGTTTTATGGTTCTCTTATAAAATAGTCGAAAATTTACGTAAATATTAAAGTAAATCTTTCAAAAAAACGTCTCAAATCGTTGACCATTTTATATTCGAACCGTTATATTTTGAAATGCCAATCATACTTACGTCATTAGTATCTAATATGAAAAATAAATATTACATAAAACCTCGCGCGATTCAGAGCTATAGAAATATGTAATCGTCACAAAGACTGTCGCCAGATTATATGTAAGCTCATTATAAAATACAAAACACCGCTACGGTGCTAGTCCAAAGTGTGTTGGCTTGACTGAGTGTATGAGACAACTATAGAATAGTGACTTAGGTACTGCCCATTACGTATTTCTGAAAGAAGATGAATTTGCAAAACGTGAAGCTCGATTTAGATCTGCTGGAACTTTGGCAGATACGTGATAAGATATGACCCAATTTCTCTGGTCTCTATCTAACTTTGTAACTTGGTAACACAACACTCCTTGGTGATAACTGGTTTACGGAGTTTCAGGCGTCTGCGTACCCGCAACGACTGTCAAAGATCTATAACTGACAGCCGGGACCAACGGTTAACACGCATTCCATTCGGAGGGGTTTCGGTATTATTGCATACATCGGATAGTTGACAAAGCCGTACGATCGTAACATATCTATGGACGGTCTGAAGGCGTTGATTAATCTTTTATATCTATCTATCCCGTGCAGGCGTTTTTACTTAGGCACAAGCCAATGACAATGATAGAAATGGCAAATCGCATTAAGTATATTTTATATGAAAGCTTTTGTCAATGCCGTATCAATCACGCTACGTGCTGGTAGGCGTGAATCGAGCTAAAACGTCCAAACTTGACTGTTCCAAGTAATTAATATTGTAATAAGATTCTGTGCCACCATAGTGTGTAGAATTCTCTGATATGCTTGTGCGATACGCTCGATCTGCAAAGCCAAGAATGCACAGTATATTGGAAAAAACTCTCAAAGTTTCCATAGATACTAACGAGTAGCATAATTTTTGAACAACAGCTGATTTGAAGGAATTTATACACATATTCTTAGTTTTTGTCTCATCCAAAATGGCGAAAGGAAACTGCTCAGTTATATCGAGCGTATCGGCAAATAGGCCATAAGATATAGACCCAACCATAAATCATAGCTGTGTTGTCCATTATTTGACTTACAAGTGACTAGGTCAGCCCACAGGAAAGTGTACATGATTTTATGTGTTGTTACTAGAGAATGCTTTATACATAAATATTATATACGTTTATTAAATGTCAAATGTTTTGAAAGTTTGTTGATTGAGGTTGAAACGCGCGTTTGGATATTATATTAGTTTTACAGACTAGTGACTAGTGCGTTCAATAGCTGCGGTCGCGAGTGCTGAACGAGTCCCTTGTCTCCAGGGGGGGTTACCATGACGTCATGGCATTATTGTCTTAATGTCACTCCAGTACGGGAATGGGACGGAGCTATAGAGAAAGTCTCGTGCCATCTTTTACCCACTCTGGAATAAGATTAAAACAGTACTGCTTTGAGATGTCATGGTAAGCCATGCCGGGCAGTATTATTGTGGTTTTTCCATTATGATGTCTAAATTTGTGCCTGGGTAATGGCAATTCATTTTCCTGTTATAGCAGGAGATTTGACACAGAATAACTTGCGAAATGTTCATGTACTTTACACCTCTGCAGAAACAAAGGGGCTGACCACTCACTCGCCGTCCGGCCGTCTTGACGACAGGCCGTGTCGACAGAAGTGATTGTTTCTTCATGTCCATGCAGTAAAAGTTAATAGTCCGACGCATTGGCAAGAAATCCTATTATATCACCATCAAATGTACACGCATGGATTTACGAGGTTAAACTCTAGTCTGTAAAACTAATAATAATTCCAAAATAATTGATATATTGTGAACAGATATATCTATTGGTCAAAGACTGGAGCGGTATAGTAGTGGTATGGCACCGATGCCTATAATTACTCAGTAATGTGTACATGTACAAATGGGAGGACTTCACAAGTTGTATAGTTTAAATAATTTATATATCATTAAGGATGAATTTCATCAAAAAAACTGAACGCGGAAATGAAAGATCTGTCAGCGTCATCATGGCTATGGAATATTGACACTGAAAGTACTTGAACTTTGAGGTTTAGTGTGCTGATCGCTTTCAATTTTATTGATGATGTTTGATCGAAATAGTATCCAGGCTATGGCGTTAGTAGCCTCGGAATGTTAGGCTTCGTACAATATTTTGATGAATAAGGTGAACACATCTTTATAGTACTTAAACGTTTATAGAAGAGAATTATTGTTTAAATACTGATTTTACCCAAATAGCAGGTTTTATAAGAAGTAAATCTGTGCCTTGACGATTTTTTCGCGGCTACTGGGTTTTCAACTCTGTATTAAGCTTTGAGAATCCAAAAGAGCACATCCCAGTGCGCCAAAAAAAAAAACGCACCATTGGATTTTCAATTCTCGGCGCTAAGCAACGCGTTCAAATTCCAGCGCGCGATAAATAATCACCTGTGCAAACAAGGGCTAATAGAACAGAATAAATTCTTTCATTGTGACGGTCGCAGTCATAAAAATTGTGGACTCAGAATTACGTACGAAGCCTTTTGTTTAAAACAGCTATAGATTTAGAGCTAGTTTACCACAAAACAACAACAACAAGTGTAACAGTACCTATAAGATCATAGTTATATTTCAAAACATAAAAGTTGAGACATTTCTTTAAATAAAAGAGGTGGCACATATTATTATGTATATTACTTGTGTGAGGTACTTATCCTGCTCAAAGACAACCTTTGGCATTAGTGCGGGTTTTTTTTTACATTTTTATAACTATTCAATTTCAATCTGTACTGAAACTAACGCAATCTGGTGACTGTCATGTGAAAAGTTCACTTACAGTCAATTTGTGTAGAAAAATTGTGTATTCCATTCAAATTGACGTAAGTGAACGGTCAGGGACTGTACCACCCCCTACAGCAGTATTACATCTAACAACGACGCGGTGTACGCATGTAAAATGGCTGCTTTACCAGAATCAAATAAAAATTTTAAAATGGTCGCAGGCGCAGTTAATATTATGAATTGTCACTTTGTGACCATTTTACGAATTGTAACGTAATTCATATTATTATCCTATTATGCGCCATTTTAGATAACCAGGATGTCTGACTCCAGCTCTTTCCTGCACTGAATTAAGAAGGTACTACCGAGTGCAATGAGGGTATTTTCATTCAACCTTATTACTTAGGGCATAAGGCTGAAAAGTGACAGACCGTCAGTGAGGGTGGTGTACTGCATTGTGAAAGTTGGCATCGTCGCAAATACTTGTCAAATATTTATTTTGATTATTTAATCAATATTAATTGAAAGAAATATTGCTCTGTACACTAAAATATTGCAATAATAACACTGGGTTGTAACAGTTTTAGTGCTTTTTTACAACTAAATAATCAGTGCAATGATATTGGCCATTGCAATTCATAATCGATATTTTAGTACATGCAACACAGCGATATTCCATTTTCATTTAGTCATATTAAGTATTTGCCTAGCAGTGGAATGACGCAGGCTACCAGTATCAGTATCAAATTAAAGAAATTCATAATAACCGCGAAATATTTGAGAAATATTTGCGACGTGTTCAACAGCAGAATGCATCCTCTTATGATTAAAATAATACTGTTATCATCATCATCATCATCTTCCTGCCCTTGTCCCAAAAATGTTATAAAACTCGCACTATGCTCTCTGGTTCAAAAGAAATCTAAATCTATAGCGACATATGACAGCCTCTTCGCTTCTTGTTGATACTATTTAATTTCCTTTGTGTACGAAAGAATGCTATCTTATGTGTGTTTAGGGCTCCTCACTCTGTCCCTCAAAACGTTGAACGTTAGTAAGGGACAAAAAATATCACTCTTTTGTAACATGCAGTTTTGTTTTCATATGGCATCATATCAATGCAAGTATTTGTTGGGATGGGACGTTAAAAATTGGTTTTGGGCGCTGACTTGCGCTCATAATGCGTATACGCAGGCTGTGGTAATAAGGCGAATGTCATCAATTATTAATCTCATCATAAGTACATGCAAAACCACGTCCAAGAGCCGTGTCATAATTGCTGTCGAATATTGACACCGACAGCCCTTGAACGCCGTTTAGGTGTGTTAAGCGCGTTCAATTCAATTAGTGAAATCCGCTCTTAGAGTTAAAATGCAATGCTGGTACTACACTTGGCGAATTTGTAATATTCGCGTCGTTCATGTGTAGAGTATATTTTCTATTGTCAAAAAACGCGATATTGAGGCAACGATGCACTATTTTGCGCCAAGTGAAAGTTAGCCTAGAAAGCCTTTGTGCCAAGGCATACCGAAGAACACTAATTAAATATTTGCTCATACCAGTATGGTTCCTTATTTCCCAAATATGTATGACAGGTTAAGTTACAGTCAATTGCTAAATAACAATCAAATGTTGAACCAGACTGACAACCATCTTAAAAAAACTGGCGTGATTTGCTATATTATTTGAGAACACTTTTGAATGATTGTCAATTATTATTGATTGATATTTCTGATGGTTTGAATTAATGCATGGATCCTCTTTGGTATAGCAAGTCAATCATTCGTTTTATAAACTTTACCTGTATTGAGTGGGGAGTCCATGTTATTTTTTTTATAAGATTATTAGAATTATTTTTGTCGACGCTTTAGGTACTTTTGACATTGGTAGTATTACTCTAAGAAATACATTATATCAATAAACGCGTATTTGATTTGTAATTTTATGTTTTTATTTGCGTTTTGCAATCTTTTTTCCCTTTATTAACCTACAGAATCTACAATATGGAAAGTTTTAAGGTGGGTATATTTGCAACACAACATGCAATGCAACATTTTCCTTGAGCCGGGTATGTATGTAGCGTGCGCCCAGATGATTTTAGTGTGTTCGCGAACACATTAAAATGTTACATTGCATGTTGTGTTGCAAATAATATGTTTGGCACAATAAGGAAATACCAAAAGTGCGCAACATTCAAGAGGCAACCGCTCAGAATAGGTAATGCTATGACACCATGCGAGCCAGGCACGGTTGTTGCGCAAGAGTTACAGGCATCTCACCAGCACCGATTGCATCCTGGCGTTGGTCGCCAGTCAGCTGGACAATCGCATTTGGGTCAAGACACATTGATTAACGGCGGTCGACGGTTTGTCCATACAAAAAGATCACAAAGTATGGGACGCTGTACGCATCTTTTCGCATCGACGTGCCAAACGCGCTCCCATACCTACTTGTAATATGTATTGGAAGAGCCCATTTAAGTGTCTGTACTACCAAAGTTATATTAGGCCGACGTGTTAAGTGTGTAATTTTTAAAACTCGACGTAAAAAGAGGCTAGTTATAACTATTACACCTAAGTTTAGTTTAACTTTTGTGTCGGTCTGTGTCATCAGAGCTCGCACAGAGAACCGATTTTGATTTAGGTTTTTTATTTGTTCTAAAGATAATTTTATATTTTGTAATAGATATTTTTGAGTTAGTTAAGGAGCTTTTACTGTCTGAAATAAATATTTTTATTTACTAAACATGACACGCCGCAGAACATACAGTGTACAGCGAGTCATTTGCTTTTAGAACGTAATGATATACCTAATCTGTGTTTAGTATGAAGAGAGCTTTACACGCAAAATGGCTCAAAATGAGGGTAGTCAGAAAAAATATGTCATAATTCCAACTGAATTAAACAAGTCTCACCTCACCTTCACATCGAAATTATAATAGTGCAAAACACGTTACCAAATCTTTATATCATGGAATCAAAGCGAGCTCAAGTCGAAAATACCGAGGTTCGAAGATGCCAATCCCTGAATTCCTTGCACGGCGAAGGGACCGCTATCGAAGACGCGACGGTTTTCAAGAACGGGCCTGGACATCGCAAGCTCAGCGAGTCTTCAGTGGAGCTGTGCATGTACTCTGATAGCGAAGATCGGCACATGGATAGCGGCATCTGTGATAGAATAATAGATGGTGATATGCTTGCCGTGATGGAGCAGAAGATTGATCGGTTGAGCGGTAAGTAGTACCTAGCCATAAAGTTTCTTGCCGGTTCTTCTCCATATGATAACGAACAATCTGAACCGTGCAACTATATTTTGACGTTTCGTAAGTGTCCTTATCATATTAGCCCTTAAGGTCCCACTACTGGGCAAAGGCCTCCCCCTTCCCACAGCCGGGGTTGGAAGCGTTCTTATTTTGTAAGTAGGTTATGATATAGTACCTAGCACGAAAGGGTACACCAGTCTTCAATTTACTTAGAGCCCTACTAACATGGCAAATATTTTATAAAATTATATTTGTTTTCCGGAGCCTCATACCTGCGGAGCTGCATTCGTGTCCCGCCCATAGAACTACTATGATTTATTTTCAACAAGTAGGTAAATTCTTGCTACGGCTACAACTACGATAATACCTAATGAACAATATGAACATAGGTATTGTTTTTTTCCAACTGCACATTAATTTGTGCTACCCATGAAAAAGTTGGACAGATCATCCATTAATTCCAGCATTCATCAACATAAAGCTATCCTCCACAGATATGTTCCAGGAACAATGCAGGTTGCTGACTACCGTGAAAGAAGAACTCCGGAGCTCCAAGATTATGCTAGAGAAGACTGAGCTGGCGCACAATCAGATGCTCGTTGATATGCTCAAGATGGCTATTGCTCAAAGGTTTGCCAAGTACTTTGAGCTTCTTAGGTCGGGTACATAACTTTACTACTCTCATTGAGTATTAACCGAAAATGATTTTAGGTACTGTTTTATTTTCATTTGGCACACCATGAATAAGTATTTTATTAAACTTGAAGAGATTAAAAGCAAGATTAAACGCTTGTAATGTGTTTATTTTGGACGTGCACGTGAACGTACTCCTACAATATGTTCACAGTTCTTTACAATAATGTATGATTTCCTTTATTTATTTTCCTACACTAATAAATTTACAATAATGTTATTGTTACGAGAATAATGAATATGTTATGGCAGACTTGTCAGTGGCAACAAGAACAATCATTACTTATTGAGAAAAGAGTTGGAAATCCAAAATAAATATATGCCCTTCTAGAATGACAGGACTGGGTGTGGCCGAATGCAGCGGTGAAGAGAATGAGACTGTGAATAGTCGCGCTAGGAGTCTGCTGAACGCCATCGAGTCGAGGCAGGAGGTATCTCTCGACAGTGAGATCAGAGACAGTCTCGTTAACTTCTTGCAGAGCGAGGTATAGTAGACATTTTTAAATGAATAATAATACCATGCTATTACTGTTCAACTGTAGGGCAACTCATGTACTTACATATGTGCTCATGCCTTCATCTCGAGGTATTTTTTCCACACACATACACTCCAACTTCTGCTAGCCAGAGTCTTTATTTTTATTCTCGTGTGATGTAGTGAGCCATTGGCTGCAGGATTGCGTGTCGCGGGTTCGATTCTCGGACGAAATTAAGTGAAATGTCTGACAGATCATTGTTCCGGGTCTGGCAGTTTGTGTAAAGAGTGTAATTTATATTGCAATTGTAGCGTAATTATTTCTTGATCGTTTCGACAGAGTTACGGTTTACTTACGCGCTAGATAAGTAACACATACATGGGCGTACCCAGCATTATTAAGGGGTGGGGCAGAAGTAAATAAACTAAATAGTAGAAAATCTAAAATGCTTTTTATTTACTAACTGATACGTTTTATTGACTGCACTACACCTTATTTCAATAATAACCTGCGAGGGTTCTGGCTAAATCTAGCTAAAATTTCGTTTTCAAATGTATGTTTTGCTTCCAGAACCGTCTTTCTATGCTCACTCATCATACAGAGGCCGACAAGACGGTTTTCTGTCATTGTTGACCTTAACCAAGTTTTTATTTTAATGTGAAAAATGTTAAAGTACCCAAATGAATATTTAATTTTGCCTAAAAATTTTAGCTTCCGGTCTGAGAGCAGGCTGGGACAAGTGCCCCACCTTGCCCCACCGTGGGTACGCCCATGAACACATGCCTTTGATAATTCAATGCATCATCACCTGCCTATCCTTTTTCCAACAATGTTGGGGTCGGCTTTCAGGAAAAATACTTGATGATTCGTTTATACAGGAGTTAAAAGACCAAATGGTCCGCGCAACCGTAGAGTCAGTGCGTGGCCTGATCGGGGGCTGCTTCAGCCGGGACATGTCCAAGCTGTACCTGCCAGTTCTAGAGCGCTCGCACCGGCGCCTCATCGCACACATACACAAGATCATAGAGCGGGCTTTCTTTGAACGTGAGTTACTAATTTTAACTCGTCCAGCAATTTCAAACTTGTTTTAAAGCTGCTTTGGTGAGGCTTGAATTTTATCCCCGAACCAAGTGCCTACTTATAGTGTTTTCTGGAACTATTGCTAATAGTAGGTTTCCATGCGAAAACGCTGATTAAGGAAGCTGTTTCCGTTAAAATAGTCGAGCGGAAAGATGCAAGAGTCGACCAATCACAGGAGAGACGAGAAACGCGACGTACCTATATTTCAACATTTTCAACTTTGGAACTCCATTCTTTTCGCGTTGTCACAAAACCATAGTCATGAGTCATATCTTTTTTCTGCAAGAACTAAGCCGGGTTCTAATTCGATTCTTTTTTTCCAACGGCAGTGGAAGACAAGTCGTCATCCCTATTCAAGTCAGTCTACAGGACGTCCGGAGCCCTGCGGCGTGCGTTGGGACGCCACCAGTGCTTGCTGGAGGCCTCTGCAGACCCTGCCAAGAACCTGGACAATACGCTGCAGTGCACTGTTGAAGAGTACGTAAGAATAAGAACATATATGTATATATAGCTTTTTCCCCATGTGGAGAAACTACAGAAGTCCACCTACCACGATACTGACATACTCCTTTTGCTTCGTCCACGTTCATACCTCTGGTCATACATGCACTCTGGTTGTAAGTACACACCTGGCCTTTTTGAAGAACTTTACCAATATGGGCGTCCCCGGCCCGTATTTCCACTCACACCTTTTGTTAATTGCCTTTCGTTCAACCTCTCAACATGACCCAGTTAGTACTTATATACTGATACACATCATTATCCAGTTTGGACTATTTGATCTAAGTAGGTATACATCATCATCCAGGAAGCCACCGTGATAGCTGTTTCAATGATACCCCCGATCAAAAACATATCACACACTGCTCAGTGTAAATAAAGGCCTTGTTTCCTGCCGTTCTTCGCGGTTTTCAAAGAGTTCACATGACAGTATTGTTACGAGCTGGGGATAAATTAAAACAATAAATAACTTTAATAATCACAAAACATTTAAAACTCAATCACAAATACACTACTGATTACTATTCGCTTAGATATCGCACTTCTAGTTAACTCCGATTCGTTACGTTGTATCGCCTGAATTAGGCTGACTGCTCCCGCAAACACGACGGCTATTTATATGAAGACCGATCCTGCGAGAAAGTTCCACAACTCAAAATCAAAATCAAAATCAAAATATTTTATTTATTTATTTATTTAGGTAACATGGGAGACTTACAGCTAAAACAAACATATCAAGGACAGTACAATAGTCTGAAAGCCAATTACAGGTCTCCACTTTTAAAATACAGAAAGAAAAAAATAAAGTAAATTCTATGGACATTCACACCAAGTTACTATATACTACAGCATAATTACTCTGTTGCTCACACTGCATAACAGCCATCATAACAAAATTAACTACATGAAAAAGCTTCGACTTAAGCACTTCCTAGCTGACGACACACTAGTTTGGAATGGATATATATCATACTGTTTACAAAACTTGTTTAAGTTTCTGCTTGCACGCACAATGTACGAATTCTGCCTATAATTAGTTGAAGCAAATGGCACACACAAAGGTGGATTGTATCGTTTAGATTTCAGGGGAACGTTGAAATAAAATTTTGACAAAATATCGCTACAGTTTATGGTGTTATTAAAAATTTTCAACAAACACACACAGTCAGAAATCTCGCGGCGTTTGAGTAAAGGTAATATATGATATTGTTTGCATAGGTTATGGTAGTTTTCCGAATGATATGGTACTTTTTGATGATAACATAGATACCTTATGAATCTTCTTTGGATGCTCTCAATGCGGTCAATGTATTTGTGGTAACATGGGTTCCATATTTCAGACGCATATTCCAAGTGGCTTCTAACAAAAGTACAGTATAGTATTTTTAAAGTTTTGGCTTGAGTGAAGCACTTGGATAACCGCATTATGAAACCCAGTGATTTTGATGCCTTAGCGACTATTGCATCAACGTGTATTTCAAAACTGAGCTTGGAATCATGATGAACCCCCAGATCACGGATAGAGTTTGATCTAGGTAGAATTTGATCGCCTAAGGTATACGATGTAGCAATGATTGTGCGCTTTCGAGAATACGTAATAACCGAGCATTTAGCGGGATTAAGATCCAGCTTGTTTCTATGGCAATAGTCCTCCAGGCGACGTAGGTCATTCTGGAGTGCCGTTACGTCAATCTGGGATGATATTGTGGCATAAATTTTCATGTCATCGGCAAAGCACAGTAGTTTGGATGAAGTCAAGCAAAAGTCGATGTCATTAATGTAGATTATGAAAAGCAAAGGACCGAGTAATGAACCCTGTGGGACTCCACTAGGAACAGGGACCCAGCTAGATATATAATTGTTAAGTACCACTGCTTGGGATCTGTTGACAAGGTAGGAAGAAAACCATCTGAGTAGATCGCCACGAATTCCCATGCTATTTAACTTGGATATCAGAATGCTATGATCGATTCGATCAAAGGCTTTGCTATAGTCCGTATAGACGACGTCAATCTGCTTACCGTTGCTCATGGCATCGGTAATAAATTTGTTAAGCAGAATCAGGTTCGTGGCAGTAGACCTCCCTTTTAGGAAACCATGTTGGAACGAGCTAAATGAATTTTTCAGAGCAGAATAAACCTGATTATATATTATCCTCTCAAAGACATTTGCTATGATACATAATTTAGACATCGGCCTGTAATTTTCTATGTCTGTTTTAACACCTTTTTTATGAATAGGCGTTGTAAACGCAGATTTCCATATTTGTGGTACAACACAGGTATTCAAGGATTTTCTAAATAAAATTGAAATAGGTTGCGCTATCGAAGGTGCACACCGAACAAGAAGTTTGGATGGGATGTTATCGGAACCTGCCGATTTGCATGTATCCAACTTACGAAGCAAGTTAGTAATTTCGTCAGTTTCAACAGTGATATTGCAGATGTCAGATGTTAGGCTCGACGAATCGTTAAAAAGAGAAGGAGAAGAGATTGCATGACTAACACTGGGATTGAGGAAAGTAGAATGGAAATATTTTATTTTATTTTACATAGGCCTAGATGGGCACTTATAAAACGTCGAAAAAAAGGTGCACGGTTCGGGTTGGTCGTTTCCTATGGAGAAGAACCGGCAAGAAACTCCATGGTTACTCTTTTCAAATCATTTGGTGTTACATTAATATCATGGATACAGCATTTGTACTTAAGTATGGGGGGACAGCGTAGGCCTGACAATAAGTCGTTGCTTACTACACAAAAAATGTAGAACAAAATAAAAGGTTAACAAAAGTTAACAAGCAGCTGGGAATCTACAAAGCCTACAATGTTCACACATTTACAAACAATTGATAAAAAAGAATCTATACAAAGGTAAAAAAAAAAGAATTGTAAAGTACTAAATTAAACAAGTGACACAAATATTGTTATCAGTGCTGTAACTATTCTGAGCAAAAGATGTATAAATGATTTGAAAACTATTTTGAAAATCTGATTCAAAAGAGGAGAAAAAATGAGATTGAGAATAGTTAGAGACATCCACATATTTGTGCCGTTTATGAGCTACCAGGGAAGCCGCATGCGCAGAAGGAACTAAAGCCAAACTTCTTTATCTTCAACGTAGTCCTTGATTTTGTAATATGCTTTTTTAATAAGGACACGTTTGATGTAGTTTTTGAATTTTCCATCGGTCAGTTCTATAACTGACTTTGGCAACTTGTTATAAAAGCGTATACTGTTTATATGAAAAGACTTGCTAGTTTTTGTTAATCTGAACTTAGGTATTACAATATCGTGTTTACTGCGTGTATTTATATTATGAAAGTCGCTTCTTATTTTGAAAAGCCCTCGATATTTGCGGACATATAAAATACATTCTAAGATATAAAGTGAAGGCAGGGTCAGTATATCAATCTCTTTAAATTTTTCTCTGAGGGACTCGCGAGGACCCATTTTATATATCGCGCGGACTGCCCTCTTTTGAAGAATGAAAATTGAGTCAACGTCTGCTGCTGATCCCCACAGCAGAATGCCATAAGACATAATACTGTGGAAATAAGCATAGTACACTAGCCTAACTGTAGCCACATCAGTTAACTGCCTTATTTTCCTTACTGCATATGCAGCTGAGCTTAGCCTACCCGAAAGAGTTCTAATGTGTGCGCCCCACTGCAATTTTGAATCGATAGTAATCCCTAAGAATACAGTTTCCGCTATAACATCAAGTTTTTTGCCGTCAAGATTCAAATCCATCCAACTTTCTCGGACCTTCGTCACAGTCCGTAGTGGAACATCTAGAGCTCCATAATAGAACATTGTTCTTCGAGAAAGTTCCACAACTTTCTAGAATCTTCTAGACAGTTCAAGATATACTGGAACATTCTAGACTCTAATCTTCTAGATAGGTCCTGACAGGAACACTCGAGACTCGCACGTAATTTAGAATTTTCTCGTAAAGCAACCGACGTAACAGTAATGAGTTGATGAGTTCTATACAACAAATAAATACAAACATGCCTACCTTCTTATTCATATTATTAGAATGGAGATACTTACAAAATAACTATGATTAAGTCTCTGTTTATTGTCGGAACACGTAATGCTTGTATTATAAGTAAACAACACAGATGAAAGAAATAAAAATCTCATGCCTGAGGCACCTTTCTCAATCAAAGATTGTACTGTGTAGGTATACAGTGCCTGTTATTATTGATGTCGAGATAAATAAAGATTTATTAAAATATTTTACTAGGTCACCCTTCACTGCGTTTTGCAATTAGCAATTGCTCGGTAGCAGAAGGAGCTATTACAATTATGAAGTAGCACCACCACGGTGTAGCAGTCCGTCAGATTGTGAGATCATGGCGGCCCAATCTCAGCGGAGACTATAGCTATCGATGCGAGAGATATCAAGTGCACACGTGTGTTCAAACCGGTCCCATCTTTCTTCTTGAATAGACGATGCCACGATCACGATATAATATCTACAATGGCGAAATGTTAGTCATAATTCTTTTAAGAACTACAAATTTGAAATGAAGGTATTTTCAACAGACTGCTCCATAAAGAACTTAAAGAGTGGCGCAACAAAGTGGCAGACTTGTTTTCTGCCCAGTCCAACCCGAATCAACTGGTTGAAGCAGAGACCCCTGTGCCTCCTCTCGACTACGGACCGGATACTCCACCGCAACCGGCAGGCCCTCAGGTGTCTGTTATCGATCAGCTGGTGGGTACTCAACTGTCTTCTTTGATTTACCTATTGAAATAATTCTTTCTAATGATTCTGAAATGAAAGAAAGGTGCCTAAGTGGTCCAAAAAACAGTAACGATGTTACTAGGCTAACTAAGTCAGTCAAGCTGCTTCATTTCTTTGCGAGATAAGAAAAATTGTAGCTAAGTATTCTCGCCTCGCCGTCAGCTAAATCTAGAAGTTTGTAATTTGCACAAAGCTGCTAATTTACCCAAGGATGAGCACGGAAGGATTTTAGATTATTAATTCCTAAAAGGTTAAATAAAACATTAAAGTTCGACATCTGATGAAGAGAAATTCCCGCGGGCGGTCGGCTTCAGCCTTGTGCGAATTATAAAACGAGACAATGTGGATGGTTTATGGTACAAGGAACACAGACGTGAGGTTTCCTCCATTTTTTTTCCTAGATGCAAACAGCGTTGATCAACAAGCAAATAGCGGCAGGCGACGTGAACGGTTCTTTCGAGCGCGCGCTGACGGCCGGCGACCTGTCCCTGGTAATGGCTGCCTGCCGCGCCGTGGATCCTGGCAAGGTGTTCGCAGTTCCCTGCAGCTTACAGCAGCACGTGCTGCTTTCGCTCGTGCAACAACTTGCTACGGACATGCTGCATGAAACGCAGCTCAAGTGCAGGTTGATCGTTTAGTTGTTTTTCATTTGTTATACATCAAAATTCATCTCTACTCTATACTGGCCGCTCCAAGCACAATCTAGCGAAAGGGGGTATTATAGACTCCACCGACACTCAGTGCGAATGTGGTGGTCTGAAACAAAACCATGTTGGAGTGTCCTATGTAACAAAAACTTGGCGGTTCCGAGGACCTAAAATCGCCACAGATAAATTTTATTGGCGTAGTTATTAATCGTCATTTAATATATTAATATTTTGTGTACATTTGCCATCAACTACAAAAAAAAAGAAGACCAGATAAGTACACCAGGGTGTCAGTCTATCCGCTAGTCCTGTTGCTCGGAAAATATTAGTCTTTTCATTTCGTCGTATCTTTCACTTGCAGATACTTAGAGGAAGCGATAATAAACCTGGACGCCGCAAATCCGGACACTCGTGGCCATCTTCCGCTGGTGGTCGGCGAGGTTCGCAAGCACCTGTCCAAGTTCCTGGTGGCCTACCCTAACCACGTCGCCGGCCGCAGGATCACGTTGATCGTGATGGCAGCCAACAATTTGTTGAAATAAACTGTAACATGACATGAACTTATATGAATTTTTAATAACTAAGTATGTCTTTCCCCAAGCCTTTATATTAAAACAATATATTACAACGTTTCTACCCATTACACTAAATACTTCACTGATGATTTGAACATCTGTTTAAAGTAATATAAAAATAATGTGCTAAGCTCTGCGCAACGAGCAGATTCTATCGTCTAGCTAGTCGAACTGTACGTGATTAATCATTGGTATGTCGGATTATAATCAAATGTGAGATCAACCTAATCAGCTCCGGTTCCTACAGTAAGTACTACTCTCTAAATACACTGAGCGGATTCATCCGTCATTTCCCAAGGCCCCGGCAACATTGAGCGTCTACTATTTTAGTGTCTGCCAAGTCAAGAGGCTTAGAGGCCCATGTATCTGATCTACGCATACTGAGTTAACTGCGCTATTGTAAAAGATTTGTGATAGTGAAGCTTATTTATTTTAGACTAGCAACCCGACCTTCCTTCGCACGGTGCCACCTATATCGGGTTCGATTATTATACTGTGCAAATGCGATAAAATTGAAAAGGAGGATTTCAATTTGTTTTTCGTTTCAAACTTCGATCAACAGAAGGTTTCAAAAATCAATTAAATAATTCTAATGGCAACACCACTAAATCAAGTGTCATCAATCAAAGTTGCATGATCTCTTTTTTCGCTCCGATAATGTTATTTTTGAAAAATAATCAATTTATAATGAAATTTGAATAATATAGTCGTAAAGCGAGGTTATAATATAATTATACTTGTAGCAGTGTCTAATAAAATGGCTTTGAAGTGTTTCTTGTGTGTTCTTTTGAGTTACAACATGTTGTTGTATTGTGCGTCGGCGGCTGTGCACGGGCACAGCGTTGACACCCTGGAGCGGGAGACCGACGGAAGCTTCCGCGCGAGGGACTACGAGCACTACGGCGACTCCGGCCACAACTCCGAGTTCGACCACGAGGCCATTTTAGGTACAACTGAGTATTTTACTGCTTTTATTTTGTAACGTCGGCCGGCCGCTAGCTCGCTATTTTGCAACAGCTCGCTCAGTTGATAAGGAATGCGATAGCGGTCGGCGCGCGCCGCGATGTCGCTTAAGAACGCGTTCATTATTATGGTGCCGGTGGCGTTGGTCTTTACCTATTACTTCTCAGGGAGCGTGCGGGAGGCTGAGGAGTATGATAAACTTACACCGGAGGAGTCCAAGCGGCGCCTGTCGGAGCTGCTGCCTAAGATGGACCTGAACGGTGACCAAGAAATAGACCGAAATGAACTCAAAACTTGGCTTTTGAAATCGTTCATGTGAGTTTTTGTGAATTTACTTTTTATTGTGTGTGACTTTTGCTATTATTGTTAGAAATTAAATTAATATTCGCAAGTGAATAAACTCAATATTTACTGCTGGCCAATCATGAATAGTAATGTTTTCAATGTTACATTGTTTTGTTCCGCTACAGCTTGCTGTAAGCTTGGCAGGTACTAAATCTTGATAATAATTTGATACATTACAATATGGTACTTAAACAATTTATTAGAGCTATGCTATTGCACTTAAGATTAATTACAAAATTAAACTAATTACTTCATTTTAAAACGGAACAAATATAATTATATGTATGAAGAAAATACTGTTTAGTCTCTTTTAGGGTTTTCAGATACATAATTGAAAGTTATTATTTTGAGTCACTATCAAAAAAATACAAAATCATTTATTTGCATAAATAAGGTACAGAAGGTTGGTAAACTGTACAGAATTGTTGTCTTATTCTGCATTTAATTTTGGCATGCAAATATAAAATATAATATATTATACTCCATGGCTGCTACTTAAAAACTCTTGATAGACAAACCAAATATCACTTTGCCCTCTATTACATGGAACAAAGTTGGTGTACTTTTAGTTACACCTCTGCCTAACCCTTCATGATTACAGGCGATGTTATGTCACTGTGTTATTTCATTATGGACAACTTGTAAAGGTCTTCAAGTGCATAGGTTATCATAATGATAAATACAGATAGTGAGATTAGTTCAATATTAATTTAACTACTTGTATTGTGACGGGGAAAAGGTTTTACTGTTTATTCAGCTTTTTGACGTCACACTTATTGATTTTATTCACTGAATAAATAGACGTTGATGTTTTCTAAGCTATTGTTTCTTGTGTGTTGTTTGTGAGAATGTAGAATACCTATCTAGGAGGTTGGTTGTAAAACGTACCATATGAACTTTTTAAATCCTTTAGGGCAGTGCTCACCTTCGTCATAAAAATAATTGTCATACAAAATATTACTTTGATGATGTTTCTCAGTGAAAAATAATTTGAAGATTTCTGTTAAGTAGAAGATCAGTTGTAATAAATGTTGCTCAGATGCTAGGGTTCCTTAGACAGCCACCACTTTATAGTACCGCCGTTTTACGTCTTATAGTCAGCACCACAGTCCTGGAAAAAAGGTTTCTAACATAGAAAAGACAAGCGTAGCAGAGAGGACATGCGGGAATTGCCCAATCACATCAGTTGAAATCCACGTCGCTTCTCTCTGACAATCTTGCATGTTCCCTCTCATCTAGCACAAGGTTCTTAAAAAGCACTACCTCTCATTGTGTCCTTAGCTAATTTTGAATCTCATGTATGGGTGTAAAATGTGAGAATGTAATCTGTAAATTCACTTTCTTTTTTAATACTTTATTTTAGTTATTTTTAAAAAAATAAAAATTGTTTTAATTTTTATTGTGAAACGAGAATAACTGCCGACAAACTGTCTTGCAGTTTGGCAGACTTTTTATATGTTACTGTATTACAGATTTTGAATAAATAAATTTAAAAAAAAATCTGCTCCATTCGTCTCTGCTTTTGTGAAAACCAAGCCTAAGTTATCTATCACTCCACCAGCAACCTGTCCCGAGAGGAAGCTCAAGAGCGTATGATGGAAGCCGACGAGGACCGCGACGGAGCCGTGACGTGGCAGGAGTACCTACACGACGCCTTCGGGGTGGACGCGGAGGATGATGTGGGGCCCGACGATGCTGGAGACTCTGGCCTGGTAGGTATAAACAAGCTACCAGTTAATTGGGGCTAACGGCTAATACACATGCACACGATAGGTACGACAGGCGTCGCATTGACAATTCAAAAGTGCCTGTAACTGGTCTATTTGAAATAAATGCTTTGAGTTTGAGCATCGTGGCGTACCTACCGTCCATCGTAAAATTCACGACACGATGTGTTATCGTGGTGCCTACATCACAGAAAATACTAGGTCCACACATTTCTTAACATGGCGTAGGATTGCATTGTGGCACGTCGTTTAGCGTTTATTAACATAAACGCTTTAGCCCTCACAACTGTGGAAATAATCGCTTATTTGAACAAACTGTCTGTTCTTACTATGTATAAGGGTCTAGCGTTAAAGTGTGTAGTACCAAAATCAGCCTAGAACATTCCCAGTGCTGGGATCCAGGGGCAGATCTGTTTGGATTACCGCCCACTCCCTTCCACAGAGTCTCCGTACCAGTAAGTGGGTCGTAAGTAATCCACCATGCGGGCCCAGTGAGGGTTCGGACTATAAATCTTTGTTTAATTAATGAGTTATTGTTCGTTTATAAGACTAATTAATCAATTACGTTGTAGCTACTGAAAGAGGAGAAGGCAATGTGGGCGGTAGCTGACAGCAACAGCGACGGAATACTGGAGTTAGAAGAGTTTCAGGTTAGTTCACATGATATGCTTATACACAATATTTAAGTCCATCGACCCTTCCCAAAAAAAAATCGGCGTTACCGCATGCAGAAGTGCAACGCGCCGCGCAGTCCATATATGCGTCGTCTCATATTCAATATCTTCTTATAATAACAATAAAAGAGCAACACGCTTATCCATTCATTTTAATTTCTCAAGATCTTTATTAAGACTTATGTTGATACAATTCTGTTTACAAATATACACAGTAAATCGCTTATTACGATGCATGGCAGAGGTCAAGACAACGGTACGGTAGTACGACTCTAAGTTTCGCGGCGCCGGCAATGCGTTTATATGTATTGGCCCAAACAAATGTGCCAGTATTGAGGCCCGTCGCAAGACATGCTGCTCCTCTTTTCCTGTCCATCCTGCACATTCCAAGACTTTAAGGAGGCAAATTATAGAGCTGTCCTGAAAACCACTTGCGAATAGAAGAAGCTGAAGCTCCGACCTACTACCATCTTAGGTACGACGCTATTTGAGAAATGCCATCGCTGTTCTCAGTAGGGTATCATATTCAGAATCAAATTATTTGTAGCTGATGTCACACATGTCAGCCCAGTTGGCTTAACTTAAGATGCATTCACACCAAAGTAAATTTTGGTAGGGCAATTTGCATTTTGTAACGAGATAACATTAAGTATCAATATCACCTAACACGCCGATTTTATCATCATTATGATGACTGTTTTAAAAATTGAGCAAAGTTATTTTACACGGCAACATTGCTTCATATAAACTAACTTTGAAGTAGATACACCTATAGGCAGCTGTCGTCATCGCCTATCTGACCATCACCTTTACTCCAGGTGTTCACCAACCCTGAGGAGCACGTAGACATGCACCCGTTCCTCATCAACCAGACCCTGAGAGAGAAGGACACCAACAAGGATGGCCGGATCGACTTCAACGAGTACATTGGCGAAAGAGGCAAGTTGGGAACTGGGATGGTCATTTTTGTCTGCCATAGCGTTTTCGTAAAAACTTTTCTGACTATATCTTTATGCAAATTTGAACAATCCGCCGTTTAAGTATTGTAGGTAATTAAATCCAGCTATCGGTAATTTAAAAAAAAAAAACAACTCTTTTTGACGTGTAGGTATTGCACTTTTGTACGAAACAGCAGATTTTTCTTTTAAATTACCGATAAAAAAATTCTATGTGGCGTTCAGATTGATGTCCTACTGAATACATGGTAACCGTTTGGTCGTCGGTGTCCCTTCCACCCCGTATAAGGTACTGTTTGAAGCCTCGGGACCTATTTCTGTAGGAAAATTACTCCATGTATGCCTTTGATCATTAATAAATTTTGTCTATTTGTTCTTTATGAATTGAAGATGTAAAAATATACGGAGATAACTCGTGAATTACATTTTAATATGTTCTCTGTAACATGTCAAGAACACCACACGAAATCATCTCTAAGAACTCTCTTTATACAAGGATTACCTTAATGTCTGTTGGTTTCACTAATTTCAGCTTCATGTACAAGTAGTTTAAGTTGCGTTTTTCACAAAGGAAAACACACTTCTTCTGAATGGTATGGTAACAACCACCTTGCAGGTCAAAAGCCAATAAATAACAAACTATTATTTATAACGATAGTAAATAATATAAATATGTTATTTATTAATAATATGCATTAATTAGTTCCTTGCGATTAATGTCAAACGGAAATAGCACAATTTTAATTAATATACTGCTGCGATCGGTAAAGGTGACTTGAAACCGTAGTGAATTAGTCCCACAACTCAAAACTACACACTGTGTCACGGTCTGAGCCATCAATAGGCTCACCCCCTATTAAAGCCACACTTCGGCTGGGTTGCACCTCATCTAGCAGCCCGAAAACGCACTTTTCCATGCTGATTTGTATGCCTCAATGGCGCGACATAGCAGACTTACCTGTATTTAACGCAACATCTTATGAACCTATGATCCACAATAAATTATTTGAATTTGAATCTGATATCCTTTACTATCGCTCAGAACCGTCATTTGCTAGAGGGAGAAACAGCGTGCTACCAGCCGCATCGTCGATGCTGCAGCGTGTGATGATACGGTTCCCGCTGTTTCTCGCTCTTCAGGGGTAACAGCCGTGATGTTATGTTGGTTCAAACAACACTGATAAAATTACATAAGATTCATTCTTATCGTTTCTTTCATTTCGCTTTTGGACCATTCGGTTGGCGAGTCAAAGACGTCGAGTGCCGAAATACAAAACGTTATAGACCGACCGCTTTAATAAGTCCTCGCGTAGGTATCAATTTAAATGGAATATTCTGAAGGTTGATCACGCGTTGGTTCAATTAGTATCGTTACACCTACGTGGATGCTGGTTATTTTAAAGCAAATAAACTGTGGGATATTGTTAAGACTTTGTGGACGCGGGCAAGGCGGAGGACGCATTTAAGTGGGTGATATCGGCTTAACCTCTCGAATTCATTTGTTTCATCTTATTAAATTCTTTGATTCAATATCTGTTTATTTTGTCGTTTGTTTGAAAACAGTAAACAAATAAACAAGTTTTCTTTGTTCATATTTTAAACACAGCACGAATACTCAAAATATAAAGAGATGTGTGCTCGATTATTGTGTAAACACAGGCATTCCTGTTTCATTAGCTCACTTGTACGGTTACCTAGCAACCATTGCGAGGGAACCCGGTTGGAGGGCAATACCATCGGACCGCTACCGTGAGAAGCATTAGGCAGACGAGGTAGGAGTTCTGTGAAACAAAGAGAAATCTAGATTATTTAGTACAAGCTCTCACGTCACGATACAGAAAAAAAAGATCAGACTTCAAATCGTTGACATCAAAATAACATTAGGTTAGGAGAAAGCCTCCAATTTGCTGACTTTTTTGGAGTGGGGGCGAGCCTGTTGCCATCAACCGGGCACAAAAACCCCATTTATCGTCTAGTAGTGAGTACTATAAGCGACCAACTCAAATGTCCTTTCTTTGGTATTTTTCGTCGTGTCGTTGAGCTCCTTGAGTTATAAGACGAGCTACACGATAACTGACAAATGCTTGCACTGACTGGACAGGTCCACTCAAATCTGTATGGTTCTTTCTTCAAAAGATCATCTCAGGTACTAATCTGAATCTCAGTCCTCATTTAAGTTGACCAAGATTATGTCTGGACCTTAAAAGAGACTATGACCTCTGAATTTGTTTCGACTGTTTCTTCTTAGTCAGGTACGAAACACCGGCCCCATCTAGTAAAAAGAAAATTACGTGTAAAAGTGTTTGTAAAAACCTATCTGCAAAATAAACATCATCTATACCTTGCCCGATCAGGAAATCGATCTTCTAGCTCAACAGTAGCGCTTGTGTCCACTAGACCAACAAGGGAAAATCTCTAAAACCTTTACAATGAAATAACTGTCGTATGTGAAGTTGTTACTACTGAAATACTTGTCGCATTCGTGCATTGGTATGGACATAAAATGAGTCGCAAGTACGCCAGTGGTGACATCACGCGACCTACTTACAAGTCTACCCACACCGCAGCGTGCTTCTACAGAGCCGTGATGTTTACAGCTTGAGGCGAGGACGACATTTAATGTCTGATCGCAGAGGAGTGGAGACAATCCGGAACTGTACCCGATTCATTGTGCCCCGTGTTATTGTGTTAAATTGTAATTTCAAATAATTTGTTAGTTTAATAGAAACAGCGTATCCCACGCAGTGTATTTTCAATTTTTCATTGAATAAAACTCATCTTTTGCCCACATGATGTACGAGGCTAACGGAATAAATCCTGACGCTCAGACATACTTATCTATACTATAATATTTTATAGAGGCATCGTATTACCTAGTATAAACTGAATTGTGGAGGTCAGATAGGCAGTCGCTTCATATAAAATCCTGGTACTCAGCTGCATCTGATTAGACTGGAAGCTGACTTCAACGTAGTTGGGAAAAGGCTAATATTATAAAGAGGTAACATTTGTGAGTTTGTATGTTGGGGGTAATATTCAGAACGACTAATACGATTCCCTAAAATCACTATTGGAAAGCTAAATTATCCTCAAATGTCAAAGGTTATTTAAAACGTTCCCAGGGTATAATTTTCGACCACAGATATAGATAGACCTAGATAACGCAAGTATCACGATCTGTATGAAAACCAAGCGTGCCATTTTTTGACTACCTATTATGACGTCACAAACACTATTTAGTGATGGGAAAATCAAATCGATTCATAGACGCCGCCGCGGACGGCGCCCCCCTCGTCCTACCCCCCGCCATGACGCCCACTGACGTCCGACTAGCGCTATGCTCCGATGCAGACTGAGTTCGAAATTGGCCACTTACGATTTTTGTACGTAAGCTACATAATAATATGGCACGCGAAGTAGTTGCTCTCGCGTTATCTAGGTGTATCTATATCTGTGTTTCCGACCAAACGCGAACGAAGCCACGGGCAAAGGCTAGTTTTAAATACAGCGCAATTCACTTATTAAACCGGCGACACATATCAGTAACATCTGTATTATAATTTATTATTATTCCAATCCGAGTGAAGCTGAACACTGACGAACGAATTAAAATATGAATTAGGTCAATTAAACGCTCTATCTTGTTGACACAGTTTCGGCAGTACGCATATCGTACTTGCATTGATTGGTATAATACCTATACGCATTTGAATGTGGACTCGCTAACTCAAGCATACAAAATTATTATAAAATGAAACGTCTTGGCGAAAACATTCAACTGACTTGGATCCCGCAACGAATTTAATCAGATAAAGAATAGCGAAGTAAGAACACAACTTCCAATTTACTCCATAACAAGCAGGAGACCGAACAGAGTAAAGCCATTTAGTACAAAGGGCCGTTTACAAATTGGGCTTATCCATGTAGCATAGCATCACGTATTTTTAGCATTCAATTCATGGATCCTAAAATCATCATCTGCCGAGCCGTTTCCCAACTATGTTAGAGTCGGCTTCCAGTCTACCCGGATGTTGCTGAATACCCGTATTTTACATGGAGCGACTGCCTATCTGACATCCACAACCCAGTTAGTACTAGGTAATATGATACCACTTGGTAAGACTGATTGTCAGACCAGATTCATGGATCCTAAAATGTGAGCTGTTATATTTCGACTCGTCGAGGTTCATTGTCTCGGCGCTTTTCTGATGGTCGCCACTGTTCATTCTATAGACCGACCGCTTTAATGAGTCCTCGCGAAGGTAATTTAAATAGAATTAAAATAGAATATTTAAATAGAATTTAAAATTTAAATAGAATATTGTGAAGGTTGATCACGTGTTGGTTCAATTAGAATCGTAATACCTACGTGGATTATGGTTATACTAAAGCAAATAATCTGTGGGATATTGTTAGGACTTTGTGGACGCTTAATGTGCCTTTGATGTGGCAAGGCGGAGGAATCATTAAAGTGGTGGTGGAAATTGCAGTGGTTCAGAATAGTTTGGCGGGCTTTCTGCTCAAATGTAAGCTTATCATCAAGAACCACTCCATCTCTTGAGGCGGAAGCCTGGGTTCGAAGCAGTTGGAACATTATAGGCTGATTATTCTTAAGTTGATCAAATCCGCGTCACACATAACATCACGGCTGTAATCCCCCAAGGCAGAGGTGTACCCAATAATAGTACACCAACATTTCGCCAGTTATGTTGTAAGTCCCATGTAATAGGGGGCGAGCCTATTGCCATCAACCGGGTACAAAGGCTGCTACTGAGAAAGGTCCTGATAGAAAAACCCAATAACGCTTTGCCCGACCAGGTAGCAGAACCCAGGATCTCATGCTCAGCATTAGCTCTTGCGACCACTCGACCAATGAGGCAGTCAGTCCACGTCATATTAACGTGATAACTCTCTTATCCCGACAGGTAACCAGCAGGACAAGAGCTGGCTGATATCAGAGAAGGACAAGTTCGATAACGACCTGGATCTGAACAAGGACGGGGTCATCGACCTCGCGGAAATAAACGCCTGGATCATACCTAACAATAAGTGAGTATTCTTGACTATTACTTAGGCTGCTAATACTGTAGCGTTTCATACGAAATAAAAATCAAAGCATTTATTTCAAGTAGGCCAGTTACAGGCACTTTTTGAATTGTCAAAACAAAGACAACAATGAAATGTAGCTACAGTCACAAGGCATTGTTGCCCATTCCCTAGCGTAGATCTCTATGGTGAAGAACGGGCAAGCAACTCTATGGTCGCTCTTTTAAATCAGAATATTTTTACAAAACCTTGGTTACCTACATCATTCATGTTGACATGGTACATTATGTGAGAACCACAGATATAGTCTATGAGAAAGATGTAGCAAGATGTGTACGTTAAAAGTGTCCAAAGTAAAATAAACAATTCAAAACAAAATAATCAATTCAAATAAGCCGTGGCAACCAAGAAGAAGCGCCCGTTCACGAACATGACGCATGTATCAGCACCATTCAACTCAACCATTCGATTATATACCGTATTCTTGTGAAGTTAATGTGCATGTACGTATTTAAAGCGGCTGATTCGAATTTGAATCACTAATAACATTAACCCTATATAAATAAGGGGTCGTCCTTTAATCACGTGGGGGGAGGGGCTCAGACAAGAATCTATAAAATCCAATATATTTTTTATTAAAACAAATTCTGAAACTATCTGGTTTTTCCACCAATAAAAAATACACGTGATGCTTTGAAGTGGGTAGCCTAAAACCTTACGACGTATCACCAAGGGGGAGGGGGGTGCGGCCTAAAAAATCTCACGTGATTAAAGGATGGCCCCTAGGTTCATTTTCGTATGAAAAGCTTCTGTACAGTCTAGTCTTTCATACACTCGTAAAAACAAGGGCTATTTTTGTCTGCTCATTATAGAATAGAATAGAAGGTTTTTATTTCAGACCAGGGTCCATATGGTTAGTAACAATTTTACTTAACTTCTAGTGTTAGTAGGTTACAGACACAGATGAAAATATACAAGTTAAAATACAGCATGGAGCCGCATCCACCTTCGCAACATCGGGGATTATATGTATGATTGAATCTGTTTTACCGATATATTGCGACGTTATTTCAATGTCGCAGAATGACATTCGGCCCTCTTTAAACGTCAGAACAAATTAAAAATATTGAGAGATAAATTTAATTAAAAATATTTTTATGGAATGGCCAGCACGCGTAGCTTGACCAAGTCCGTCTCTATTCTATCAAGAATAGACAAAGCTCTTTCTATACAACTCGCATGTCTTCTGCCCGAGCATGGGGCGGCCCATAGACTCGAGTTTCTACGGAGACAAAGACAGAAATGATTTCCATAGCAACGGGGAAGTAGCTAGTGTTGTAGATATTCTACGAATCTCGATCGTCGTGTCCCGTGAAACCTGCATTAGGCATTTAGTTAGGTGTCTCTCAGTATTGGTGAAAACCGGCGTTAGGCATTGAGTTAGGTGTCACACAGGCTTAGTGAAAACGGGAAATTAGACTTTGTCTTTGCCGTACACAGCAGGGAGATCAAGGGCCCGGGTTAACGCTCGTCCCTTTCGGAGTTACTTTCATTCTTCTCGGCCTAAAAAGTGAGGAGACGTAGCAGCGGGTAGGACCCCGAAATGTTTTTAAAATCAGTTTAGATCACATCGGACCTCCGACGTGATTTATTCTATTTGACATTTGCTGACAAGATTTTTTTACCCCCAAGTGTCAAAAGTAAAGAAAAAATTGCCGTCATACTTGACGTTGTAGTGTATTGACGACTGAAGAATAGAAACATTTCTTTTCTTTATTTCCAACATCGCCATGCGTACTACGATAGAAATCATTTTACAATCAGTCATTTTGTCGATTCTTCCGTCGACAAAACCCGATTCCACGGTGGTTATGCTACGCGTGCAGATAAAACAAAGACAAGAGTATTTTATTAATGTCTAGTGGTCGCGATTCCCAGGTCGGGTTCATCAGGAATTTCTCAGTACCAGCCACGGAGTTCGGATGTGTGCCCGGTTGATAGCAATAGGCTCGCCCCCTATTACATGGGACTGAAATATAACTGGCGAATTGTTTGTGTACTATTAGAAATAGCTCTGCCTTACCCTTCGGGGATTACAGTCGTGATGGTAATATGTAATGTCTAAAACCACAGTTTTCATCAAACTAAGCAAATCAGCAGTAAATCTGTTCTTTTCGATTAAAATTTCGGTTCGATTCGAATTTGTTGTTCGATATTAGGATTTTATAGCCATTAAAAATCACTGGCCGTATCCAATACTAAGGATTACATACTTACTTGATATCACTATGAAAACTGTACTGTGCTAGAGTGCGTTTCGATTCAATGATATAATTTAAGATTTTTGAGGACAACCAGGAACATCATCATTCTCTAGCCCTTATCCCAATTCATTTGGGGTCGCAGCATGTCTTCATCCATACTTCTCTATTTCTCGTCATCTCATCAGACACCTCCTGTCGTGCCATATCATCCTTCACACAGTCTTTCCATTGTTTCTTTGGTCTTCCTCTACTCTTATACCTATTAACAGTCAAAGAATAAAGGTTCAAAAAAAATTAGGCCCTCTCAGAAATTAACGTAGTTGATTATCATATGATCTAACTACGAACACATAAAGTCACGCCTTTTTCCCATGTGGGGGAGGCAGAAACCACAGAACGCCACCTGCTACCATCCTTACATACTCCTCTCGCCTTGTCCACGTTCATCTAACTATCTTCTTTTTCCTCTTTGCGTGTCCCAGTGGTGGCAGCCCCGACTTACGAACAGTAATTCGTGGGTTCGAACCCAGGCAGGCGCATTACTTTGTGTAATTTATTTCATCACCACTGCTCTCAAAACGGGTAAGGAAAACATCGTGAGGAAACTGACATGTCTTCGAACCAAAAATTCGAAGACATGCGACATCTACCAACACGCACGGGGCCCGCGTGGTCGATTATAGACCATTCCCTCTCATAGAGAGTGGGCCGTGTTCCCAGCAGTGGGACCATTATAGGCCGATTATGCTATGCCAATAGACTCAAATAATACCCGACCAGTATATTGCCACCTGCACAGCTCTGTCGTTCGCTTAAATCCTGAAAGTTGCAGGATCGGCAAGAAAGGAGGTGGGGCATATCCTGCACATGCTCCACACAGACATTTATTTGGGACGGGTCGATGATACCCCAATAAGTACAGACATAGGCCGGTAGTGCGGAGAACTTGTGGCGATGCTCCCCAACTGGTGGATGTGAGGCGTTATTTCTAGTCCCACCTTTTTGTTTAGTTTTAAGGCAGTGGAACTTATAAGTCAGAGATATATCTAGGTGCATCTAACTATGACAAGTTTATTTAACTTGTGTCTGACGTACTTAGTTTCGATCTTAGCAATAGAAAAAAAAGAACCTAAAATTATGTTATAGAAAAAGAAAAACCTTTTTAAAGCTCAATAAACACCTCGCGTTCAACACTTCCATTTAGCGCGTGCTATTTGATATTTATGTATTTTCAATGCCAAAAGTCCGGAAAAAACCTCGTCAAAGAAGTTTCTGTAATTAATAAAATAAGATCCTGTATAGCATCTCATTTTTCTAGTCTTTTAGAGATCGCCTAGTGCGATTAGATGAACGATTGTACACTAAGTTTATTTAATTTTTTGTTCTATGTAGTTCACTCGTTATAGATAGAGTCAATGGCCCGAAAGTCTAACTAGTCTTACCAAGGGGTATCTATTACCCAGTACTAACTAGATTGTGGAGGTCAGATAGGCAGTCGCTACTTGTAAAATACTGCTATTCTGCTGCGTCCGGTTAGATAAGCCGACTCCAACATAGTTGGGAAAAGGCTAGGCAAATGATGATGTTCGATGTGCTTCAGAATAAAGTATTTACTTAGTAACTCAACGCGCCATTCCTTTTCAGTGAAATAGCAGATGAGGAAGTAGACCACCTGTTCGCGTCAGCAGATGACGACCACGACGACGTGCTGTCGTTCGCGGAGATCCTGCTGCATCACGAGGTGTTCGTCGGCAGCGAGGCCACGGACTACGACAGCGAGAGCGATCTCATGGGAGATCACTTTGATGATGAGCTCTGAAGACTCAGCTTGGTCGTCCTTTACTTCGGCATCAATGTACTTTGAAACAACTGAACTAGAGGTCTATAGGATTGAGAACGTGCTTTAAATAGCTGCTCGGTACCACTGTATAAAGTTAACCAGTAAACCCACTAACCCCCCCTCCCCCTATGTTGTCCAAACTAAAACTTAAGCCCCTTTTGTGAAATCAAACGCGGGTAGGGTTGTCAACAAAACGTATTTTGATGTTGCACTACGCACATGAAACGTAACTACATATGTGATGCGACAACCCCGACTCACGGGTAACGACGCGTGCTTTCAATTAATGTTAAAAAATTAATATGTCTACTGTGGCGGGTGTCGATCAGCTCAGTCATTCCTGACAGGCGTTGAAATTCCTCTACCCCCTTCACCACCCACCGCAGCAGCTACCTCAGGCACCGTCTCAGCAAAGCTGCAGACCTGTAGTTCCATTTGATGACTTAGTAGGTAAAGGAAATATTAGATCAGGCGGCCATGAACGCCTCGGTCTCGAAGTTTTGTAATTGTGTTAATAAGTAAATGCGGTTTTTACGCACAATTTACTTAATAAGCTATAAGACTTGCGCCATTCTCGAAAGAATGTTGAATATGTACTTTAATACACTTCATGTTATACAGAGTGGAAGGGAGACCGACGCGAAAACGGTTACAATGTATTCAGTATATCATTCTGAGCCCCAGCCATCATCAGTAACTTAAAAAAAAAGCTGTTGCATGTTGACCGTGTAGGTATTGCACTTTTGTAGGAAAAAGCTGTTTTTTTTTTAAATAACTGATTAAAAATTTCTGTGTGGCTCAGAATTTGTACTTAATACATGGTAACCGTTAAACTAGTACTGTCACTTACGGGATATCTTCCGTGATTGTTCATTGTTTTGAGCTCCCGATATACAAGTACAAGTTTAGTTGTAAACCGTGAAAGCTTAAAACAGTGTTATGGTAACCGTTTTCACGGCGGCGTCCCTTCCACCCCATATAGTACTAGCCGACCAAGATACATTTCAACCAACTTATCGGTGTAGGCGGGAAAACCCAGAACCAAAGTAAATGCACCAAGTTTGACATAAATTTTCTTGACAAGCAGCGCCACTTTCAACTGCAAACTTAAAGTGGTCGTACTATATTTTGATAACTGCGTCATGATGACATCGCAGGTCCTCAAAAAAAACTGTCGTAACACAGAAACAGCTGTTTTGAAATATACTCATCTTATTTGTTCTGTGTGCTTAACAATGCTTTCTGTAAAAAAAATTGTCGCTTGTGCCATTCGGTGATTTATTTTCGCCGGACACTTTTTTTTTCAATTATAGAGCAAGGATAACTGAAGTAGCGTTTAATATTACGTAATCGAAGTGAGGTATTATCTAAAAACCTAATATGTTTTGTGTTTACAGCTGTTATTTAGAGGACATAGGACATCTGAAAATTGTTGCAAGATAGGAAACGGGCTACCACATTGCCCCACAGCTGTCTAAATTATTTGGTCGGCTACTACATTCATAATCTTGGTATAACAGTTCAACTAAAAGTAATGATACTATACGAAAACAGCTATCAAGAAAGTGGCCTACCATGACGTCATCAAAGTGTGGGAAAGAGATGGCGCTAAATGACCTGTATAGCTGTCTCTTTCCCACACTGGAATTATCCTGCTATAAGACGTCATAGTAACCCCCAGAAATAAGCTGTGACATTGGCTACCGCCAAATACAGCGATTTTTTTTTACCATCGTGAAATATATATATATACCTATTAATCCTATTCTCACTGATTATTATTTACTAGTATATGCTGGTATTTGCTTTTTAGACTATTTATTGTACAACTATTCTAATCTGATTTTAATTTAGCAATAATGTTGGTTTTATCCGATTCATTGCGGCACCCAGTTTTGTAAAGTTCTTGCTGTGGCGGTGAACGATTATTTCATGACACGACGGGCGTGCCTAACTCCATAGAATATGATGGCACATGCGAGACACGCCTTCAGTTGGCATCAGAACTAAAATGGAAGCGGTTGAGTGTGCCAAAATTGCGAGGAATGACTAAGAAAAAACATATTAAAATAAGGAAATGCTGGATGAAACCACTTTATCAGCGGAGGTACAGAATTTTGAATCAATAAATTACGAAATTCATTACCGAACACCACAGTTTTTAAGATTATCCTTGGAAGAGTTTAAACATTTACATAGCCTGGTGGTACCGCTTATAAAAAAGAAGATACGCTCCTTGGCCATTTCATCCCATTAGTATTCACGTTTGTTTCTATTATGGTATACAGCACATTATAAGAACCATTTCGATCAACCGAATCAATGTTTCTCTGCCCATTTTGATACGCAGAAATCAGAATTACGTCTAAACACCAGAAGTACTGCTTTCTGAATCATGCCCTTGATCCAGCTGCCAAGTGAGAGCCTCCTCAGATGTTGGTCGAGGCTATTGGCTATTAAGCCATTGGCCGACACGACTATCGGCACAATGACTGCTGTACTCACGTCCCACATGTCGACAACCTCGCGATCCAGATCTAGATATTTGAAATGGTTATCTTTTTCTGCTTTCACGAGGTTCTCGTCATACGGAACCGTTATATCAACAATCATTGCGCGACGCTCCAATCGATCTATCACCACAATGTCAGGTTTATTGGCAACAATAGTCCTGTGAGTGACGATAGATCGATCCCAATACAACGTGATATTACCATCATCGAGAACTGGGTCGGGCGCATACTTATAATATGGCACTTCTGATTCCACAAGGTTCTACTTCAAAGCAAGTTGCTGGTGGATAATCTTGGCAACGAGATTGTATCTATGCAAGTACTCTCCGTTAGCCAGACGAGAACACCCAGAAATAATGTGTCGGATTGATTCACCCGGACGGTGGCATGCCCGACATATGTCAACAGTGCCATCCTTCACAATGTATTTCCGGTAGTTATTCGTAATCATAACTTCGTCCATTATTGCACAGACAAAACCTTCGGTTTCCCCCAATAGGTCACCGAAGCGCAGCCAAGATACGGACGCTAAGAAGTCTACATCGGGTCCGTGTAGGGCCCGGTAAAATCGTCCGTGAAGCTCCTTGCCCTGCCATACCTCCTAGCGATCGTTAGGAATTGATGTCTTGGTTCTAGTAATCTTTAGAAAAATTGGGGCTTCACTCCTATCATCTTCCGAATAATTATCATCACTGGCTCCACTCGAAAGACTTGGTTCTTCCTCGGGTCGCGAACAGGATGCCTCCTGACATGGTGTTTCAGGGAGACTGTGAAGCCTTCCCCTTAGCCCTAAGAAATCCTTGTGCGCTTGTGCAATTTTCAGTTGATTCTTTTCCATGTACTCGGCAAGTAGGTCCTTAAGAAGTTTTTCCAAGCCTGAATGGTCCCCTATGGCACACGCTTTCGCAATTTCCTTCAATTCTTTATCCCCTGCGGTGTGGAACAAGAGATTGGGAGTTATACCATTTAGAATGGATGATGGATAGTTCAGATTCTCGTCGATGTTATCGAGAAGGTCATCCCACGTGTCATTTATTAACCTCGCATGGTGCGTTATCCAGGCCTCCTTGACCATGTTCTTGCTGGCTTCTTCAACAAAATTTGAAGGAGTTTTTTATCGATTTAAAAATGGCACGCCTCTCATGTCATACGCCACACGTTAAAAAAAATGATGAAACGACTGTCGTGCCATCCGCAACGAATCGGTTTAGGATAGCACGGCAGTCGTGTGATTTGTGTCATGAATGTATAAATTTAAAAAATATAGTATGAAGTCTTTTAATAAAGAACGTTCAGTGTCTGTTCTAGATCTAAATTAGTGATTAATTACTATTTATATTAATTATGTTACTTTTAATTTGACACTACGGCCTAATTGTATTGCTGCTTGTTTGGTGCTCATTAAGTATTCTATCTCATTTGATGTATTTGAATTAAGTATAAATTAATGGTTTTAGGTCGACATTGCATAGTCCGATGTAATCAGTCTAATATAGTAAAAATATTGAATTTTAAACTATAACTAGCGCCATCCTACCACTGGCGGAAACTAACAGAACTATCTATGTGCTAACTTTAATTCGTATTACGACCGCAGCTGATCCGACTAGCGTCAAGAACACGCGCGTGTCTTTTGAATCCTTCGCGTGACAACTGTCGCATCGCGGTAAGTCGTGGCATGCAATATGCAATTTATTTTTTGTTTTCTCCGCTTGTAGCGCGTGGCTTTGCAGTAAGGCTTGCCATAAGACAAAACATTGTAAAATAAAAATTTATTTTATTCATTTACACATACATATAACAACAATATGTACCCAATACAATATGTACAAAGATATTCAATAATATCAAGTAGATTAATAACGTTTATATAATTCTGCTGCACATAACATGCATTATGTAATTAAATATATAGACTAGTCATAAAATATTAATATATTTTAAGATATGTATTTACATAGAATAAACATTGTTTAAAAAGTTGAGGTAATACTTGTATTATTAACATTAATTATTCCTCGATTGACTACTGCTGAGCATGAGGTCCTAGGTTTGATGGCAATAGGCTGGCCCTTATTACTTGGGACTTAAACATAACTGTCTAAATGTAGGTATACTGTACACATCTGCCTAACCTGTGTGATCTTATGTTATGTAATATTAATTAACACAAGCAATTCAATGTACGTAGGTATGTCAAAAATGCTTATTATACAATGTTTACTAAATAAATCTTTTATTTCTCTCAAAACAGAATCTCTACATCATCCTTCCCATTCTATCATCGGACGAGCAGAGATTCGGCGAAGCGTCTCCGTTGTATTGTATGGTTTAAATTGCACGGACCTGGAGAAAGCGCTATGCTTCCACATTTATTGTGCGAACCGCCACTCTGTGGAATTCACTGCCGGCTTCTCTCTTTCCCGATCACTAAAATCCGGATCTCTTTAAAGTTTGAATGATCGGTTTCTTCTAGCGTGCTTCATCCTAGGCCGACTTGCGGCCAAACGCAAGCTATTTAGAATAAAAAAATAGAATTTATTGTATTGAGTTTTTAATGAGGAGTCTGATGACGAGTTGTGGAGAAGTATGGAAACGCCGACCCCAAATACAAGAAGAGCGAAGGGCGAAGAGTCGGAGAATAAGTAAAGTTATCTATATAAACTAATTTTTTTCACGACTATACTGTGTCCAGCTGAGAATATGTCCAGTTGCTACGGAGGAAAATAATATAGTATACAACATTATTTTTAGTATATGAAACCTGAATATAGTTTGTTCAGAATAAGTAACTGAATCGATTCCAATATTGTTTAACCATGTTATATTTTTGCCCAAAATATTTAATAAGTTAAAAGTTGGCAGACAAAGCGACTTTGAGTACCTATCGCAATAATTTAGGTTCCTACTGCCAAATTATTATTATCAATGAGCTCAAGACGACGCTGGAGGCGGGCGCTGCGTGGTGACCGCGTTTTTGTGCGGACAACTAGTTAACAAAACAAGCTTATAACTTTGTGATTTTTCATGATACAGTTTGAAATTTTGTATATAGATTTTTTACATAAAAATACTAGACGTGTATCAGGTTTCGCATATACTAAAATTAATGTTGTATAAGTGACAGTAAATGGTTTGACTAATATTAATATGATTTAGGAAAATCGAGTCTTTAATCACCCTAGGATAATTTAGGAAGTCCACTTATATGAATAACTGGGTCAGCAGCTCGTCTCGAACACGTCACGCATAAGTAAGATCAGAGACACTGGATCGTAAACTACCGTTAGCTTGGGATATTGTCACCGTCTTGCGAGCGGAAGGAACACATTTTATTTTTTTTGGTCATTTTTTTAGTGCAGTGTTGGTGTGAAAACTAGTATTAAGCCAGGATTCCACAAAAGCGGAGAAGAGACGTGCGGGCATCGTCCAATCACATTCGTTGAAGTCAAGTCAAGGCCTTGAGAGTGATTAATAGATAACAGTGTGGACTCCCATTTGTAATGATTGGATGTTATGGTCGGCCAGCATTGTGTAGCCTATAGAATCAGGTGGATAAAAAAACGAAGAAGGGGAAAATAAAAAATAAAACGCCATAAACACATCCATTTACAATGTTTTTTTAATCAATATAATAATATTCTTAATAAATCCAAAATATTTACACAATACAAAAAACATACAATACGACCATGATCGGCGTCCGTGGCCATCCGAGGCGGCCAGTGCTACTATTACTAACCAATTTCGGGGAACTGCTTGCAACAACTACTCTATTGCGTTGGTTTAAAATTCAATATTGACTGCCGCTTCCTGTGTCGCGATAACTCCACAAGACAATAGATTGATTACACAAGTAGTTTGTTAAACAAAGAACTGCCTACATCGAGCACTAGTGAACTTGTGGCGGGTGGTACATCTAGATAGATACTAGCATAGTGTGGGGAAGCGGCGCGGTCAACGCTGCCCATAACATTGTGCCATTCCATGGTACGCCATCACTATACTCATACACGAAAATGAAAACATCTCCTATGATAGACAGGACAAAAGCATACCACGAAACGGACCTCAAATTCATCTAAGCTTTGATTAATATACAATAGTTGGCACTTACGTACCAACAATTTATAGATAATTTTATTCCCAACAAAACGACGGACTTGGGTTGTTATAAAATCTCATAGAGTTACAAAACTGACGCGTCAGGACTTATTCCATTCTTGCAGGTGTTACGCGGTACCTATCCTTCTTATAGATAAATAATAAATTGCTACGTAAGGAGTGATGCAAGCCTTGTAAGGAAATTAACGTGATTTCTTAACAAGCGAAAACTGATTGCGTTCACACAGCAATACATATATTTTTTAATATTGCTAATATATAATTATAGCGACATTCTGAATCAGTAATAGCTGTTAGAGATTGGATTTAAGAACGATAGGCAAACTGGCGAACGCTACAAGTTCTACAACGCTCACTGACCGTCGACCGCTTTGCAACCTTATTCCTCAAGACATAAGGGTGGAACGTGATCGACTGGCAGTGAGCGCGGTAGCACAAGCAAAAAACCGATAAATAGAGTGTGATGGCTATCAGAGAAATGATCGATGTCAAATCGACAGCCTAAAGTTATCGACATTGTTAACTTTCGGGTTCCGTAGGCCCCAGTGGACCCTCCCTGTATGGAATGCGATAATAAAAAAAAAGGATACGACATTAATGACCCCACCGTTTACATTTTACTTATAAAATATAAATTATACAAGACAATATACATAATAATTCATAATATGTATAGAACATCGAATAATTAGTGTTTTTTTAAAAATAACTATATAACTTCCTAACTGAGAAGTGTAAATCTATTTCATTAAATAACTATGCCATATTATATTATTTTGAACTAAAATAATGTATGGATGAATGTACCTACAAATTTCAACGAGAATTGAATTGATTTTATTATTAGTACTATGAAGGGATTCCCGTTTCTTGACGTTTCATTCCCAACGGATACGTTTCAATGGGAATTATCCCATTTAATACACTCCAAGAGGGAATACTTCGCTCGGAAGTGTACAAAAACATCTGAAGAGTGAGGTGACAGACACTAGCCTACTACATGTGGAGACGAGGAGTGGCGAGCGAAGCGTACATGGAGCGGGAGAGGAGGGGCGTCGACACATGGAACCTTCATCGTGCCACCATGACTACCTAAGGAAGTAAACTCCTTACTTATAAATGTTACTCTATATTTATATAAAATTACAATATTTAACGAAGCGTAACTGTTTTCGTATTGTAGACACATACTTGTCATCCTAACATCTTAAAACATTTTCGATCACCTAAACAAAAAATATATGTATATATTTTAAAATATTTCACTAAAAAGTGCAGACATAAATAATAACATTTATAAGTAAAAGAACATGAGACGCAACATTTTGTGGCAAACAACAACACATCAGTTTTCATTTAAAAAGATGTTTTTATTTTATTTTTTCGTTTGCAACACTGAGACTTTTGAAAACAGTATATTAATTGTTAGTTGCCACACTGAAGTGAGCAGATGATTAAAATAATATTAAATGTATATGTAACGATACACAAGTGTAAATGCACCTTCACCAATAAATTTTGACATTAAACGCTTCTATTTCAAACGCAATATACTTTAGCTGGAGAATTGGCAACAAAATAATCATAGATTTGTTTTTGAAACAAATGATTTTGCTGTAGAGGATGTTTTTGTTTCATCTATATCTGCATCTTAAGCGTATGTTTGCGTGTACACAGTGCCCCAACTGAAGTATATTGTATAATGTTTTATTATTGTATAACACAAGCTCAATTACTGCTAAAACGAAGGAATCTCGTTAACCTACGGCACAGTGCACTGCTAACTTGATACGAACGAAAGTAAATATAATCATTTTTATTACATTTTCATTACAGTTACAAATAAGTTTTAAAACTAGGTATCATTTTTTATAATTAGCTTGTTTTTTTATTAATATTATATAATGTTTCACAGTACGGTTTTTAATGCGGCCCGCGTGGACGTACAACACACACTTTATATAAATATATTATGAGGCGAGGCAGACCCGCGAGGCAAGTCAGTACTAAAGGTAAATATTGCAAGAAATAAGTAGATATACATATGTATACAGCTATAGACTACCCCGCGAGGCTTTACTCAATAACAATTCGCGAGAAAACTGAAAGTGTAACACACGAGATGAGAGTGTAGCGAAACAACTTGATACTTTACGAGACAATCTCGGTTTGCTTTCCATGTAACAATCATTTACTGATTCAACCACGTAATGCCTCGTCTAGTATATAATTGTTATACTCGCCTCTTTTAACCTAAAATTGTTAGACCGAGCGAGGCAGTGTTGTGCCTCGTTTGATATGACAGTTAGTCAGCTGCCTCGTGTGTACAGGCGGTGTGTGTGCCGTCCTCGCGGGCGAGTACGCAGGCCGGAGTGGTGCGGCGTCTGCCGGCAGATGTGTCGTTACCTACTACATACCTCAACCCGCGCGCACGCCCTCAACAATCGGCGGTTTAGTCTGGAATATTGAGGAACTTGTTTTAGAGACTGTTGTCGGGAAAGCTGTTTAACGACTGAAAGTATTATCAGCTAGTGAAATAAAAATGTTTCAGTGGACATAAATTATTGTTATATTAAAGGTAATAAAGGAAAGAAATTAAATTATTGATCCAGATTAAGACATTGGTGATTTATCATTGTATATAAAAAAAAATAACCTTGGGGTTTATCTACAATAGCAATGCAATAAACTTCAATTAACAGATACTCTTATTTTGCTAGCAGGAGAATCAATGTTACAGACATAGCTCATGGGAACCTAAAGAGGGCAAGCACAGAACTGAACATTGTGCGAATACTTAGAGGAAGCTTATTTTCAGCAGTCTTTCGCGGCGAAGAGCCCATGGCTAAATTAATAACAGCCAACCGCCCCACAGGTCGATTTTCAAGGCGGAAGTCGGTGCGTGAACGAATGACCAAGCATTATTATGGTTGTGGAGACGCTCCATATAAAATACTGGTAATTAGTAGTATCCGGTTAGACTGAAAGCCTATCCCAAAACAGTAGTGAATAGAGTAGGCAGATGGCGCTGCTAAGGCGAGTGACGTACCGTAGGCGCAATCACTTGCAGCACGAGCCGGCGCGCGCCTGCTCGGGGTCCCCCAGGCGCCGCGCGCCGCCCGCCGCCGCCGCGCCGCCGCCCTCGCTCTTTGGTAACTTGTTGGCTGGAACATGCACATACACTCTTACAATACATTCTTTATAGGTGAATTTCAAACTTTACGCGAGAACATCTAAATAGAGTTCAGGAGCTATCAGTGTCAGTATTCCGTAGCGATGACGGCAGCTGTGTGAAATTCGCTCTTATTGACTTTCTAAGAAATGTTTCTTCGTCAGTCTGTTGACGAAGCCTATCAACGGTATCCTAAAAATATACTCAAGCAAAGGATTATCAGAAAACTCAAAATGGGAAATCTAGATAAAAAAATTGATGCGTGTATTTGAACTGCTACACTTATTTAGTGATGTATTGGGCCATTACTCGATTTCTCAAGCGAAAAATTTGATGTAAAAAAGCTACTTGTAAGTTCTTGAACAAATTATTATTAACAGTCAATCGCATCGTTTTCGTTTAATTTTAAAGCGTCGATGACTTTCGTTACGGAAATCAGGTATTAGTATAACGTAACATCACGCCTGTACTCCCTGAAGGGTTAGGCAGAGGTGTACCTAACAGTGCACCCACATTAAGTTTATGTTTAAGACCCACGTAATAGGAGGCGAGCCTATTGCCATCAACCGGGCATAAATAAAAAATAATGGTAAAACCAAAAGGTCCCCTTGTTTTAAAACACTTAATGTCATGGTTCCACTCACCGATAGCTAAGAATATGTCATTAACATTCATGGCGGTTTTAGCGCTGGTCTCCATGAAGAGCAGGCCGTTCTCGTCGGCGTAGGCCTGCGCCTCTTCGAACTCCACCATGCGCTTGGCTGCCAGGTCGCTCTTGTTGCCAGCCAGCGCTATGACTATGGAGGGAGACGCTTGCCGCTGGAGCTCTTTCACCCAGTTCTTGGCGCGGCCGAATGTGTCCTGGAGAAGGTGGATTAGGTTTTTGTTAGAATAAGATATCGTTAGGCATTTTCATGAAACTTCAGACTATTTTTATTTTGAAATTTGTGGTGGAAAACCCCGATAACACTGCCCGACCCGGGGGTCTAACCCAGGATCTTGTGCTCAGCTGAAGAACTTGCGGCCACTAGACCAACGGCTGAAATTTGATGTATGATAATATTTTTATATAAATTTAGATTAATTAATGTGTAAAAGTAATAGGTGTTAATCTAGTTTTGTCGCTGACCGTACATAGTTTAAGAACCTCCTGTATTGCTACTAGAAAAGAGGTTTAAAAAACAAAGATTTTGCTACCATTTATAGACCGACTGCTTTAATGAGTCCTCCGCCTTGCCCAATCAAAGGCACATTAAGCGTCCACAAAGTCCTAACAATGTCGCACAGATTATTTGTTTTAATATAACCATAATCCACGTAGGTATTACGATACTAATTGAACCAATACGTGATCAACCTTCAGAATATTCCATTTAAATTCATACCTTCGCGAGGACTCATTAAAGCGGTCGGTCTATATTTATGTAACTGTTAAGGTTTTTTTTGTGTAATTGTGCAATTTCGTGTGTTAATCTCTAAATTGCTTTCCCACAAGTTTATCGATATGATGGACGAGTTGTGATGATAACCTATATTCGTTTAGTCTACATATTCTATCAGTATTTTATTATTACATTTATGTTCTGGCCTCACAGCTGGCAGGTTGAAGTGGAACTGGGCTGGTCACGTCTGCCGCATGTTGGAGGAGCAATGGGTACAAATTACCACTCAGTGGATACCAAATAGCAGGAAACGGCAACGCGGCAGGCCCAGAAGGAGATGGTGGGATGAGCTGGACTCTTTCGCAAAGGATTGGCCTACACTCGCACTAGACCGCGACATGTGGAAGGAGAGAAGGGAGGCCTTTGCCCTGCAGTGTGACAATATAGGCTTATAATAACAATATATGTTTTTCTTCGACAGCTAGAACTGTATGAAAAAAACAATGGCAGAATACAAATGCGTATTGATCTTCGTCAAACTAAATGTGAGTAAAACTGAGTCGGAATGACACACAGTTATAAGTACCTACGTAGGACTTAGTTCCTACGTATTATGTATAGCCGTATATACTTAAGTATCGAACGATACTCATTCATAAGTACAGTTCAGGCTTATGCTAATGCCACCAGAAATATCAACTCAGTTATAACTAAGTCCAATGTAATAGGGGGCGGACCTATTGCCATCGACCGGGCACAAAGCGGGCAACTACTGAGAAGTTCCTGACCGAAAAACCCAATAACACTGCCCGACCTGGCAGTCGAATATAGGACCTCTTGCTCTGCACTTAATGCTGGCTTTAACTACACCAACACAGCAGTTACACAAGACAACTTGTATCACTGAATAAACGCGAGAATAAATTAAACATCATATTTAATTAAAAAAACAAATCTCAAACCTAACTTGTTTTTCTTAAGAATACGGCCATTAAACTTATATACCATTAAACAAGTACATACTCCTTTATATACTCCATTCACTTGTATGCAGTAAATATTTATAGCACATAGCATGACAGTTATGTGCGTTCGTTATCTTTGTCGGTCTGTCTGTCGCCCTTGAACTCGCGAAGACTTACTTGTTTAATACTATTTGCTGAGCATTGTATTGACCGCAACCAAAATAGTAAAATGACGATTGAGGTGTGGAATAGAAACTATAATAACTTGGTGCAAATATTTTCTTTTTATTATGATTTTTTGACTACCCAAAAATTTTGAGGGAAAGTATTTAATTTTGAGGAAATACCATTCTACGTTCAATAGCAGTGTCTCCCATAGTCCGTTATGGAATCCTACTAAATATTCATTGTACTAGAGAACCAGATGATGTTATAGACAAAACATTAGTTCACACACAAAATCTAGAACTGATAGACCTAAACTATGAGATTATTTAAGAATACGATGAAATCTCTGGTCCAATGTCCAGGTAACATAGCTCCTGCATATTTCCAAAGGGATAGGCAGATGTTTACCTCCACTATAGCGTTCATTATCCTGATTTCGAACTGAATTCCAGAGGATTTGACCAGGACTCGGGTATTAACATAATTTGTGACACAAAGTGAGTCATAACACCAGCTAATAGTGATGACACAGTGATTCCCACATAACTACGGGTAATCCCAGTATTCATTCAAATGTACACAGGGCAACACATCCAGCTATACAAGTCCAGTATAACATGGCCTCGCTTTGTACAGATTTCCCGTACAATGAGAGATACGCATAAACTAGTTTTGTATAGGTATGGCCATCGTGCGTACGCGCCAGCTAAAACATTGATAACGAATCCGATATTTTTATTATCTGTTAGCCTGTTGATTGTCTCTGCGGAAATAACGACTGTATTTTAATGTGTGGATTTTAATGTACTAGCTTAACCCGCAGCTTTTATATGATCCCACGGCACGTCATCTGCCTGCCTTTTCCCAACTATGTTGCGGTCGGCTTCCAGTCTAACCGGATGCAGGTGGAGCGACTGCCTATTCAACCTCCACTGCCCAGTGAATGGTTGCCAGACTTTCGGATTTCTGAATACCCGAATGACAGCCAGGCACAGGAATGTATTACCGGGCTAAAAAGATAGTCTATCCATGTGCCAAATTTCATCCAAATCCATTCAGCCGTTACAGACAGATGGCAGGTTATTAAGTTATTATCGCATTTATAATATTAGTATGAAATATTGGTATGGATCGTAAGTTTCAAATACTTTTATAAAAGCAGTAGGCAAAGAAGATAATGGACCACATAATAAGGGAATGGTTAGGAATTTACCTTGTATCATTTTTTTATTTTTTTATTCTGCACATTATCCTTAAAGGCCTCACGCTCAATCTTATTTGCACCAATTCTTGTTTGTACAAGCAAACATATGCGTTAAGATGGCAAAACGGTATACCGCACAAATGGGTAGCTAATGTGTAGAAACCATGCAGTTTTTTGATTGAGCGTGTAGCCCAACCTCTATAGAAGTTGGTTTTTGAGGGTTAGCTTCTCCAGTTATGCAGTTTATTTCAATAATTTACAATGTAAAACAAAATCCTTCTAAAGTATTAGGTACGTAGACCTGCACAAAATTGATATGTAATTTCTATATTAATTTAAAAACCGCTTTTCCTTAAATTTTAATGAATGCAATCATCCTAAGCGTAAAATGAATACGTCAGTGGTTGAATACCGTGACAAATCACTTCTGAATATAAAAACAAATATTATACCACATTTCACAATTGTATAATTTCTGCTATATGAGATAAATAAAGTAATGGAATGTTCGCGTTCTCATCGACTATTTATTACGTATTATGGCGGTTTTCACGCCTGATTGCTGTGTGTGTCTCAATCCTTAAAACATTATTATTGGCAGGCGAAACACGGGAGAGGAAAATATCTCAAAGGTCGTCTTCGGAAGTCGACCGCAGCGGCAAAATCGTCCAATCGCGAACAGTTGACAGACTGCAACGGCAGGACATTCATGGACTTAGGACATGGACTTACATTCATATACTTAATATAACTATGAAAATGGCAACATGGCAATGAGTCTGCTACGGAAATGTTTTGATAGTACCTACTTTGTGCATAGATACCAGTGGTGTCCAATTCCAAGCAAAAGAGACTTTTCAATTCAAATATACTTTCCAACTTGATCCTGGACATCGCTGACAAGGAAACCTGGACTATAAATTCAGAACTAACTATGTTCCTTATCTCCACGAACAAATATCTATAAGGCGCGTATGAACGATAGATGCTATTGTAAAGACAGTGATTTAGTACAGAACCTTCCAATACTAGGCCCCAATAAAACAGGAGATTGTATTTTTACGCTAAATAGAGAGACAGTACAGTCAATCAGCTAGAAAATGTACCGAATCTCCTAGAACAATTAATATCTACCAGGCGGGTAGAAACAAACGATAGGAGATGCTATTGTGAAGACAGTTATTTAGTACCATACATTCCAATACTAGGCTCCAATGAAAAAGGTACAGTCAGTCAGCTGGAAAATATACCGAATCTCCTAGAACAAATACCAGGCGACTATGAAACATACGAGATAAATGTACAAAGTCAGCGGGGCTCGGCGAGGGATCGTGCCGTATAATTGTTCTTATCTGATAACTTGATAACCGTCTGCGTATCAGTACGATTGTGTTGCATTTCTTCGACAGAGCTACCACTTCGTTCTCCACTTGATATTCTTGTTTACTTCTATACTTAGTGATATCATAGATTTTCACACGAGGCAAGTTGCTCTAAGGCCGTGTGCAGACACAATCAAGACTGTCTTTGACTTATTCTCACTCTATGATAAGAATAGCGCGGAAACCGCAACAAACCGGTCTGCCATTGATAGATAAAACTGTTTTGGCTAAGTATGTGCACAGCAAGTACACATGCAACGATTTTAGTCGCCGACAATTCCTGAATCTCACGTACAACACACACAAATACTTAAATATGCTTATCTAGCAACCTGCCCCGGCTTTGTACGGGTGCAATTTACATATAAACCTTTCTGTTGAATCACTCTATCTATTGCTGAAAACTGCAATAGGTAGAGTGAATTAAAATCTGTTGCGTAGTTTAAAAGATCTAAGCGTGCAGACAGCAGGAGCGACTTTATTTTATACTATTTGTATTAAGATTCTTGACTTTCCTAGTTTTCTTGGAACCAAAGAATCACATATTCACATACAGACTAATTATATACTCAACTGATTATATTACTGATTATTTACCGTTTTATTTACTCAATTGCAGCGCCATTACATTTGGAAAAAAAAAATATAAAGTTATTGAAAATGTAATTGAATAACGGGGGCCGGCCATATTAGTCTTAGAACCGATGACCGTTGGGGTAAACGTGTGAGTGGTGAGTCTTGAGTGGAGACCGCGGCAATCGGCAAGCGTAAGGTGGTACGCCCTCAGGCTCGGTGGAGTGACGATCTTTGCAAAGTGGCTGGTAGCAAATGCATGAGAGTTGCCGAGAATCGGGTTAAGTGGCGTGCGATTGAAGAAGCCTATGTCCAGCAGTGGACTGTTGTAGGCTGATGATGATGAATTGAATACCGGCCCACCACCCCTCAACGGATGCAGGATGATTAAATCGTCCCCATTAATACAGAATGCGCCATTTACTGAGAGTAAATGGTTCACTCGTGCCGAGAGTAATAGAATTACATATTACATATGCGGTGGTGTAGCACTGTATCATCTGTATGTAGCCACACCATCTCCCTCATGAACGAAGCGACGGGGGGTTAACTAAGTTACTAGTAGATTCAATTTTATATATGTATAGAGTTTTATCTATGGTTAGTTAGCATGAAGAAACGTAAGAGTCACAATGTAGCTAACATTATGGTTCTTAAAACAGTCGCATTTTTTATATTAAAACGCGTGGTAAATATCTCCAGAAGTCTTATTTTGTTTAGTATTACATATACTACTCATTTTATCAATTAATAGCAGCAATCAAGGAATAAAACCAAAGCAATTAAGTAAAATATTAATACATAATAAATGTTTGTTTGTTACTATGAAGAAACTGCAATTATGATTGATTTTTGTTTAGTTAATATTGATGTTTCATTTCTGAATTGGAATTCTTTGACGTCCCTTTCACAAAACGTGAAATGATTTTTTTTTTAAATATCCTTGGAAAGGAACAGGTTACATTAATGCAGTGACCGTTAAAAATCAATATTAATTTCATCAGAAAAGAAGTCGTGTCTAGTAGCGCAGTGCTAACAACTCTAGCACTAAGTATATGAGCAAAAACATGAAATAATCCAATTGTCATAGTCGCCGTATTTCTCGCTCCAATGCCGCTACAGGTCTCCGCCCACTAGCGTGTAAGCATTAATAAAAATAAAGTTGAATGTTTATGAAATACGTCATAATAATACATCAATGGTGATAGTTCCATGTCACGACAGCCATAGAATTTTAAACATGCTTTTCTTACAACAACACAAAGGACTTTTTTTAGTGTAGCATAATCCGACCATAATGTACTTAATGTTGGGACACTAGCCTCCTCTCTGGGAGAGAGAAGGGACGCTATAATCTATCACATGGGCCCAGTGGCAGTGGCTTCCCTGGGGGCCAACATTACGGCAAGTCCATAAGGCAAGCAGACTGTTCAGAAACCCTAACATCATGAAGAGTAGGTTCTAAGGGCAAGCCAAGCTTTTAGGCTTGTACCTGTTCTTCTACTTGTTTTATTTAGTGCATGCGGGTTTTTTCAAGATATTTTTCTTCACCGTTTTTGAGTGCAGTAGTGATGGAAATAAATTAGGCAAACTAAAGTACCAGTACACAATATTCCTGGATCGAAAAAATTGGAAGTCATGGGAAGAGGTATATGCCCAGCAGTGGGATGAGGCAGGCTATCAGTACCAGTCTAGGGCGTTAACACTGGACCACAACTGTTTTTTTCAGTTTATTTACAAGCAAAACCCATTATATCCCTTTATCATATCATACAATCATGTGCGAGATATATGCATTGTAATGTGTATCTACATTTTATTCTTCTTCCTAGATAAGATGAATATTCTCGTTATAAATGTCATGTAGATATTTACAATAATACCTTATCAAAATAACAATAAATAATAAAAACATGAAACTGTATAACCAATATTAAGAAAATAATATTTATTTAGTTAAAAGTGAAAAAACTTTAAAGCATCCATTTTTTTCTTGGCTTATTTGTTGACCTCAGATCCGACTACCATTTTATGTATGTTTAATTTGAAACCTAATTAACATAGGTACACTAGGTACTGTATTTTTTTCATTGTTGAATCTACTAAGAAAAAATCTTATCGGTTTTTAGAACTCACGGTTTTGGTTTTTCACCAGTGTAATTCAGACTTACAAGTATTTTACCCTATGGCCAAATGGCCCGGTGCGGCTGACTATCTTTTTTTACACATATTTGATACAAGCACTATAGTCCTCTATAACAAGTCAAAACGAAACAAAAATAGAGACAAGATCTTGTCATAACGCTTAACATTCACAAACAATTTATCCTAAACGTAGTCAGACACAAAAACCTAGTCACGAGAAGGCATTACCTGTCGTTGCGCGCCTAATTATCCGTGATTGTGTTTGTGCACATCTACGGGAAAATGACCCTAATTTAATTATTGTTCTATGTCTTTGTTGAAAAAATACCTTGAGAAACGATGTTTGCAATCTGAAGTTTGCTGTCGAGGATGTCGATAGGCTATTTTATCACCATCGTCATTCTACAGTGAATATCTCAATTTATTTGGAATCTAGCAGCATGTCTTCTTCTACACGTATATGAATCATTCTGTCGTTATCCCAATTTTATTGGGTTCGGCGCAGCATATCTTCTTCTTCCATACTTTTAGTCGTCATCCCCTTCAAATCACCTTTCTCAGAGTCCGTCCATCGTTTCTAAGAAATTCCCTTGCTCCTATAGCCTTCCAAATTCATGTCCAAAAGGATGACGTCAAGCCAACAACATTTTCTTTAATCAATCTTTTACCGTCCCGTACGCCTGGTCAATCTGGTCCCCCCGAGCCTGACTCGGTGTAGGTCACATTTAAACAGCACTTCCGGGCTAATCTAAATACCTCAAGCCGTGACAATGAGGAACAATTGACTGAACTCCACTGACCTATCAACGGAATAAGACCGTGAAAATATTTCAAAGAAACTGTCACAGATTTTATAGTGATAACAAACTTTTTTCGAGATTTTATGCACATTTTATGCTAGTATGGAATCGGTTTTTGAGTGCATATAATTATTTAATACTCGTACACTAATTTGAAGTTTAACTTCCTAGTGCAATAAAATAATAAAACCTCCCTCAAAAATAATATCTGTATTCATTTCAAACGTGACAAAGTTTTGAAACTCGAAACAAGAGACGTTTTAGGACAAACTGACTGACTCCTCCACAATTAAGTGCCTCGAAGAACGGGCAAGAAACTTCATGGACACTTTTGAAAACTGTGTTTCAAATTCACATTTTTACTACAATGTTTAACTATTTATTTGGGCGAGATTAATGCCATAGGCATTTTCTTCCAGTCAACTTTACGCTCCAATGGTACACTCCAGTGAGCCGGTACCTTTACTTATATTTAAAAAAAACAGTTATATTACATCGGTGTCACTAAACGGAGAGCAAACATGTGCGACCTTTGCCTACTGACCATCGTATTGACCATGTGGAACACAAATCGTGGTACATATTGTCGTTCAAGGAGGAATTTTACTTCATTCGCGACTATTGTTGTGCGAATTTTGACATACTTTTGTGTTTTGTTACTTGGATAGATTATTACCGACGTCCATGTGGAATACAAATCGTACCAATATTTTTATTCAAGGAGGAATCTTACTTCATTCGCAACTCGACCATTGTTGTCCTGTTCCGCGAATTTTAAAATACTTTTTGTATTTGAAATCTTCATTCATTTTTTTGTTGTCTTTTGATACGACTTTTTTATTGTTTTATTTGTCTCTTCCATTCTTGGTTTTCAGATTGTAAAGTCGCATCAATGCAGTATTAGAACAAATTGTATGTTCTTTCATCACTACCTTAATTTACAGTTCCATGAAAAGTTACAATATTTTCACAAGTATCAATTGAATAAATCCCGAATAAAATCAAGTTTTTGAAAAGGCATCATCGTCTGTCTTCGGTCTCTATATCCCCGTTTATCGTCTTTGTCTTCCTATTAGGCTCCAACATAGTGACAACGTCCTTCCTCTGTGTACCCATATTTTAATCACATTTTCCTTAAGTTGCCTTAAGTTAAGCAAAGCGCTACCGTCTGTTGAAACGTCTACCATCACCTACTGAAAACTACTCCGTACATACAGGAATCGAACCCTCTATAACCCGAACCGAAAGCCATCAACCAACAATTCAAGCCACAAGCCGTGGCCCAGGAAACTAATAATCTACAGAAAAAATTTAAATTGCATTTCCTACCGATTTAAGTATAAAACTGCGTTCAATCTACGCTGTTACGATAGAAGCGAGTCGAATCGTAGTTAAACTTGAACTAGATTTGTTCAGGGCCGTTCGGTTTACGGGATGTTCAAACTACAAGGTCGAGAGATCTCTATCTTTTAGCTCAGCTGCTAGTGAGGTAGGCTCCAGGCCCGAAGGCACCTAATAAGCCGATTCCTGCCGGCTTCCCTTCGGGAACAAGGCACTCTACGTAGTGTCTAGGTGTCTAGAGGCTTTGTCTGTCTCACGGTTTGTAGGCAAAAATCTGTCGGAAGAGATGGAACTACACGTCATATAATGTAAGGTCTACAAAATAAATAGGAACCGGGTACTAGCCAGCTTACTGTATCTCCTTCTTTCTTGTTTTTCGTGTGGTTAGTGTCTAACCTGGTGTCAGTATTTTTATGCCGCCCATTAGGTCTCTGACTTGGCTTTACATGTCGTCGAGAAATATCTCTCAGGCATGTTTGGTTTCCTCACGATGTTTTCCTTCACCGAAGCTTGTGATAATAATACAATACGCACATGAATCCGAAAAATCAGAGGTGCGTGTCTAGAGTTCCAACTCGTGACCTATGACTTGACAGTCCTATGATCACACACATCATTAGGCTATCACTGCTTACTCCTGTTTAAGCCGTATTGTGTGCAGTCCAATCTATGCCAATTTGCCGCTAAGTGTGCCTTGTGTTTTAACAAGAAAGAAGAGAAGCAATGTGTTCTTTATTTTCTGCTGCCCACGTGGTACATGATGTCAAGCCTAGACACTAATATTCTTGCTTCTTCTTAGCGTGGCGATGTTAATCTAAATTGAGTTGGCGCTGAACTAGGCTACGAGGGCGCCTTTAGAAGTGTCCATTACTTACTTATATGACTTTAGTAGACCAAAGAAACGATGTCTGATCTGTTTAAAGGATGATATGACAAGAAAGGAGCCACCTCCTTTCTTGTCATATCATCTGTCTGATGAGAAGACTAATAGAGATAAACTAGAATATAGAGAAGTATGGAAGATGACATGCTGCGCCGACCCCAAATGAATTGGGATAAGGGCAAGAGAATGATGATGACCTTAGTTGACAATACGTATATGTGCCCATCAATAGGTCGCAAACAATGCTAAATACTAGACAAAATAATCACTATCGAACGGAACTTATTTATCTCTAAATCGAGATCGTCTTAATAATACGGTTGATCGATCTACTTGACCGATAAGATAATTTATTTACTAACTCACTGTTTTTAAATTACACTGAGAATTTTGTGCCTGTCTAGTTCAACCTGAACGGAGGTAAGTACTCATATTGGGGTGTTATGAAACGACGACCAGTGCATAGAATAATTAGGTTACACACCTTACAGGGCAATGAGCGCGTAGAGATAAATAGACTCAAATAACTAATATTTGCTACGTCACTGCCTATGAATCAGATACATATATAACATGTAAGCAAGTATTTACCTGATTAGTAATATCATAAACGACGATCGCCGCCTGCGCGCCTCTGTAGTACATTGGTGCTAAGCTGTGATACCTGTGGGAGACAATGGTAAAGTTAGAATATAAAAATACCCTCTTTTATTTACTATTTTGATGTTCAAACAGGAAATAATGCAATATTTTGATCTCATAATTTATTAAAACAAGAAGCCCAAGGCTAGCTTCAGTTAGATGTGATTGTATGTGATTAACCTTGGGCTTCCTTTCCCTTGCTCTTCATCTTTATCCATCTGGATAGCAGCAGAAATCCTTCTGCTATTGAGTAATAGCAGAAGGATTGGATGTAGGGGTCCACATATCTGATTGGGGTAAAGGTAGGGCACGCTAGAGATATTATTCTTCTGCGGCATTTACGCTATCATTTAGCCTTTTACTTCGCGGAGACCTGGTGAAGGCCGCGGGAATCTGTTTGATTCGAGAAGGACAGGACCGGTCGACGTGGCGACGCTAGGGGGACGCCTATGACCCTTACTGGACGTGTTCCAGCTGGCATGACGTTGTGATCAATTACATTTTATCTGAAGGATATTTTCTTCCCACGACTGTGGGTACCACCTAATTTAGGTCAAAGAAGGTAGCAAACCCTCAAGTAAAATTTGTATGTGAACAAGTAACCTTCAGCAACAACTTTTCTTTGAACCATACGCCTATAGAGACGTATTTCGCTAGTTAGGATTCAAGGCCTATTGATTCCATTTGTCTCGGAATTTTCCTCAAGTGTTGGCATTTTTGGTGTCTTGCTTCATATTATTTTAATTGTCAGTTGATATTTATCGTAAAGGATTCCAGATCATCACGCCAGTAATCAAATAGAAGGGTTAGGCAGATATGTACCCATGACAGCCATATTTCGATTACCACTAGATCATCGAGCACAATATTTACGCACGGTATTGTTGGAGCACTACAGTGTTGCCACCAAATATCCACTTAATATTCTATCAACGATATGTCGTTCATAGAAATATAACACGTCTAAATATGAAGAACTAGGTGGCAACATATTGGAGGCACAATTACATAACATACCATAGTAGATACCCCAAATAGGTGCTCTCTTTGGCCCATAGTCCATCCATTAGACACTCCATTACCTTTTTAAGGATAGAAGCCATGGGCGACAAACCACTGATCAACATCGGAAAATTACTGCTAAATTGGCTTCTTTACAGCAATGGAAAAATTTCCTTTTGAGGCTAACACAGATGTATTTTGCTCTGGTATGGTGTCATTTAGTTACTTGTGGAAAGTACCTTTTGCGAGAACTTTTCGCAAATCCATGATTTTAGATTTTTCTAGCTTAAACGCGAATGTGTCTTGGACGAGCTGGACAAAATCAACGACCAAAAGTCCACATAAGCCCTGGATCGAAGGAGCGTGATGGGGCCTTTGCCCAGCATTGAGATAAAACAGGCTAACATCCCCAATAAACAATACCAACCTTTCCTGCCCCGCCGTATCCCAAATTTCAAACTTGACGGTGGTGTCATCGAGACAGACGGTCTGCGTAAGAAAGGCGGCGCCGATCGTGCTCTCCTGGTACTCGTGGAACTGCCCCTTCACGAAGCGCAGCACCAGAGAAGACTTCCCCACTGCTGACTCTCCGAGGAGCACCAGCTTGAACTGGCATACTTTCGTTTGTGGAGCGCCGTTCGGCCGCTGAGCAGCACCGCTCCTGTTTGTCGCCATCGCCTGCAACAATTATATTTATTAGCACAACATAATATATCGCCTGTTTTGTAGAAGTAGGCGTTGTATTGAAGAAGTAGATAAGGTAGGTAGTTTGGGTTCTCTATTATTACATTAGCCTTTGGATATTTTTGTGGTTCCGTATGGCGTACCCAAACGGTGCCAACGGAACCCTATTACTGAGGTGCCGCCGCCTGTCCTGAATCATAATAGGTAGACACTTGAAAAAATTCAAGGGGATCCCTAGAACTAGACCGTGCACTTGCCCCCCCCCCCCTCACGCCACCCATCGACAGTGATATCTTTCATCATTTGATCCGCAGTCAACCTAATTAGACCACTATGTGTAAGTCTTATTTATTTGCTAACATAAAACGTTTTATCGACTTCGTGAGTGGAGATAATGTTTTACTGTTTATGGTCTGCAGAATGGATAAGTTACATTAATATTGTTAACAACACATACTATCATTACAATGTTTTTAGAGTCCCTGACAGTAAGGTAAGTTCTGATTTGGAAAAATACTCTTAGCAAAACGGGTATTAAACAGAACTGGCGAAATGTGAGTGTACTATTAGGTACACCTCGGCCTAATCCTTCGGGTATTACAGGCGACATCATCATCTGCTAGCTTTTTCCCAACTATGTTGGGGTCGGCTTCCAGTCTAAACGGATTCAGCTGAGCAGCAACTTTGCATGGAGCGACTGCCTATCTGACCTCCACACCCCATTTACTGGGTAATACGATAAGAAGGGTATTCTTGTAATGATATAGAAAACATAAAGAAGTTATAACTATCTTTAAAAGTAGTTTACAATCAATATTACTTAGTTATTGTAATCTACTTATAAGTAGGTACTTCTCTATTCTAATACCTATTTATACCTACCTTGGAACTACTTCTTTTAGAGGCTTAAATTAAATATTTAAATAACTTTGTCGTTGACCACTAACAGAACAGCTCACATTATAACTGACCTTCAGAAGTTTGCATGGAAATTACGACCTACGATGCTGAACAGAGCTGAATAAGTGTGGTTAGTCCCACACTTATTCAGCTCTGTACAGCTTACTGCTGCTGAACGGATGCGTACGCATCTCTATACAAAATCGTTGTTTTCTATGCACAAAAGCTGAACAGAGCTGAATAAGTGCGATTAGTCCCTTAAGGTCAACACACACTTATAAGCACTGAATGGCACTTTTAGAAGCGTCCATCAGTTCATGTGCAACAGGACAAGTCAAACCCTATATTAAGTATCCCATCGTTTGTAGAACAACACCACATTTACACTCCAGGGCAGAGTCATCTATGGATCTACACCTGAACAGGTTTTCCTTGCTTTGGGCGAATTTTGAGCGTATTCAATTTAGATTGCCATCGACACGCTAAGAGAAGAGCACTGCACGAGATATTTTATGCTAGCTGATTCCGATCCGAGGCGATACGGTTACGACGCTTTCGTTGCAGTATGGAGTACCATAGAAAGAATCCCGAACGGCTACAATTGAAGCGATGCTCTTCCCGTGCAGTGTAAACTGTGCGGTGAAAATATTGTCATAGCACACCTCAAGTGAGATGAAAACACTTTTGACTTATAGTTGTTATTGACATTAGTGCTAAACAAGTAAAAATTTCGTTATCATCATATCAGACTGTTATACATCTAACAAAGAGTTTATTGCCCCTAACTTTGGCAGAACTATGGGTCAGACAAGAGGTGATTCAACCTCCAAAATCCGATTAGAAAGCAAGTTCCTACTACTTTATTATCTGTTTCGCTACATGATTAAAACTTCAACAATAAAGAGCAAGGTATCCTCAAAATCTAGTCAATAATCAGGATGAGAAACATCTATTTTTGAACTTCAAAAATTACTTAACACAGTCCCGCAAAACGCTGCCCTCAGACAATTTTAACTAGGGAGAAGAAGTGGCAGGACGAACTCTCCAACAAAACATCTCTTTTTTCCTCTCTTGCATTCACCTTTTGGCTCATCAGATAATATCTAGGACCACATGTTAACAGGCAGCCCCAAAAACACATGTTTTATCTGTCAAATTCGTTTTCATTTAATGATAGGAGATAACAATACTATTTGATGGGCGTCAACGGCGAAGCTATCGCATTGAACAAAGTGCTAAATGTATCTATCCTTTCTATACAGGCATTGGAAACCTTTTTTGTGTATGTGTTCCAAAATAAATCTGTATTAAGATAAGGGTGATAATTCTATATCACTTAGCAAGTTTTAATTATTTAAAACATTGTTAACATTGTTTTTTTATTATTATTATTTATATATTTGTATATGCTGCTTTTTATTCATACTTGGACAGATTAAAGAGGACAACAATATTTGTTGTAAAATTATATCAAGGAAACAATACTATCCTACAGGAAATGTTGTTAAAGAACCAATAAATCAGAAAAAACAATTAAAACCATAATAATGTTAAGGCATTTCATATCGAGGAAATATACCTACTGTATATTTAGAAGTAAGAGGATACACATTAGTATTCAGTAGAAAATGTGTTTAGAACAGTAATAATTAAATTTCAATAAGTCCAGACTCATCATCAACTGCCTAGCCATTACCCAACTAGGTTGGGGTCGGCTTCCAATCTAACCGGTTGCAGCTGAATATCAGTATTTTACATGGAGCAACTGCCTATCTGACCTCCACAACCCAGTTAGTACTGGGTAGTACAATACCAGTTGGTAAGACTGATTGTCACTGACTACCTGTAACAACTGTTAAAGGTATACAAATGACAGCCGGGACCAACGGCCTAACTTGATTATAGCAATGAATATGAAAGGCAGGAAGAACAACTTGAGTCTGCACAGGAAATGTAAATCATTGCTAATTATTCTGTTTAACAACCTTACACTCAATGCTTTTAAATTATAGCAATTTTATTTATAGTGTCTGTTAACGAAGTTCATATTAAAATCATTATGATTTCTTTAGCAATCGTGAAATATGGAAAAGAACTGCAACTTACAAATAATATCATTAATTCAAGATCTTGAGAACACAAAGAACTAAATTTCTGGGATAAATTATGTTTATTCTGTAAATTACTTTTGAAATACTAGATAAGAAGGACGAACCACCTCAATCAGTCTTTTTGTACTTTAGAAAAGAAACACGGAAACAAAGTGAGAACTCAGGTATTTTAAAGTCACAACATAATCTTGATATCAAGTCCTTGATTCACTATTTGTTTACCTTTCCTAAAATAAGACAAAAGAAAAGAAAGATTTAAGAACAGAAAGACAAATTGTGAACAAAGGTAAGATAGAAAGAGAATGCCGCAGTCAATGACTCTTGATGACTGCCCTCTTTCTCATGAAAACAATAACAATACACCACTTGTATGATAGTGTGAATAAATTTATCAAATAATGTCCTACTGACACAAATTATATCAAGAAATACTTTACAGTAAAAATACTATGTATACTTTTTCTTTTACTGGGTTGCGGAAGTCAGATACGCAGTCGCTCCAAGTAAAGTACTGGTATTCAGCTGCATCCTGTAAGACCGGAAACTGACCCCAATAAAGTGGGAAAAAGACTAGGCAGGCAGATGACTTTTACTTTTCTCAGTAATGGTGTTTATTTAGACTCAAAATGATAGTAAAAGATACAATTTTATGGCAAAAAGACAAAAAATTATTAAGCTTAACCTGATTTTTGTAGCATAGCTACACAAAGTGGCAATATTAACACTGCCTAACCTACATACCTGATACAGATATTGCAAATTGCAAAAAGGCTTTAGATTTGAGGGGAGGCACCCTGGTGCTTTAACACTAAGAATAAATTATCTACCTACATTTATTTCTTTTACACCTACAGTGCTCTACTCTTTTCTGAGAGATTGGCCAATTACAGCTATGGAGAGGGATCAGTGAAAGGAGGAAAGGGAGAGCTTTGCCCTGTAGCGGGACACAAATGGCCGATAATAATAAACATATTTACATAGTTCCATTAACGGTCAAAAGAAAAATAAGTCACATGAGCACAGCTGAAAGTCACAGCTACTGCCTAAATAAAATACAACTTTATTCTCAAGGCCAGAAGAAATACTTTTGCATAAACTAAACCATAATAGGATGCCATTATTAAATAATAAATGCATGATGATTACATTCTTGCCATCAATGAAACCAGGAAAAACATACTAATCACTTGAACTGAGTGCTACTTGGTTTAATTTAAATGAAATCAAGTGTGACATTAATCAGTGGAAATAATGATGTTTATAACATTGCATAATGTTATGACTTACTCTTGGTAGATTTGTGTTATGTAAACAAGATGTTAGAACTATGTACTCTCTTTGTGTAAAATAAGCAATATCCCCAATAAGAATTCTGCTGATAAAAATTACTAACTTCCATAAACATTTCTTTAGGGGATGAATTTTCAAGAATCTTTATTGATCACTTTTATTTCTTAGACAATTCTTGTGCAAAATTTTGATTCTATACTAAGCAAGTTAGGCTGTACATTGTGTGGTACTGTACTTTAAATGGTGTCACCTTATTTGACCAGGGTCAGCTGGTCTTCTTGTAGGTAGATTTGTTAAGATAGTAAATTGATTGATTTTTCTACTCCCTTAGAAAAACTCCCCTTAGGTTTATTCTTTAAATCTATCAGCATAACATTATTGTTTAGTACACCTTTTAAGAGCATGCAGGAATCTATTTTGTGTGTATTTTTATGGTATGAGGTACTTGTTATTCAAATATGTATCTTCATAACTTATCTAAGAATTTTTATCTAAATATGTTAATAGGATGATGTAAACTACATCTTCTAACAGAAGAGAATATAAAAATCTTGTTAGTCTTGTATCATTTACATGCCTAATTAATGATAATACTAAAATTACTCTAAAATCTTCCACAGATACATACATGAAATTAAATAATTCTTTACCCAAGGATGACAGCTTAAGTACTTTTTACCAGGTATGAATCACTTTATTAGTAGTTGCTAATACCTTTATCATAAAAACTTATTAGAACTATGACAAATCAGTATTTGCATTATGAATGTTGATGTTTTTACATTTGGGTCAATAGTTCAGAAAAAAATAATATTTGATCACACATATGTCTTGGTTACATTGATAACAGTTACCTAATGCATGAAGGTTTTTTATGTATATTTTGTACACAATACTTACCAGATAAAAGTCCTACAAAAACACAGTTGGACACCATTGACAAGGCTTGTATTACTTTTTTTATCTAATGATCAATCAAACATGCACATTTATAAAGAATCTAATTTGTTGTTTTTTATCAAACCTTGAAGCTTGAGAACTACGAGAGCGATTGTAATAAAGACTGGCTTAAAATGGTAAACAAGAAATTGTTATCTCCACGTCCGTATCGTCGCGAAATCACAAAGAAACAAAAGGTATTAACAATGACACTTTATCAGCCACTTTCGGCGCAGTTCGCCGGACCTACATAATATAATTTCTCGATCAATTTATCTGTCGCGCACTAAAAACGTGTCTGTTATGATGATGACTAACCGCTTATGCCCGTATCACAGCGTTTCCTTCGACTCGAGCGATTAAAAAATACCTAGACGCCCTCATCGGAATCAGCTGTATGTCATAAAAGCGCTCGACGTAGTCATCTTCGCGTTTCATCACTTTGTTCTGACGACTACTGTGAAGAACAATAGCCCTAATCTTCTCATTTCATGAACACTCAACAATATTCGATAAAATGACGCATTTACTTGATTATAAGGATATGAAAGACGTACCCTCCCTGTTATTATACCGCTGTTTTGCACTTTTCCTTGGGCGACAGATCCTCAAGAGGTCGCCGTATCGCCGAAAATATCATTAATTACACACTTTAATGAATAAAATCATTAATTTTAAATGCTAAACTGGAAAATCTAGCACAGAAATGCAAAATGACCACGAACAAACATGGAAGCGAGAGAGCGAGCGAGACGTTTCATTTCACAAAAAACTGTCTATGGTTGAGTATACGTCATTTTTAAGAAAAATCTGCTGATTGTTTATGATAGAACAAACAGAAAAAAAACTTGGATCACATAAAAATTAAATAATTCCTTTATTTAATTCGAAATGCGTGAACAATCTAAACCTAGTTTTTAAATGTAATAAAACAGAAAAAATAGTGCAATGTTTTTATTGTATTCACAACCAAAGCTTTTTATAGCTCCTTGTAATTTAATGACCTCACACCTTGTGTTGTGAGGTCACCGCTGTATTTATTAAAAGGTTATACAACCTTCTGCAACAGATCTGTGTTATTGATGCATCATGCATTCTTGTTCTATCATTTCGAAATTCTGCCAGTCATCTCTTTCTGATGGTTGGAGCTGGGAAACTATATTAACAATAATCCGTACTGGAAGATGGAACGCAAACATCTTACTAATCTGTGAATTTTTGTGATTAGGCACTGTCAGTGTCATTTATTTCTGAACTGAACTGAATTCGTCCGCTGCTGTGTCGCATCTTGTGGTAATTTACTAGCTTTAGGGTGAATTTTGTAAAAGAAACAGCGAGTTTAGTCATAATTAACAGGTTTGTAGAATAGTTTAATAAAATGAAGATCACAAGATACAAAAAGGTTCAGAAATATCTGAAGTTCTATTACAACAACTACGGTTTCCACCAGCCATACCAAGTCTTACTCGACGGCACATTTTGTTTTGCTGCGTTTAAAGTAAGTCTTCTTCTTATTGCCCGCTTAAAATTAACACACACAAGCGAATTTGAATAAATACAATAACAAAACCACACAATGAAGAAGAAGACTTAGTTTTAATTACTGCTTGCAAAATTAAACCTTTTAACATCACCAATCCCTGAAGTCAATAAAAAATGTCCACAGAATGGACAGCAAGTACCGCCGCAATGGTCGTCTGATAGACATAGTGGATGAGGAGTGGCGAGCCGAGCAATTACCCCACGAGGACATCCAGGTCCCCTTAGAAGAGCTCCCAGACCCTGAGGCTGATAGTGCAGACTCCCACCTTACTCTCAAAGAACAGAGCATGCGCTGGCAGGAAAATTTCCCTGAGCCAGCAAGCAGTAATTAAAACTAGGTATTCTCATTTATTTCAGTTATTCCATTAAGTAACCTCCATTTAGAACCTCAATGTGCTTTATCAGTATTTACAGGAATCTTACCTTCTACATTGATTATCCTTTTGAATGCCACATCAATAAGGAAAATCCGTGTTTTATACACCAAGCGCTTTAAAAAAGTGTTATTTTTGATGTGCCATGCCGTCCGAGGCATAGTGAGCACTTTTTGATTTGACGTCCGTAATGGTCAATAGGTTAAGGAATCCATAGTCTCATAATTTTATTAGTCAATTAATCTTGTAATTTTCTTTTATTTCATGATAATTTAAACTGTTTTCAGGAACAAATTAACATTAGAGAACAAATCCCAAAATATTTGAACTCTCAAGCAAAATTACTGACTACAAGATGCATTATTATAGAAACAGAGAAAATAGCAAAGAAGACTCATGGAGCCCTAACTATATTGAAGCAATTTGGAATACATGAATGCAATCATAAAGAGCCTATAGGCGGATCCAACTGCATTTTGTCTATGATTGGTAGGAAAAATGATAAACATTACATCCTGGCAACACAGGATAGGGATTTACAGGATAAACTTAGGGAAAAAGCTGGTGTACCACTCCTGTATCTCCACAATAAATCTCCTACTTTGGAAAAGCCATCCCCAGCCAGCTCTGCTAAAGCTGGCCAGAGCTTAGAAGGTAATCCTAACTTGTTTATCACTGAAACTCAAAATGAGGCACTGCAAACAATGAAAAAGGTTCTAGGGGTGGAAGAAACAGTAGAACCACCTAAAATTCCCATTAAAAAGAAGAAACAACATAACCCTAATCCTTTGTCTTGTAAAAAGAAAAAGAAGAAAAAGCCAGTTAATAATAAGAAGGTGCAGAGTGTGGCCGATGGCAAAGTTAGGAAAAGAAAAAAGAAGAAATTACCACATCATATAGAAGAGCAATTAAAAACTGCTGTTAGTAATGTCTAATAAATGTGTATGTAATGGAATTTATTGTTTTATTTTCTGCTTGTATAGATGTACTGTGCACAAACATACATATCATCTGCCTAGCCCTTTCCCAACTATGTTTGGGTCAGCTTCCAGTCTAACCAGATGCAGCTGAAGAATACCAGTATTTTACATGGAGCAACTGCCTATCTGACATCCTCAATCCAGTTAGTACTTGGTAACACAATATCCCTTGGTAAGACTGGTTGTCAGACTTCCGGGCTTACAACTATTAAAGATCTAGAAATGACAGCAGGGCCCAATGGATGGATGGTCGCACATCCATGGACCGAGCTTGGCAAGCACTGCTTAACCTTGAAGATCGACTTGTGCGTCTGTTATTATTTAGCCACGAGCTCCTTACACACACCTTTAATACATCTTTGTAAATTGAATAAAAGTTAATTTGTAAAACAGACTTTTTAATTTTTTAATTTATAAATGTACAAAATATGAAGTAAAAGGTTGCAGGAGTTGACATATGACAATACTGAAAGTCTAATTAGAATAAGTTCTTAATTAATATTAGGAAACAGTTCAGAATCGATTAGCAAAATGTTCAGTTACCTATTTGGAATTTTGGACAAAGAACATTATAGGTAAGTACTTGCACGATGCTTTTTTTTTTTATTCTGTATTGGCTTACTCTTCACCTCAATCTAGTACTGAGGACAGAGATGAGGTCGACGATGGAACGAGCTAACCCAAAAGAAGCCTATTAACTCGCGATTTAAATAGATTGGGGTCATATGAACTTGGAACACCGACGCAGGCAGGGAATTCCACTCCTTGGCTGTGCGCATAATAAATGATGTAGCAAAGCGCTTCGTGCGAATGTGTGGAATATCGACAAGGTATATATGTAGATGTATGTCATCACACTTTGGGGAACAAATGGCTTCTAAGACACAGGCTTCTTGTCTAGTTTAGAAGTCAAGCGTTCATTTACAAATTGTCTCGGTTGTACAGCTAAATCCTGTCACTAAATTGTATTGTTTGATTTTTGTGAACAAATAAAACAGTTTATTTATTTATTTAATTCTTTTTCTTTAAGGGCCAGACCAACTTGAGCCGCTGGGAGCCGAATGTAGCGATGTGTATCAGCGGCAGGTTACTCAGGTAGTTCGTGTGGAAGTGCGTGACTATGTCGTAGCAATCCCATGATTCAAAAATTTCTTCACCGCCTGGAGTATCCTAGAAAGTAGCAAAATAAACTCTTAAAAAAAAGTTTAATTAATGCTCGTTTTGACTAACTCTTAGCAACACCCAAATTATATTATTATAGCTAGCCCATATTGTCCCACTGCTGGGCAAAGGCCTCCCTCCACTCCTTCCAAAGCTCGCGCTTCTGTGCTACTTCTTTCCAATAACCCAAAACACCCAAACAAAACCAACACTCAAATAAATGTCTAAATATTAAATTTAAGCCAATATAGTAGCGCTTATACCATAACGTGCTTGTAGTCCCCTCTGTCGTTAGAGAGAGAGAGAGCAGAGGTGTACCTAATAGTACACCCACATTTCGCCAGTTATGTTTAAGTCTAATGTAATAGAGGGCGAGCCTATTGCCATCAACCGGGCACGAATTCAAACTCCATGGCTGCTACTGAGAAATTCCTGATGGAAAAACCCAATAACAATTTTGCCGACCCGGGAATCGAACACAGGACCTCGTGCTCAGCAGTCGCGATTGCGACCACTAGACAACGGGGCAGTAATAGCGCTTTTATTTAGGCATCCATTTAAGCGATGCCTAGTGTTCATGAAAACAGGCTGAACAATTTTCCATTGCAGCAATTAGACGTGGGATGTGCACGTTAGCTGCGTCAGTTCATTGACAAGCCACGCATTCAAAGTCAACAATTTTTCTCAACCCTGAAAAATGGTCGACTTCACTTATTATTGACTTGATATATTATTTTGTCTCATGTGATTATTGATTTACATAAATATTGAAAAGTTAAATGTACGGAGAAAATTTAGGGCGGCTAAAGTCCTGCCTTAGTGGCTGAACCTCGTCTAACAGCACGGAATCGCACTTTTCCATGCTCTTTTTTGTTGCTCAGAACCGTCATTGATTAGACTGGGAACGCGAACGGCGCAACCCTTAAAGTCAATTCAATTTCAGTGGAAAACGAAATGAAAACATCTTTGACTCACATCAATTGTATGCCGTTTCATGATATCCTTGAAATAGTTCCAGACAGCGGTCGGTGACTGCCAGTAATACCACTTGAAGTACATATGCGTACTTAGGTATATGGTGATGAGTGTAGACAGCCGGCGCGCGTCAAACCCCCGTGCAGCGGCGTAGTCGATGGTCTCGATCAAAAAACTAATAAGGAAGCTCTTCTCGGACAAGAAGTAGTTCTCTATTATGTTCTTATTAATTAGTAAGTCACCTAGAACATTAGACTGGTGTATAACTGGCGAAAAGCGAGTGTATTAAAGGTACATGTTTGGGGAGATTGTTTATGGTAACTTGATGCGCTGGCTACTGTAAATAGTGGCGGGTTTCTTCATTAGTTATTTACCAACTACATAATGCAAAATCATATAGATTGAATACCGACAGACATACAAAATTGTGGTAAATTGACGAGACTAAATGGATTTGTTAGTCACTCGAGCAGTCGCTTGATCGTTTGTGTTCGATGCCTCAGTCAGGGCACTGCTCTGTTGCAACACTAATTCAGACTTATTCAGAGCCTGGTCTGAAGGTTAGCAATTAACAAGCCTCTTGCTACTAGGGACATACAAAATCATGCATGCGAAATATGGGTGTTATGAGCTCTACCTAGCTTTTAGCGATAAGACAGTTTGTCACCCTTTGCAAAATTTATATTTTAATTTATTATATCTGCAACTTGTATGTACAAAATAAAGAGTACTCTATCTATTCATAAAACTATTACGAAAGACAGCTAGTTTACCCAAGAACTTTCTCAGTCCCGCTTCCCCATCAGTCTCATAGGCTGCAATCATAGACACAGCTTCCGCCTCGTTCATGATAGTGCCAGTTATAATACAAGGCTTTGGTTCGCGATCTGGCTTCTTAAACGGAGGTTCATCATTTTCTCTCAGACAGTTCAGATAAGAAGGGGCAGATATCTGCGCCTGTACCTCTGGCTCTGTTGATGGGGTATCATGTACTACAGGGGCTGAGGCCGCTTTTATCATTATAGCTTGTTCATCTGTTGATAAACTTCCTGCACTAGTTTCCGAGTACAAAGTCGACTCAATGCAAGTCCCTGGCTCAATTATATCCATGATGGTGTTAATAATAGGTTTTACGAAGAAGGAAAACAATACGCAGTTTCAGCAGCAAATTGTTCGATTCTGGACCAGTATTATATATGATACTCTGTGATTCTGGATTCTGCCTTTTCCGACACTTTTGTGCTGTCAATATGTCAATGTTGGTTTGAAAGCTTCTTTCGAAAGAGTTCCTATACTTAGGAATAAAGGAGTTTTTATACAAACGCCGTAATCACGCTGCTGGCGATGCGAAATAAAATACGTAAAGTACATTTTAAATTATTTACTAAGATGTTTAAAAAATATTATAGGTATTCATAATCATCAGCGCAGGTGTAATAAAGCCCTTTGTACGGGCGACGAAGTTATATCTATGATTTGACTTAAGTCTCCTGGGGTTACATACATAGTCCTTCGATTTTTATTTATACTTGAACATGAACCTTTTGGCGTGTGGAATTAACTCCGCCATTTTGTTTTTTCAATACAATTTCATGAAACACCTTAAATGTAAACCAATAACGCTCCCTTGTCAATGTCATTCAAGCGCCAAAATATCCATGTAGATTGGATGATTACAAAACGTATTTACGATGAGACATAACTCGCCGACAATTGGATATCTTCTTCCCCTTAAACTCTGGTTTCCTCCAAAAGCGGTGCCGTCATAAAGCGGCCTTAGTACAGCGGTGAATGACGTCACAAGAACGTTGTCTATGTAAACACATGATTTCCTATAGAGCGGTATTTGTCACTGTAACGACAAAAAGCATGACGGCCGTCTTTGCGGAGGCGAAGGGACCTGGAACGTTTTTTTCAAAAGCGGTGAATAATATTCCAAAATGAAATCCACCTGGATCAGCGAAGATGACGAAATCTTAACAGATTTTGTGCGGGTTCATGACATATTATATCATAATATGTGGGAAGCTTACTACCATACATTTTGGTAGGGTAGGTATTGAAATTTAGTATGGGACATCTGATATTTTTTTCGCATTTACGATATTGGGCCCAAGGAGAAAGTTGTTCAGTGTGATGGTCTGAAGCATATCCTTTCATATGCCTACACCCTTTCTGTTACACCCAGTAGAAAACTTTTTATCCCGGTAGTATGATCAATGGCGGGTGAAACCGCGGCATGAGCTAGTTCTAAATAAAACGTTCCATTCGATATTCCTCCGCGCGAATTTTTCGTCTTCTGATGATTGCTCATATACTGTCAAATATACTAATACTAAATCAAGGTCGTCCATTTGCCACCTTAAACTTCTTTGTGTTCTGTTTTCCGTAGTTTTCCGTAAACAGACGGCCGTGCGAGTCTCGAACATTCCACATGTCGTCACCGTAAAGAATTATGGTCGGTGTATGACAGCAGCGCTATTGGAGGAAAACAGAGCTTTACGTACAAAAGGGCTCGCCATACTAGGACCGTTCCTTTTTTGAACGGACCACTTCTTTTGATTCCTCCCGACTCTTGATATCTAAAGTATCCCAGTACCTACTGGGAACCTTTCCTTCGTCATCATCTTCGGAAGAGGATGACGAAGATGATGACGACGATGATGATGAAGAAGAGGAAGACGAAGCACCACTGACTTCTACCTTTTTATGCTTCCTTTGTTTCTTTTCATTCTTCTTTCTCATTGGTTTTTCGTCTTCACTACTACTGCTGTCCCTACTCTTCTTTTTACCTTTTTTGCTAGTTTTATCTTTCAGTGTAATTTCCTTTTCTCGTCTGTCTGCCGTATCTTTCTTTTTGGATCTAGGGCATTCAATTTCAGATTTGATTCTGCTACTTTTTTCATTGTTTTGTTCGTTTCCATTTTGATATCTTTGGCTGTCACTTTCTCTTCTTTTGGATCTGGAGTCCTCTTCAACGCGAGTGTCCTTTTGTCTATCATTATTTTTATCTTTCCTTCGACTGTCTCTAGAACTATCGCGTTCGTTTCGTTCTTCCAAATCTTTCTTCCTACTTCTTGGTTCTTCATCCCTCTCACTTCTCTCTTCTTTATCTTTCTTATTCCTTCTGGAAGGTTCTGGTTCGTCTCGCCCTCTGTCGTCATTTCTGCGTAATCTGTCGTCGTCACTTCGTCCTTCTTTACGTGTTCTATCAGTATCATCGTCCCTGCGTCTCCTATCGTCATCCTTTCGGCTTCTATCATTCTCTTTACGCCTATCATCATCTTGATATCTTTTATCGCCATCCCTGCGTTCTCTTTCGTCATCTTTGCGTCCCCTTTCTTCAACTTTTTGGTCTTTACGAACTCTATTATCATTTCTTTCTTCCCTATCATCTTTGCGACCTCTGTCATCATCTTGACGTCCTCGGTCATCTTCTTTCCGTGCTCTATCATCATCCCGACGTCCTCTGGGTTCTCTGTCGTCATCCCTTCGGTTTCTTTCTTCATCATCTTCCCTACGACTTCTAATTTCGCCTCTCTGTGGTCTATCGTCATCCCGACGGCCTTTATTTTCATCTCGCTGTGGTCTGTCATCCCTACGAGCTCTATTGTCATCTTTTTGTGGTCTCTCGTCATCCCTGCGGTTCCTGCTTTCGTTTCTCTCTGGTTTCCCATCATCTCTCCGTTCTCTATTTTCATCTATCATCGACCTTTCATCATCTCGTTGTAATCTTTCATCTCTACGTCCTCTGTCTTCATTTTGACGTGTTTTGTCATCATTCCGACCTCTATTTTCATCTCTTTGTAGCCTGTCGTCACCTCGACGGCCTCTTACTTCTTCTCTTTGAGGCCTTTCGTCGTCTCGACGGCTTCTGTCCTCGTCTCTATGACCTCTACCGTCATCTCTTTGCGTTCTGTCATCATCCCTTCGATTTCTACCTTCATTTAGATTTCCCCTATCATCATCATTGCGGGCTCTGCCGTCATCTCTCTGCCTATCATCATCCCTACGGCCTCTGTCATCCCTCTGAGGTCTTTCATCATTTCTACGGCCTCTTTCCTCGTTTTGGCTGCCTCTCTCATCATCTCTGCGACTTCTACCTTCATCTCGTGTTCTATCATCGTCTTTTCTGAATCTGTCGTCATGTGGCCTTGCCCTGTCATCTCTTCGGCCCCTGTCATCATCTGTCCGGTTTCTATCATCATTTTGCCGTCCCCTGTCATTGTCGCGTCGTCTGTAGTCGCCATTGCTCTGTTCATTTTCATCAAACCTCCTTCGCCGATCATCGCCGTTTCTCTGATCCATTCTATCATCATTTCTTCTAACGTCCCGAGGTCTGGTGAAGTTATCCCTGTCTTGGCGCGTATCAGGTCTATTTTCCATCCTCCTAGCATCCTTTCCGTAGGTATCGTAGAAGCCGTCATGTCCCCATCTTTCCACTGGTTTCTCAGGCGCTTCCTCGGTAGGTGTTTGAGGAACCTTTTCCTTGCTTTTATTCTTTTTAGATTTCTTTTCCTTCTTCTTTTTACTAGACTTCTCAGTTTCGCCATCTGAAAGTAGAACAGAATAAGTTACAATTAGCTTTTTCAGTAAGTGTTTTTAACAACTTAGTATTTCTCCATTGAACTTTAAAGGTTCTGTCAAACCGGTATGGACAGATTGCGGACGAACTCTGAAAGATCAGTACATTCTCTATCATCATCTATGAATTGGCATATACGAACACACGAAACTAACCACTAGAACTGTCGCTGGACGATGATGAGTCGGAGCTACTGGAACTAGACGAGTCAGAACTGGATTCTGAGCTCGAGTCACTGTTCAATTTGATCTCTGGAATCGGTGCTGGTACGTTCTAAAACAAAACATCAATATAATCATTAGTGTTACGTAAAATTTGGTGGAGGTAGTGAAAGATCATCCATTGCATGTACTCTTTGTCACACCTACAGGCTACACTCATTTGATTTAATGTAAGTTAATCTTAATTTATGTAGTTTTTTCATAAAATTTGCTTCGACCTGTAACGTCCTGCAGGCTAATCTTCACCGCAGTCAGACTGCGACGGCTCAGCTGTGGAAGTGGCCAATAAGTTTTGCGTTTTTTATTTATGGAAGAGCGGACTCTCCTAAGACAGGCACTATCTGCCTAGGAAGATACAATAATAAAAAAAAATTGTTTTTAACTAAACTTGTTTTACCACTATACTAATTTTAAACTATTTTTTATTTTAATTTTCAAAGTTGTACTGGCTGACACAAAATGGTGTCACTTAAGTTGCTCAAAATATGCAGAGGAATTTGTATTTAAAATCAGTTTATATTAATGTAGTGTCATAGTAGTGTCCTTCAAACACAAAATGAAACTATAATATTGTTGTAATGTCATTTCATGTGTTGCAGAATTTGGGTGTGATTCACAGACTACCTGTTTGTCACTAACTTAAGTGAGGTGCGGTTTGTTCACGTCGCGATTAGATTGCGTCAATAACATCCTCAGAGGATACAAATCAGGCTGGAATAAAATAAAACGCCAACAAACCTTGGGCATCTGCTTCAAATGCTCTCTCAACTCGTCCGTCAGACCTCCAAGACCGATAGAAGTGAAGAAGTTGATGGAGAACCTCGTGTTCTTAGGGTTGTCGCGAGGGAAGATTCCAGAGAACGCACTCTGCAGGGTCCTGAAATGGAAGAAATTGGGTTCATTAAATTGGGCTTAATATCTGAATTCATGGTACACAAACCAGTGAATAAAGTTTGAAATGGGTTGGGAGTATTTTGTAAGGTTCCTGTCACCTTTTAGTACAGTTACATGTAAGGAATGCAATCTCGATTTTTCTGCTGAGATCAAAACATCATGATTTACGATTTTTTTGTGAATAAAACAAGCCTGGACAAGGGTTAAACTTATCAATACCTGCATCCTCTTTTGTAAGACTTATAAAATAACTTGTAATACAGACAATATTCACTCACACATCCTTAAGGCGATCATTCAGTTTCTTCAGCCCCATATATTCTGCCAGCTCTTGAAACAATATCTTGATGTAAATACGACTTGAACTTGTGGTATCTTCCTCGTTTAACTTCACACACTCCAGGACTTCCCAACTGATGGAATCCGTGAACAGTAAATGAGCAAAGAACTTGCTTACATTCCTCAGTCTGTTGGTATCTAATCTGTGAGCTGTCCCATAAGAATCTTTGAATATATCTTCAAATGGTCCAATGTATATTCGGTTTATGTTACAGAACCGTTGTGCTAGTAGCCCGTAAAACTTTTCATATGTACGCTGTTCAGCACAGCAGTCCAAGAACATGTGACAGAGTTCTACTTCCTGTCCAGGTTTGAGTTGCATCTTCATAAGTTTATGAGCACACTCCTCAAAGTCCAAACTGGAGTTGATAGTTAAGTATATTGTTCTGCGTAGAGCTACGAGGTTTGTCTCCGTGTTGTCAATGATTGTTACTTCTTTTTGGGCCTCTTCTTCACCATCCTCCTCTGATTCATCACTGCCACTCTCTCCAGAACCGTCCTCCTCACCAGATTCAGCATCAGACCCAAGGATCTCTTTGCTCAGGGTTTTATATTTTTGTTCATTCTCCTCATATTTTTCATCGAATTTGAAGACATCTGGAAAACAATGAAAATTTTTTTATAACTCTAATAATTACCATCTTTTAGTTATCTATATATCATGTATATGTTTTATCGGACAATCTTAACATTATGCTTTATAAGTAAGAGGTTGTGTCATAGGGTGCATACCCGGCAAGACATCTAACCCGACAAAGAAATTACTTAATGTCCTAATAAATAGTGACAGATTGTAAACAAATAGAGAAAAAAAAAAAAAATCTTTTAGTTGATTACATGGTAAATATTAGCTTTTGCAAAGATAATATTATTTACACAGAGACTAATGTAGTTATTTACAAAATAAAAGCTCTTAAACATTATAGTGAAGTAGGTAGATTGTTTCCCATTCTTCTACATAATATTTATGTTTAATTTTATAATTATACTCTTGAAACTACTACATAATACTGAAACAACAAGTCTATAGCACAAAAACTTACTCAGAATATCTTGTGGATCGGTAGCTTCATCCAACATCATCAGATGAGTGAACTGCTCCTCCTCGGGCACCAGCTCCAACTCCTCAATCAAAGCCGGATGATCCTTGAAACCATCCTTCCACACTTGGAACATGACTTCTATCATATACTGCACCCTTTTGTCTAACTGTCCTTCATGGAGAATGTTTCTTAACATCTCAAATATAGCATTCACACCCTTGGAAGATACTTCAGTCAGTTTCTGCCCACACTCCTTCAGGAAAGCAATGGCAACTTCCACCGAGTCATCAGTAGGCGTCTCAACAAGTAATGTTAGCAGTTCTAATGCCAAAATCTCGTGTGCAACTCTCTGGTTAACCAAGTGAGCTATGAACGAGGCTGATGATATACAAATAGGTTTATCATTCCGCTTGAAACCTCTTTTGAATTGGATCATCAACCTTTTTAAAAGTAACTCTCCAATGTTCGGGAAACGGGAATTGACGGCGGCTACTAGGGCAGCATATACATTAGTGAATGTAGGTGAAGCAGCCTGTGCCTGTATCACAGAACGACACAACAAACCTCTGCCGCGAACTATGTTTTCTTTCAACAACTCCTTGATAATGATACCAATGTTGCCAACATTGATTTTGTTGATGTGGCCGTGTATCGACTTTTTCAAAGCCTCCCAAGCCAGTCTTTGATATGCCATTGAAGATTTGTCTGTAATTTGAGCCTGCATCATTCTGAGACGCGCAGGAGGTATGTAGGCACCTCCTGTTCTAGTGTTCAGCATGTCTGTTTCCTTGGCACGTCGCTGTGGCACTTCTTTTTTTAATTCAGGCTCTTTTGCTGAGTCAGATCGCTTTTCTTGTTTCACGGCTCCTTCGGGTGACCGCGACTTGGAATGCCTTCGCTTCCTTCTGGAGTCTCTCTCACGGTTCCCAGCTGGTGATCTGGACCTCGAACGTGCTCTTTTAGATTTCTTTTCCTTACGTCTGTCCTCATCATCACTGTTTCTATCTTTCTTGCGTTTACCATCTTTGTTTGAGTCCATTTTGTATGAATATGTAGTGGCAATACAACACAGAACACTAACTAATAACCTAACGGCACTACAAAAAGCACTACAGCAACCGTTTTATATTGATGCTCTGTGACAGCAACATGGAGCTAAAAGTACTACGGCGCCATCTATGACACAGATTACAGTTTTTATTAGAGATATGTACTTGATTGATGACATTTCTTTTAGGTTGGAGTACTAGGCTTTTTGATTAAATGTTGCCAGTGAGAAAAGATGATTTAATTTTTGTAAGACTGGACCGGAGCTATAAGTCCGGTAAGTCCCCCACGTAAGAAGAACGCTGACCGTTTACCTGCACACTGAGTGATTTATCGATAAAATTTGTGGCAGGGGGGCGTAACGGGGGAACGCTCGCCGGTATGTCTCAAAATTTTTCCGTGACCTTTTACGGGACTTATTACGTATAAGTCTCGTAAAATTTTACGTAAAAAGTCTCCAATGCGTTAATGCATTCTAACTAGATCCGGGTGGTTTGCGTAATTTAGTGTTTTGTTTCTACCGCTGCTGCTCCAAAAGTTGATTCGACGGCACACAGATACCGTGACCAAAGAACCAATGAAGTAAGATTTATTTATTTAGTTTTTAAACAACTAAAAAAAAGGGGAAGATTATGCATTCGGTTTCCAGTATATATTTTTCAGGTATTTTGTACATCAATTTCTCCGTGATTACTGATTTACGTTTTTTTTAATATTTAGAGGAAGACCCTAATCCCAATTTATTTTTGGGGTCGGCGCAGCATATCGACGAAAAGAAGTCCTAGCGGTGGTCCCATTTAAATTTTTCCAATTTTGCTTGAGTTTATGAGTTCATCATTTCAGCCGAAAGACGTCCACTGCTGGACATAGGCCTCCCCCAAGTGTCGCCACATTGACCGGTCCCGTGCGACTCGCATCCAGCGGATCCCTGCCACCTTCCCCAGGTCATCGGTCCACCTAGTGGGAGGCCTTCCAACGCAGCGTCTTCCGGTTCGCGGTCGCCACTCCAGAACTTTTCGGCCCCATCGGCCATCCGTTCTGCGAGCAATGTGCCCTGCCCACTGCCACTTCAGTTTGGCTATTCTTCGGGCTACGTCGGTTACCTTGGTTCTCTTGCGGATGTCCTCATTTCTGCTTCGATCACGCAAGGAAACTCCGAGCATAGCCCTCTCCATTGCCCTTTGGGTGACTTTAAGCCTTCTGATAACGCCCATTGTGAGCGACCACGTTTCGGTCCCGTATGTAATCACTGGCAACACACACTGGTCATAGACCTTCGTCTTGAGACACTGCGGTAAGTTGGACGAGAAGATACCCCGCAACTTCCCGAACGCTGCCCAGCCGAGTCGGATTCGACGATTGACCTCTTTCTCGAAGTTAGACCTACCTAACTGGATCCAATGGTTTGTCCAAGGTAGACATAATCGTCTACAACTTCGAGTGTAGAGTCTCCGATCTTGATAGGAGTGGGTGTTACATGGGTATTCAACATGATTTTGGTTTTGTCCATGTTCATTTTAAGACCCACTTTTTCGGAAGCTCTACTAAGGTCATCGAGCATTGTACTGAGGTCCTCCATGGTCTCAGCCATGACCACTATATCGTCGGCAAACCGAAGGTGAGAGATGTACTCGCCATTGACGTTGATGCCTAGCCCTCTCCAGTCCAGAACCTTGAAGATATCCTCCAGTGCAGCGGTGAACAGTTTCGGAGATATGACGTCTCCCTGTCTTACACCTCGCTGCAGAAGGATAGGTTCTGAGGTCTGGTCCTGAAGTCGGACTGACATGGTGGCGTTTTTGTACAAACACTTCAACACCTCGATGTACCGATAGTCGATTTGGCACCGTTGGAGAGACTGCAGTACAGCCCAAGTCTCGATCGAATCGAAGGCTTTCTCGTAGTCCACAAACGCCAAGCAGAGAGGCAGGTTATACTCTTCGGTCTTCTGTATAACCTGCCGCAGCGTATGTATGTGGTCTACGGTGCTAAAGCCTTTTCGGAATCCGGCTTGTTCGGGAAGCTGAAAATCGTCAAACCTGCGCGCGAGACGATTCGTGATGACTCGTGAGAACAACTTGTAGACATGGCTTAGAAGTGAGATGGGCCTATAGTTCTTCAGCCGGGCATTGTCGCCCTTTTTGAAGAAGAGTACCACCACACCCCTGCACCATGCCTGCGGCGTTTTCCCCTCGAGTATGACGGAATCAAACAGCTTCTGAAGGGCCTGTTATGAGTTAGTTCTGGTGAAAGCGCCAGGGTAGGCCGCCAAATTCAAATTTTCTTAGATTTTTCACAAGTTGCAGTTCAGTTGTATTGTATGTTGTTGTAAGTGTAAGTGATTTGCGATCGACACTTCGCAAAATTCAAAAGCTCATGGAAATGATTGACTGAGAAATGGTAGTTGCGCCTTTGGCAGAGGAGGAAGAAGAACGGGTAAATAACTCGCGTGGTCTCGAGTATACTCGAGGACTCCCGAGAATGCGTAAGAGCGAGTAGCTAGCATGCGGGAAGCGATGCTTGATGTCCACATCAATATTTTTTCTACTATACAGTCGTTTTCCATTTGATTCCGTGCTGTTAAATGAGGCTGAACCCTTAGTGTGCACTTGTAGATCTTTGGTGTCAGACAATGGTGACATAGGTCTATTTTGAACGCCTCGGCGATAGACTAGCATAACTTCAGGACAAGAGGTATCCTCATAAAATACACTTCACACCGAAGTGGCAGCGGCGTTTAGCATTTTGCAGTAGTGCGCCGCTTTAAAGGGTCGCGTGGCGTCTCGCGGCGCCACAAGCAGCCGCGCGTCCTTTCCTAGCCTTTCAAACGATACTATGCATTTCCTAATAGAGATAAAACATAAAATAGTTTGACAGTGAAGCTGCCTCTGCACTTTCACTTCGGTGTGAATTGACCCTAACACTCTACATCATAAATCTATGCTTGCCATTTATAAAAAATATGATAAGAAGTAGTAGTAATTTTCGATATTTCTGTCCGACAACTGCATAGAGTGCGAGGTGCACTCTTTAGAGGCTCGTTTATGGTGCCATCCCTGATACGCCACAAAATTACGTATTTATTCGCCTCAGGGATGGGCAGTGGTGAATAAGAAGTAGCATTAACATCAGATCATGTTATGCTAATAAATTAATGGAGAAAGGAGCATCATAGAAAGACTTATTTATTAGTATTTATGACTTTATTTAATACGACAATGAAACTACAAAAGTTGCCTGCACTTCAAACAGCAATTTTCATATACCTCACAAACTGAAGCACATTAATATAATTAATCACATAAAATATAAAAATTAACGATAATAACACCATAATAAGAGATAGGAGAGTGACTAACATTACGCAAAAATTACGAAAAAAAAAAATATAATTATCTGAAAGCTATAATTAAGTTGCATCGCTATACATGATTCGTCTCGATCGTGAGAATCTAAAAGGCTACACAATACCCAAGGCAAATTGGTCAGAGGTTTACACTTCTTTACCGAGACACAAGCTAGTAACTTACAACTAGTTCCCTTACTCGTATCAGCGTTAGTAACAGAGTAGAAGCAGGCAAGCAACTCGCCCCGCCGCCCCCGCCGCCGCGCTCCTCGCGCCAAGCAACGATACATCATCTCTTAATATTATATACAATTATTATCATATCTTTGACGTTAAAACAGACCCGACGCTAAATGAATGGCAAAAATATACTATAAAATACAGGAATACTCTCACTAAACAGTCGAGCGACAAACCCGCGTAGTATCTCCCGTCCCGAGCTAACGCGCGGAACGGAGCGTCCGTGTCGTCAATTTTGTGCCTAACCGAACGATACGATACATAATATCACTAGAGCAAAAACATCACAGAAGCGGTTTGTGTCCAACACACCATTACGTCCGCGGCCCGGCGCCCTCGCCATCTACAATTAAAAAAATATAAAACGCTATGAAGGCAGTTTTATACGTTACACTTTATTGATATTATCCGTGAGCCAATACCGAATATACTGAGGCACTTCCGCTGGTTAACTAATGAGCTAACGATCCATTTATTTTATGTTTATTGTACCGATTGAGATCATAAAAGGAAGTGAGATATGACTTAAATTGAACTTGTAGACGTCGATGTTGTGGCGTCGCGCGGGCGCTCCCGGCCTCCCGGCCTCCCGGCCTGTCGCCGCCGGCTCCAGCGAGCTGCGGCCGCCTGACGAAACTAACGCAGCCACAAACAACCCGCGACACGACAGTCTTCCTACCTAACTCATCGACAACCCAATACAAATCATACTAATCATTATTAATGGGCAGTTAATAGCGTTACGGCGATACAATTATAAGAACATGATAAACTTAAATATAGATTATACCTTCCTAAAAATACTGTTGCGTATGATAAACATTAAAAATAATGATATAAGTCTATAACTAACGATTAGGGATACTTCTCGTTTCACCATCGAACTTCGTCCCGCCCGCTTGCTTACAAATCTCATCATTCGTTTAATTTGCCGAGGGTTCCGTACTAAAAATAAATAGCTAGCCTCTGCGAGATGCAGTAGTCTAGTAAATTAGAATTTAATCATATAAAAATAATAGGCAAATATGCGGCTTTTTAGGTACAGAACCCTGAATGCGAGTGTCCAAGTTTTAGTATACCAAGACAGGTGAAGTGACATTGAAGTCAGCGAGATAAAATGTCCAACTGGAATACTAAAAGTTGGTTCCTAGGATCACGTCTAGGACATGTTGATCAATTAAGTACATAATTTGAAATAGGCCATAATTATTGTTATTTAAAGTGTTTAGCAATGTTGCCACAATAGGTGAAAATTATTCATAACTTATTACAATTTAGAATCAAAGATGTCGTAAGCATGATCACGAGGGACATATTTGGTGTCTCAAAGTAAGCGCGTCAGGGGGTGTAACACAAATATTGTGAGGATGCTGTACGGTGTGCAATATTAGAGAAATATATTTTTTTTATAATTTTTTATCACAATATTTTTACATGTTACAACACCGACGCAGTATCGGCCTTCTAAATGGCGCTTCCACGTTTTACACCGAAGTACAAATTTTGCTACTGGACCAGCCAAAAGACCTTATATCTATCATCATGAATTACGAACATTGTCAGCAAAAGACGTGTTAGCACTGCAATCACAAATCCGAATAAGATGTTCCAACGAAGCCAACGTGTCTTTTGGAAATGTATAGCAATTTACGAAGTCTTTTTAATCATACCTTGTGCCGCGAAAAACCAGTCAAGTTTGAAGTTTCACTGGTTTTTCGTCGACGCAAACCTTCAAAAACCTTTGTAACTGAACAATAACAGAGATGTACACTACATAAATGCGAATAGAGCGCACAAACGCTCGCTAAGCGACCGTCTAAACGACGTGCGATTTCCGACAACCCTAGAAGTTAACACATGGCAACACTAACGAACTGTCATTGATGGGGTTGATATTTGACGTGTTGTTTTTTGGCTCGTTGTGGGTATGAGTCTTTTGGCTCGTCGTGTGGTGGTGCGGTCCTGTCGTCCTGCGGCCTGGTGTGCGTGGCGTGCGCGGTGCGAGTCTAGCCGGACGTGGCGGCGCCCGCGCTCTCCACGCGCGCGCTCTTGTTCTGTCGCACCATCTCGGCGCGTCGCTCCTGCGGGATAGACGGACGACCACATAAGAATACACCATATGTTAATTTTTTATTGAGTCAAAGTTAGTAAATGACAAGACGTGGATCTCATGATTTTTGGTGCATGGCCATAGTCTGAACTCGAACAGATTATTTCATAATTAACTTTTATCAACAGCGCCTGCCAATGTCATTCAATTCCTAAAAGAACCTTGTTGCACTATAATCTTTGCTAGACAAAGTATGTAGATGGATCACAAAAAAAAAAAATTTTGCACAAAATACCAATCAAATTCTAAAAACATTCACCCCTACGATTCAGCAGCCTTTAGCATAGAATTTTTGAAGCATTCATGTTCAATTAAAATGAGCTACTGAACAGAAAACCGTTTCAACATAATGATGAAAAGCGATAAATTGAAGGACGCTATACGCCAAACTCGTCGCTATTACAGTCTTGAAAAATCACGCTAGTCATGCTATCACGTTACAATGTATTTTGCCATTGAAAAGGTACACGTTGTTGGTGGAAGACTGCTGACCTGGTGAAGGTCGTAACAGCTTGGGACCGTGTGACGTAAGTGATCCTTGGGAAGGGCACGTTTCCTAGACTTTTTTTTGCTTGCATATTTTATGTTTTACATGGTAATTGTAAGTAAGGTTTTTCTGTACGTTTCATAGAAAACTAGCTGTTGACATTTGCAGTTTTTTTTAATACCTTAAAAGGTCTTAGGCTACTTAATTTCATAAAGATTGCTTTAGTGGATTAGACGTGAAAAGGTAACAGACAGGCAGAGTTGCTTTTGCATCTATAATATTAGTATGAATAAAGCCTTTACTCATGACGCGGTTGAATAAGAATTTAGCGTCCTTCGCGCAAATCAAACACGAAAACAAACCTCCTTTTTGACGAAATCCAGTTTTTTCTGAATCTCCTTCTCCCTGTTCAGTTCAGCAGTGGTCAGTTTATTCTCGATGTCTTTAGTGATCTCCTCGACCTTCGCAGTAGCGGCTGAACGCGCCTCGGCTAGCTTAAGACTCTGCGTTTACGCGTCAAAAAAAGAAGAAAAAAAAAACATAAAAACAATCATGCAACACATGCTATGTGTATGAGAGATGTATGAAAAAATAAATAAAATGATATTTGAATGAAGTGGCTGAAACGGTTTGATTTGGTCTTTTGTTCTAAGTTCGCGTGTAAGCCAATTTGAACCCTAAAACTTATATCTAGGTGCTGTCAAACCATATGTATGGACAGACTGTGAATCTGACTCCAGACTCTAGCAGATAATGTATTAAAGTATCTTTCCGGAGTCTGTAGCCAGTCTGCAATCTGCCCGTATCAGTCTGAACGCACCTTAAGCAGAAACTAACCAATTTAGCGGAACATTTGCATTTATAATAAACTAGGCACACCGATTAAGTATTGCCAGAATGAAAAAAAAAACGATAATTTGGAAGCCCCTCAGCAAAGTGTCGAGTGTAATGTTGTTTACCTCTCGATCCGCTTGAAACCAGTTCGAACCGTCGCAGCCGGCACACAAACAGAACACCTAAGACCTAAGGTCACAACGAGGTACACATATCTCTTACCATAGAGTCTTGTTGCCAGTCAGGTTTGGCGTTATAGTAAAATATATTTTGATCTTTCCACAAAGATGTTCGATAAGATATCAAAAGACACTTATAGTCTTATCGCCGTGTTAATATCATTGACTACTTTTGAATATTTCAACAGGACCATGTTATACATATGTGCCCACAAAAAATCTGCATGATGACAGTCCTCTCCCGAATTCTCTAAGGACACAATATTGTAATTCTTTTGTAAGACTTGTCGCCACAAAACCTTCAGCAGGAGACTCATCTGCATCTATAAATATTTGAGTAAAATTTGAAAATTCGATCTCATAAGAAGTTATAGCCTGAAATACAGTATTCAGCTGCATCTGACGCCGATTTTCCTTCATAGACTGGAAGCCGACCCCAACATAGTTTGGCAAAGGTTACGCAGATGTTGAAGGATTTGTAGCATCTTTAGTTTAACTATGCCCTTTATTAAACGTCTTTGGCACCTCAAAACCTGACTGACAACAAAATTCCCCGGTCCCACCACTATTTGCACGGTACTCACATGGTTGCGCAGCTTCTCCTTCTGCTCGGCCTCGATGAGCAGGCGTCGGTCGGCGGCCTGCTGCAGCTTCTCCTGGATGGCGCTCTCTAGCTGCTGGAAGCGCTCATGGTTGCCCGCGCGCACCTTCTTTACTTGCTCCTCCTAAATAAAGGGAGAATAGCATGAAAACAAAACACGGGCGTTTAGTTACTAGGGCAGATAGCATGACCTGCCTTTATTGTTCTCACGGTTGGGACACAGGCCTCCTCTCTATGAGAGGGTCCGTACCCACCACACGATCGAGCTGCAGGGTTGGTAGATGTAACATGTCCACGAATTTTCGGTACAAGGACATCTCGGTTTCCTCGCGATGTTCTTTCATCGTTTCGAGAGCAGTGGTGATGAAATAAATTACACAAAGTAACGCGCCTGCCTAAGCACAACCATATCACAACTCGTAAGTTGGAGCCTTACCTGGGCAACTAATGCTGTTCAGTTATCTCATTCATCAGCAGAATGCGACTATACTTCTAATATGAACCGTGAATCAGAAGCTACTACTCACATGCTCGCGCAGACGCTCAAGCATCTTCTTGATGTTCTCGTCACGCTTGTCGGCGGCCGTGTTCATCTTCTCCTCGATGGCCTTGTACACTTCCATCGTCTGCTGCTCCAAAGTCAGCCTGAGGGAGTAGGGAACATACATGTTAGTGATGCTGATGCTACAACTCCAAAAACAATTTTGGTGAAAAAAGTCTGGACGAAGAGACCAAATTAACGTTTGGTCTATCTACTACTTCTTTTCTTCATGTCACAGACCATCATTATACTTACCGACCACATTAATACATACTCTCTTCATCATCTCCCTATAGCCTGTTGGACATAGGTCTTTCCAATCCCTCTCCAAAGACCTTTGGCTATTCACATCCAGCTGCAAAACGCCATCATTCTAACTTAGCTTAAGGGCGACCAAACTTACTAAAGCTCTGGTCAAAATGAAGCAAATCCCGCGCGGGACGTATCATTTTGAACACCGTCATTCAAGTTAGTCGAGCTAGAAAACTTCCCCTCGTCTTACGCTGGATTCGCCTCAGTTTGACAAAAGCTATGTGCTGATTCCGGTCTCCACTCAAGACCATGTCTTCTCCAACAGTCATTGGTTCTAGTGTTATAGGAGTTAGGACCACGGGTGGTGGGCTATGTCGACTATTTTTGCTCGATACGCCGCTGGTTCCGGCTGTCAATTATAGAATTTTGACAATCATTAAGGGTAGTCAGTAGCTGGAAAGTCTGACAACCACTCTTACGTACCGTAATAAGTGGTAGCTGAGTTGTGGATGTCAGATAGGTAGTCGCGCCATAATAAATTCTGGTAATCAGCTGGATCCTGTCAGACTGGAAGCCGACCCTAATATAGTTTTGTTACCTGGTCTTCTCAACTCCCTCGAGGTGGTCCTTAAGACGCGCACGCAGCTCGTTGATGTACGCCTCGCGCTTCTCCTCATGCGTCTCCATCTTAGCGTCGAGAGCCTCCTTGGTGTTGACGATGAAATTGTTGGTCTGTTCGCTGCGGATGCGGGACGCTTCCTCAATCTTCTGCATCTTGGTGGCAATGACCGCCATCCTGCTGGCTTCCAAACTCTGTAGGTGACATCATAAATCATAATTATTTCAGTAAATTGGTTTTAAGAAATACTTTTACATATCACATCATGGTATGTTTTAAAACTAGATGGGGTCAGTGTTTCGTATCTCTGACTACTCTGTGAAGAAACAGCCGAAACAAACTCGGAGGTCACTGTCTCTTTTAGGTGGTTGAGGGTTTTGTTATGGCATAGAATAATAGACTATGACAATACAGTGACTATGTGCATACAGAGACTATGTGCGTGTGAATAATTCGAGATTGTGTGGGATTATTATCAGGCTATGTATAGCCAAAGCTCGTTAATCACTAGTTGATCTTTAACATTTACTTCTTGATCTTTGTATTGTCAATTCTGTAAAACTCGTCACTAAAGGTTTAACGAAAAAGTGTTGTGATGTCACCATCAAGAGACCACTATTCAGTGGGTCAACGATAAGCTGAGCCGACTTAAATCTTGATAGTACTTACTTGATGGTGATACCCAAAGGGACCACTTTTGTTTTTGAATAAATCAAGATCATAAAGCCCCTTGTGCACTGTATCTTGAAGAACCAATCAAATTCCACTTACACGTCTCCTCTCCTCAGCAGCCTTCAGCTTCTCCTGGATCTCCTCAACAGAGGGCGTCTTCTCGGGAGAGTCGGCACGACGAGGTACCGGCACTCCCACGGGCTCTGCGAGGATCACCTCGTACGCCAGGCCTCCCTTCGACATCTCTTGGCAACGGATCTCGGTAGCTGCAGCAAAAGGGTAAAATTAGTAGATGTCAAGGTTCCTGATGGCTGAAATTAAAGTTAAGTCAAACCGGTAAACACGGTCGGACAGGCTGCGGATGCTGCGAACATTAGACTTACACAGATATTTCAGTACATTATCTATCAAAGTCTGGTGTCCTATATTCAAGCTATCCCTGCCGGGTCCGCCCGTCTAGAGGTCAAAATCATCATTGACCAATGCCAGCCAGAGATTTCTTACAGTTTGTTATTGAGACGCTTTTTTCTTGATTGTCAGGCACAAATCGTTGTGGGACAAGTTATGAAAATGGCCGAAATCTATTGGGACAGTTTTACCCTCTTTGAAAGTGCTATTATGGAGACTAAGGTCTATATCAGCGTCAAAGTAACAAGCCATCTTGCATTATTGTTTCTAATAATAGTAGAGGTGACTAAGGCTATTAAGAAATATTTCTTTGAAGTTTTGCTCTCATACTTTTTATGCCTGTTACGTATTTCAGATGTTTAGCGATTTTTTAGGAAAGGTACAGCATGATACAGGTATAGCCTAATAATAATTCCATACATTAGGCACTATAAATACACCGTCTGGTATCAATACTCCACACACCGCAAAGATACAAAAGATTGTAGATAAAGTAAATTGAAAAACACAAAGGAAATTGTAGATAATGGCTATATTTTGTAAACAGGGGATACTCAATGAGTGTTACATGTGAATTCATGTTAACACATTTAGCGGAGCTAAATATTATGCTGATGGCTACTGTACTAGCAATAAATATATCGCGTAATATAGCTACTACGACAGGGAAAAAATCTTAACGGCTTAACCACACTCAGCTCTCTTACGCATCCGTTCAGCTTTCCGCGTCTATTCAGATGCGTGTACGCATCTCCATACAAAATCGTTGTTTTCTACGGACAAAAGCTGAACAGAACTGAATAAGTGTGGTTAGTCCCTAAGTCTACTTTGTGATCTAACGTCTTAAGCTGAGTGGGTATGGATCTCCCAGAAAATGTATGCGCTTCGGCAATCATAGTCATCTACGGAAATACGAACGCACGCACGATGATGAGATATATTATTGAGCTTTTACAAGTTACAACAATGAGATGCCACATGTATTCGATTTTTTGGTTATAGGGTGCCGCAATGTTCTCCTCACAATATTTTTCTTCACCGTTCACACAAAGTTGGTGACGCGCCTGCCTGGGTAACCTAGAACTCGTATGTTGGGGTTGTTACCAATGAGCCACCACTTTTCTAATATCATTTGGAAACAAGAACATTATCGAAACGCGAACTTTTTTAGTTTTAGTGTATGTGGACGAATAGGGAACGAGCCGTATTTTTAACCGACTTCAAAAAAGGAAGAGGTTCTCAATTCGTCGGAATCTTTTTTTTATGTATGTTCGCGATTACTCGAAGACGTCGTCAAAAAGTAAAAACATACAAAAATCTTTTTTTGCAATAATTAAAACGGACTTTAAAAACACAAAATAGTGAAAAATAACTTAAGCTACAGAAGTCGGTGGCAAAAAATCGGAATCAAACTAACAAAAGTCACCAAATTCTGAAGCTAAAGTTATTTTTCACGTTTTGTGTTTTTGAAGTCGGTTTTATCTTTTGCAAAAAAAGATTTTTGTATGTTTTTACTTTTCGTAGCGGTCTTTCAAATGAAGTCATACTATTTTCACTGACATAGGTAAGTACAAAGGTGCTATTTAGTAAAAGGATAGGTCACATCACACCTAATTCACAAAGGGCTGCTAATCATTATGGCCAATTACTCACGAAGTAGGTAATGAGTATGCTTATACATAGACCAGTATAAATTTGTATAATTTTTTCATATACTTTAATTACTTGTTATTTTTAATACGTTTATTTTTTATGTTTCCACCACCATTCAAAGAATGTATATTCATAACATTTTTGTTCTGGTTGTAAATAAGACATATTTTGATGCAAACACAATAGTATGTATTCTATCTATCTTAGATAGATAGTGAAACATTATTTTCAACAAAATAACTCAAACAGGAGTTTGGATGAAAATGAAACGTGAAAAAAGACTACCTACAAGTAGTGTTGAGTTAGCCCGACAATTTTAAGCGAAAGGTGTTAAGTATAAACCCCTTGTTCATTAAATCATCACCCAAAATCGACAGATACAACATCAATGAGGCTGCCTCATTGCTCTAGTGGTTGCAAACGTGACTGCTAATCATGAGGTCCTGGGTTGGATTCCGAAGTCGTGCAGTGTTAGCGGGTTTTTCCATCAGGAATTTCTCTTTAGCAGCCACGGAGTCTGGATTTGTGCCCGATTGATGGCAATAGGTTCACCCCTTATTACATGGGACTTAAAACATAATAGTGAAATGTGGGTGTACTATTAGGTATAGGTGCCTACCCCTACGAGAATTACAAGCGTGATATTATGTTAATAACAATGAAGACTTCTCTTTTCAATGACTTTGTACCAGTTGTATCATACTATTGTATATCTACGGAACCACGCGTCAATAGCGTCGCTTAATGCAATAATTGTGCACTTTGATCGAACGCCACCCAAACAATAGACGTTGCAATTGTACAAATATCTAGTTGTTATAAGTTTTAGCGTTTTTGTGTGTGTTTAATTGTTTTGTTACATAGTTGTTTTATGTTGTCTGATAATGATGAAAGAATAGTCTATCTCGCGTTTGAAATTTAGCTTCCAACCATGTAAAATAACATCAACGCATAAAGGACGTCACCTGAACAGGCATCCTACATGTTTTTTTTGAAGTTAGTCCCTGGAAAGATATTCGAGTTCTAACATATCATCACGCCTGTAATCAGAGGCAGAGGTTTACTAATAATAACCACAGTTTTCGAACTAAATTTAAGTCCCATGTTAGTAATTGGAGGCGAGCCTATTTGAGTTCATGAGCGTCATCCAGTACTTATATACAAGCCAGAAGCCTAAAATATCTATGCTTTTACAGCATTTTACCAACCCCAAAATGTCCAATTGTGAACATAATCCTACCAATAGACTGCAAGCAGCCTTCAGTGAACCGTATCTATGTAAATACATGTCCTAAAAATCGACCGCCAACGTGACCCTGAGCATAGAAGGCTCCGCACTATGTTTCGGGTCTAAATTGTTTTTAAAATATTTTGAAGGAATGCTGAAACATGGAAATTTTCTGGTAATTCCACGCTATGTTTATTTTTGTAGTAGCTGTTGTATAAGAAATTACTAGAGCGTACTACATCTCCATAATAAATTATACAAACATAATTGAGTTTCCACATAGTAAACGACAACTAAACAGACAAAGCTGTTGACGCCATCAACCTCCCATGATCCCCTAAATTACCAATTTCATCTCACAAACCGTCCCACTAATTTCCTTTACAATATTTCACAAATTAACCGTAATTTTAAAAGCGTTAATTAACGTCCCCGTCTGAATACACTCGCTAAACTCATTAAATTACCGCCCCGACGTTTAGGGGTGGAATTCTTAAAACGCTACGGGGTAAGGGGTAAATTACGGTAATATTCAAGGTCGGGTAAACTTCTACTTGGGTAAGGAATGCTGTATTGTTTAATTATTGGGAGGGGGAGGCTCGGGACTCCCGACTGCTCCCCCTGTGAGTCACGCCAATTGCATTACAATTGCCTTTCTGGGTATGACTGTGTCGGCAAACTATGTCTGTATGAAAACAGGTGACTCAGCCCTGTGATACAGGGGATGGGGTGACTTTCTATTACACGCATAAATATTTGATGAATCCTACTTGGGAAAGCTCCCGCAGAAAACGATTTTTCACTATTTCTAACAAAGCAAGCTAATTTAGAAACTGGAAACCTACTAATAAATTTTCCCAACTTTTCCTGAGAACATAACAGAGGGGAAAACATGACGTCAAGGGTCCTAAATAAGTGTCGGAATTTCACTCTCCCACGTGAAAAGGGGCTTCAAAAAAACAAACACGCGCACAATACAAAACTAACAATACCTCACTTTAAAGGGGTGAAAACTCTTGACCCGTCAGCCCACCACACAAAGGGGGCTCGCATCCCGGGGCTGTGTACTATCTTGGAAAGGGATCTCACCCTGTATGTGCCTGGCACAGAGTTGTAGGTAAATGGAGTGATAATGGCATGAAAAGCGCACTTGCGTTACTAACCCTGCATCAATTGGGAAAAAGACACGTTGAGAGATGAAGTTGACAAAGTAAAGGTGCGAAAACTTAGCGAACTGAACTCCTGACCGGACTGAGGACACTAGACTTTGACAGATAATTTACTGTAACATCTGCCAAAGACCAGTTTCCGTTGTCCAATCCTCTGGACCTTTAGAAGCTTTTAGCACAACGCGCATGAATCGAATTGATAAAAAATACGAGTACAGATCTAACACTCTATTTTCTGTTTACAGTTTTTGCTGGTTAAGGACTAAAGGGGTAAGCACTAAATCCTTTGGCAGTCACACTGAATGGCATCTCCACTTCGTCTCTGCACTTAGTTAAGTTAAAACTAGCCAACTTTTCTGGCAGCCAAATTGAAACATGTCCAAATGGCTGTCTGCTACAATTTAATGTCTTTTTACTTCAGCTGAAAATGTCTGGATTTAAGACTGTTGATTTTGGTTAATTCTGAATTGTTATCTTAGTATTTTCCTGTTCGTATCTTAATTTATTCGGGGACGGCTTCTTCTTCCACACTTCTTCAGTCATCACCCCCTTTCTAGCCGCGTCATTTTTCACACAGTCCATCCATCGTTTCTCTACTCTTTTTATAGCCATCTACATTCATACTTAAAATGATTTTGAAAATGAATCATCAACATAATCATAAGAACCTGTTGTTCCATACATTTGGACCATGTAGATGACTGGTATGTAAGTACTGCACTTTCGTATAAAATAACAGTTTTTAGTTTTAATTTCTTCCTTTCGTGGCGTATACGGTAGAAAATATAAAATAACAGATTTTTAAATTTAGAAAAATTAAAAATTCTGTTATTGATTCATGATTCTTTTGCTTCGATGTCCCTTCGCCGTAATCGGTATCAAATTGATTTCATTACATTTCGTATAGAATCATGTCCTCAAATAAATCGGCATGATTCTTAGTACTTGCATAATGCTTTTTTTCCTGTGAAACACCACTTACTTATGAATTTGACCTTCTTCGGTTGCTTGGTCCTCGGTTTGCCGACTGGTTTCTTGACGGGCGCCGACCGTCGGTGAGCTACGAACAGAAAGAGGCCGTCAGCGAAGCCCGAGGCGACGCTGAAGACTCTCGTGGAGACAAACTGACCCTCTGGCTTGAGTAACGGTACCTACCGTTATTGGCGAAACAGACTAAAAAAATGGCCTTGGAAGTGTTTCCAAAACTTGTACCAACAAAAAAGATCCTATAACTAAACAGATCAAAAAGCAAAACTTGGTAAATTATTCCGCCCTATTAATAAACTTAAGCAACACCCTTATTACGCATCAGTTTTAGTCCACTACCCAAAGGGTTCAATCCATTGCTTCAAAAATATGAAAAATTCGTCTGCTCCGTCACGTAAATTACGCAATTTATATCGTTGACCTGTCAAAGCAAATAGCATTGGGATTGCGAGTAGGTTACGCAATTACCCCGCAGATTAGGCCCAAGAGCTCAAAACATCGGTTTTCGGTTGCAAATACCATCAAAATTCGAGGCTGCTACGCCAACAACCCCCCAAACAACACTAACGGACAATCGAAAAACGATTACGTCGACCGAATCGACCCAACTAATGTTTATTTGAAGAACATTCGGACCCAAGCTTTTAATGAATCGACATTCGATGCTCGCGTGACTGGTAAAAGCTTCGATTGTGGTGAACAAACAATCGATAAAAAGTGTCGCAGTCCACATAACATGTACCTAGCTAATGGCTGACTGAGTAGATAGAGCTCTGAACTACCTAGATGCCATGCATCATAGTAATAAATAAAGTAGTTTTATGATCGACGTTTCCTGAAACAATTTTATGACTTTACAAGATACCAGTGGCAAAGGTTCCATACAACTCGAATCCTACCGGCTTCCCTTTGAAAAATGGCAGTATTCTATAGACAAATAATATAATCACATTAAAGCTATGTACTCCGGCTTACCTCTTACAAAAATTGATCCTTCGCTACTGCAAGATACATGAATATCCTTTTCAGCCTATTTGTGTAATGAGAAAGAAGCATAAGTTCCATCAAATTAGCTGATGTTGACACAAAAGGCGAACTTTCAAGGTCAAATGGAGCTAAAATTACGGCAAATATTGCGTAACAAAAAAGTGATAGTTACAGGAAGGGGGCAGTCCCAGTGATGGCCGGTGGAGTAGAGCTCTCACTGAATGTGCCGAGAGTCGGTAGAAGTCTTGGCAGAACACCATATGGAATGATATTCAGAAAATTGCGAGAAGACTCGCGCAAAACATGGAAACAGCATGAAACGGAAGAGGGCAATGCTCAACAATGGTTGGCACAAGACTGCCAATGACGATGATGATGATTGCGTCATTTAAAGTTGAAGAAGTTGATAGTACTCCCATTACCAACCACCATCACGAAAAACCATTCTAACCAAAATAACATCAAACTCAAGACTTCAAAAAGTCGAGGTCGCAAATGAATAGTCATTTATTAGATATTTGGGCCCCAACTCATGTTGTTGGGGACGTCTCGGTAATAGTATCGAGGTAATAACGTCGACACGACGCCGGGAGATGAGGCCGCTACGTGAGGGGAATGCCGGAGTGCCGGAGAGCCGGCGAAATTCGCCGCAAATACGGATAATCCCTCACGGCAGCACTAAGTCCCAGTTTACACAGCAGACGAAGCGGAGACCATGCTATACAAAGTGTTAAGCCGACTTTAAAACTTCTCAGCCAATTCATGGACAAAGTTTAAACAAGCTAAGACTCTGTTCATTTTGAGTTTGCGGGGACATTTTTTTTGGGTCCCCAAATTGTAGAACAAGACGCAACAAATAATGATGTCAGGATAACGGAATGATAAATTAAGGTTAGTTGGTCTTTATTACAAATCAAACAGTCCCAGAAAACAAAAAGCCCCTCCGTCCCTAGCTAAAGAAATTAATTTCCTAAAATCCAAGTTTGCTAAAACCAAACAATCGTAATGAAAGCAATATTTGTGATTGCCCGGGCGCCTCGGGGGTGCTATTTATCAAAACTTAATTAGCTTTCGCCATAATTCACGACAAAACAACCGTCATGAGATGGTCTCCTCAATTCTCTGTAATTGAGTCTCTCATCATCACGATTTTCACAAATAACCGAGTAAGGGAAATCATTGCGGTATACCACTTTAATCTCAGCTGTTTTACGTAACCGCAAACGCTGATGCGAATGAAAAATCTAGACCACGACTAATTAAAAGTTGGATATCGAGAGAATACAGCTTTAAAATGCCAAGAAGCGGACGTCTTAACAGTTACGTTCGTGCTAGATTGTCTTCCGTCAAGATTATCGATAGAGAAGATTTGATTTTAATTTGATGAATGAATAGATAAACCTATCGCATGAAGTCACAGATTGTGACTTCAAGACTCTCGCTTTAGTATAAAATACAAAAAAACGTAAATGAACCCGAGCCGGTTTCACTTCAGAAGTCTAATCAATAATTTTTCATCCATATTCAAGAGCTGCACAGCTGTATAGCGTCGTATAAAACAACAATTTAATGAACGTGCATAAAAACAATAAAGCAGAAAAAGTATGGTAATCGAATACAAAACGGGGCAGTTACAACTGAAAGGTCGACGGGCAGCCCCCTCCGGCGCCGCACGATACAACATAGAAAACCTGATAAAATATTTAAAGGCTGGCTTTAAAACCCTTGAGGGGAGAGCTGAAAGTAAATTTACTACCGCTGGGAATACGAGCGTTGGCACGTACGAGTGTTTTAAACACGACGCAAATGCGACGGCTAGGCGATGCAGAAACAAGAGATATATTCTATGCAGCGCAGCATTGAGAACATTCCAGAATAGCGGAGACGGCACCGACGTCCTCTTTACGAGTTACGCTCATTAGGAAAATGGGTGTGACTTTGTGTGCAACCCCTTTTTTACCGCTCCCTGCAAAAGTGTTATTTTTAAATCCATTCACGGCAAAGCGAGGAGTAGAGGTGGAAATTATTTAAGTTACTGCATGTCGTAAAGCAGCTCAGTTGCAAATTCTCAAGTTTGTCGAGAGAGCTGGTGGCCGGAATGGTTTGTAACACGCAAACTTTGTAAGCACCTGCAATGCATCATTGTGGACATGTGTGGCTCCAAATCTAGATATCGGTAAAACTTTGGGTCGAGACTTAAGTCACAAGATATTCTGGTGTCTGTAATACCGTAACATGCAAGTAATACACGTTAGATCCCATGTACGAGATGAAACGTGTGTTTTATAGCATTGTTCAACCCTCATACGGGATCAATAACGTGTGACGTCTTAGCGACGAGAAAAAAAGGCGTAAACTTCTACTCTTCTTGTATTAGGATACAAGCGCAAGAACCCCAACGAGAATAATCCCATTTGTCGCGCTCATCACAATGTAAAGTAATGTTTTTATTAAGCAGAACGACATGGTAATAAAGATGATCAAAATCTGTAAGCCCTACCGCACCCTCACAAAGGGTGCAGGACTTGTTAAGCCAATTAAACCCAATGTTATAATCGTCCCCTAAACAATTATGCGATCTCGAGTCCCCTATTGTCACTTCTCAATGGCGTGTCTGCTAATCCAAACACACTTGAAGTATAGTGACAAGCATTATGTGACGTTACGAAGCGAATTATGCGATGTTGTTTAATTAAGTAACCGTTAGAGCGTTAATTACGAAGTTATTTCACGTCACGAATGATTCCAGCTGTAAAATGCGCTATGGAATGTTCATAGCCGTTTTAACGAACAATTACAGCGGGTCTGAAGAATATGCTTTCTGAGAAATTCGTATTTCCAAGGCCATCGGTATGGTCCGTAAAGCCCATGTTTTATGGTCTTTGAAGCCATGAAGTTGAATACCAAGGTCCGTGCTTGGTTATGTCTACCCAGTGGAGATCGACCGTAAATTTACTGTTTCGAACATCAATAATTCAGAAGGCATAAAGTCTGGGTCTATTTCAGACATACCTTTGACGTCCCATATTTTTATGTCTACCATTTTAATGTGACGACATTGGATGACTCAACACTGGATTAACCGAGGATTCCAATAAATAATTAACTACGATTTTAAGAAGCATAACTGAGGAGAAACGAAGTATTTGAAATGTCTGCGCAATCAGCGTTTATCCTTTTCGCAATCTGACTAATGGCTGCAATAAACGTCGAAAAGTTTGAAAAATGTCGTTAATTAACAAGCCCGCAATAATAAAGCGACACGAGGTCCTCTAATGCGTGCGTAGTGGCGCATAAAATACCAAAACATTTTACGAAGGGCCTACTAAAGTGATTATGTTGCGATTGCGTGACATAATTTAATCAGGCCCACGAATCCACGATATTATGTGAAAACAACTATTTTTCCGAATTCCCCAGACAAGTATGTTTGAACTAAACTCGAATGTTACGGAATCTGAAACCATTACGTAAGTTGTAAGAAATCATTTTCTTGAAAAGGTTTTCTAATTTTAGATCGGTAGTCTTTCAGACTGAAGTACAAAGTTTGTAGGTACATTGCGCAGAATGGTGGACGCGTGCCACAGTATCGCAATTCGTTTTCGGTACAAAATGGTGGACATTATGCAGTAATGTGTAATCAATAGTTGTAGTAAGGCCGGCACGGACTGACAGGTATCCGTAAAACTGGAAAAGCTCGAACATGATTGAGCGCTCGCTAAGCCCTGAAATTCCGACCTAAAAGAAAAATACGTCGTAGACGGCGTAAGACAATTTGTTACTTCTATATCCAAAGACAGCCAAATAGGAAGGATTTCCAGTTTTTTTCATACTCGAAGTAATTTGTCAAATATCACAATATCTTACATAACTGCCAACATCTTGCGAAAAATCTTCGAGACAAGAAATATAGCAAAGGAGACGTAGACGTTTGATCCAGATTGTTATCATCACGTTGGGAGACATCGATTGTCATCCAACAACACTGCCCCTTGCTCGTAATCGATGGATCACGTGATTTACGTCAGATGCAGTTTTAATATAGGCACCGGCCGGTGCCCCTCCCCCCGCCGGCCGGCCGGCGGCTATGAAGACTCAATAACAGACATCTGAGACGTCTCCAGACAACATAACCTGGTAATTCTTAACGGAAAAAGAAAGCATAAAGCATCAGCGATTAATGTTAGAACCTTCAATTTACTAGACTCAAACAAATTGGAGAAGCCGCAGCTGACAGTTAAAAGAGGTTACCTTCTGTTTTTGCCTTCCCTGTAACAGTATTTTGAGATTTTGACATAAGATTTGGAATTTGTTAACAATTTCAAGCCAGATAATAAAGTAGGGCGTTTGTCTCCGCAGCGAGAGTAGCAACAGCGTCGCCGGTAGAATTTGTGATGATTACGAGGAATTCGTCCATAGCAGCGGTGTTCCCAACCTGCAGGCAGAACTGGCGCGCGGCATGAGTGGCAGAAGCACTGCATCACCGAATCCCGAACAAGTCCTATCAGCATGGTGATGATCAAATTGACTATCTAACGTGTGACGGAGTCGCGTCGCGGCGCTGGCGGACTGCGCGACTCTCGCCCGGAAACTGAGCCACGCCGGGGGGAGGGCAGCCGGTCGATAGCTGCACCCCGCGTCCCGCAACCCCCGCCCTGCGGACCCACCCCGCAGCCACCCCTTGCGCGCTACCGTCCCTAACTTGATAACCCGCACAAGAAAATAAGCCTACCAAATGGAAAAATAATGTCACCCACGACATATATTAGGTCGCGTCAAGTTCCCTGCAAGTGAGGATAAGAGATCTCTTACTGAAGTTTTACTTCCTCTGCGAAAAAGAAAGATATCAATCTCCGGTAGAAAAAACGGCAAAGTATAAGTTACATCTAATGTCCATAGAAGAATACATTCAATCTATTGTGGTCCTTATGTGAAACTTGTCAAAATTGACGATTGGATGACGCGTTGGGGTCCAAAACCGCACCTAGCAACTACAAGGTCTAGGGTCGGGGAAGACAAACTAATTTAAGAGCCGCCCAGACTCGTTCGGGTCTCGACGGACTTCTCGCTCATAAAAACGCCGAGCTGTCGGGGGGCGGCGGGCGCGTGCGTGGAGAGGGCACACGAGGGAGCCTCCATGCGGAGGTTCCGCCGCCGTCTCGGCGCCGCCACCCGCAGCCAATTAACAGCCGGCAACGCCACGCTGAATTTGTTTCGCCACTCGAATTGCTTCCGATTGATTTCCTGTTCTCAAAATCTATCACTGAATGACTTCCATAACACGTTTCAGATGTTCAACACTGTCGAAAACACCGAAGGACGTTTTCGCAGAAGAGGTAAAGTGAGGTTAAGTATTGAGTCCCGAAACCGGTAGCGAAACGGCTTACCTAGTTCCAGTGCAAGAGAGAAATGAAATAGGAAAACTGCAGTGGTGATGGTGTCGTAACCCCGTGCACCGGTAACACCGCCGTGGTGCGGCGGATCGATTGCGGCCAACAACCCCTAGACCGCGTCCCCCTGCCTGCGGTAATAACTGGGAATACCAGGACCGAGCCTCGTTCGGACGGTGCATACGGACAAGAGCCGACACCGCCGTGGAAATACCGCCGAGCCTGGCGTCCGCCTGGCTGACGTTAGCAGGAATCATGCCTAACGACAACAACTTGCGTTTTACAGACCAACTGAGACCCAAATCGGCACTAAAGTTCGTGTTCTGGTTTAAGCAAGTCATGTAATACTCATTATTACAACAAGCTTACTGTTATGAGCCTAAGGACTGTATGAAAATGCAAATTCACAAAATGTATTACGCTAGGGGACGACATAAAATCCTCGACAATTTGCGAACACTCCATCAAAAGAACATGAAATTCAAGATAATACCGGCAGTCCGTCTACCCTCGACGACTGCGTTCCATAGATCATATCACCGCAGTGATAAATTAGTTTCCTCAATAAAAGTTCGTCGTCGACTCAACGCAGAGAGGTGACTAATAAACTTTTCTGGGGCTTTTATTTACAGGAAACTTTTGACATAAAATCAACTTAACAGACATCATTAATTTCTAACTGTTTTAAGCAAAATAAGTTGGGGCAGATTGTTTTCTTGTCAAGATTTTAAACAAAAGCATGATTACCAAATTCACTGAGTTGGTTTTATAAAAAGCGTTTTTAATATAGACGACAGGATGGCGCCCAACGTGGGGCAACAAGATTAATAATTCTTGCTTAGACGCTTATTATACGTGCAGCGCACGACTGCAGTCACATTCATAAGCGATGCGATAGCGATTATAGAAAGCCTTTTTGAAAGATATTAATTCTTAGAATTCAGGTCATTAGGAGTGATGCACGAAGATTTTAATTCAGAGCTTACAGCTTAATATTCAGGCTCATTCCTTATAGGTGTCATTCTCTTTTGATGCTGCCATAGTTTCTATCATTCATTTTCCAATAGCATTACAAAGAAATGATCGTTGTAAAGTGAAACCGCGACCATAATGGTGTCAATGGTGCTCTAAACAATTTAAATAGGACACTTAAGATAATGGTCAATAATCCGCCATCGGTGGCCACGATCTCGCCACCAGCGTATTGCCAGCTATAATAACGTAGCTTTGTCTCTCTCCAGAGCGGCAACAAGTTGAGTCACGTGCCGGCTGGATTTGGCTGAGAATATAATTCGGAGCCAGCGGCGCGCGTCCGCTTGCGACGGCAACAGTATCGATTTTGCCTTGTTTCAAGCATTGCTTAGACACCACCGACCCGATATTTTGACGCAGACACAGCCTAACACAAACTCCAATTCAACATTACCCCACTGGACGTTTTCAACATTATCTTTGAAGAGTTTCACCCGTTTACATCCACCCAGACATCCGGAGTAACTTAGTAGGTACGCGTAGAAGAGGCCGACATACGTGAGTTAAATAACTTGGAATGGTAACATATTGTGTACTGCGGATCGAGATACTGTAAAAAAATATAAAGAGATTACGTGTTAATAGAGTCGGCAGTACAGCGAACGCTTTGCAAGCTATAAATTTAAACAAAGTAATATTAATGGGTGCGGGAGACATTAAAACCAATTAAAGGGGTGCCGTTGACAGCAGTAAAGAGTCCGCAAACAAAATAATGATAATTAAGGGATCTCTCGATTAGATATTAATTATGGATACCACGTTCGGAGATAAGTAATCAGAGTTGAAAAGTTACGTCATTAATATTGACTAGGACTTATAAATTATTCAGACGACGTGGCTGTATTTCTTATTCGTAATTTCGTACAACTAGAAATTGCGTACAGGTAATGATAATGTGTTCGAAATATCAAAAGAGGAGTAGATAACACGATTTCCGACATTTTAGGGAGAGCCAAAGTTGTTGTAAAGTTTCAAGTTGAACTTCATTTCACAACTCTTCAGCAGAATGTAAAATGCGAATATACAAGGACGATACGAGCGTATGGTTGTAAAGAGCACGGATTATCTATGATTTAGTGTCGAGCTTAAATATTTGCGAAGAGATTGGAACGCCATATGGCTAACACTTACTAGCCATATCGGATTCTAAGCCATCTGGACCTTGCAAACTTTTGGAAAGTTCGAAAAGGAAAATTTGTTCGCAGAATTATTAAAGATGTTCGCTTTCGGAAGATATTAATACTTTGGTGTTAAAGGTTAGGTAAGGTTAAAAGGAAATTATTACGACGCTTATGTAGTACTAAACCATTTCAGAATAAAAGACCCGGCCTAAATAAGGAGTACGAGTCCTCATCATCTTTCTGCCAGTGGTGTGCCATGTTACATGTGATCGGCGCAACACGTTTTCTTCCTGCATGTTCCCCTGTCAACCGTCCCGCTATCATTCACTCCTATTTCTTTCATATTGACGGCACGGTTGGAGCAGTGCCTAAGCGATTGACGCTGCGTGTTGGGAGTTCGATCCCCACACGGAACAAATGTATGTATGGCCTACAGATAGTTGTTCCGGGTCTGGCTGTTTGTGTATGTAAGTTAAAATTAAAATGTTTGTAACGCTCCCACGATACAGGAGAAATTGCTAGTGTGGGGGCAACGTTTAAAAAAAAAATCATTCCTCACACAATCCACGCATACTTTCTTTGGTGTTCCTCTTCCTTTCCATTCATCAACATTTAAAGAATGCAAACTTTAAAAATAAAGGGTACATTTCAATCACGTTAACCCAGATACTAAGAATATTGAACGAATTAATAAATAATCTGCTTTTTCCTTATTAATACTATGGAACTGCAAAAGTTTGTCTATTTTTTTAGACCCTCATATTTCAAAAGCATACTCTCTCAAGATGTAGCCAGTCGCCATAGCATTATTTTATACGTATTGCAAATTAAGGGTTACCAAACCACTTATACAAAAACTGTGTTCAGCCAGCGTAACATTCAGATAGAGATAGAGCGAGCGCTAATCTCACAGACATTAAAAAGTAATCCATAAAACCGTAATGTAGTTCTCGACAGACAGACATCCGTGGGAGGAACATCAATTCTATACGACATTCAATACAAAGAGGGTCGAAATCGAGGGTTCATATAATAATGACCCTCAATGTATGACAACATCTTTATTATATCCCTTCACCCCTTCGTTCCACTTGATTTATTTTGATTGCTCCTATGGGTTATTTTCTTTTCACTATCTAAAGAAAAAATCTAAATTATTTTCTATATTCTTTAGTAAACAAGTGTACAAAGTAAGAAAGAGATTATCCCTAGTCCAACCGTAATCCACGGCACGGTTGCAGGTAGCCGTAACTCTACTCAAACGGACTTCCCTTAATGCTATAAAAGAGGTTCAAGGCACGACCGTCGCCGACAAAAGCTGTAAAGAGAATGACACACGCACATGGATCGATCAAGGCCAGACGGTTTGTACGATTAAGACTTTTTTTTGTACATGTGCGTTTCCTTTATTATTTGAGGCTGAGCCTTTCTTTGTACAATCTTAAGTAGTCTTGAAGCTTTGCGAATTTCGTGTTCTGTGCTACATTCTCAAGGTGAGAACTATACCTACGGCTGGAGCACCTCGCAGACTTCAAGGATACGCGGAAAATCAATAAGTTACAGAACGAATAAAGGATCTCTCAATGATGCGAAATAAAGATTGATCGAGGCTAGATTAAACTGGGACACGGCGGTTAATGTGAAGCCAAAAACCACAATGTCTTCGGTCAGAGGATGAAACGTTAGAACTGAAGCCTTACTTAGTCCTGTCGCGGTTAATTGCCAAGGTCCAACGCATTAATTGGTCGATGAACGGTCATTTTAGACAACATGACGACTCTAGACAGGCTATCTAAAGTCTCAATTATTTAAATTCAGTACGAAACATTGACCCCCAATTAAACAAGCTGAAGAATAATTTTAGGAGACAAGTCAACAATGAAATGAATCATCACAATATGACTATGAACGGATTAGATATCCCGTTCCTAATATGTAGATGCTGCTACTTATCCCCAATTCTAATTCAGTAGCAATTTGCATAATTTATGAAGATATAATAAGATAGTACAAGTAGTTTCGACTGTTACGAAAAAGTGCTTTTAAAAATCAAAATCTTACCCAGAAAAAGCCTTACAAAATATTCCAATAATACCTTCGCTGATTCTTCTCAAAATTGATTCATTTGATGTACCGAATGTACCGAACTAGATTGCTCACATTCATCACGAGTGTATGACGAATCAGGATAACGGTTTCTTTGTTCGAAATATCATGTTTTTCTGCCCTCGTTACATACAAAGTTTTATTCTCTTTGTTTATTTTATCAACACATGTCTCGAACTGTATTGCGTTACTGTGTATTCTGAGTTATTATCTTTCATTAATAAGACTATTATTGATAACATTTTTATATATTAAGCCTTGCAATAGAACATCATGTGGTTTGTGAACAAAAGGATGGTTTGAAAGTAGTACGTAGTAGCCAAGCTTATCGCGAAAGCAATTAGTTGACTGATATCACATTAAGGGATAAAGTTACTTCTGTAATTGGAGATAAGTGACGAGCTTGCAACCTGACACAATACATTATCTACTTACATTCTTTTAATCTTTTAAGTTATCCGTAGCTTCAGCTTTGAAGCTAGTGTACTCACTGAGATTTTTATTAAACAAGTGCTGTACTTGATAGGCCCCTATTCAACGCCGGTTAACATAAGGAAGAGCTGACGAGTCGGTTGACTTTTGAAGGATGCCAGTCTTTGATTTTATGCATCAATGACTACCTACCTAATCCAAGGAAGATGGCGTAAAGAAGAGGCCCCTACCAACCTATGTAAAACAGATAGTTATCATAAAAAGATTAATATCGCGAACTTAGATATTACAAACGTATGTTTTTTTCAAGCTTTTATTTTAAATCCTCTTGTAGACGAGTAGACGCATATTTTACGAGTCAGCGAGTCCGCGGTAAGGGGCTCGAGGTACACAGAGTAATAAAACTTAAACCATGAATACAAAATTATAAAGCAGATTCTTGAAATATTACTTGTTCGTACAAGGTTTGAAGTAGACAAAGTCTTTCGTAAGTATATTTTCTCTTATAATTTTGAGTCCTTTGTGCGGTGGACTGCGATAGTCTAGAACTTGTGAAGGTCAGGTTACAGATGAAATATGTGACTGTATCAAGATGAAATGCGATCTTGGACCAATTAGAACATCACAATCACAACATATGGGATCTTGCATTTTAAAAACCCCCAATCTTCTTATTAAACGGTAAATATGCTAAAACTAATTTGTCTGCAAAATGAAGGGTCACTTACGAATGGCATCAGAGCGTGTGATAGCTGACCAGTGACCCGTATGGTCTAGAATGTAGAAACTTCAGCTCAGCAGTAATTGAACCAAGTGTGGCGTGTAAACGTGAATTCTGAGCAGCGTGAAACTAGTGGCATATTCAAATTAGGAAGCTTTGGGAACGGAAGATGTCTCGAGAAGCTTCTGACAGGTTTTGGCAAATTGAAACCGTGTTATTATAACGTGCCCATGCAGTGTTAAGTCATCATCATCTACCTAGCCTTTGACCAATTAAGTTGTGGTCGGCTTCCAGTCCAATCAGACAGCTGAATACCAGTATTTTACATGGAGCGATTGACTTCGACTTTCACAACCCAGTTACTGGCTTCTCTGAGCCCTTGGTACGCTGAACTGGATTGAAATGAAGTAAACTAAAATATTTGGAATTTGAAGTAGTGCCTCGGAAAGCACGTTATGCCGTTGTCATTTGTAGATCTTTGACAGTCGTTACAGGTAGTCAGGGCGTGAAAGTCTGACAACCAGTCTTAACAAGGGGTATCGTATTACCCAGTACTAACTGGGTTGTGGAGGTAAGATAGACAGTCGCGCCATGTAAAATACTGGTATTCAGCTGCATCCGGTTAGACTGGAAGCCGAAACAAACATAGTTGGGAAAACGCTAGGCAGATGATGCTATTTGACTCTTCAAATAGACTAAGAACTAAATATTCCTCAAGGCTTCGAAATTTATTTATATATTTTTATTTTATTTTTTATATGTTGTCACTTAACACTAATAGTATATGTGTAGCAATGTTTTATTTATTACTTTCCAGAAAGCGTAGTGCCCTTAGGGACCCGTATTTTACAGAAGGATCTAAAACTAGAATTAACTTAATAAAACGTTAATAGTTTTCTACCACCACACCACCATAATATTATGTCACAAAGGAATGCCATATCGCAAGAGTTCAATCATGCGAGACAGCTAAGTTATCGCAATTTTTCGATGACAAGCCGGAAAAACCCTAGTTTCAGCACGTTACAGGGAAACGTCGGGAAAATTTCTGAGAATATATCACAGGAATGTATGAAGTGAATTTCGATCTAGGCTGTCATCAAAGCGAATTTTCGAGCCTAAGATGGCAAATTTTACTCAAAATCGAATGGCCGCCCTGTAGTTACTTATTCTGAAACTTGACTATTTTGAGTTTTGAATCACTTTTGATCATCAGCTTTTAGCAATCTAAATGTTGTGCAAATTTACGATCGAGTGTACAATTATGATGGCTGCTGTGTGACTCGCAAAACTATTTTGATACCAAGAATACTATTTCTTAGCCTACCTCCCCTCTATTTCTATAAAATGCCCAGGGTTCCAAGATCTTGCCTTAAATGACTAAGATTACTATCTACAGGACTTATAACACCCTTACATCAATATATATTCAGCCACAATTTCGCATGGACGTGTATAAAACACCGGGATCCAAGACTGCCTTAAATTACCAAGACCACTCTCTCCATACTCCAGGAGTTATGCCATCCTTGCATTAATATGTACAGCCACAATTTCGCATGGACGTGTATCAAACACCGACAGATGTTCGCAATATCTGGCGCGGATGTCCCGACAGACGTGCCCGTGAGCAAAGCCAATAAATATCTGTTGGTATTGATTTTGGCTGTACCACGGTCTGCCTGTACTCCGTGTTTCGGCCTGTCTAGGCTTTATTCTGTGCCTAACTGTTTATATTACGCGTAGTAAGAGAAGGGATCGTTGATTGTAACTTTTGGGGATTTTTTGACCATCTGAATTGAAATTATTTGTTTGATTCGTTTGTTGGGGTTTTCAAATGGTTTTTTTTTATCATAATTTATATGCTATGAGAAAAACTTCTAAGATTTTAACATTTTTAAACTTTCATTGACAGTAACGTTGCACCCCGCGTTGTTTAAGTGTATTTATTTGCATTAAAACTTTTTGAAACACTGTTTTAAGCTTTCACGGTTTATAACTAAACTTACTCTGTCACTTACAGGATATCTGCCGTGATTTTCAATTTTTGTGAGCTCCCAATAATTGAAAATCGCGAAGCATATCCCTTTAGATAACAGTTTTTTGTTACTTTTTGAAGGTAGCTTGAAATTACAAAATCAATAACTACCCCTGTATTCATTAAAATAGGTGGATTAACCAATTAAGTCTCATCAATCAATCATAGACTGTTTATAGAAATATTTTTTTTCAAAAGCCGTTACAACTGTCAACGCAATAGTCGGGTCTATAATGGTTTACTAGGAACGAAGGGTGACTCAAATTCGCAGAATATTAAGCTGCACGTCGATTTAGCTTCGACAGACTTTTGTACTGGCAACAATAATTTCATCGTGTTTTATTTTAGCTGTCTCATTTTTATTGCACGGTAATTGTGGCAGAAATCTAATAATATAAATGTGTTTTACACGCCCTAGCGGCTGTACGGATTTGGATGAAATTTGGAGGACGAATAGATCATTGGTCTAGGACATAGGATGCTTTATAGACCGGTTTTCCACGAAACAAATCCAGAGCAAAAGCTGGTATGGAATAACTGTTTTGATTGATTTTATTTGCTTTTTTCTAATAATAAATAGTAAGAGATAATGAGACAAATTACCTTGTAGAAAAAATGTATGCGGTGACTCAGCGACCGAGACGAGATATAACGACCTACATCAATTTATTTCTCATTTTCTTTGTAGACGTGAAAGGACTAGAAGATTACGTACATTATTATAGTCTGAAAATAGCTTCAACATACATGACACACCGCGACGGTATTGGCTTTTTTGAGAACTTGAAAATCCTAGGTAATACTCCTCAGATTTGGATAGACCCTGAATATATTAAGGCTCAGAGCAGCGGTGGCCCAATGGTGGCACCCAGGCATGCGCATTACTTTGTGTAATTTATTTCATCACCACTGCTCTCAAAAACGGTGAAGGAAAACATCGTGAGGAAACCGGCATGTCCTAGAACCAAAAAAATTCGAAGACAAGTGACATCTAAAAACCCGCACTGGGCCCGCGTGGTGGATTATAGCCCATTCCCTCTCATAGAGAGGAGGCCTGTGTCCCAGCAGTGGGAACATTATAGGCTGATTATGCATATTAAGGCTGACAGCAACTTTGATCTTTCACTAGCAGAAAGATATTATGGACACATTTTTACATAACAATACACAAAAGGTACTTTTATGTCATTGCCTCCAATAAGCAAAAAACTAAGTAAATAACTCTTTGACCGATAATACACGAGACTTGACCTTTTCAGATATTATTACGTATTTAAAAAAAAACAAAGCAGCTGCTCTAAAGTCTGGATTTGTACCCAGTTGATGGCAAAAGGCTCTTTTCCTATTCCATAAGGCTTAAAAACATGACACTTGTGTTTAACCCTTCGGGGATTAGAGGCGCGGTCGCCATGTTATGTAAAAAAAACCTTACAACTGACAGAAGACCTTCACCTCTAGGCCATTGCCTCCAGATTACTTGAACCGAAAATAAATTCAATTTCGTGGAAAGCTACTATTCAAAACAGTTATTGTAGCTGCTTAGTGCTTAGTAAACTGGTAGTTTGGAATTTATCGATTTGTAAGCAGTTGAGTTTACATGAGTGCCTCGTTGGTCTAGTGATCCCAAGCACGACGGCAGTATGAAGTCCTGGAAGCGATTCCGGGGTCGGGCAGTGTAATTGGATTTTTCCATCAGGAATTTCTCAGTAACAGCCGCGGAGTCTGGATTTGCGCCCGGTTGATGGCAATAGGCTCGCCCCCTTAAACTTAGCTGGCGAAATGTGGGTGTACAATTAGATACCCTTCTGCCTAAAGCTTTGTGTGATTGTTTACATTGACGAAGAATGGGGAATGGAAGGTAGTAGGTAAATCATAAGGTGTCTGGGTCTAAAGGACGCTTCTGATCAACGTGGTCTCACCTCATCATCATAGTCATTGTTGGTCTTGTTCCACTCACTGCTGATATAGGCTATTTTTAAAAGTAATGAAATCTGTAGTTTGTCTGAATAAATTCAAGCTTTAACTCTTCCCAGCCCCATTTGAACAAAGCCCAAGAGTTCGATAGATTACTTAACTTACAGAAGATTTAGAGCCAACTTAATGAAAAACCTGTTTACCTGGAGGAACATAAACCTTCCAATATTTTGGCCTTTTTGTCTTATTCAGAAAAACTTCGCGTAAAAAACAGTTCTACTTGAATCCCAAGTATAGTCCAAACTTCCAATCTATATCTACACAAATATATAAAATATAAATGTCTGTATGTAATTGCAAAATAAAAGGTTTTTTAACTAAATGAATATGAACGGTACTTGGAAAAACATATTTTTGAATTTTTGTTTGTCTCTTTTTATCTGTTTGTTCCGGCTTATCTCCGTAACGGCTAGACCGATTTTGACTGGACTTGTACTTGCAGATAGCTGATGTTATAAGGAGTAACTGAGGTTTTTATTTCAGAAAAAGGATAAGGGTTCCGTGCAAAAAAAAACCTTGAAATTATTAACAAAATTCGATTCAAATAGGGTAAAAATATTATTATAATAATTTGACGCGGGCGAAGGTCTGGGGAAACAGCTAGTATACCCTAAAATCAAAACCGAAGTTACAAAGCCTTCTCAAAAATCCTTCGCTTAAACAGCGGAGCCTTAAATATACCGTAAGTACATTCAGCAGGCTAGATAAGGAACTTGTAGCATGCAGCCCCGGTACGGCACTAAAGCACGAAAGTTCCTAAGGGTCGGTTTAGCATAACAGCATAAGCCGTATCTATTTTTGATATGCATATCCTGTGCACGAAACTTCTAGCACTTGTGAAGGTAAAGTGTATTTAGTTTACATGTAGATAGACATTGGTGATAGTATTTGCACTACAAAAAGCACCCTTACTGCGACTACGTAAGGGTCAGAACCAGTAATGTGCGGTTGCGAACACGGGTAACGTTTTTGTTGATCTTCCAGAATATTAGTTCGTTGGTACTGGTAGATGGCATGAAGTATCTTCATCCTGTTCCTGCCCTTATCCGAATTAATTTGGGATCAGTACAGCATTTCTTTTTTTCCACAAATGCATAATGTTTAGCCGTCATCATTGATTTCAGTCCTAGTCGTACCACCTTCCACTCAAACTCATTAATCTTTTCTTTGGTGTGCGGTAGTGGCGAAGGTTCCATAGAGCTCGATTCCTACTGGCTTCCCTTTGAAAAATGGCTCAGTCAGTATTCTATAGACAAATAATATAATCACACTAAAGATATGTACGCCGGCTTACCTCTTACAAAAATTGACCCCTCGCTACTGGTGTGCGGCCTTTCCTACACCAAGTCTCTTTAGTCTTTCTACTGTAAAACTTTAAAAACTCATTGGACCGAAGCGTTGATAAAATATTATTTCTGACATTACGAGTTTTCTGAAGCAATTAGAACCGGAATCTTATAATCTGCAGGCGTTTCCTCTTCTTTGTTAAAATACAGTGCGAAAGATAATAATCATCCTTGCTTGAGACTACAATCGATCTTTACGAAACGCTATTTTACCAAAAATAATTTGGCCTGAATTTGCACATTTTTTGCAGCGGAGGAGTTCAGTGATATTTCATTCATCTGTGTACGATGTACTGTTGTGTGCAGCACCGCTAGGCAATCGCTATGTAGGCTCTGCATACTATAGATTATTCACCCCGGCAGCACTCGCTTAGGTCATGCGCAATGAATCTGATTAAATGTTTTGGGCAACATCCAAATTTTCCGACTCAACGGACCCTCCACACGAATTGAAAATTCATCTGATGAACAAAAATTCTTCCCATTTTTCCTTTGTGCGAGGAAATTTTTCTGTGGTGTCTAAAAGATGGAAGTTTATTCGGTGTTCTATCTTTATAAATTCAAGGACAACGCAGCTCCGAGAGGTCTGCACGTCTTTGTTATACCGTGAGAGAGACCGAGGTAGACGAACCGTTTCCACAGCGATTACATCTTGAGAAAGAGCTCAATACTTGAAAAAAAAATGTAAAAAGAATTCTGCAACAACATTGCGTAGTTGGATGACCTTATACGAGGGCAGACTGCTAGTCCCTCATGAAAACAATAAAATGACTACTAAAACCGCTACTAGGCCGAATTTATGACATCCATAAAGTTCAAATTAATGATCGACTCCGATGTACTACAGTGATAGGGGGCTATGAAATGTCCTGTAAGATCTGGCTGTAAGCCATAACTTGATCTACCTACGCCTAGGGCTTAGGGGATGACATAAACACATATTAGGGGAGTTCGAAGCTAATTTGATTTTCATACAAATAGCCGAAGTCAGGAATAAGTACTTAATAGTGGGGTGAAGCTCAAAAATATATGATGTTATTATATTTCCCTTCATCCCAATTGCTGTAATGTCACAAGAGACAGTTATAAAGCCCCAGACGAATCTAATATTCGTAATGTACAAAATAATATGAACAATAATTTACGACATCTAAAATGAAATCTTAATCTTACTTCAGAGGAACGTTTTGAAATAATTCTGTTTACCGAAAACATGAAATGCCTTAATTTAATTTACTTTGTCTTCGAACCGGGAATTGTGTACCTAATTAAGTTTAGACCAAACTAAAGGAAACAAAGATTGGATCCTGAAGTTTCGCGTTTCCAACTTAGTATTATTAGTGCTTAGTCTCGTGCAACGCCATCGGCCGTTTGTTGTAATTATAGCGAACATGTGTTAGTCGCATTTCTGCTAACCGTTAACTGAAGCGCTAACCAAACGCACCAAGTTTGGTTTGGTTTGTTTGTTTTTTTTTGTTTCTTTGTTTGTTTGTTTGTCCCACCTGAATGCATCATATCGTATCTATTAGTCATGCCGAAGCAAACTGCCACAATAGATCTCCCCAGATGAATAATGAATGGCAAAATGGAATTTCGGAGTACTGGGTAAGTGTGGAAGGCGTGGGCCGACAAGTTTCGCCCACGTCTTGCCTTTTCTGGGCAACGTACGCTCGAACAAGCTTTCATTGCGTGCAGCAAAGAGACTACAAAAACAACCCGGTTATACTGGGAACCTATGCATATAGAAAGCAGTGTAGGTGGATAGAAACATGCTCGGTTTGATTCGCACATTGCGAAATCTAATATTGCTAATTATAATGATTGATTGATACAATTCGAAGAAAGTTTTGTGGCTTACTAATTCGTTCTACGAAAAAGCCGTTGAAAGGAGCACTCGGCTAAAAGCGTTATCGATCGACCATAAAATCCTGAGGAAGAAGCTATTGGAACCGCAATCGGTCAAATTAGATTGACCTAGCCGACGACCTAACATCCCTTGTTTAAATCAAATCAGGAAAAGTACAGTTACTGCAATGAAGTTTTCCAACTGAAAAGGTGTTCAATTTGCCTTCCTTTTCAGTCGTTTTCCTGTTTTCCCATTTCCTCTTTTCAATTACCAACCTTTTAATAAAATCTCGATTTCGCTGTTCTTTATTACCATTGCTTTAACTTGGGAGCTGCATTGTGGGCTTTGTCTTATCGTAAGACTTTATAATGAGCTACTCAGCAGATTGCGTTAAGGACATTTATCCTGGACATAAAAGGTAGGTAAAACGTTACCATGTCTTATCTTTTGATATACGTACATTGACTGTAATAATGTAGTTGTTTACGTTCCGTCATGGACAATGGTCAATATTTGCTTTAGGCGCGGCGTTGTGGGTCGAGGATTCCTTTCATTGTCATGTTAATGTGTCGGATATCAACCAAATAGGGGGCTGCGTCGAATCCGCACCACTTCTTTCACAAATGAACAAAGTTCCGCCCTGTAACGGCCCATTAAGCGGCATGCTTCGAGATATTACACCGCCGTTGTATCGTATTGGAATTTACCTCCGCCACTTGGGGCTATTGCTCTTCTCTACCCGCTTCCTGCGCTTTAATCAACGCCACCCTCCGAGATTTGGGACCTCTTAGTGTCAATTTAATAACATTTTAAATTGAGCGTCAAATTTAAACATCGAAGTATTATTTTGGCAACAGCTTTTTACAGTAACAGCGACAGCAGTCAATTTAATAAAGTCTATTGTTGGGAGGATTTTTTCGGCAGTTTAATTAACCTCTGGTTTGTTTACACCAGCCGTTCGCTTCTAATGCGGTCAGGACAATAGAGAAAAGAAAATATTACATTTTCATGGACGATTAAGTAGGAACAATGGAGAGTGTGGTACCAGTGAACGATGTGGTCACTACACTGCTTTTAGTAGAGTTTAGTAAGTCGTAAAACGCTCCGTTTTCTGCCGTTTTAACTTCATTACGGACAATTAAAAGTAAACTAAAACAAAGCCTTGCTATGTAAACAAAGGAGTATGTAACCTTCGTACAAACGCCGGAACACAGAACAAGTTTCTTTACATGTCGACAACGGAACAATTTACAGACGACGCCGGCCGTTCACGTGCACCTAGCCGTCTTTAGCGTCCCATAGAAGGACAGGCATTTCAAAGTTCAAAATATGGCATAAACTCGTTATGTAGGAAGAGATGAAGAGTCGAGCATGAGTCATCGCAACGGTTGCAGTGTCCTTGCCAACCAACCGTCGTCGGTTGTTTGACCGGAGGATGACACACACCCACGAAAAATAACTTTCCTACTGGCGCGTCCGCCGGCCGGTAAATTGAAACTTGTTTAACGGCTACAATGATGACAAATTGCGAATGTTGTCGAGCACAAATTGCTGATGGTTATTAAAAATATTAACCGACTTACAATTAACCACTTAACGGAGAGCGTTGAACTTCTAGATTGTAAATACATACTGGTGTGATTTATAGGTGTTTCCAGACACAAATAATAAAGGAATGATTTATTGTGCAATGTTAATAATCTAATTAGAGAAACGATACGTGCGGTCTTATTATTTTAAAGTCTGATAAATTACTACATAAAAGCTTTAATATGATTTACACACATCTCGATTTACCATGTAAAATATTCTGCGCGGAAGAAAATACCTAGACAGTAGGCAGTACCCTCCGGTACTGGTGTCTTTGTAGTCTGGCTGAAAATAGGTCATCCTACGCCTCTCGGGAATATTAAAACAGATTGTTATCCCAAAATCCAAAGGGATTATTACAAGATAAATGAGCAGCTGCTTTCAAAAACCGGTTTTATTAGAAGTTCAACGCAATTACGTGCGAGTTGCTGCTTGCAGTCAGCTGCCAATTCTTACCGTTAAATGTTTCTTTGTACTTGTGAATGGCAAAGATTACCACGTGGAGAAGATGAGAAGAAGATAGTAATGCTGTGCGGAAGTAACTCTGTCGGTCTTTGTGTTATCTACAACTGAAAGGCTAAACCAATTTTAGGTAGATTATGACCTCGCTTAGAACAACGGATATTTCTTATCCCTGTCGTACGTTCCCGTGGGACAATTTCCGACCTCCACGCGGATGAAGTCGCGGGCAAGGGTTAGTAGAAATTACGACAACAGTGTGCGATGCAAAAAGACCGACAAAACAGCTGACACAGATGACCATTTTAATAATATTCATTCGAATTAATTAATCAATCTGCTGGGTATCTTTGTTTATGATTGAAAAAACAGAATAGATGAGAAGGCCAGGGTAATGGAATACATAATTAATAAGGTATTAAAAATGTATTGAATTGTTATTCACCCAAGCGAGCGTGTTCGACGGGACTTCGCGAAATGGTGAAAAGACTAGGCAGTGAGTGAATCATTTAGTGATAAAAGTATTTATCAAACGGATAAAACATCGTTATGCTTACGGATACGGAAAAAATTGGTAGACAATTAAATTTAAAATATGAAGACAAAACTATCAATGAAGCTTTGAAAACATCTTTAATTAAAAAGTAGTTAGGTTACTGTCCTAACCAGTGTATACGAATCTCTGACCAATAAATGGCCCAGTCCAGCCATCTGGAGATGGCCGTCAATCCATCATCATCAGATGATGGGCGACCATCTGATTATCGAGCAAAGAATTTAATAGTTTAAAACGAACAATCATGGGTGAATCGCTAAATACCTGGGGACATGTAAACCTTCATTAATTATGTTGAGGTAAGTCAGCTGTTTCTGCGTTGCTCTACCTACCTACCAACAAGAAGATATTTTTTTTCTAATAAGATTTTTTTCTCGATCATTTTCCACGATTTTTAAACTTTTATTTTATCGTGTAATGTTTTTGTAGATTGACCTGCAGTCCTGCTGCTGGAATAGGTTATAGTTGGAGGTAACTGAAGTTAAAATGTTATGATTTGTAAATCGTAGTGGGGTTGGTTTTTTTTCTTCAAATACCTACCTACTAGGTCCTCCACCGTACTTTGTCTACTAGATCAGCGATGTTCTGAGTGAACTAAAAGTCAATCAAAAAAACTAAAATTTACCAAAGTAACAAACGTAAGTACAAAGTTGGTAGGAAAACGGTACCTACTTAAATAATTTAAAAAATAAAACAAAATGAGCGAAAATACCAACAGCTTCAAAAGTCAACAATAGGTAGGTTATGCAGTGACCAGGAATATTCCACGGATTCCTACAAAAATCAATGAGCACTCAATAATAATAAAATCTACTTACGTATAGCGGCTTCAACTTCCATGGTTGTCTTTGTTTGAACTGGTAGACGTTGGATTACAAAAGATTCACACGTCCGCTGCACACAATGGACGAACAAGTTTTAATTCAGGATATGTTCGACACAAAATATTTATAACTCTTACTTAGCGCCGTTAGAGCAGTTATTTTGAATTATATTTGAACTAACAAAAGACAGAATATGAGCTACTGGTAGACTATTTCTTACAAGAATGAAGTTTTCATAGATTGTTTGACAAACTGTTCGATGCAACTACCTGATTGGCTTAATTCAAACCTGGCGCTTTCACGTTCGATCCATCGACCAATGATCTAGGAAGCTGCGTTCCGAAAATCAAGATGTTGCAAGGCGAAATAAGAACACCTTTTATGCTTTCGCCAATCTCATTTATTTGACTGAAATGTTGATAAATATTCTTACCACATGCTGTTATAGATGAAAATAAAATAATAGCAATTGATAATGCGTAGAAACTTATAAATTTTACTTATATCAGCGACATCTATATTTTACAAAACATTTGCCACAGTTTAACACAACGCCATCTATTAAAACTCGATGACACTAAGTTCTGTTAAGTCAGCGCATTCTTTCTTGTTGTTTGTAAAGGGGTGAGCAGGACTACAAGTACAAATGAAGTCTCGTGTAAGCCTACAGAAACTACGCTAATTCATGTAATCTAGAATCGAGATCAGAAGTAGTAATAAAACCAAACTCAATAGTGTATTTTATGCTGGTCTGTTCTGTTGAAATTTACAATTAGACTTAAATATTGCTATCAGGGTAGGTAATAAAATGAACAATCACAATTTTGGTATTCTTATATAATTTAATAAATTAACAGTTCACTATACTCACTATTACATGAACGAATAAATACAATAATAAAATATTTTTATAATAATTATGTAAAATACATATTTCCTACTATGCATGGACAGAAATATAAACGCTGTAAATGCCGTCACATAGCTATTTTTAATAAGGTTTGATTACACTTTGATTAACGGGATGTTAGTTAATAGTACAGATTATATGCACATAACACGCAATACATAATGTACATACCGTCAGGGAAATCAATTGACAAGCAAATTTCGTCCGTACGTTTATTTTCCGTGTTATAGCCATTTCATACGTCGGGATGATAGTGATTTGTATATAAGGACTCATCATCTGCCTAGCCTTTTCCCAACTATGTTGGGGTCGGCTTCCAGTCTAACCGGGTGCAGCTGAATAACAGTATACATGGAGCGACTGCTTATCTGACCTCCACAATCTAGTTAGTACTGGGTAATACGATACCCCTTGATAAGACTGGTTGTCAGACTTTCGGGCCATTGACTACTTGTAACGACTGTCAAAGATTTACAAATGACAGCCGGGACGAACGGCTTAACGTGTTTTCCGAGGCACTCCGGAGGAAACTAGGTGTATAATGGGTGGCCACCCATCCACAGACCAACCTAGGCAAGCGCGGCTTAACCTGAAGATTGATCCGAGCTGCTGTTATTTTTTTATTATAAGGACTATTAATTTAAATTGGTAGTGAATTTGTTTAACAATTAATGCTCCTGACTTTCCACACTCTTCACAATATTCTCACTAATCAAATAGTAAGCAGACCTTTTTTTTTGCAATAAATATATTAATCATTTCTACAATACATTTAACTATTCGTATAATAAATCCTGTAAAAATTTTGTGTAATTTCAAAAGTCTGTGATATTAAAGAGCTTCGTAAAAAGTCATATTTTAGTACATTACGTAGTTATTTAAAGTTTTTGTCATATAATAGCAATTAAAAAGGTAGAAACTAAAACTAATTAAAAATGGACTTGGCCACATTGATTCGTTGAACTAGCGACTAAAAATACTCTGTGAGTTCTATAGAAAAAATTGAATAGGCCTTATTAAAACAGTGTTAACTTATCTAGCGAAACTCAGTAGAAGCGATCGTTGACCCCAAAGAAATACATCAAATCAATTCCTTTGTATCTTTGTAGTTTCTATAGTTAAGTTAATTTGACTGTGACCATTTTGAGAGTACAATAATGGCTGCTGACAAAAGCTTGGCCAAAACGCGTATCCATTTTTTCAAAGAACTAACCATAAACATAATGCATTATTTAAAATATAAATTATGTAATACAAATTTTATGACATCGTAAGTTTTAAAAATAAAAACTTAGTAATGTATCTAATTATTGTTATAAACCTTAAAGAATGAAATATTTTGGCAGATTTTCACATCACTGTTTTATAAAGTAGTTTTTAAAAATAATCAATTAATTTTTCAAGTTGACACAAATCTCAAAGATTCATTGAATTAGGACTCCAAAAAATCTAGAAAAATGTATGGCTTGAGAGAGCTAATGTTGACTAACTTATCGATAGTTTTACGTAAGGGACAGTGAGCATGCTGCAGGATTTACAAGTTTTAGCGCTGAGCAGGATGTTGCAAATCCCTTATGTACTTAATGTGCCTTACGGCATTTCATATTTCAACTATTGTTATATAGAAGTCAGTAATTCAGTAGGTATACTGTATTTGAGCTACGAGATGTCGCCCCGCCCACTCCAAAAGATAGGCATCCTGGGAATCCTGTGAATGGGTGTATTAGTTAAAATCTATCTATAAAATGATCTCAAATCCATTACCAAAATTATAGTTTCCTCTGATCAGCTATCAGGATCGCGACATCTCTCTTAGCATAACAAATAAAATCTGGTAACATAAAACAATGGTACCAAAAAATTAAATAGACGTGACAATTTTGTTACATGTTTAACTTCAGTGATTATGTCATTTAAGCAAGAACATTCAATTACTAATAAATTAGTACAAAAAACAATGAGCCGAAAAACATTGATAAATGCGAATTCACGCTAACTACAAGTTATTTAAGCGTAAACCGTATTGTGAGACTTCTTCAAATAGGTACGTACACTTACAGTACAATATCTAGTGTGATTATAAAAGTAAAAATATTGCCTAGTGTTACTAATGGAAATTATTGAGTATTATTCTAATAAATTAAAAACAACTTGCATGCATGGCATACCAAACAAGACCTTAATAGGAAAATAGAACAACTCGATGGGGCTAATTGCAAAGATATTGTTTTTATGTTTAAAGGCAGTGTTCCATTTTTCCAGCCAGGTATTACAACAACAATTTATTTATTTAGAAAATATTAAATCACTATGGTCATTTGTCAAAAAGTGGTATACAAACTGTGCCTTTTTCTTATCAATGACTTGTTTGTTTATCCTTGATTGCGGTTCCTGTGTGTTGTTCGGATTATCCCTAAGGAAAATGGCGCCGAACAAAGTAGACAGCGTTTTCGAATCCAGTCCATTTTCAGCGCTGTGCTGCAACGCCTCTTGTAAAAACTCACACAAGTACAAAAAAACATTCTTTCTGAACTCTGGCAACTCCATTATAATTTGCTTGCATTGTAAGTAGTTGGCTGATGCTCTTAAGCATACTGACTGAAGATTGTAAGCAATGATGGGATCTGCAGTACTTTCTAGAAGCAGTAACAATGCCTCTGCTACGGAATGGATACTTCCTGGGATTGGGTCTATAGAGCCACTGTCTAGCCAATCTCTGATCTGGAGAATTTCTGAATGAAACCCTGGTTGCTCAAACAAGTTGGGTTCTTTCAAGCCATGCAAATAAATATGGTCCACTAAGAACCAAATCTCTTTGGGTATAGAGTAAGTGGACTGGTTGGATACACAGGTATCTCTCTTATTCTCAAGCTCAATTAGTTTCCCTACAGGCACCTCTTTGATTGGCATGGTGAGGTTCACTAAAACCTCTATGGAGCACCCAAAACAACTTCTTTGGTATGTCCCATTTATTGTAATAAAGATATCTTTGCCTCCATACAGATGTAGTACAAGAATATCATAGAGTTTGTCTGTTCCAGCATTCATCTTGCAAGCAGATGTCTTATTTATAAGCACCTTGAGTTGAATTTCGCATGTTTCTTCAGCACAAATACATTTCTTGTAAGGTTCAACTATCAGCCATTCCTTGCAGAAGCTCGTTTCATCTAATTTCTTTATGAACTCAAACTCCACAGGCAGCTTCCCCGTATTCTTTATAGTTATTGTTCGAACTTGAAGTTCTAAGTACCGTACCGTTTCAAAATCTATTTCAGTCCTATCAACTTTAACTTGAGGGATCAATTCATTTTCCATTTTATCCAATTGCTTGATGACTTCTTCATATACTTTCCTGTATTTCTCTTCATCTATTATTTTAATTGAGCAGTTAAATATGGCTGATACAGGTTTGTGGTCACTGATGTTCAATGATGGATGGCTTCTGTAACCCAGCTGTATGATATTCTGTCCTCTCCAGAATATTCTGTCACACCAAGCGGGTGCTCTGTTCTTCTCACTGGAATCCCAGTTGTCTGTTCCCGGGTCATATTTGTATGTGGGTTTGAAATTGATTTCTCCTTCTATGTATCCAGCAAAGACATTATTTATTTTATGCTGTTGCTTCAGTTGGTCCTTCTCTAGTACTGGCACAAAATTATTTTCATTGCATAACTTTTTAACTGTAGTAGGGTCTAATTCTGTGATGCGGTAATTCAGGTCCCCAAGCCAGTACACCTGGTCATGGTCTTTTATAGCTTTGGGAAGCTGGTTAGGCTGCACAAACCGGGTCCTGCTGCAAATGTCTCTGAAATCTTGGTTTCTTCTCTCAAATTCCTCTACATGGGCTGCCAAGTGGGAGTTGACAAAGCACATTGAGGTGTTGTGGAGGTCAAATCTTATGGAGACTCCTCCTTTATTGCCCATCTTCCCCATGATTCCTGTCCCCACAGTGTCACACACAACGTTATGTACATGAGAAAAGTGTTTGGCTTTAATAAGTACTATCAGCATCATGCCAACCAGCCTCACCTTCTCCACCTTCACATACTTAGCTCTCTTGTCAACAAAATTCAGAACAGCAGTGTACCACTCATCTTCTCTGAAGGTTTGGTCAAACAGAAATGTCTCCTTAGACAGGTCCAACTCTTGGAAACCAATGGCATAAATGTCAGGGGGCTCCCTGTCCACACTCAGCCACCCCTTGAGAGGAATCACAGGAGATTTGTCATTCACATTCCATGTTCCACAGAATATAGAGAATTTCTTTGTAAAGGTGTACTCATATTCCTTGTCAGACATTTTGTGTTTGATGAGGCTCTCTCTAATGGCAACAGGAGCTGAGGTCTGAGTGTGTGGGACTCCGCCGGGCAGCGCCATCGTGTGAGTTAGTATATCGTTATCAATTTTGCCACTGTACTTCTTGAGCCAGACAAAATCGGGCGTAGTTGGCACTTTGTTCACAGCTTCTATGCCTCTGAACAGGTCGTCGACAAAGTTGTCGACGCGTGGAGTCATCTGTATTTCAAACTTATATTTATTACTACGAGATTGCAGATTCAGGTACAGTATGGCCTCGGGATCGGAAGGTTTGTTGTCAATTTCACATTTGAAACTCTTATCTATCGGCAACACTATTTCTATGGATAAATCCGTGAAGGACTTTGGCGGGTAACATGACGTAAACAAGCAGAATACTGCCTTTTCATCACCAAACTCAACAATTGCTAATAGCCGTTCCTTTTTTACCCATTCGGGATGTAATACTTTGGCATCACACAGGAAAGCTGTGACCCGTTCGCTAGATAGAAATTTTTCCTGTACCACAGATTTTATCTCGTCGTGATTCATGGTGTTTTAGGGTGTACTTAGTTCCACTTTTCACATTACATCGATCTCGATATTATTCCAAGTTCACGTAAATTCGATACATTGACAGCTTTGCAAAATAATTTTGTTTGACGTTGACAGATATACACATTGTACATTTTCGTTCAGCAAAATGAAAATGGCCTATTGTATAAAGAAAAGTTAACGGAATAGAAAATAATGTTTTCTTATCCTATAAAATATTTTTGAGAAATTTTAATATCTATGTATTTTTAACGTATAGTTTTCCTATAAAACTATAGACCTTCATACTGTAAAATGTTGGAAATCGTTTTTTTAATAATTAATTATTTCTAAACGATACTTACAAAGTCATCAGTCAACCAGTCCGGTTTACGAGGACAGTTTTGAGGAAACTGTAAGAAAAATGAAGTATTCGAATTTAAATGAAATTATTCTATCTTCAAAACCAAGTAACTTTTATGAAAATAAAGTAAAAAAAAAATCGTTATTAACTGTACAAATGGAAAATCAATAAGTTTAGAATAATGAATTAGCTAACTTAAACCGACCGAAGCGACATTCATAAATGCTCACTTCCATCAATCAAGCGTGTAGTGATTATTTTGGTAAAATAGCTTGTTTTGTTTTTATTCGTAATTTCTCACATTTCTCGGCCTCGATTGAGTAATCTTGGCTTAGTAGGCGTTGAATTACATAATCAACAAAATAAAAAGTTCAAGAATATGGCGGGAGTGCCTAGTGATTGGCAATTAGGATGCGTTGAAGTGAAGCAAAGAGGTGAATACCTTCTGAAGTCAGGGCAATGGTCTGATTGCACCTTCTTGGTGGGTGCTGAGCCAGACCAAGTAGTTATAGCTGGACACAAGCTGGTCCTGGCGATGGCGTCACCAGTTTTCGAAGCTATGTTTTATGGTGGTATGGCAGAGAGAAATGATCCCATACCTATATTGGATGTACAGCCTGAAGCTTTCAGGGCTCTGTTAGAGTGAGTATGTAACATAGAATGAGTGTTTTAAACAATTACAACAGTTTAAGACTAAACTTATACTGTCACTTACGGGATATTTCCGTGATTGTTCATTATTTGGAGCTCCCTATATTTCGGCTCTGTTGCAAGCGCCATGATCGCGGGTTGACTGGAGAATGCGGGTGCATGGAAATAAATTGTTAAAATCAGACAAATCTATCTACCCTCTTTCTTTGTCTTTTGCAATGCGCACTACTGGAACTCGACACAAAGTCACGCCAAAACATACTCCCAGTATTACCAGGTTTTGTGGAGTCCTTATTACCCTTGTTATTATTGGCCTTTGTTTTTAATATTACGGAGCTCAAAATAATTAACAATCATGGAAGATATCTAGTAAGTGACAGTATGAGTATAGGTGTAAACCGTGAAAGCTTAAACAATGTTTAGTTTAAGACTATATCCCAACCTAGGCACCAATAGCAAGATTTGATGTGATACTGAAGTAGTGGAGCCGGTATGCAATCAATGTTGAGTCAAACAATAAAAGCCTGTAATATTTGTCAATATGAACTGACTAAGAAATTTTACTAACTTTATAAATGAAGCTCCAGCTTCTACCTAATACTTGACAACCCAAAAATCAGCATTAAATTAGGTCTTTAATAAAATTACATGACTGTATAATCTTACAGGTATATATACACAGACAATATAAACATCAGCTCATTTGACAAAGCTTGTGAGTTGTGCTATGGAGCCAAGAAGTACATGCTGCCTCACCTTGTGAAGGAATGCACGAGGTATCTGTGGTCTGACCTGTATCCAAGGAATGCCTGCCGTGCCTATGAGTTTGCAAGGCTATTTGAGGAGAATGTGCTCATGGATAAGTGCATACAGGTATACTATATTAATGTTTTTGGGAGTATCTGTTTAGTATCAGTACATCATTCTGAACACCCCCAAATAGATTTTTTTGGTCAGTTATTAAAAAAAAACAGCAATAATGCAATACCTACACTATCAAAATATATGGAACAGCTGGTTTTTTTTTAAATTACAAATGAAAAATTTCTATGGAGGGTTCAGAATGATATACTGAATGTTTGGTAACCGTTTTAGGGTTGGTGTCCCTTCCACCCTGTATATGTATATCTCATTTCAGAATTCTACCCAAAGGAAAATGGCATAAGTTAATCTATGCATTTATGCAATTTCAGATAATCAGCACAAACACTAAAGAGGTTTTAACTGACAGCAGTTTTGAGGATGTAGAACTGAATACTGTCATCACTGTCTTCTCCTTAGACCATTTGAATGTGGACAGTGAACTGGACCTGTTTGAGGCTGCCGTGAGGTACGCCAAGGCCCAGGATAAGCGGACTTCAGAGAGGAGTGTGTCTCCTCCTTCGGAGAATGGACCCCCTAATGAGAAGAGATCCAAGAGCCCTGGGCCTTCCACTTCCAAAGTATGTATGATCTGTTCAAACAGTTTTTGATCAAAGTGTAAACAAACCATGTTCAGATTAGATATCAATAATGTTAAATTGAAATTTATAATAATTATTTTGGTGATTTATAAAAATAATAAATATTTAAACCACAGCACGCCAATGGCACTACAAATTAGTCATCACAGGTACATTTTCCGACTCATTTGTTTAATTTTTTTATCAAATACTTTTAAAATAGGGTATAAAAACTAAAAAAACTTATAAAAATGATTAAATTCTTAGCTAAGACTATCTAATTGCCAATGCTAATTATGAAAAACAGTAACCGTCAAATTGGACTGAGTGTTTCGTAATTTGTTCATTGTAAGAAACAAGGTTGTCTTACATAATATTTAGTAGATCTTATTGCAGTAGAACATTGCTTGTTTCAATTATTATTAGCTAAGTTTAAATTAGTTACAAATTACAAATAATTAATTAGTATAGGTTGATGATGAAACTGAAAATATTCATTCTTGTTGGTACCTAATTGTGAACAGTTTGACTAACTAAATACCAACAAAAAAATTAATTCTCGTAGCTGCGCCAACGAATATTTATTCAGCGAAAGAATGTTCGTTGCGTAACACGCGCAACGAATGTCTGCAAAACAAATTCACGATGAGAAAGCTTGAGCTGAGTACATATTGTCCAAAACGTGTAAACAGAGTGTAAGGGACAGCCCTCCACAAACTGTCAGGGTAGATTCAGCTCCTTATTTTGAATAATATTGCCGGTTTTTTTTTTTCGAATAAATCATATTTCTGGACTGCGTACAGGGAATGTTTTTTACATTCAAATAAAGTTTTAATGTAAAAAACATTTCCAGTACGCAGCACTCCATTTATCAGTGGCGTGCAGTGGTCCTCCTCGGAGGGTAGGCTAGTAACTTTGAATAACTGCCTTTGTGTTTTATAAGCCAAAACATAATAAAACTTGTATTATTTCAAAATTTAAAGCGATGACCCTATGTTTTTTTGAACCTAAATTATAGCCTTACTCAGTAGGCATCAAATAACATCATAATAGTGACCACTCTTCACACAAAATTTGAACTAAAGATATTAATAACATCACGTTGACTAAATTTCTAGTCAAAACAAATACCTTCACTACGTAAGCAAATCATTACACACCTTCGAACTTTTAACTAAATGGTATGGAATGAATTGGTACTAAATCGTTTGTTATTAATCACGCTTTTTTTTTTTAATTCACAATGACTAAGTACAAACTAGCAATTTACCTAAAATAGTTATATCACGTTTTTATTAATTTAAAGATTTTTCTGACAAAATTATAAACTAACTATTGATTTAATCATTCAATTTACAAATCGATTCGAAATTCACATGTATCATTCGAAAGGCCGTAAAAACAGGAACAAAAAGGTATATAATATTATTTACCAAACAAATAACAAACTCCTACAACTATCACTTCAAAACACAACCACAGAAAAAATAAACAGCTAATTGGAAACAACGCCATCTGCCTAAAATATGAGGTACTTCAATGGCTTTCTATCAGTACAAGAACGAAGGATGTCGCTTCGTTAGAAAAATTCTAAAAAATAACAGAGTACGCTGTCAACAAAAAAAAAAAGTAATAATAAAATTGGGCGTTGAGCAGTTAAGCTTTTTCGTTCCGGTCCCAATTTTGGCACTTGGGCGTGTGGGCAGGTATTAAACAAAATGCACGGAAAACAATATAATTTATTTGTGTGTAAAATAGAAGCGCTTACCCACACAGCCAGCTTAAATGTTGCATAATATTTTGAAGATTGAAATGACGAGTACGAGGTGAATTATCATATTTTTGGATTAACTCTCGTAATTCGGGTATACATCTATCTTCAGACACCACATGAATCTTATCATTAAACGATAATTGCGAAAACTTATTGCTTTTAACTTCTAACACACGTAATCACCACACACTTCACAACAGAATACCATCTTTAAGTGTAAATGTACTTAACAAATAATATTTACATCAATGTACGTTTCAAAACGAATGACTTATAAGTTATAACTTAAGTTAGATATAAAAACATTCATGATTGATTATAATTTGCTTGTCACATGAAACAATATGGCTACTAAAAATTTCTCTGACATAAGTGACAGACGATAGTAACGGTGGTGTTGTCATAATTTTTTTCCAAACTCCCCAAAAATCAAAGCGAAAAATAAAATTAATGTAGTTTTTAATTATTTTTATAGGGCTTTTGCAATTCTTATAAATACAATTTATCATTTTTGTGGAAAGTATAAATTCGACAATAGCTTCATGTTCTTTTAATTGTATCTAGTAGTCATTAAGGAAACTATCGTGTCTGTCTCTTTTGCTCAAATTCCCCGCAAAACGGGGAAATGTCCACAAATTGGGAAAACTGCTCTAATATTCTTTCATTCATAAATCTAGCTAGCCAATCATAACTCGTGGTGATCGTCTACAGTGAACGGAGTTACGCCCATAATCTACACATGTGTGCCGTTCCTACACACGGTAATATGTAATAGTGTGCGTAAAATTATGAATGAAATATATTGTTTTATAGGCTTTCTGACGTCTAGCCTCAGAATTGACAATTTGTAGCTACGAACTTACCTTACAGTATAGTGTGAGTTTGAGTTACGTCACACGGGCGCGACAAGTTGCTATAAGTGTTCTAACAGGAGTTTTAAGGTTTTTTTTTAATATTTTGTATTATTTTATTACAAACTTATAATAAATGCATTTGGCGTTGTTGGTAGGGTAGGCTAGGCCTAATAGCCTGTAAGGTATGCACGCCCCTGCCATTTATGTAAATAATACGGCTAAAATCAAAAATCAACAATGGATGTTGAAATACTCTAACGAACGACGTAGCTACAGAGTACATCGATCTTGCCGTTGCACTTGCCGTTCGCTACGTGAGTTTTGCCACGGTAACGATACATTGCGTCATCATAATTAGCCTATAATGTTCCCACTGCTGGGACACAGGCCTCCTCTCTATGAGAGGGAATGGGCTATAATCCACCACGCGGGCCCAGTGCGGGTTGGTAGATGTCACATGTCTTCGAATTTTTGGTTCTAGGACATGCCGGTTTCCTCACGATGTTTTCCTTCACCGTTTTGAGAGCAGTGGTGATGAAATAAATTACACAAAGTAATGCCCTGCCTGGGTTCGAACCCACGACTTACTGTTCGTAAGTCGGGGCCGCCACCACTGGACCACCGCTGCTCTCTTATACATTGCGTATGAGGAAATAAAACAAATTAAATTTATTGGATTTCCATAGCATTCCTGAAATAATTTCATGTACCGGTCATCTTAGTATGATATACTGAAGTCACCCCATCAGTTTGTGAAGGGCTGTCCCTTACACCCTGTATAATAGATACCCAAATCAAATATCGCGCGTTTTCGCGCATTCTCGAGAATTCCCGTAGCTACAAATCCGTCATCCCCAATGTCTTGCAAATTGGGGATTCTATTCATTTCCACTCTGCGGCAATTTAAACTGAGCCTCATCAGAAACAGCATTTTATGAACATAAAAAATCACATAAGACAGTCCTGCAAAACACCACTTTCTAAAGTTTGGGCAGGGGAGAACTGGTGGAACAAACTTATCTAACTGTTAATTTAGATGAACTTATGACAATACTTTTAACTACAGGTGGTGAATGTTGAAAGCAGTGCGGAGAACAGCCCTGAAGCCATGATGGACACACAAAAGGCCAGTGATAGCTCCGACCAGCCCTTACCAGGACCGTCTGATGAAGGCAAGAAGAAACCCGGTGAGCAGAGCAAGTCAAGTCACATTTTCTTATTTTACTCAGTTCATTCCTAATTACTTAGTTTCTATCATAATAATAAATTCTAACATATGATAAAAAATTCAAGTATCTTGATTTAGCACACGAGGTTGTCGACATGTGGTAGGTATGTGAAGTCTGCAATCATTGTACCGTTGTAAGATTAATGGACTAATAACAAAGAGCCTCGACCAACACTAAGGTGTCAGGAGGCTCTCATTGCGCGACTGGGTCAAAGGCTTGATTCAGTGCGCAGTACTCCTGGACACGGCACGCATAGTGAAGCGGTTCCTCTCTCTGGAGCCCTGACTACTGGCAGCCTGGATCTTGTTCCTGATGCCGATGGGCCATCTATTTTTTATATGTTTTGTTTACTTTTGTTTTTTTTAAATTTAAAAATGTATAAAATAAGAAAAATTATGAATAAAGGAAAAATTCTAATATCAATTAATTAAAGGAAACAAATAACCAACTTTTGAATTATGTTGTGCATAAATAATTTAAAATCGAAGTTACGAAATTGTCTGAATTATTCATTGTATTATTTTTTGAACTGTAGTAGAAAACTGTACCAGTTCAATAATTATTTTGGGCAACAAGCAGTACCTAGCAGTGGCGAAGCTTCCATATAACTCTATTTCTACCGGCTTCCCTTTAAAAACTGGCACAGTCAATATTTTATAGACAAATAATAAAATCACATTAAAGATATCTACTCCGGCTTACCTCTTACAAAAATTGACCCTTCGCTACTGGTACCTTGTTGAACTTTTAACACATTTCTTGTTCTTCTTTATCGCGTGGTTAGTGCCTAACCTGGTGTCAGAGTTTTATGCTGCCCATGGGCCTCTGACTTGGCTTTACATGCCGTCGAGAAATATCTCTCAGGCATGCTGGTTTCTTCACGATGTTTTCCTTCATCGAAGCAAGTGATTTGTGACTTTTCTTGGTTGATTATGTCAACAAAAAATTACATGCATATTCCCTACCATATGATGTGATTTTCTATTCTTCATCTTCTACAGACCCGAAGACAGACAAACCAACAATACGCTCCGTTATCGAAAAGATTCGCTTCCTGACCCTCACGCCTCAGCAGTTCGCAGAAGGGCCAGCCAGGTCTTCACTCCTAACGGAGTCCGAGGCCTTTGCCGTCCTCATGAACATACTGTCCAGTACCTCGGACGTGGCCATGCCTAGTGGCTTCTCAACCTGCAGGGTGCCGAGGAAACAGCTGATTGGGGATGGACCGTCCTCTAATGTAAGCATATCTGGGAAAAACAGTTTAATGTTAGTATGTTACTAATTAATATCGTTAATGACCATGCATGCATGACCATGGATTTTACAACATTCTTTATTAATGATTGTTTCTGGCGGTGTATTGCCGTTTTTCTTGAAACGAAGATGAATTTTAAGGGTAATCTTCTCATCTGATTGTAAGTGGGTTGCTAGATTACTCTAATGCAACTCACTTGCTAGCCTTACGCCTAGTTAAGAGAAAATTGTTCAGTTTTAAACTGAAGGATTTTCACACACTGTTTAAGCTTTCACGGTTTACAACTAAACTTATACTGTCACTTACGGGATGTCTTCCGTTATTGTTCATTATTTTGAGCTCCCGATATAACATTAACAACAACAAACAATTATCACCACCACACACACCACATCCTTGACAATACCTATCTGTAACATGCTGTATAAGGCTTTAAGGTTGTCTAGACGTTATTATCATCTGCACCCAGCTTAGTCGCCAGATAAAGCAATTCGTTGTGTCCTCAGATGGCTACGCTTACTGTAGACACTCCAAGCCCGGTGATGTTGGAGCAAGTGTTCGGTGCGCCGTCCAGCTACCTGCCGCCCTACCCCAGGCCCACGCGCCATGATGGTAAGTATACACCTGTAGCGGCAATACAAAGAGTACTACAGCAACATAGAACAAAAAGTAGTACAGCGATCATAGATGGCTATGAAGTAAACAGCGAAATACGCCTAAATACTACATCGCGCAAGAACCCGCCAACAACTGTCACAGACATAACACCCGTCTGGTCGGAGGATCCTCCCTTTTCTATGGGGGATGAAGAACTTTACACCCTGTTCTTTATTCCCCTAAACACCCAACACCCAAAGAACTTCTTCTGGTGCCTGTCCAATTGAAGGTTGGCCATCAACTTCGAATATTTATCACTGTCCTATCTAAACTAAATTCGACGCTAAAATGTTATTTTTATGATGTCTTGTACAGTTAGTGCCCTGCATTTATACCAGACTTTATTATAATTCCAAATGGTAAAATACTATATGAATCTGAAACTAATAATGTAGATATAATAATGTTAGATGCCTGTACTAGGATAATCCTGTATCACAGGCTGCAAGAGCTCCAACAATATGTTATATCTAGCACAGTTGTTTTTTGTTTAATATTTAACATTACATAATGACAAACTTATTTTAATTAACTTAAACTTTATTAACTTAGAACTAAACATAATTATTACAGAAAAGTATTTGCGTCAAATAAATGACGATATGATTGAGGAGCAAAAGGCGTCTTATTTGTATTCCGTGAAGTTTCATATTTACATGTACTATTATACATCTTGTCTATCTTACTCCACAGTCGGCGTCCGCCACTCCTCCATCGTCCACAACTCGAACCACTCTGGCCTGGGCGTCGAGCACCTGGACAGACACAGTAACGACTACAACAAGATATACTGCCAGAGACCCATCATCCAGCACACCGACTGCCTCAACACCTCCGTGTTGGACTGTTCCGTCACTTTCATGGTGGATAAGAACATCTGTCTGCTAGGAGTGCAGGTGAGACACAAGCTATACGCAAAAAGACATGTCACAACAAGATGTCCTGATAAATTTTCTGTCATAACAGCCAATATGAACGGGACGGCAATGCGAAACCACCACCAGAAGAAATCAGGTGCCGGAACACCGGCTATTCATATTATGGTCTTCGGACCGAGGCATCGGGTGCTCCTAAAGTTTTGAATTGAGCTACATGACTACGGACAAAAGTGTGCACTGAGTGGACTGGCCCATTCAAATTGGTGTGGTTCTTTTCTGAAAAGACCAGCTCAGACACTTATTCGCATAGTCCTCATATTATTTGACCAAAATGAGGTCTGGAATCTAGACCTCAAACATCTAGACTCTAAATGTTTAAAAAACACAGTACCAACCTCGCACAGTCTCTTCTGTGCGAGGTTGGTACTGTGCTCCTCCTCGATAGTAGTCTGATCTACTGTTCGAGCCCATGAAGTTAAAAACCATGTCTTTGCCGCGGTTTTATATCATGTATTATTCAGCATACATCATCATAACATCACGCCCGTAATTCCCGGAAGGTTGGACGTGTAAACAATACACGAAACCCACGTTACGCGAGTATGTTTAAAAGCCTATTGACATCAACCGGGCACAAATATAGACATCGTAGCTGCTACTGAGAAATTCCTGATGGAAAAACACAATAACACATAGCCCGACCTGCCCGACCGAGCCTGGGAATCGACCTCAGGACCTCATACTCAGCAGTTACGCTTGCGACCACTAGACCAACGAGGCAGTTATTATTTCTGGCTGCATTTTTGTGTGTTATTACACACAAAAATGTAAAAAAAATGTGTGTCGTTTTCCAATCACTGGTCATTATGATTGGCAGCTTAGGTCTACCCACTGTTGAGTTTAGACCTCCCGAAATGTAAATAAACGTAATTTTTCATTATTTGTCTTCCCAGGTGCCGACCCAAGCCCCGAGCGAGGAGTCAGGAGTCTCGTGCGCGGTGGGCGGCGTGGGTGGCGGGGGCTCGTACTGCGAGCTGCTGTACGCGCACCTGCTGGACGCGGACGGCGCGCGCCTCACCTACACCCACTACACCAACCGAGTGCCCTTCCGCCACCTGCTCGACATCATGTTCAACCGCCCTGTCTACATACAGCGGAACAAGGTAAAGATCATCACTGCTATCAAAACGGTGAAGGAAAATATCGCGAACCGAAAATACGAAAAAATAAAAGGATTATAGCCTACCCCCTCTCATCGAGACGAGGCCTGTGTCCCAGCGATGGCAACACTGTAAGCTGATCATAAACATAGTTAAGAATAGTTTCTATCACGTCAGCAGGGCAGCATAGACAGATATAGTACACCTAGTTTCTTTCAGTTTAATATAACAGAAAAAACATATCTAAAATACTAGTATATAATATGTAAGTAAGTAATGAAAAATTAATTTAAAAACCCGAAACTAAAAAATGTAAACAAACATATGTATTGGCCCTTTTATTCAAGCGCGTCGCGTCGGGGGACCGCTAAAGTCAAGACCAGCTATTCTCTCCATTACAGGATACATTTTTGCTGTCCTTCACTTCATTATTGTGGTTCAAAATCCATATGGAAAACACCTTGGCCGACCTGTGAAACATATCCAAGACCATGAGGCAATTACATGAGGATAAGAAACTTCTAATAAGAACAGCTGTTTTTTTATAACTAAATTTTTGAACCCTGGGTTTAGAATTTTAAAATCATGACCTTACACCCTGTAGATACTCTTTTATAATCTAAATAATCCAATTTTTTTTTCCAATTTCTGCGGGCACATTGCTCGCAGAACGGATGGCCGATGGGGCCGAAAAGTTCTGGAGTGGCGACCGTGAACCGGAAGACGCTGCGTTGGAAGGCCTCTCACTAGGTGGTGACCTGGTGAAGGTTGCAGGGATCCGCTGGATGCGAGTCGCACGGGACCGGTCAATGTGGCGACACTTGGGGGAGGCCTATGTCCAGCAGTGGACGTCTTTCGGCTGAAATGATGATGATGATGAATCCAATTTACACATGTTTTTCAACTTTCCAGGTATACAAAGTGGGCATAGTATTCAACAAGGTGGGCTGGTACCCCATGGGCACCTGCGCGCAGCAGGTAGCCGCGGAGTCAGTATTCTTCAACTTCGGGATAGGCCAGAGCTCTGACTCGGTCCGGGACGGCCTCATACGCTCCATCATCTTCACCTACTAGCAAACAATGTCACCCGATCTTTATATCGTTTTGTAGAAACGAAAAAAAGGTCGTGGCTGAAGGAAACTTGTACCTTCTAGGTTTTTTAAGTACTTAGTATTAAGTATTACGCATAAAGCCTCAAATACACGCTATAATGGCAGGTCTCAGATGAACGTATTTTCGACGCGTATAAGCTTGTTTTTGGGAGAGCTTGTAAGTATATGCGCTCCTTTTGCCACACGTAAGTCCTACGAGCGTTGACTCGTGAATAACATCGTATAAACGCGAGCCGCGAGAGATACTTTCGTGTTGCCACTCGCCACCCACTGAATCACACCGGTTCCAGCGAACATTTTTTTGCAAAATTTGGCAATCGTAAGCCGATACGAGCTTATACGCGCAGAATAAAGCACAAAAAAAAGTGCGTTAGAAGTATATGTGGGCTTAAACAGACCGATTCATGTAGAACAGAGTTTACAAGATTACGCATTTTGACATTACCTTCCCTTTACATCTATGAAGCAGCAGTAATGATAAAACGTGATTTAAATAACTATGACACATTGAGAAGTGCACGGCATAAAAATGTATTAAGCGGAATTAAGTGTAGGACAGTTAAATTTAAAACGCGTATATTTGGGATAGGAGAAAAAAAAAACAAATGACATAAAAAGCAGTGTAACCTTGCATAGTTTTAAAAAAAGACTTGAAGAATTCTTGATTGGTAAAGCCTACTATTCAATCAATGACTTTTTTAGTGACAAAAATGCCGGTGACTACACCTATAGATAAGATATGCTGACATTTAATTAGTATGACATTGATGACTAATTTAATTGTAATGAAACCACTGAATAATTTAATTTGTGTGACATCACTGAGTAATTCAATTGTAATGAAATCAATGAAAAATTTAATTTCTATGACATCAATGAGTAATTGAATTTTAATGAAATCAATGTCCCTATTTATTAACTGACTTGTGAATGAACAACTTTATTAATGCATGACAAATAATGGACGTTGACTTAAGACGAATAATGATTACGATGTTATAAAAATATTGAACCAACACTAAATATTGTACACCTTAAAGGTATGTTACAGCGATCCTTTATAATAATCATAAGAACTGATATTTCACCTGTGACAAACAAAAAATGAACTTGAATGAATTAATTTGAATAATACGCTAGTCTGAAAGCGCTCTAATTTGCACAAAACTATGCAAGTAGCTTGCATGCTCATGAGCCATAAAAATTGTGGTTAGTGAATGTTACACTAGCAGGCATGCCAGTACGCTTGCCAGTATGCTTGCATACTTTTGTGCGAGTTACTGGCATTTATTTTACGGGCTTTAAGTTTCGGTCAAACTGGATCACACCAGATTCTGATAGATTAAAGGAAATTATTAATCGGGCAAATAAAAAAATAATTGGCGACTAATATACTGAATGGGCGACTATTATACCAAGTAAGTAACTATTTATTCGGTCATTGCGGTAAGGAGAAGATAGGAAGCAAGAGCGAGCGAAGTGAGCTCGGGACTTGTGGCACCCCGACTCTGACAGGTTTGGCTCTTAGGGGAGTGCGGAGTCTAGTGAGCGAGCGAAGTGAGCGAACTAAGACTTTTAAACCCTACAAACAGAAATAGTAGCCCAGTGCAGCGGGGCTACGTCGACTACGCCTTATCTACAATCTAGTGTTCAATAAGCTTTTAGTTTTTTTCTGAGTCCTTGAATTATCATACTGATCGTATTGAACAACTCAGATTTGTATTTTCAAGTCGCAGTTTTAAACATTTGTGTTCGCCCACTGTTTGTCGCCCGTTTAGTATTTCTGGCGCCCATATTCCGTATTGTTAGTTATTTGAAATCTTTGATTTGAATTTAATTTCGCTCGTTTAAATACTACCCGATAGTAAATACTGCAATATCTAACTATGTCCTTAACCGGTTATGTTCGTACAGGTTTCACCGTACTTTAACAGTTATCGGCAAAGATTTAAATCCTTAGATATGACTGTGGTTAAACCGCGCGAAAAAGTGTTCACACGGACAAAAATGAGGTGTGTGGAGAGGGAGAGGAAGACGAAAAAAAAGATTAATGTATTGTGTGAGGAATGATCATCATCATCTTCCTGCCCTTGTCCCATGTTACTTGGGGTCGGCACAACACGTTTTTTCTTCCAATCTCCTCTGTCAACCGTCACGCTATCATTTACTCCTTTAACTTTCATATCATTCCATCCATCAACGTTTATATTCATCACTCTTTTAGGAATGATATGAAATAAAAAAGAGTAAATCCTAGCGTGACGGTTGAATGGAAGAAAAAAACGAGTTGTACATACTCTTAGTAACATGGGACAAGAATAGTGTAGTGCTCGCACACCCCACAAGGGACGATAGATACTATTTTCTACTAACTTCTCATGTTATTCAAATGTACAGAGAAACAGAAACCTTATATTTTTTGACGCTATAAAGCCAATCTCACGATTTATATCTTTGTTTATGGGTTGTTAAAATTGGCACATTTAATTACTTATTTTTGTACGTCTTCTCTGTCAGTCTCAGAAAGTTTTTGAGGATGGATCAATGGATGGATGTTTGTTACTCTTTCACCTACTGAACGCATTTGGATGAATTTGACACACAGATAGTTTGTAACCTGAATGTAGTATTATATTATCGGTGCCTGGATTAGATCTGGTAGTACGATCACGTGGGCCAATTACCGAACTCAACGCGGACGAAGCCGCGGGCATAAGCTAAGTAGTATTATAAAACTTTGCTGTTCTAAGTGACCGAGGCTTCCAAAAAACAGTTTCCCATAAACGACAGTGGGTTTTCAACTTTCAAGCCCTCACCGAAAGCTGCAAATACAACAGCACGGTCAATGTCTCTTGCGGCATTTCACATTTCTAGCGTCGATAAATAATGAATTAATAAGACATTTTAATTACAATCACTCTTATTGATATACATTAATAAATATAAGACATACAGTGAAATATATTTTTCTTAAATGATGATCGGTATCTAGGATAATTTTACACAACCATAGGACGAAATAAGTTGTAAATACAATATTAATGTGTTATACTTTAACACTACTACTATAACAGTTATAGAATAGAAGACAGATGTTCTCAGGGCCTAAAAAAGCCGCTATAGCAGAATCATAATTTGATAATAATATGAATCCCGACATGGTGGAATAATATGAATGTCGTGGTGGCCCGTTTCTTACGCCCCAAGTTGCGAGTTCAAACTCAGCAAGTACCAATGTGACTTTTTTAAAGTCATGCTTACTCTCTAAGTAGTTCCTACTCATCTCTGTATGAGAAGTGGCCTTTGCCCGATATTCGGAAGATTACAGGCAAAAAAAAATATGGATCACGGTACAATTCGTAAAATACTTCCAGTTAATATTATGAATTGTCTGTTTGTGACCATTTTACGAATTGTAACGTGACATATTATTATCCTTTTATTATTCAGCTGTTTTCTTTAATGTGTATGAATTGACAAAGTTAATCAATACATTTAAAATGTGTGAGTATGTTCGACTTCTTTATACTTTTCATAATAAAATTCTTGTTTGTTATCACAATTTACGTCGTAAGAATTTTATGTTATAATTTATTGCAAACTTTTCTAGTGCCTACTAATATGCAGCTGCATAACATAAATATAATTCTAGATACGAATACTATAGAATAAATCAATTCTGAACGTTGTTATTGTAATTACAATACATAAGCTATACTAGTTAACTTTATAAACATTTGCACAGGACGAAAACACTTTTTTTTTTAGTGTTCAGACATTCTTAAATACGAAATCACACTGTATTTGCAAATACAACACGTGACAAATATATTATGTTTTTGAAATTCTGAACATAAGAATTTTGTAGACAAATGGTGAGCCAGCCAGACTAGTTCTCATGTTGACAAGTTCAAAAAATTCCTGCCTCCGAATACTTTTAATCATTATTTTATATACAGGGTGTTACAGAATAAGCGCAATACCTCTGAAATGGTGATTCAGACCATCAAACTGGTTCACCACCTAACAGGTATTGCGCGTATTCTCTTACACCCTGTATTTGTGGTAAGCCTAAGTAGAAACCAAGAAAAGAATAAGAAAAAAAAAATGTGTTCAATGATGTTCATTCTGCAAATAGGTTTCTACAAACACTTTTATATGTTTGTTTTCTTCTTATCTCTGTTACTGGTGAGTGTGCATTTTTCTGCCTACCCCATTTTGTTTGGGAAGCACTTCTTTATACCCAACTATCAGACAGCCAGATAAGTGTTTAGCTTTTTTATTGGCTATGAAATAATCATGTATTGTGTATGAATAATCTAATTAGCTTGTAATTCGTATTCAGATAATTTATTAAAAATATTTTTGATACCATTTTCTGTTTTATTTATAGTATATTATGCGCTACTTCAAAGAAAACGATGTCTTTCAAATGTTTTTCATATTAGACGATGTTTTTCAGATTGGAAAAAAATCGTTATAGCCGAATTTTGGGAAAACCAATTAGATGTGTTTGTAGCAGGATTCGAATTGGTATAACGATTACATTCACTGGACCAATAGAGTACTTTCATGTTATGCATTATTATTTATTATGCGTTCCACAAGGTAGATTACCAAATCGCTTTCATAAATTATAAAATCATGAGTTCTTGCTACATTTACTTTTGAAGAGAATAAATCAAAGAATATGCTGTATTTCTGTTCAGCGTGACAGCTGTGAACAGCCAGCTTTAGATTGCATTTACAAAGTATGTCTAGATAATCTTTTGTTGAAGGCTAATATTATAGTGTATTTTTTATTTTAGTGTAAATATAATTACAATAAAATAAACAGACTTTTGTTACTGTGAATGTTCTAAAATTATAAAGTCTACAGTTAATTTCACCATTCAAAATAAAATTCTAAAGCAGTTAGCTGCATTCGTAAACTCCCAGCTGTCAAATTTGACTTTTGTCATGTTGGAAGTGGCGAATTCTTTGCTAAAGTTTTGTTCATGATTCGCGTAGATTTAACCATATTACGGCAATTATACGATGTTTAGTTAATTAAAATGAACTTAAGTGGCTTGCTTTGACATTAGGATAGTGTTATTTGATAGAAACAGGCTCATTGGATTGGTTAAATTGATGTTATAAGCCACCATGTCTCCGAATAGATGTGATGGGTTACTGGCGAGGGTTGATTTTCCGCTCTACACGCTCCAAACGCTTACGAATCGACACGTAATAGTCGCGGGTGGTGGAGGAGCTGCGGCAACAGGCGTTGCTAATGGATTTGTAAGTACAAACTTTAACAAACCCATAATTAAATGACTTCGTTTAGTTCCAATGGTATACGTGTGATACGTGTCAGCTGCTTACTCACACGGTTAATAAATACAATTTCACTAATTTCGGTTCAAAAAACTATTGGCCTCACATTCCAAAGCAAATTTTATCACATAAGAAAGTGAGACACGATTATAATTTCTACTAATAAATGCAACAGTGTTGGTCTAATGAACACGGCCTTTTGCAGTTAATAGGCATTTTGTCTCAATCGTTGATTCCAAGAAATGTAGTATGCATTCAATAAAATATCCCCTTACATAAAACTCCATCAAAATGATGTTTTATCACAGGAATAAAAGGCAACCAGTAACACAAAGTAACAATTTATTTTAGGAAATATTTGAGCTCTCACACAATGGAACTAGATTTGTTGCCGAAGAGGTGATGCGCCATGAGACTGGGCCCAATGTTGTGATGAACTGTTCAGTGAGAAGTAATCAGCAGAATAAGACTTATTTAACAGCCGGACAAGAGAGCCACTGTCAACTCTACAAAGTCAATATACGCATGGTAGATGCTGCTGAGATGCGCAGAGGCAGCTTCAGAGCAGAGAATGGGCTAGTAAGGAGAAGAAGGCGCACTGTCTCAGAGAATGACAATATATCTAAGAAGGACAGCAATAGTAACACTACGGAGAAAAGAATATCATTTGAAATAAGGCCCAGTGACAGTGTGCAGACTGATTTCAGGTAAATTAAATACTTAAGGTATATTCCTGAATACATACATGTAAGTCATGCCTTTTGCCATCTGGGTAAGCAGAAAGATAAAGAAGTTAGAAACTCATCAGCATCATTCTCCTACCCTTATCCCAATTCATTTGGGGTTGGCACAGCATGTCTTCTTCTTCTTCTATACTTTTCTATTACTCATCATCTCATCAGATACCTCCTTTCTTACTAGAAAAATGTCAGAAACTATTAGAATAATTTAATCATAAGAGACCCGTGATCTTTGTCAGTTGTAGAGTACTAAAACTAATAATTCAGAATTGTGACAGTTCCTCCTTTGAAATTCCATTTCCTTGGCTAAAGGCTTTAAGGATTTACTACGGGAAATATTGATAATAAATAACCTGTACCAGTTAGATTGAATGCTGACCACAACAGGTGCTGCTGTAGTATCTAAACCTCCGTTACAAGAACCATGATTATTCAAATGATGATGCAATATGAAATCAAATTAAATCATGACATTTTTGTATAGCACACATTCAACAATATGATTCCCGTAACATTGATTTCTTAAGGCTTGTTTCTTATTCTTTATCTCTCTAAACATTACAATCCTATATTATTTGTTCATAAATAAAATCTATGTAGATACATCTTGGTCACCTTCTAACCAAAACTAGTAAAGTAGGAAGCTTGTAAATATATTATGCCATAAAAAAAGTAACAATGAATAAAAAATGTTGTAACCTCATTCAAGAGATTACAGATTATTTTATCTGCCAGAGATAAAAATATGTCATCAAACATTCTTCACTTAGATTATGACATTATAGATAGGGAATATTTTGAGATAAAAGATTTTAATTTGACTTTTGGATCAACATTTACTTAGGATCACCATACCTAACAAAATCATCCTTTGTATTGTTTTATTGTATAACGGGCTGGTGTCCGCAACTCCACGTCCAAAGCGCGCATTTTGCGTACAGGTGGGAAATTTATACGATCCACCCCAACTTCCCGAGAAAGGCCAGCAGCGCCTTGGTGTTGCTGACGATCTCGCGGAGAGTACCTGGGTTACCAAAGTACTTTGGCGACGTACGTATACCCTCCTTTTGGCATTGCCGTAGTTGGGTAAAAATAACACGTCGATAAAAAAAAAAACCATACATGTTTTATGTCATGTTTTCGTCTTGGTATTTTGAGGAAAGTTTTTTGTATCAGGAGTCGGATTTTTTTCAATTGTCAAGACTTAAGGCGATAAGTCCTTTAAAATGTGCGTTAAAAGGAAACGCACGATTATGACAGTACCTGAGGATCGAGTTAAATAAAATCCAAAGTCCAGCTGTGGCATGCTGTTGGCTGATGAAGTTAGGGAATAGAATCATCGAAATCAATCTCAATAGTCTCGATTTTGCCAGACAGCCGGGCGAGACACATCATCCCCTCAATCTCATGATTCTCACTCAGGACGCGAAATACAAAATCGCTGTGCAATCACGGTTCGACTCCCTAGTGGCGCTTTAATTAGTTCAAAGTCTTACATAGTATCATATTTATCCATGAGTTTTGCTACTTTTGTGCCTAGCCAATACTTTCATCAAGACATTCTTCTGTCGTGGTGAAACAGAGAATCTGGCAGGCAAACTCATTGATTAGCCACTACTACGGAATGAGCTATTCTTATTTTATTTGTCTCTTACGAGAGAATTAACCGTCAAACTTATTTATTCTAAATTATTTTTAATTTTTTAAATTACTTTTCAGCAACGATCCTCTACAGCGGGTGGTCCGGATCAACCACAATGGCAAACAGATGGCGACCGGCGGCATCGATGGCAAAGTGCGCGTGTGGAGCTTCCCTAAGATGGAACTGCTGTACGAGCTAGAAGGACATACTAAAGAGGTGAGAGAACAGTGGCGTGCCTAGAGTCCAACAATACCGCAAGCCCATAAGGCAAGCAGACTTTTCAGCAACCCTAACATCATGAAGAGTAGTAGGTTATAAGAGCTAGCCAAGCTTTTCGGCTTGTATGAAAGTACCGCCCCTAGGAAGAGAGAGTGTGGCTCTGGTCTATCAAGACATAGGTTGAGAACAGTTAAGAAGGGGCCTTGGGTTTAAATCCAGGCAGGCATTTTACTTTGTACAATTTCTTTGTTCACACAGTTAAGAACCAATCGTATGTCCTAAAACAAGAAATTCGAAGACTTGCCATGTGCCACAGTCTACAGAAATCATTTACGTTTGATTGCTGCAATGAATAGTCAAAAAGACGGATTGGATCGGTGATCTTGATTGCAATATGTTGAATTGTAGATATCCTACTCTGCTAATTTTATGATACTTTGCATGACTCCGCCAAAAAACAATACTTACTTATCTTACATTTATCTATAATTAGGTTGGTTTCTTTTAAAGAACTTTACTAGAATTTTAATTGAGTAAGCCACAATTCTAAAATAATCAGCAATCGGATTGATTATTAAATCTTTATAGAATTCACAAATAATATCTGATATATTCACAAATAATATATAGCATGCTGGGCAGCAAAAAATCGCCTCCAAAAAAGCTTTTTTTTGCCAGTTTGAACTAAGCGACCAGTACCACATTTTTCCATAGGTAAAAATGAAGAACTTCCCTACAAACTTTCATTCCCTATTTAACTCCTTTAGGGGATGAATTTACAAAATTTCTGTTAATGTACTCACTTTGGTGTTTAAGGAACTCTTGACTGTGCGTTGTATGTCAGTGAATGAATGAATTTAAGATTATTATTAAGTAGAAAAGATATGAAACATATACTGCCTCGTTGGTCTAGTGGTCATAAGCGCGACTGGAGAGCATGAGGTCCTAGGTTCAATTCCTAGGTCGGGCAAAGTGTTATTGGGTTTTCCATCAGGAATTCCTCAGTAGCAGCCACGGAGTCTGGATTTGGGCCTGGTCGATACCAATACGCTCGCCCCCTATTACAGTGGAATTAAAATATAACTGGCGAAATGTAGGTGTACTACAGGTACACCTCCGTCTGATGTTCGAGGATTACTCGAGCGTAATGTTATGTTATATTTATTTGTCGCATATGACATTATAGATCGACGACCTAGACTTCAGTCCGTGCGACACTTCGCTGGTGAGCATCGCTAAGGACGGGCTGGCTCTGCTGTGGGCCACGGACCGGAAGCGAGCACCCACGCTGCAGATCACGTGCCAGCCGCCCAACGGGAACAAGTACCTGTTTAGACGATGCAGGTAAATACAGCAAAGTGGGCCCCATTAGTTCGGTTCACAATCAGGGAATTTCACTCTATCTATGTTTGGATTAGTGTAAACTAACTAGACATGATAAATAACTTTTAGACTCTAAAGTCGCTCCTCCTCATGTCGTTATCGTCCTCCACCACTTCGTATTTTATGAGAACAAGAAATGATTGAACAAACTGCCCATCAATAATATGACTATTGATAAGTTGGCGAATTACTGACTTTAGGGTCTTTATTAATCCGTCTTCCCATACTTTTGCAAACCCTTAAATTTTGTATTCAATTCATTATCTTGTCACAGTACAAAAATTAAAAAGTAATAAAAATTCTTACCAAAAGTGGATAAAAAGATGTTGGATATTCGGCGCTGAGGCGGACGTAGAAAACCCAACTTCTTGCTAAAGGTCCCTAACAGCATTTCATATAGCTACTCTTGATGTATTAGCGTTATCCGCACGTATCTCCATGTCCCCATACCCCAACACATTCCCAAATTCATTAACCATAATTTTAAAATTCCAGATTCGGTCTAATAGAAGATAAAAAGAACGAATACAGGATGTTCACAATAGCGAATCCTCTGACTCGGTCGGGACGGCAGAAGGGACTCCTGCAGTCGTGGGAGCCGCGCACCGGAGTCCTAAAGTGCTCCGCCCTCGCCAGCGAGTCGCTATCGGCCCTCGCTGTTAGAGATGATGGGAGATTTGTCGGTGTCGGCACCATGTTTAGCGGATCCGTTGATATTTATATTGCTTTCAGCTTGCAGGTACGTTGGTCATATTTTATTTGATAAAAAAATAAGTAAATAACAACTAAAATAGTGGAGAGGGGGAAACAAATCAGTTTATCTATACTAATATTATAAAGAGGTAAAATTTGTTTGTAAGTGTGTATGTAAAAAAAACACTGATAGAAAGATACATTATTCGTGGGTGCTATAGGCTATAAATTATATTTATATCATGCATAGCCGAGCTATCACAAGTCGGACGAAACCGCGCGTGAAGTGCTAGTGCTTTATAAATCTTGTTTCACATAATGTTCCTAGTTAATTCTTACCACTAAAAGATTATCTTATGGCCATCATTTGGAATATAAACTTGACCTTCAGATTTACTAAACACGGCTGCTAAATAAGCTTTTTTAATGTTACTTGTTCAATCTAATTATGGGCTTACTTTAGTAAACCAATTTACCAACAGCTGATATATGATTTGACATCAGAGACTTGAACAACCAAAATCAAAACCAATTAGCGAAAACCAATTATTCTTCAAGAACTTTTTTTTAAGGTCGTTCACATAATTATCTTCTATAGAAATACAACCTTAGCTGTGTTTACCCTAAAACCTCTGTTACTATGGGTCGAAACCTGAAATCTTGAAAAAAAAACCAGTATTTCACTACATTTTGGCGACAAATGATTTTTTATTTGCAGTATTTATAGTATAGAGTAAAATGATCGTCAATGCTTATGAATCCTCAAAAACTGTGCTTGTATGAGCTTCTAAAACCGTTAATATTCTAATTTCTAATACCCCGCTTTGCTTTCTAGCGAGTTCTCCACGTGAAAAACGCACACATGATGTTCGTGACTGGTCTAGAGTTTCTACCGGTGCGCGGCTACGGACCGGCCATCACTTCACGATCAGAAGCTGCTTTACTCTCCATCTCAGTGGACAACTGTCTCTGCGTGCACTCGCTACCTAACAGAAGTAAGTATTCTTAATCACCAGCTGCTCAGAAATAATCACTAGTCGATCAGAAGCTGCTTTACTGTCTGTCTCTGCGTGCCCTTGCTATCTAACAGAAGTAAGTATTGATAATCACCATCTGATCAGAAATAATCACCGGTCTATCAGAAGCTGCTTTACTGTCTATCTCGGTGGACAACTGTCTCAGCGTGTACTTGTTGCTTAGCTGAAGTAAGTATTCTTAATCACCAGCTGATCAGAAATAATCACCAGACGATCAGATGCTGTATAACTGTCCAAATTGGTAGACGATAGTTGTCTGTGCGTGCACTGTACCTAACAGAAGTAAGTGTTCAAAATCACCAACTGGTCAGAAGTAACATCACCAGTCAATCAGAAGCTGCGCTTACTGTCCATCTCGGTGGACAATTGTTTTTACAGACGTTACAGCTAACTGTGTATCTCGGTGAAAAATTGTATCTGCCTACACTCACTGCCTAACAGAAGTAAGTGTTGATAATCACCAGCTGATCAGAAAAAATCGCCAGTCGGTCAGAAGCTGCGCTTACTGTCCATCTCGGTAGACAATTGTTTTTACAGACGTTAGTGTTGACAGTCAGCAGCTGGTCAGATTGAAGTGCTAATTATCAACATAGCCAGTTAGTTAGTTTGAAAAGACGGTCTATTTCATTCTGCAGTTAAAACAGTATAACACAATATTTTACTACCAGTTGAGTGACTCTGTTATTATTGCATTCACAATAGTTTTTATCACGCGACAAACGATAACTTCACTTTTATGATGTTTTTTATAGCTCAGAATATATTTGTGCTATCATGAACGACTTCGAATTCACATTAACGCCTCTTTTACGAGTCTCTTCGTGGTTCATCATCATAATCTGCCTGTCCGCTTACCAAAATGTTGAGGTCGGCTATCTGACCTCCACAACCCAGTTAATCTAAGATATTCAATATTTAAAATAAGTATTTCTAGCAAAAGTGATTCTAGCTTTGAACAATGAATTTCTACTGAAGTCCACATACATTAATGGTGTTAAACTTTAACAACATAATGAATATAACATCACGCCTGTAATCCCCGAAGGGTTAGGCAAAGGTGTACCTAATAGTACACCAAAATTTCACCATTATGTTTTAAGTCCCATGTAATAGTGGGCGAGCTTATTGCCATCACCCGGACACAAATCAGAACAAAAAACAGACTCCGTGGCTGCAACTGAGAAACTCGTCATGGAATAACCCAATAACAGTTTGCCTGCCTCGAGAGTCGAACCCAGGACCTCGTGCTCAGCAGTCGCGCTTGCAACCACTCGACCAACGAGGCAGTACAAAGAATATGTAACTAATTACTAAAATCATTTGTTTCAGTAGAAAACTATATTACGATTTTTTTTTTGTTCACAGGTACTATACCTGCCTGGGTTGCCATCCTACTTATTGTATTCGTACTATTCTGTACCTTCACGCTATGCTCGTACATGGGCATTTAACGGTATATAAATATATTTATTATAAACATAAAGTAAATAAAACTATTTCTTGTGTAAGTAATTCGGGGTTATGTTAGTGTAATTTTATTGTAATAGGCAATTATGAATATTACGCTCATATACATATTACGTATGTATAAATAGGATTATGTAATTGAATTAAATGAGGTGCAATGTTGCAATACTGTTGGTTTTTTTATTTCAACTTTTACAATATTCAAGTATGCTGCCTGCCCAACAACGAAGTTCAATCAAAAAAAATCTGTAACGGCGTAGCACAACGTATTAACCTCAACGGTTAATTTGTACTGAAAATCTGTTAAAAAAAAAAATTACCGGTTATAAAATTCTCTGCGATATATTTACTTACAAACGTTAAAAGAGTGAATTCTTCAATAACAAGTACGGATTTTAAACTATCATGGTCACTAACGAATAACTAATGAAGTTATTACGGGTGGGTCTGCTCATAAACACCCACCCGCAATAACTTCAGTTTATCCGTGATCATGGTGCTTGCAACAGCGCCGAAATATCGGGAACTCGAATAGAAACAGTAAATATCCCGTTTCTAGTCTATATAATAACAAGTACGGACACATTCATTTTCACTATTAGTAGGAATGAAGCAGTTTAATATTAGTAAATAATATCTGGTGTCGATAACATTTCACTTGCTGCGGCTATCAGAGATCAGAGTTGAAACTGGGCGTATCTAGGTGACTGATATCGTTTTAGGGCAATCCATCAGCTGCTGTAGATATTGATTTATCTTGCTATAGGCTATTTCACGCTACGACCATTTGGAGCTGAGAAAGAGACTGCGAACGAAAACGAAGTAATAGTGCGTGCAGGTGATGCGACGCGGTAGGTCGGGGGCCGAGGGCGGGTGAAGCCACGGGGCACTGCTAGTGTAGTAGCATATAGCCTTCCTAAAGATTAAAAAAAAAATCGGCTTGTAGTTCCAGAGATTAGCGCGTTTAACGTTTTGAAAGCCATTGTCACATATACGTGACAAGGAAGCGCCTGTCCGGCACGCCAACGACACAAATATGTGACAAAAAATGCACGGTGCACTATAACGTCTATAATTATTTTTGTAGTTATTTGCGGTGAAATTTTGGTTTGGCGTGGACGCACGCGCCTGCCTTTATGCTCTGGCGTTCAAAAGATTAAACAAATAAACTCTTCAGTTCTAAAATGAATATATGTATAGATAGATGACAACAAAATATTACGTCTTGTAATCCCCGAAGGATTAGGCGGAGGTGTACCTTTTTTTTTTATAGCCTATCAAGTACACCCACATTTCTCGCCAGTTATGTTGTCACATGTAAGGGAGGCGAGCCTATTGCCATCAACCGGGCACAAATCCAGACTCCGTGGCTGCTACTGAGAAATTCCTGATTGAAAAACTCAATAACACTGGCCGACCCGGGAATCGAACCCAGGGCCTCATGATTAGCAGTCGCGCTTGCGACCACTAGACCAACGAGATTCGAATAGGTGGCGATTGGTAAATAGAGCTAACCATGCAAGGCTGCAATTGATTATTTCTTTTACAGACACAGGACCTACAATTGTACAGACGCCAGCACATCAAGCTACCCGAAACTGTAAATTTTCCCAATCAACATTAAATCTAATGCTTTAGCAATAAAGTTGAAAATCTATTAAAGAAAGTTGACAGATTGTAGTAGCGTGATGTGCGTCTGTACGTTATTTGAGCGAGAAAATAGTCGATATCTCGTCGTTTTCGTATCGAGGTTGGGACACGTGTCTCAGTATAAGGGTTGAACCTCATCTAGTATAGTAGCACGCAATCGCACTTTTCCATGCTCCTATATCGTTTTCTGTCGCTCAGAATCTTCATTTGCTAGAGCGAGAATCAGCGGGTATGCTATCGCACGGGGCAGCATAGCAGCACGCTCTGTATGGGGGTCAAGGTACAACCCTAATGTAATCAGGAACAAAAAAAAATGAAAATCACAGAATATTTTTTATAACATTTATTAATTACATCAAAACAAATAACATACTTGATGAACGCGCGCTCGGCAATAGCACTCATCGATTTAGACCGACTAGAGATCTATCAGTTTACGTAAGTTTATACGTTATGTTTTACAGCGGAAACTTTCAAACGAAGAAGATAGTTAACGTCTCTAAAACTAATTTATAAAAAAAAGCTCTTCAAAATATACAAAACGAGGAATGAGCAAATTATTTTAGTAATATTTTAGGTGTATAATTTAGTAATACCTACAACAAATTCACTCTGATGGAGCTCTAACATTTTAAGATAAAAAACTTATTCAGAAAACTAGTATGGATACACTTTAACCAATTATAAACGATTTTAACGCGTAACTTAAAACTTTTCAACATACCACAATTTTCCTACTTAATACAAATAATTATTAATTTAACTATCTTCTCCTTTCCAAATAATATTTCACTTCAATAACAAAGCTTTGCGAATGTTTGACAAAATGGAAGACTAAAATAAGTTTAAGATACATGTGATGTCCCTTGGTTACAATGCGAAACACATTCAGAAACATTTGAGAGGAAGACTGTGGAGATTCCCAGGAGTTTTATATTACTTCATATCAAACGTATCGTGAAAAAAATATCATCATGCTTGCAAAATGTTGTAAATTGTACACTTTTACGACGTAACTTGACAGTTAATATAACTATTTGAATTTGCAATAAGTTAATGTAGACATTTTACAAGCACAACAATGCAATTGCACCAATTTTAATAGTTAAACATCTATATTTGTTTCATATATATATTTTTCTTAAGCTTTCATAACATTACATATAAATTCCATAGACATCATTGTATTTGGTGCGTTTCATATACAGCATCTAATATATCAGTATAAAATGTTTGTAGATATTTTGTATACATAATGTCTATTTTGTATAATGTATGTATATCTGCATCATGGTCCCTGATTGAAATACTGTATAATGTGTATTTTTCTTTTATTAGACTAGACATAATGACCGCCATAAGTAAAGTGTTGCTAGTCGAAAAATAGCCATATAAAAGGTCATGATTGTTTGAATAAATATTTGTTTTATGGCAACAATTATGTCGTGTCGTAACGTGTAATGTCCTAAAGGCACGCTTACATGATCATGTCGGCCAAAACCAATAATTGATAGAACTCTATCGATATGCTTCATACACTAACATATACCTACGTTTACATTTATTTAAATGGCACAAATATGTAGCATTCGACTCTATAAAAGAACTCATTTTTAATTAATAATAAATGTTCATAACATAATTTTTTAATATACTCTTTGCTCTAACATCACATCAGTACAATTTCCTTACACTTATAAATTAAATCACTACTACGTTGATTAATATGTATATTCAGTTACATATCACAATCATATACAACATATAAAAATATACTTTACTTGAAGTGGTCTCTTGTTTATACTATTGAGTGGGGGTTACTTTCGTTGTGTTTAGCCGGAAACATGTATATTGTTAAAGCTTGTATATAATTTAGATTTGTGTTCGTTGCTTCGGAAGCACTTTACAGTTTTGTAAAGGCTTTTGTAAAATGGCGCGGCGGTTGGCGGGTAGTCAGTGTATAACTACAGGCTGTATTCATTTTCTAAATCTTAATACTGGAATTAGGAAAATTAGCACGGCCTGTACATAATTATGTTTACTATGTATTTTATAATCTTTGCATGTGTTAGTAAATGTATACACTGACTATTCGCTTGTATTTGATAACCAGTGAGTTATACTTAAATAAATCTGCAGGCAGACATGACTCGGATAGAACCGTTTTAAATAATGTATTCTCACTCGAAATAATCGACTGTGAAAGATACCAACTCACACACTTCTCGTTGCAAGTGGTTGCTAGCAGTAGTCACATCTGGCTGCAGTCTTGTGTTAAGGATTTAAAAAATGTTACCAAGATAAAAAAACAGCAGTATTTTGAACGCTATTTCCATGTTTGTAATGCTCAGATCTCGGTAACATTTCCTTAATCCCAGCCCAGTGGATTCTATATAGAAATAATAGCTTGAAAAACCCGTAAAAGAAATGATAATTTTATTGTATGCATTAAAAATTTTCAAGACTTTTTAGGATTCTAGAAGAAATCTAACCTTTGTAGGCCATGCAGTCAATAAATATGCGTGGATTGGAACCTAACTTATTGAAGAGACTTAGATAGACCGATTAATGGTTACTTAGGCTAGTATCAGATCACCGCTGGCCCCACCAGAGTGATTGATGGAGACAGAACTGGTCGATCGGCCACGAGACGGCCCCAGAGTGGGCGCAAGTCTCATGCTAGCTGAACTGTGAACGGTGAAGGCTGCCACATTCGAGGAGAACATCGATCATCAATCAACAGGTATACCGACGCAGTTGTTGCTGTAGAAGGCTGTCCAATTCTGAAGTTTCACTAAATTCACGTAATCTGAGACAAAATTAGAAATCGTAAATTATCATTTCTAATACAGACAGGGATATTCTAATAGAGGACCGCTCGGCGCCGCATATACATACTCAAACATGACACTATTTACAATAATTCGATATTCGTGCATACATACATACGCACAAGACGACGTATATTCAGTTTCTCAAATACATTATACCTACATACAATTGATTTCGATTTGTTTGAAATCATTCAGTTATACAATCGTTCATGTATAAGATCTAAAATTCACACTTCTAGAGTATATCAGTATATAAATATAGGATTTGTGGTCGATATTATAATCGGTGTCGGTGTAGACTTATAGATAGTACATTAATATAACAAATGTCTGGTATATCCCCATATAATAAATACATATGTTACTACACACATTGTAGATGATCCGCATCGGTGCCAAAGTGTTCAAACAATTGATTTGCCCTGTAATACTGACTCACATGATGAATTAATTGACGTCCAAACACAACACTAAGGACAACTTGAGAATCATAATAACACAAACATCCATACATCCGGAGATTATATTTTCTATTCTAAATACTTTATTTTCTACGTTGACATCCATTAAAAATTCACATAAAAACTGCTTTTGAGCCCTCGACACAAGAAATGCATTCAGTAGGCTAAGAGTCCCGCGCGTGCGTCCGGTATCGGCGACGCGGGCCTTACACTGCAATAAATAAAATTGGTCATTTGTTAGAAACAACTATTGTCATTTATTTATTGCGCGTGGGAGCGTGACATATGCAAGTAGTATTGTACAGGAAATCAATCAGCTATTGCAAACAAACAACGAAATTTTGATTCACAACTCAACTTCAAATATACCAAACAAAAATTGATATAAATTAAAAGTAAAAATAAAGTTGCCATATAATTCATATAATTATTTATTAATTTAAAATAGTAGAACCTTTTTTGAATTAATAAATTCTAAAACTACTGCAGTTATTATAAGAATGTTTAACAAATGATAATGCAAGAAAGCCTCGTAAATCCGAACCCGAAACGTAATCAATGAAACTTGACTTAAACTATCGTACGTACTAACTTACTATATACAGTATATTTACATTGTTCATATTCTGGAGGATATCCGAACATCGTAAGCTGGTGTAGTTCGGATTGCCGCGGCTGTCTGACTAGTTATAATATACGTCCATGTACTCACCCTGATCGAAGGTGCTGGGGTTTATGTACGATAGGAGGTCTTGGTCGCTCATGTCTGTGAGTCCTTGTACGGGCGCCGTCATCTCTTGGGTCACGGCTTGCGACACGGCTTGAGACACTGCTTGGGATACGGCTTGGGTCACAGCTTGAGATACAGCCTGAGACATGGCCACCAGAGGAGTTTCGCCAGCAGGCTCGGCGGGCGGTTGGGCAGAGTCGGTCGTCTGCATACCGCTCGATCCTGCAGCGCTTTCAGTAGTCAATATGTTAGCGGTGTTGATCGCCGACGTCACTAAAGCGTTCATGGTCGAGTCTGACGTCAGGATCTCGGCCGCCGCGTTCAGTATCATAGACTTGACGGCTGCAGGCGGAGTCTTGACCGACGTGAGCTGCACCTGGTCCTGCATCATCATGAGGTCGTCCTGCTCGGGCCTGCGCTGCGCGTCGCACAGCATGCTGGGCGACACCTGCGGGTCCAGGATGGCGTCCGGCAGCGCCGGCGCCGACAGCAGCCGGTCGGAGCCGCGCGCGGGCACGGCGGCGTGCGGGCTCAGCAGGATGTCGGACGCGTGGCTGGCGCCGGGCGGGGACGTGGACGACGACCCGGACAGGTGGTCGTCCACCCTAGAGTTCACCAGCTCATCGAGTTTGGTGTTGTCGGGCAGGATGGCGGCCGTAGCCTTCATAGCATCTTCGACTAAGGCCTCCATGTGCGCAGACTGCTGTGCCAGCCTCTGCTCCATCTGACTGGTCCCCATCTCCAGCTTGGTGATGGCCCCGAAAGGGTTAAAGCTCTCTTCCTGTCTGCCCTGCATCTGTTTGTACGCTATCAGTCTTTGATCGTTCTGCTGCATGGTGGTATCGGTGATCATGAGTTCTGGGTTGAGTTTCATGTCTGTTTCTAAGGGATCCACGCTCTTGGATGAGATGAGCTGTCTCATGGGGTCTATGGGCTGCATCATATTGGGGTAGATTTGCGGCGCGTTGTCGTCCGAGTTGAAGATGGCGGCGGTGACAGTTTCCACCATCTTGTCGGTTTGCACCTGGTTCTGTATGGCCTGCAGCTGCTGCGTGAAGGACGCCAGCGGGGAGGGGGGCTCGCTCTGCGCGGGAGTGCTGGGAGACAGCTTCATGCTGTCGTAACCGCTCACGAAGCTGACCTAGTACACAGATAATACACGACATTTTATTTTCAAGAATCATCATTTCAGGCGTAAGACGTTCATTGCTGGACGTCGTCCTCTCCCAAGTGTCGCCACATTGACCGGTCCCGTAAAAGTGCTTTATCTTATCTCATTGAATTTATAAGTGAAGATTTAATAGTTTTCCTTTGATTTTATTTATCATGTTTGTTAGAGATTTGATTTGATAGACCCTATCGATTCATCATCATCATCCTCCTGCCCTTATCCCAATTCATTTGGGGTCGGCGCAGCATGTCTTCTTCCATACTTCTCTATTACTCGTCATCTCATCAGACACTTCCTTTCTTGCCATATCATTCTTTACACAGTCCATCCATCGTTTCTTTGGTCTTCCTCTACTCATATACCCATCCACATTCAGACTCAAAACTTTCCTCATAACATTTTCCTCATTCCTCCGCATCACATGCCCATACCACGACAACCGATTACCACACAACTTTTCAGTCACCGGCGCCACTTTCAGACTTCCTCTTATATACTCATTTCTTATTTTATCCATTCGCGTAACACCACACATTCCCCTTAACATTCTCATCTCCGCCACAAGCAAATACCGTTCATTAGTCCCTTTGTGGGCCAACATTCTGATCCATACAAGACAGCAGGTCTAACCATTGTTTTATAAATCTTCCCCTTAAGTTTAAGGGGAATGTGGGAGTCGCAAATTGTTCCCGTGACCTGCCGCCATTTCATCCATCCCGTGTTAATTCTGTATTTTACACTACTATCTATTTCGCCATCGGTTTGCACGAGTGAACCGAGATACTGAAAGTAGGAGCAGACAGGAAGAAACGTGCCATCTAGCGCTATGGCTCTAGAACTGGAGAGACCGCCGAAATCGCAGAACATGTATTCCGTTTTAGTTCTGCTGATTTTCAACCCAACATTCTCCAGCTTCTGTTGCCATTTCTCCAATCTGCTCTGGATCTCGGGTCCATCTTCACCGACAAGAACAATGTCGTCGGCAAACAGCATTCACCAGGGTGCCTCTTCCTGTATCTCCTACGTCAAAGCGTCCATAATCAACAGGAAGAAGTAAGGACTTAAAGCCGACCCTTGATGCAAGTCTACAGCCACACTGAACTCATCGGTTTTGCCAGCAGCTGACCGGACGGTGGTACAAGATTGGCTGTACATAGCACGAATTAACTCTACATACTTCCCAGGTATACCTTTCTCTTTCAAGGCCCACCACAACACATCCCGAGGTACCCTATCATACGCTTTCTCCAGATCAATGAACACCATGTGCAAGTTTTTGTGTGCACGTCTGTACTTCTCGCACAATTGGCTGAGTGCAAAAGTCGTCGGCGTCCATTGTTCCTCGACCTGGCATGAACCCAAACTGGTTTTTGGTAACCCAAACTGGTTAGACCCTATCGATTGATGTCATAAAAGTACAGGGTGTTATTTTTTTCGGAATTTAGCCGGTTCGATTCTAGAGTGTGGCAAGCGAATTTTCGAAAATCTTTGAATGAAGATTTATTTATTTTTGAAAATAAAGGAATGCTTCCTTTGAGTAAAATTTTCTATCTTGAGTATCAAGAGTACTTTCCCTCCAGCCCCCGTAGCATGACCACCGTAGACAAGAATTTCTTTGACGGAAGAATAGACAAAATTACAGATTGTGTCGACACAATGACAGATTTCTTTGCACTACCTGTCATTTTGTCGCCTCTTCCGTCAAAGAAATCCTGGTCTACGGTGGTCATGCTACGGGGGCTGGTGGCGTTGAAAAATTCCACCCTGTATGTATATATTTTTTTATTTTGTATCTGTCACAACGTTATCTTAGTAGAGAACGAGTTGTGGCACTAACTCCGCCTATGTACCACTACTGTATGCGCATGTAGTTTAAATAAACGAATAGTTACCTGGCTCTGCGTGTCCCTAGACATCTCGGACTTGAGCCTGAGGTCCACAATGTTCAGTTCATCGGACATGTTCATAGGCTTGTCCGGGCCGTCCGCTCCGCACGACTCTCCGCCGTCTGCTAACGAGTGCTGGCTGCTTTCGTCTGCGATCTGGTAGAGAAACAAAAAAAAGTTTAGTTTTATGTAGGAAACCCTTTTTTTTTCAATTAGACTTTAGCCTATTAACACAACAACAAATCACCACGAGGTTTATTCATAAATGCTGTTTTAATGAGTAATTGTCATTTGTCATTACTTAATTTAAACTCTCGATCATGAATAAACCCCGACTGCATTTACCTCTTAATGTAAGCCATCATTCTGTCTCTATCCTTTTGAAACGATTGACAGAAATAGAACGATATTTAAAATTCTTTTAGAGGTAAACGTATTTTGTGATGTGCGGTGAAAGCAGGCCTTAGGCATAGAAAAATAATTAATATTTTGTATAGGAAAGGAACTATCGCTCCTAACGCGCTATTGCAGCTTTGGGCGTATGACACGTCCAGTTTCATTCTTATACGAAGTTTATTTTTTCCTTGTCTATGGTCTTGAAGTGGTATGATTTGATGATGGTAGTGATCCACAAGTCTACTGAACTCACTCTGTTGAAATGGATCTTTTGAGCTGGCGTATGAAAACCATCATTGCTTAAGATGGAGTCAAGGAGATGGTCGAGTGAAGTGTCGATTTTCCTTCTTTTCTATTTAAAATAAATAAACATGTTTGTTCAAGTTGCATCCTTATGGAAGTCCTCTAAAAGAGTGGGTTTTGCTCTTTTTTGAGAAATTCTGTCAGATACAAACCAAGTGTCTTGTCCAAAAGGAAGGGAGGATTGTTTTCCTCGCCATGGATTGTTAACACCTGGGATACAATTTAAATCTGGTGGTGCTCCTACACTGCTGTTAAAATTGTTTACAAACATCAGGAGCACTCAAAACATCTAACAATTCCTAAAAGATTGTAACAATTCCTAACATTTGTTAGTAAATGTATTAGTGTTAGAAAATGTTTGTAAAAAAATTTAACAGCAGTGAGGGGGACCCTAGCACAGTAAACAGGTTGTTATTACGCCATTCAAAGTTTTAGAAATTTGTTAGTCGTGTGAAAGTTTCTTTCGCTTGATACTGTCACCACACAACATATAAATTAAGAGTCGCCATTGTGCCTTTTTGCTCATTCTTCTCCAAGTTTTGGTAATCAATTTTTATCTTTCATAATTATTGACTTTCAAAAATGCGTCTTACAGATGTAAATGTAGAAAGTTTAAATAGGGTGTCACAATCGGCGGCCTTATCGTTGAACGAGAATCTTTGGATACATTAAAGGTAGAAGGTGAGGGAAGGAGGGGGAAAGGAGGGGTAGGAAGGGGAAGGGAGGAGTTTGGTTGATAGTTTTTTTTTTTGATTATGTACATACCTCGCTTTTAAGTCCTTGCGGCGAGTGCGGGTCGGGTACAATGATAGAAGGCCTGCGCACCGGCAGCGAGGGCGGAGGCATCATGCCTCCTCCCCACAGCAGTACGGGTCGGGCTTCTTCTCCACCTAACAACAGAGAGGCGTCAGTAGGGCTTCGGAGAGACCCGGACATACGTACCGACCCCGCCCTACACACGCTCCGAAACAACTGGCGTGAACACATTGCCTACGGAAGATACGCCTGTTTGTGCGAACCTAACTTAATGCTGGGTACACACATAACTTTAATCACCGGTAACTTTAAATTTCACGTCTCCACCCAGATTTTGAGAACAAATTGGTTGATAGTAAAATTTGTATGCAGACATGAAATTTAGAAATCGCCAGTGACTTAAGTCGCTGCGTGTGAATCCAGCTTAATGGACGATTTCTCCTTACAAGAATATCTAAAGTTGTATTCGACACATGTGACTAGTGTGACGTCGCGTCAATCGTGTCAAAAACACGTGTCGCGGTGTCACTTGTTGTGACATGTGTCAAGTTATGTTACATGTGTCTTGCTTGATAGAACTTTCAGTATAGGCGTGTATTCCACAGTTAATGATGTTACTTTAGAAATCTATCTCGTCTATTGATGCAGTGCAAAAAAATATGTTTTGACTAAATTACGGATATTTTTTGAGGAAGGGTCTAATGTTATGTAATATGTATTCGTAGTTGTTTTTTTTTTTCGATAAATCCAATTTATATTAATAGCCATGTAAATGTCAGAATTATGTAAAAAACAATTTTATAAACTTGTTCTTTTTTTGGTATTTTTTACATTTGGATATTTGACAAATAATGAATAAAATATCAAGCGATAGTAAAATCATAAGACATGAATGAGTCAATGGATATGTTTTTATCACAACATCAAAATTAATCAAATGTTTATTCTTATCTTTTATGTTTGTATTTCTACGGTTATCGTACAAGTAAACCAGATTATAATAATCAGATAACACTAAACGCTACTATAGCTTCGAATGACACATCGAAATGTTGATCGACAAATTGATGTGTCGAGCAAAGCTGTATCGAGGTTCAACAATTGGGAGGAAGAGATGGCGCTAGGCGACCTGTATAGCTCTGTATCTCTCCCACACTGGAATTACTCCTGCTTTAAGACGTCATAGTAACACCCCTCTCCCCCGTTTAGCCGTTTCCTTGATAGTAATTGTTTGGCGACAGTAAATCGTTTCTGTTTTTTTTTGTGTTAATCTTTAACGTTTTCAGCGCGAGGTAGAGTAACTCCGTATTAGTAGTACAGTCAATTTATAGGAGTTTCTTTTAAACAAAATATTAAGTCACATAGAATGATGATAGTCATATTTTGTTATCATATCGTAGATATAATCTAGTTAAATAAAATAAGATCACTAATTACGTTGAAAACGGTCAAAATTTGACAGTAGAAACATTTGACGTATTTTTAGTAATCACACTTTTTATTATATTAAGAAAACCAGTTGAATCGGAGTAAAACATACAATAATATACAACATAGGGCCGGTACGCAATAAAGTACTATCTAAAGTGTGGGGGGATGTGCAGTCTGTCCTACGCGAAGGTCAGTGTAACTGGCAAGTGAGCTCTGTGTCAAAGTGTATAAAGTTCATTTTCCATTGACTTTGCGTCGTCTTTGGATATTTTTTTCATTGTGTGTTTTTCTGTATTGAGTCTTGCTTGCTTGTGTGATTATAGTGCACTGTCGACGAATGTGTCAATATATAATTTTTTTACAAAAGAATTTTGACAAATAAGTGTATTTATTAATTGTTTCAAGGCATTTATTTTAAAGTAAGCAACGTCTAATATCTGTTCTTTCCATTTTTTCAAGTGAGTGCGGGAATGACAACATATAATTTATAATAATTAATGCACATCTAGGCCAGAAAGTATCTAACAAAAAAAAATCTACAGTATATGCAAACCGCCCAAGAAAACATCGACAGTGCGAACAAAGAATGTTGAAACAAAATTGTATCAGTGTGTTTTTTGTGTCGGTGTGGATGTATGTCTGTATGCGTGTGTGTCTGTGCGTGTGTGCGTGTGCGTGTCAGTACCGTGCTGGCGCGGTCAGCTGCGGCGGCGCGCGTCGGCCGTGCTCGCTACCTAGACAGACCTAGCTTGAACAGAAGGGAAAAAAGAAAGAGTACGCAATTCGCGCATCAGTCGTTTCTTCCAAATATCTCTATAAATATATATCTTAACTTTCAGTATTATTATCATATAACTATGTACCGCAGTGTTATATACATGCTTCAGTAAATAAGCGTGGTTAGATCCAAGCAACATGTTGTTACAGTTTATGCAATAACGCAATCAAATGTTTCTATTTAGTTTCATTGTGTCGCTTATCCTTTTATTCTTATGGTTCAATTTTTTTTAAATATTTTAATGACCATAACCGAAAATATTGCTCTATTTTTTATAATATACTACATTTTGTCATCTTTTTATCATACAGCTAATTGTGATATTTTTTTTAATATAATCGCACAAGTCATAAAAGAGTAAGCGATACAATCATACTAAAAGCTAAATGATACTAAATATTTCTAAAGCAAATTCAGTTTTAATGCAATGCTCTCAGATTCCAGATTACAATGTAAAATTAATTTATGTATATTATTTTTATATTACAGTATAAATTAGTCTCCAATGATAATAAGCAATATTAGATAAAAAAGCAAATAAGTAGCTTTACAAGCAACATTTCTGACCACAAATGATTCATGCAGGGACAAAGTCGATACAATACAAATACCAGTTATATTTATTTTATATATAAATAATGTTGACCAGGTCTGTCGGTCCGTTTGTTACAACGTTACTCAAAAACTGCTGGGCGGGTTTTGATATGTTTTTGAACACCGCAAAGATTCGAGAAATGTGTTTGTGTATAATTTTACGAGTGTACGCCTAATCTTTTTAGATAACTTATTATTATAGAAGAAATAGAACGAAGAATTAAAGAAGAAAATATGGAAAACATTTACAAAGTTGTGAATATTAATGTTTATACGATAATGACTGATTTCTGATATACTTAAATATTATTCTCATACATTTTATAACATAATTTATATTATTTGATATCGCAGTTTTTTGTTGTATGAAGATACCTTGCCTTTAACTTTGTCCAAATTAAATGAAAAGTACGTAAAACGGGGTAAATAAAAACTACAAATTATATAGATTATTACAATAACAATAATGCAGTAGCTAAATTAAAAGAAACAAACACTACAGAAAACGCTTCTGGAGACTATTCTTGTTTTATCCATTTTTTTTTTGTTTACACAGATTTCAAGAATTAATTTGCAGGCTTTTGAATTACCCCCATTTTACAACAACACATAGAAATGTGAGTAATGAAAAACACAAGTTTACAAAAGCCTTGCACTATTTGACAGCAATTTTGTATTGCACACAGATATATAAGCGTATGTTAATATTTATATGTTCGTGCGTACATGGAGGACATCTAGATATCGTATAGGACGTGACGGTTCTAACTTATGAATGTATCCGAAATGCGAAAACGTGTTTTTTATGTCAATGCGTGGTGGTGTATTTTGGTCTAATTGTTTTACATTTTTATTTAATATTAAGTAAATGCAAACCACTTGTATTTTCTATAGAATTTCCAACAAATTATTTTTATCTGACAATTTTACATATACTTACTATCTTTGGGTTGCAGCTAAAAATCAGTGTCTAAAATAATGAGCTGAGGCCTTTTAGGCAATATACGTTTTCTTTCTGTTTGTTTAATTCCAATAACGCATTTTCACCATGATTTTACTGAAACAGTTTATTTTAGTATTCCACGCATTAGACATAAAAACCGTGGTATATCCAAGCACACCCAAGCGTATCATGTACCGTGCTACCAGCGCTCGTGTTACCTTGCGAGTGGTGCGTGGTGGCGTGCTGCGGGCCGCTGTCGCGCTGCGGCGGCGTGTAGTAGAAGGCGTGCGGCTCCGACGCCTTGCCGCCCGAGCGCACGAACAGCTGCACCGCCACCGCCTCGCCGATGTCGGCGCGCGCGTACGGCGGCACGCAGCACACCAGGTGCGTCTGGGGAACATCATTAACAATTCATTTAAGAAAAGAACGCGGCAAAAAAAATAGCATTCCGTGAAATTATAAACCTCCTCTTTTGAAGTCGATTAAAAATAAACGGTAGATTCGGAAGACCGTAAACTTAGTAGTTTACAGTCTTCTGAATCCACCGACTATGACGCCGAAGTCTTTTATCGAGCAGTACACTGAATTATGCATAAACCACTAACACCGAAAGATAACTCATTATGAGCGTATGTACTTTTAAGATCAATTTAAAATATTGATTAAAATTTGTAGCTGCAAAATTACGTCTTTTCTAGAAGAAAATTAACACGTTTAGTTAGTGATACTCAAGCGACGTGATGGGTCAATCGATATCTGGACAAGAATCCCAATACATATTTGTTTTATCATGGTTCTGTGGAGTTTCACCAGTTCTGGTAGAGGGGTTGATAACGGATCACTCTCAAATGAACCTTTAAACGTGACTGATTACATTATCAGTATCAGAAGTATCCACTCAAATATAAATCATACAAACTAGATCATGTTACCAGACGATTGGAATGCATCAGAAGTGCCCGTCATCTTAAAGTAAGCCTGTCGCAACAAGGTAAAACAAAACTTTAAATTGTTCGGATATTTGCTACTCATTTACACATAAACAGCATGTTTACAGGGTGGGATGGACACACATACACTTTGAGGTGTTCAGAATGATGTACTGAATGCGTGGTACCACTTTGTGCGTCGGGGTCCCTTCTAGCCTTTATAAAACATGGATCCGGGTGTCTGGTAGTCTAGTTAGAGTTTCTTATAAAACGAAAAACACACGTAAAACAAAGGCTGATTGAGGAAAGAATTTGTAAGTAGCCCCCAAAAGGTGTTAAGTAGGAGATAAAAGTTTGTACGGAATTTCACCATTTCTGTGATGACGAGAATTCCCTAAATGTTTTTTTTTCTGATAGAATACCTGTTGTAAGAACTCCTTGTCCGGCGCCACCTCCTCCTCCCAGTGCGTGCGTCCGTCTTGCCGCTGACAGAACACGACACGCGTCTCCTTGAGGAAGTTCTTGCCGAGGAGGTACAGCTCCAGGCCTCCGGTGGCGGGACAGGACACGAGGGATTTGCGACACACTTCGGGGACGCCTGGTGGTTGGGCTGAGGAGGTAAAAGGTGGTTATAGAATAAAGTTATAAAAACATCGTAATCTAATCTAATTTTACCGTTGAAAGTTTAGATTGAAACTTGGCAGATGGACTTTTATTGGATTGAAACATAGGATACACTTAAAATTGTGTGATTTTGTGTTTTTTGCTTCCTGGTGTGGTTTCATCATCATCATCATTTCAGCCGAAAGACGTCCACTGCTGGACATAGGCCTCCCCCAAGAAGGGGGGTTTTGCCATAATCGCCACGCTTGGCAGGCGGGTTGGCGATCGCAGTATGGTTGTTATAAAACACAGAGAACGCTGCTGCCCATTCTCTGGTAAGTCCCTTAGTCGCCTCTTACGACACCCACGGGAAGATATGGGATCTGGTGTGGTTTAAAACGCGAGAATAATTGTCAATATTGAGTGTCTGCTGTGTTCATGTCATGTTCATATTCAAGAGAGCAGGCATACGTCTAAGTTGCACCTTGCAAGTATGTACTTAAACCTATTTATTTTTATTTCGGGTTTTTGCCGATTACTTAGAATCGCGACTGTGTTAAGATGAAAAAAAAATGATTCAAATTTTCAAATTCATTTATTCATTTTGTGAACATAGGGTAAAAATCTGCTACAGATATTTTATAAATAAATGTTGATCCCGATGATGGTGAGTATGAGGCCATTTATTACTATGACAAAACTCTTATCGTTAATCATCGCATAGGAAGCATTACCTATTTACTATTTATAAACATTATATAATTTACCTGCAATAGTAAGTTACCTTCGAATGTAATCTGATTAGCGAAATTATTCATGTCTTTTTCTTTATTTAGCATTGATTTGAATTGACTTTTAGGAATTACTATGCAAGTCACAGTTTTTTATAAATATTTTAATGTAACTCTGAACTCACCCGTCATAGTACGGATCAAACCAAGTGGGTATTTCATTTTGCCTGCTCATAAATATCAACTGTGCATTTTGAGCATAGTATTTTGAACATAGTGTCACAAGTTCCTAATAAGCTAACCTAACACGTGTGTGGAAATGACCTTGAAGAATATATTTTAAACTTGTTGCTAAGACGTGTATGACCAGCATAAACTTGTACGAGATATCTTCCGTGATTGTTCATTGTTTTGAGCTCCCGATATTTCGGCGCTGTTGCAAGCGCCATGATCGCGGGTTGACTGGAGAATGCGGGATCATGGCGCTTGCAACAGCGCCGAAATATCGGGAGCTCAAAACAATGAACAATCACGGAAGATATCCCGTAAGTGACAGTACAAGTTTAGTCGTAAACCGTGAAAGCTTAAAACAGTGTATGACCAGTATGTTTGTTTCTTGTTCCACCTGTATTGTGCCACTGTTATGTAAAAGCCTTATATATCCGTGTGTCGCAATCCTCTTTCAAACTCTCACAAATGCCTCTCGCCAATCACACCAGTGTTTTCCATCGGCAACGATCTAGTATAAAGGTTACTCACTGCATATGATCTGCGTGGAGCACACTTGCAGCGTCTCCACGTGGCCGGCCGCGTTGACGATGTCGGTGCGGAACACCATGCGGCAGCGCGTGGACTTCTTCTTGCCGCGCGACAGCGCCGCGCCGCCCAGCGTACCGCCCCCGCCGCCCCCGCCACCCCCGCCGCCGCCGAGTGACTCGCCGAACCTGTGCTCGACGTCTACGTTGCGCTCCTGGAAGTATGGTAAAGGTTACAATAGGATTTGTGTCAAGTTTAAGAAAGAGAATAGTTTTGGGAGACTAGATATGATTAAAGATAAATGCCATTGGAGCTGATCTGTAATTTGAATCGACACTCATTAATCGGATAAAATCCGTTCCGATCCGAGCCGTTTGGTGGAAATCATTCTTAAGAAAATTAAATTGAATGTTCCACATACATAGAATTACAACCAAGTTTTGAAAGATTCTGATGAATAAATTCTGCTATCAAACATATTAGTTATTGTAAGTTGCCAACTACATAATTATCAACGAATCATAGTTAGATACCACAAGATGATAAAACAACAGAAATGGTCTATTGGCCAAATTGTAGTGGTTTTTCCGCAAGAGCAAAGAGTTGAAGTGGACTTTCAAAAACCTGGGTGCCACTATGGATGGAACCCTACCTTAAAAACATAAGACATATTAACAACTAACCTTGAGTATCCCAACACAGTCACACGTGACCTGCCAGTTCTTGGCCGGCTCCAGGTCGATCTCGATGATGACAGTACCATCCTCCTTCCTCTCCTTGCAAGGTGTGGAGTTCTTGCCGGACACCCGACACGCTTGATAGAACATGTGTGGCGCCACTCTGCCTGTGTCTGTGCCTATGAATACCTGGGGAAGATGGCGGTTCATTTAAAAAAAAAAATTGTTTAAAGGTACAGAAGTATCTGGCAGAGTCCGATGTCCGCTACCAGTTCGCAGTCCGGTCTATTCAGTAAGAAGATCGGGCAAAGTGTTATTGAGTTTTTCGATCAGGAATTTCTCAGTAGCAGCCGCAGAGTCTGGATTTGCGCCCGGTTGATGGGAATAGGCTCGCCTCCTATTACATGAGACTTAAACATAACTGGCGAAACTTGGGTGTATTATTAGGTACACATCTGCCTAATCCTTCGGGGATTACAGACGTGATGTTATTTTATTTTTATTTTGTGTACAATAAAGAATAAGAATGCTAAACATTCTCATAAGCTATATGAGACTTATGACGCGATAAGGCAACAATGTCAGCTAATCAGCAAAGTTGGGAATGGGGTGGACTGCTCAGGGTGCACTAAACAGTTAAAAGTATTACCATTTGCTAATGCTCTTTTATCTCCCAACAAACGTAATTAATTAACGAGTTTACAGGGGTATGAAGGATTTAAATTTCTTCATCCCCCATTGAAAGGGGAGGACTGGATGGCTGTTGTGTCTGGTGGGCTACTACCCGATAGACGTTGTCGGCTTTTTCTAATTATGGTCTTAAGTCGTGGAAAACTTTAATAGCGCGATTTAGAATTTTGATGACGCTAAAGTACTTTTTGTACATGTTGCTTTAGTACTTTTTACAGTACCGCTACAAGTATGCTACAAAAACATACACCTAAATGAATCAGTAATAAAATATGCCATATTGTTAACCCTTCTCAATTACAGTGATGGTAAACCCAACCACACAATAGTTCATCGAGATCGCCTTTCCACTCACGACTAGATCTTATCCATTGATTTATTGCCGCGCACGTGTTAACCTTCGACTTTCAAGGAATCTAAGGATGCAGTGAAGTTTCTCAAGGATTGAGTCATCTCAGCTCTTCTAGTATAAGATTGAAAATCTTAACATGTTCACACATTGGGATGTTTTAAAAATAGGCTCAATGATTGGCAGTATGCGAGCAAAAAGACGAGTCCCCAGGTAGATGATTTTTGAGTTTAGAATCCCACAAGTAATAAATACGATAAATTAGGGGATAATACATCATAGGTTTTAATGTTTCGTGATGTTGAAGATCTTACCTGCAGTACAGCTGGTTTGTCGTAACCAACTAATTTGACTGTCGGGAAACCATTCCCGGAATTGTCTTTGACAGCGCCTCGGCTGCCTTCAGTCTGATATCTGGAATAGGAATGCACATGTTAGGAAGCCATGGATTTTGTGGAAGCACCAGCATCTGAAAATGTGGCCCAATTTTGAAATCAGGGAAAAAAATTGTATCCCTTTGGATTCCCATTGATAAGATGGCCTGTAGTGAAAGCCAGGTTGATTTTTAAGCCCAGATTCTTTAGAAGAACCATTTTCGAGTAAAGGTAATACGATAGTTACCTCGCTCTATGTTGTGTCTCGGGCTGGCACAGTATCTGTAGCTCCACCGTGCCGTCTCTCGACCTGCTGGACAGTGGTGCCGCTAACCCCGGTCTGCCACCCTGTGCCATTGCCGCCAGCGCCCTTCTCCGCGCCATTGCCTGTGCCAATTTACCTCCGTACTTCCCCCCCAGTTTGCCCCCTAACTTCCCACCGGCACCAACTAATTTCCCCCCTCCAGGGTACTTGTTTGCCAGTTTACCCCCGCTGCCCAGTTTCCCGCACGATCTGTAGGGGTCCTGGAACCTCTTGCCGGGAGTCTCAGCTATGTTTGGACTAGATATACTGCAACCCGCTCTCATTCTGTAAAAAAGTCGACATTGTTTTGAATTATCGTGAATGAAACGTGACTTTAGTTATATTCCACATCTTTGCATAATACACCTTGGATTAGTCACTTTTGAATGGCATCTTATTTCCAAAAATGTGAAAAAAGAAACTACAAGTGGATGTGTATTCATGATCTTGAGGAGGTCAATAAACAATTAACAGAACATTAGTATACACCATCAGTGCGTCACCAGTAACGAACACACAGCGGAGGCGACAATTACATGCGGTGAACATGCGGATTTATGGATATGCTCGTGACACTGCACAACGCATTACAAGCAACCAGTTATTACAACCACTATTCATGTCAACAAAGACGTTACAAACACGTCAGTTATACTGAAATCTTAGATAGGACACTCTGGAGTCCCCGGATCTTCCCGTATCCAGGAACCGTGCTTTATCTTCATAATCCAATGATAGGTTAGGAATAGAAACACCAAATTGTGAATGAATTTCGAGTGTGATCCAATGTTCTTTAAGAAAAAAGTCAACGTACACGGGAGTGGTTAGGGCTGGCGCAAGCGTAGAGGCGGGTGCGTCGGGCGGCGCGGGCGCGGACGCAGGGTCTGACGCGCCCGGCGCGCGGAAAGCGTACGCGTCGTTCGCGTCGTCGCATTCTAGCTTAACCGCCGCTTCAGTGTCCCCACGTCGTCGTTTCAACTCCGGGTGTTCCCACTCCTCCAAAGTGTCCGATAATCTGCACACGCCATTAACGGCTTTAGTTAAATTTGAAGTGATTGAAAGAATTCCCATCATCGGCCTTTTATTCGTCGTTTTCAAGACAGGCGTTTGCAAGGTTACCTTCACAACGCTAATGAAATAGTGATTTTTCAAGAAGTCATGCTATGGCGTATTAAAATTCAAGCAGTGAAGTCGTAAGCATTTGAAATGTTCCTCATTATCAGCTCATTTTTCGGCTCACGTTCATCGTACCTATATCGCTATAGTTTATATCTTGAGCTACAAACAGAAAGCAGGCCAGTATTCTAAAACTTGACAGGCTAAAAAGAAATTCTATGTTATTCTGCCTAACGATGAAGTAACAGCGTGATACGTGTCAGGCGACCCACGCGCACGTGCCGCGAATCGTCCTAAAAATATAATAGCGGGAGGTGCGTTAGCGCAGCGCTGAGAAGGTCTGATGGATAGTACTCAATCCAATCTAGTTTACAATGTTAACTGTAAAATTGCTTGGGGATTGGCAACAATGATCATCACTGAACAAAAGATGCAGTGCTACTGAGTTTGTTATGGTAGCTGTGCCTTGGATTGATTTACATCTGTTCATACCTTGATAGGAATTTATGTATTCTAGAACTTGGCTTGCTGCAGCTGACATATGCGTGTATTTAAACACAGAGAGCTTTTATAGATATCTTAAAGGATTGAGAACTTCAGAAGCGTAACCTTACAAGAGATAGCAAAAGGTGAAAATCAACAGAGCAAATCTGTTGAAATACCTAGTCGTTTTGTGGGTAGTCTATTTCGTCTTTATAAACATACAAACACACCTCTTCAGGTAAACTATTGTAATGACTAAGCAAGTCTTCAACAGAATGCATACTAATTTAATTAATTAATATGCAAATGATTTCAAGGGACAAGATGGGCGTACAATGGAAACTTCTTCACGTGGAAAACTAATAAATGTTACTTTATCACTTGCGGAAGAGAAAGCGTACAAATTACTTGTAAGTGGTATATTTAGGCAAGCGAGAGTTAATTGGTAAATAATTTTCTTCAGCCTGGGTGTTGTGAAGGTAACGAGTTAATTTGATGAAAATTGTGTGAGAGAATGGCGACACTCATCGACGCAATATGGCTGAGCCAGTCAGTATGACCATAAAAACAAAAAGTGTCGTATCGTCTGAACTGAACCGATCGAAGTTAAAGATTTTTATTTTCACGGACACAAATCAGAATGGCACAAAACTCCTTCTTAGAGGTTGAAGCCGATTCCACTTCCATAAGTGTGTGGTGTCTCCTTCAGACATTGATTACTACCATGTCGTCAATTCGTCATGTACAACCGATGCTAATGCCCTGGCATTTTGCCTAGTCTGTGTTGAGACGTAATTGACGTCTTACAAATATAATTTGCGCCCGTTTGATGGCAATAGGCTCGCCCCCTATTAAATGGGTCTTAAATATAACTGGCGAAATGTGGGTGTACTATTAGATACACCTCTGCCTAACCCTTCGGGGATTGCAGGCGTGATCTTACGTTACGTTAAATATGATTTAGTCTTCAACTCTGAAGGACGGATTACTATCTTCGACAAGTACACGAGAAACTAGCATTTCTGATTCTTCATAATAACGCAGTTTACCCTTGACCTCCACCTACAGGATTGTGAATTTCAGTATCAGTTTATGTTAGTAGTTAATGTGTATCATTTGTTTATCGCGTGATTTCCTAGCGTATCATCAATCATAGCAGTCAGTAAATATCTACTAATAAACATTGGCTTCCCTTGTACTCTGCTACAAACGGTTCTTGGTTAGTTAGCTGGAACGATTTCGATTGGCAAGCTAATTACCGATGGCAGTATAGTATTATGTAGTTGCCAATCTTGGTATTAGATAACTCAAGGAACAGAATAGGTAATGGTCTCCAGGTTACATACTGGTGGTGTGAAATCTATTTTGGCTTTATTTGATAATGAACAGGACACCCTTGGATTATTAGAATCACCTTGTGAGAAAGCCTAACAACCTGAGAGGAATTTAAAATTATGAAGAAGTGTCAGCTTAGAAAACAGAAACCACAAAGACATTATATGAAGTCGTTTACTAAAAAGAACTCAACGAAAAGACACAGTCCCGATGAGTCGGATTTGTTTTGGAAACTAGACAGTCAAAATTAGATGTCAATCATTAGAATCACGAGATAAAAAACCGTATACTGAACGGTTGGAAAGTAGGGAAGGCTCAGGATTGAAGTAGAAACCGCGTGATTATACAAAAGACATACATAGCTGTTTATTACGACTGTAAAACCACAATTAAAACTTTCCCTTAAATCAGATTGGATTTGGAAACTAAATAGCCTGAATTCTGCAATTATGAAGACACCTTTAAAACACAAGGGCCAGACGATACCCGATTAAATTACGACATCACTCATAAAACGGGCGTTGACACTACATTCAATATTTCGTATGTTTTTCGCAATTGTGTATTACATAAACAGTAAGTTGCGTAGTGACGACCTTATGTAATTCGTATTACTTATGTACGTGTAGTTGTGTACTCTAATTGTGTATTATATCATGAGTGTTTGTCAAATTGTTTGTTGGTAAATAAATAATTTGTTTAAGGTTGTTGATTGTGTTGTTTAAGCGACCTTCGTTTTAAAGGTGAAGCAAGTCTTACCGTAATCATGTATTTTGAAATTGCAGGGGTTTTTTTTTTGCATTGTCAATCACAGGATTGATTTCATTCATACACAAGTCGATAGAAAAAGCGTCAAAACATTGTTTCAAATTCTTTATCAGAAACGGCTCGAGCTACGAATATCTAACTCCTTAAAATAGATAACCCGATAAAAATCTAGTTACGATAAAATCGAGTAGTTAAGAGATCGATACCGATAAAATCGAGTAGTTACGGATCGATAAGGACGTGTTCGCACGCGTAACTCACGCGCATACGGAGACGCGACGTGAGTACGTACGTACTGATATCTATCACTGAAGGTCGTATGAGCAAGAATTTGAGACCTGAAGCTATCCGATGGCGAGACTATAGGTACAATCTATTAGATGTTTATACAATCTATTAGGTGACTAAGCATTAACTAATAGATAACTAGAGACACTGACGTAGGCGTGTTTCACAACTTAGCGATCAAAGTGTTTATAGTGGCGCTTTGAAAAATTAAACTTCAGCGAAAGATAAGGCGGGTTGACTGATTATTTTGTTATCTAGTTATGTCTGTGATGGGGTTTAACTTTTCCTGTCTACATTATTTTAATTCTCATTCAGTTAGTGCTAAAACGAAACGAAACAGTGGAGTAGAATAATTTGGATTAACTGTCGGGCTAGATAGCAAATGGATCAATTTAAGATTATCTAAAACATTTGTGAGTACTTTTAATGATTTTTCTATTTCACGTTGTTGTAAACGTATTTGTTAAGGAGGCCAGGAAAAATAAAACTTTTATGGTTGTTAAAAGAGTTGAATATTGAGATGTAGCTGATGCTCTGTTTAGAACTAAAAACGACGAGAGAAAGTAAATGTTAAAGAGCAGGACCAAGAAGAAAGAACAATAGTTGTCATTCTCATCGTCATTGGAATTATATTTACTATGAAAACTACATCTATAATCGTTGAAGAGTGATCTTTCGAATCTGAGTGGGAGTCTATTTTATATTAACGACATTCCATTGACAGCTGATCTAATAGCATCGCTCGCTATATCGATGCTAATAAATCGGGCAAATGATGAACACACTGACGATGCAGAGGTTTATATTATCGAGTATTCGTGGGAGTTTCATAGACTCCTTGCTAACAAAACTTCTCAGTAAGTGAATTATTGTTAATTCTTGATGAGGAATAATAAAGTTCTTAAACCATACAAAAAGAGTCTTCATTTACATAGTACCTTCGCTTTTCTACGAATTTGCGGAGAGATTTAATATTTTGAAGCACATATATTAGAAACATTTAAAACAGCATTTGTGTTAGTGCGACAGAACAAATGAACAATTAAAGTTATTCTTCTCCAAGTTACACACCACAAGAGACGAACGTGTTAGAACAATGTGCAAGTGGCCACCGTAAGTATTTACATTGCATAAGAAAGCGAGTGTATAACCACATGGATCTTACCTGTTGACGGCATCGGGTCCTAGGCCGCTGTCGTTACTGTTCTCACACGGTTCAGGCGGCCGCAGGGCGTGCGTGTGAGCGTAGTGCGCGAGTTTCCCGAATTTGCCTAAATGTGCCAGTTTGCCCGGGTGGTGGGCAATTTTGCCGGCGTGCACCATTTTGCCCGGGTGCTGCGTCTTACCCGGGTGGGCCCGCTTATGCGGCGCCCGCATCACTTTCCTGTGTACCCGTGCGCTCATCGTCGGGGCCGTAGACATAGTCATTTTCATGCCTGTCGACAAACAGAAAATAAAAAATAATGAATTTTTATTGACTATGTGAAGAGGTGGCGGATTTTTAAATTAAAATAGATATAATTAATATAGATCACGCTTGAAAATCAGACGAGCCGATGTTATTGGTCTGACAAGTTAATTTATTGTTAAGCCAGGCAGACTAATCCGCTGCTTCAGTGGTCACTAACATAGAATACAAAGTAGATACTACAAATACATCCAAAATCAACCGTTTTGTACGAAATTCTATGTATATTAGAAGATCCAAAATCTTGATTACAAATTTTATTTGCTTTGCATTTTATTTATTCCTACTGAAAGTCAAGCGTACACAATAAATCTGGTCGAGCACATCCAGGATCAATTTTATGTACGTAATGTATTTAATCGCAATTCCTTGAAATTTTATTACATAACCGATCATCACGGAAGCGGTTGATAATTGTAATTCCAGAGTCTTAAGGCCATGACTCACGAGACAACATTTAGAGATCGAAATCAAAATTTTATGGACCAAACGCCATAACATGTCCAATCGTAAAATGGACGCGCCTGTATATACATAAAATGGTGTAAGTGAGTTTGCGGACTGTGCTGTCGATCAAAATTATCTTGAAGACCTTCAAAAACCGGCAGAAGTCCAAGACTCCAAATCAATAGTATTTGCTGGTTAAGAAGTTGCAGCTGGGACACAGGCCTCCTCTATGTGAAATGGAATAATACCTACATCACGGGAACCCAGTGCGGACTGCATGCATATATGATATTTCCTTCACCGTCTAATCACTAGCATAACACTAACTTTGAGATAAGTTAAAATGTAAAATTTCCATTTAAATTCACAGAAAAAAACAAAAATGTCCTCACCTCAACAGGCCAAAGACTTAAAAAAGAACTGATTCTATGATACAAAATGAATTCAGAAAATCGGATCGAATGCGCATGAGACTTGCATTGTCGTTACTCCACTTTAAATTGTCACAAAGTCCACCGCTTATTAGACGACACTAAACTATTTGCCTCGGTAACTCCTCCGTAGGTACATCAGATGAATTTATTATTTGTTCTATACAATCAAAGCCTTTAATAGCGACTATTAAATGACACAGTGCAGTTCTAAGTAGTTTATTACGCACGGGTTTCTGTTTCCGGTCTGCGGTGTCTGTGGTGGTATAGATTACGTGTATGTCCTGTTTTTTATCATTACTTACAATATTGATGATATGGGATTTGAAAAGAATGAATATATATCCGATAAAGTCATAGTATAGTAGTAGTCAACTTTCTACACGAGCTGTCTATGGGTCTTATACAGGCGCGTACAAAAAGGAAAATGTTCTCATTTGCCCTGTACATTATAATTAGGCGTGGTCGAATAATTAACAATAGTTGAGTAGTGAAGTCGCAAAATTATTGTTACATTCGTCTCGAAGTAAACTAAGGTCGTTATCGTTAGCAGTTAGCATATTACTGCCAAAATACATAAAATAATTTATACGGAGCAGTAAATACACTCGGATTGATCACACTACCGCTCTACGCTGTAACTTTGTTATTTTAGCACAGATATTATTATCGTCACTTTTGGTTATGGGCGTATTAATCGTCTATATAACAAGACGTCTTAACTACTTGTATAACGAGGGTGATCTGATGGTGACTCGTCATCATAAAAGCCTGATTGATATTTAAGGGCTCCCGATTATGACCCTTTTCAAATGTTACGACTAACGATGCTTAGGCATATTGCCAAAACAGCTAGGCATGTGCCTACAGTGGTTTACTCATAGTTTCCGAAGATGCAGTTTTTAAAGCACTTGTAGATTGGTGGAAGGCTCACAAAGTCTATGCTAACATAAACTTTGTTACTCTAAAGTAAGGATGATGAAAACTGAAAACATAGTGACTATTAAAACACAAAGCCCTTATGAACTTGCAACAAAAATCGTAAAGCTACAACTAAATATCGTGAGAATATCAGAGAACCTTTCATAACACTAAAACGTGTTTGTTGGACGCATGTATAGATGAAGCCAATTTGTCGGATGCTTCGAATGTCAAACATTCATTCAGCGCGGTCATTGACAATTTATTTATTAGAATCTGTTTACCTTAAATATTTTGTAGAAAGTAGACGTTTATCAATAAACCTTTGTGATTTTCATATTTATTTATAGGTTCTCGAAACAATATACGAAACCATATACGTTTATAAATATCAGTTGCTTCCGTAAAGCTTTTAAAATATGTTAAACTCTTCAATTACAGTTCCGCAATCACGTTTCAGATGGCAAAGTTTCAATACAAAGACGCAAATCAAACCCCTTGAAGTCCACTAAAGTCGTCTACGGTTCCAAAAGCTTGTCCCTGATCAAGAGACCCTTGCGAGACCCCTAACTATTCATTGATCTCGTTCGCATAATGTTTCCCGCGACAATTTTATGCACAATGCAAATATGATTTACGTTCACAATGGCTCTTATACTGTAATATAAAATTCTTTCACGGTTCACAGGAAATAATAAATTTAGACAGTAAAATTTGACCTTGCGTGACACGTGTACGTCTGGCGAAGTGGAGCCACTTAGTATTCCTTTAGAATTCGTAGTAGGGTCATGGGTATTTTTTGGTCTCTGTAAATTATGGTTAGGCGTATTTTTACAGTAATAATCGTTAAACGTAAGATTTTTATTGACTTCTTTTATATTTGTGTCCATTTATTACCAGATTGAATTAACTATGTAACTATCCAAAGCGTATAAACTAAGTAATTGTTGTTATCATTTATCCTGATTGTTTTATGGTTTACAGAATTAATACTGTCATAATAAGACTGACAATAAGGAAGCTTTTGTTTAACCCTTGCTCGATTTGATCGTAGCCGTTGCAGAAGTCGTGCGTAGATAAAATACGATGTTAACGAAGTAATTGGTCTTGTTTTTATTTTCATGTTTACACTTATTGTATTGTATGTAAAACAAACAAAATAAACTCAATTAAAATGGTTGGTAAGTTTTAACTAAGTCTGTTATTTTTTTTCGTATTTCAACATCAATAATATTTCCCTTTAAGTAACACAACCTGTTATAATCTCAAAGAAGAGCAAACTAACTATTTACATTATTAATGAAATACTATTAAATAAGTAAAATAAATTAACTAACAACAAACTATAAAAGGGCATCAAAACACTCCTCCTCAACGCTGTCAGCTGGTAATGTGGGTCAAAGTTAGTTTCAACAACAGACATTACGAAAAAGATCCTGAATCAAGTTCCACCACAAACAAAACTATCGTCCCAGAAAATCTCTTTAACGAAATTATTCTCTTCAATACTGTTACCAAGACGTATCGATTCGTACCTCACGCAACGATTACCGACGCACCTCGCACCGAGACATTCACTCGAGCACAGCGAAACGTTAAAAATAGCCGCGTCCTTGCGATTTTTAATCGCGTTCTCTTCGCCTTTTGACGTCTACTCGTGAACTGATAACGGAGACCGAACAATGGATACTATCGTAAGTTTCTACTTGTTACCGTTACCAGTTTTGTTTTTGGTTATTTTGATAAGAGAGGATGCAAATAGTGGCATGACTTCGATTATATTCTGTGAGAGGAACTTGTACGCAATGGCTTTATGAATCGAGCACTATCCCAGCATAGTCAAAACACCACGACCGCTACTCAGAGTAAGTATCATAACAACAGTACACGTTATTTTATAAACACTTACTAAGTACTTAGTTTCACATGAATGAAAACACTGAAGAGAGACACATCTTCACACATGTTAGATTTCTTATCTTTAATGAGAGAGTAAAATGTGAAAACCTAACACTAATCTTTGAAAAGGATCAAAACAGCTACTATAACGCGTACCAACTAAGTGATAGATAATAATCAGGCTTCGTAATGATAAAGTAACCTTGATAAAAACAAAAATAATAAAACAATAATTAATAAACTACACGTGTATCCGAACGCGATTATACTCTTCCACGTGTATTCACGGGTAGTGTCAACATGTCTTTCTTTACATAATATTTGAGTACTAAAATATCATTTGTAAGTGAAAAAAATATTAAGAGGTCAAATTATGAATTAGCATGTATAGTTATCATTAAACTTATAAAAAAAAATGATTTGGACTCTAATCAAAATGCATCAATAAAATTAATTGAGCTAGTTAAAATCTTCAAATTGCTACCAACAACCGCTGTACTGTAAGCATACTGTACTATTAACCTTTTGAAGGGCCACTAGTTATCCTCAATCTTTATTCACAATTTTATTACCCGGTATGGAGTTCCTTGATGACGGCTCAGATAGTAAGTGTAGCCTCTTTGGATTTAGTAGGCCTTGTAAAGGACGGGTCGGTAAGAGGAACTACTGGAAAATCGTAATGATCTACGACTTGATTGCCATGAACTCCATAGTCATTGTAGAGCACTTGAATATGTTCTTTAATATTACCTTGTTTAAGAACTGTTTTACTTCATGTCGACGAGATAAAATGTCTACAAGAAAATATATTCATAAATTCGGTGAGCGTAAATTCGACTATTTAAAATCAAATAACGGTTATACGCTATAGTACTACAAATCTATTGTTGATAAAGGCCCATTAGATGTGTCTCAAATAATAGTAAATTATAAGCGAGACAACAATAAGAATTATGGCTTACGCATAAAGAATTAATAACCAGACCGGCTCCTTTGGACAGTGTCTCATTGAATTTTAATCACAAATATAATTATGTGTAAGCGACAAATGAATATTATCACCTGATTGTTAAACCAGAAATTTCTGGTTGAAACGAGACCGTTTAGTTAGTTTTTGCAATATCTTATCTATCAGGTGATACAATTACTATGAGAGATTGGATAGAGGATTTTTAAACTATTAGTGTTTGCATAAACATATTTGTGAATGTATGCAAACCATTAAGCAATATGAATTTAAGCCGGGCAATACATATTAAAGTCGAAATTGACGTGTACTTTTAAATAAAAATTGTTATATTTGATTTTTAATTGACATTTGTTTGCTAGAACGATCGCTTTCTGCCAGCACAGAAATGTCTATTCAGTCAAAAGCTCGTTAAATACACAATACGAACTTTAACAAATACATTCTTCATAAAAACCTTTAACATCGAAGACTTGACTACTTAACTAGTAGCACTATTACAGATAAGTATTGGCTCTTGAACAAGAGAACGACGTGAATCGATACAAACGACAGGCTATTAAAGCGCAATTGAGTGCATGTGTACATGTGTATAAGATAGAATAGGACCGAGTTCGTTACCCTGTGGGACGCCGAGACGCGACCCCAGCTATCGACGGTTATCGGTCGTCATCGTCCACTAGTGAAAGTCCACCACACCTGACCGGGCATATACACACCCAGAAGAAAACAGGAAAGCACGGATTAACTTTGTTTGTATTGGTCAGACTTGAGATCCCTATGGAAAGCTGATTAAGGGTCCGTGAGTGTTTTTTCCTGTTTAATGTTCGAAGAGATAAGTGAAGTTGGATACGCAAGCAATTTGATTGTGTCGAATAATTAAAATGGTTATAAGAAATTGGGTCACATTTTATCTAGCAAAATAATATTATACTCTAATCAATGAGTAAAAGTAACAATTAAGCTTCCTTTTATTGTTTTAAGTGTCAACAGAATAGTATAAACCAATAATTAATAAGTTTTCTTTCACAAATAACTCTACTTGCAGATGAAATATTTACTGAATTAGTAGTCATGTTTACAACCAGTTCTAGATTAATAATTAAATTTTCATATAATGCAGTTAATGATTTATCTTCTGCAAATGAATACGGAAGCAGTCTTTTATTTGCAAAGCAAACGGCGAGCGAGTGAGAGACAATGGGTGGGTTTGTTGATATCGTGGCTTCCGTTACAGTGAAATGTATGAAAAAATTTCGCTTCACGCCTAACACTGTGTAAATATTACGTAAGAGAAACAGATAGGAATAGGTCAAACTTTGAATAGTGTCGATAATCGATACATATTCAGTCACCAAACATTTCGATTTCTGTCGTGGCGTTCCACGTGATCTTGTTATAATTTTAAATGTGTACGTGACTGCCCAGGCCCACGAATGTTTTGGTATATTAAGTGAAATGAATTCAATTGATTTTTTAAGTTATATATACACGTTAGAGTCTATCACTGATATTTGAATAGGTTCATTTAAAGGACATTTGTTTACATCAAAGTTTGTTTACCATTCGCTTGTCATTTATTTGAACATAGTGAAGGCTTTATTAATCTGCCAGGATTGTTGACTGGTTTTCGGCTTAATCAGTTAAGCTACCTAACACAACAAATCATTCTGAGGCTAATTCATGACTCTATATTTTATACAATACTTGCTAGCTTTTGTTCAATCACATGCAATTTTAATTCTGAGATAACGATAATATTCCTATTATCATTGGCATAAATGTGGGTTTTTTATATTTCTATTTATAATTTTAATTTTTCCTCATCGCCAATGTACCTTTGCCCTTTCGGAATCACGGCCTGCCTCAATAGGCATCGTTGTTGTTGCCAAGCGAGTATTATGGAAAGGCTACACCGTAATTGTAAGCATAATTGGCGCAGATTCGCAACGATAAGAGTCTTTCAATCTTCAACCTATTCATCAATAATGTTGCATATATGTAATTTAAGTCAGATGATCGTCTTTGTAACTTCAGCATTAGTTTAACATGTACTTTAGATTCGAAACTTGAGGAAACAATTTTGTTTTATCTTTTGTTAGTCTACTTTGATCATTATGGAGCTGTTAGTTTCAAAAGTCAGCAGCCACGAGGTTGTCTACATCCTATTCAAGGTTTATCTGATGGTCAGTTCTATTTTATAGTTGTGTAATGGCTTCATGTGTGTCTTTAAACTTTCTAGCTTCCTTATTCGTTTTATTTTCCTTATAACTAGCCTGTCTTAATAATTTTGAAAGAATCAACCATTTAGTTTGTCTTCTATCGATCCTGACGCGTCTGCTTTTGATTAATTCAGAAATTAAACCTTGAAAGTTCAATAAAATGTTGTCCAACAATTCGATAAGTTTAGGAGAATATTTAAGTTAAAAGTTTATTTGAATAACACATAACTTTCTAGAAGTTTCTCTACTCTGTAACTTTAAGTTTCCGAAGTAAATTATACATGGCTAATTTAATTTCCATTTGTTAGTTACGTAAAAGTTTAATATGAAACTGGAAGAACTGTCTGTGTCTTGGAGGATTTGTTTTTTTTTTTGGATACAGTGTCTTTACTGCCTTTGTTTATGCCGTTGATATCATTCATAGACTTTCATTCACTATCTTTATCATGTTTGTTTAAGACAACTAAAATAATCAGAGTGTTATCTTTAAAGCCTTCAATAAAATGTTTAAGGTATCTTTCGTTATTTAATTAAATCTGTATTAATGGTAATCTATTGAATATCGTTTATATGTAAATCTGTTATATATTTGCATTGGTAATATTTCGTTTGATAATTATGGCCACGCAAGACATTTTATGCTATCTGTTTGCAACTCGTCATGACAATTAAACGCAGGTTGTCGCAGATAACTCCGAACGACCAAATGGAATTTGGTAATAAATCTGATATGGAGGAAAAGCCTCCGCTACATCTCACAACATTTGACAAGGAACGTAAACAAGCCGCATTGCCAACACGCAGAACCATCGGTCAATCTGAGAACAGACCGCGCGTCGACCACAACACTTATCAGCATAATTTATGAAGCAGCCAGGTTACTGACCGTGGGCTAAGATAAATACATGAATACTGCGACCGATGTTTGCCGCAATGAATAAAAATATGAAACCACCGGTACGAAATGACGAATAACCTAAAAATTAAACGATAAGCTAGTGTTTTGTAACGATGTTGTAACGAGCGTTGTGACACATGTAGATAATGCAAGGGAGTTGGACGTTGATAAATTGGCTTCTGTTTATATTGAACTGTAGTTGCCTAGGGTCAAGCAATAGGTCTAGGAGCCATTGTGGATTCACGTGACTGTAACGAGCTAAAAATACTGCTGCCAGTGCAGTTATTGTGTTAAGATCTTATCGGACGGTTATCATGTTGTAGGGAAATGTGTTGAGAAGATCATTGTGTATGATAGACACGTTTCAGTGCCAGTAGCTTTACAGACTATCTACCAAGATAACAGTGGTGTTACTAAGCCGGCAATTACTTAAAATTGGATTGGTAGTCTTGGATAATATAAAGAGAAGGGACTAAGAAAAGCAAAAAAATCTGCCAAGAAAGCAATAAATCCACAAATGAAAACGAAACATCACTTGGAAGCATACGAAGACATAAACGTTACAACGTACGAGTTCACCCTTATGGCTGTAGATAATAAGAAACAAACAAGCTGTTTGTCGTCCGTATGTATACTGTGTATAAATATGTAAACACTATTAGGCCCGTATCTGGGTCACGGAGAGAGCAAGGTCCTGGCTTGTAGCGACTTCGATTCTGATCGAGATTTTAGAGTTCCTCATACATTTATAAGTGGAACTGTTATCGGGTGGCCGAATATAGGAGTAATTTGTTGATATGTGAGGTTTCTGTAGTTGGGTTGTGGAGGTCAGATGGCAGGCGCTCTTTAATGATAATATTCAGCTGCATCGGGTTAGACTAGGAGCCGGCAAAATCATGTTGTAAACAGGTTATCGTAGGTTAGAATTGGAACAATATTTTAAATCTAGGATTATTTTCTACTTTTAGGTTCTTCAAGTAACTAGTCATGCCGAATCACTAAAATCTACAAAATATGTATCCACAAAAAAGTATCATAAGCTTCTCAAACGACGTTTTTTTTACTCTTAATTTTTTTATAGATCTACCTCAACATTTTCTTGTAGGATTCTTATCGTGAATATCTGTAATTAGTAAATATCCACAAATCTATTTATGGTTATGTTATCTTGGTGACTTGGTTTCTACTCCGATGGTTCAACAGGTGGACACCCTAAGATCTTTTGTTACAGCCTTATACGAGGTACAACAGTAACGGTCTACGAGATTGATCTATGAGCTACGGTGCTACGAGAATTTGAAAGGTTTATATTTTTTTAGCTGCGTAGAACGTAAATCCCCATTGAGGCAAAAATAGATTAACAAAAACAGTAAGTTGTAAACATGAGAGCAAAAACGAATTATTTTGAGGACCGGATCTATTTAGTGTTGCCGCTTTTGAGAATAATACGTGTATTTAGGAGAAAACAACCTATACACTTACTCAATGAGGTTTATTTTAGGAAATACTTTAGATTCTATAAGTAGAATTTTAGCATGCAAATGTATTAAGATGTTGAAAAGAATGTCCATCTAAAGGTGTGTTGTTTTGAACTACTTTAGTAGAAGTACGTTAAAAAGTAAACGTTTAGCACATTGGCTATACAGTTCAATATTGCCGAGAAGGCTTTCTTCTGTATATACGTCATCGATACTCCCAACTAATTAAATTCCTGCAGAATGCAGCATTTCTTGACCACATACCGGTTCACAGTTCACAAACAGTGGCTATTGCGTCTAGTTTCTAATCAAATTGATATAAACACGCGCTCACCACGTGTCCGAGGCATTTAAAATGCTGCTCGATGCAGACGCCATTATGTATGAAAGAGAAAAAAATATAACGAAACGTCAGCCGGATTATTAAGACGTTTTTCAGTTTTTTTATGATAAGATTTGGCATATTAAACAGAATTTGCAAGTTAGTAAACAAGCGGGCATTGGCACTGCTCTCATTATTTTAGAAGCCAGACCAGACACAATTTTGTTGACTTCAAGTTTAGCGTGCTACATTCTTTCTAGTTTTAATAACATATGGCGGTCATTTTGATTAAGTATAGACAATGTCAAGTGGGAAAGACTCCTTTTGTGGGCCCAGACTTTTGCTTTTCTAGCGTTTCTTCGATCTTTGTCTAAGTTCTTTAATTGTCAAGTTACCGGATCCTTCCAGTTAACGTTTGGTGCGCCATTTTATCGTGTCGGGGGGCCTAGAGCAGGTGTATCGTTAACCCTAGGTGATTATGAAGCGATTACTTGCTCGTTACACGGGCATTACCGTTGCGATAAGAGTGCAACTATTAAAACAGTATTAATTTATCGTCAACGCTGACCGATAGCACCTAAATACTCAAGGTTTTTATAAACAATGCTTTAGATCGAGCCGTTTTTAATTTATCATGTTTCGGAGTACAGTGACCTAGTTTCGCATTTGATAGTGATAATATTAGTAATCATTGGATTTTGAGCAATGTGGCAGGACTTCATGGTTTCGAAATAATTATCTAATACATATTGTCAACTTTAAATTCATCACGTTATTTTCGTTATTTTTTTAAGACGCAATGTACAAAATAATAGCAAAACGACGTGATATATTAAGAACCAATTTTCCACGTGTTTCTAAGAGCTTCTTCAGAATCATAATAAATACATAGAAATTCAGCTTACGTGTTGATAATATAATTAGTTAGACCATGTTTGTCGTTGTTATTACTGACAGAATGGTACGACGGTTTTTAACGAAATTTATTAATTAAAACCAGAGTTGGCATTGTAACATCACGCGCTTTTTTCTCCCAAGAGAGAAGGCAGAGAAAATTTCGTCAGCCATGTTGTAAGAAAATGCTTTCAACCAGGCACACATCCTGTTTCTAGATTGTCCGTGGGCATTCAGACATAGTTATCTGCACTAAATGGTGACTACGTTGCCTATCAATTAAGACCAAGCCCTTTCATGCTTAACCTGACTCATGCAAGTTTCTCTCCTTACATGTGATGAAAGCACTTGATGTCAAGTCAAAGAATTTTCTATACAACCTACATCATAAGAAGACGCGAGTCTGTGAACGTGAACACACACTTTTTTTTTGCCAAGAAAATCTATGGTTGATTCGCCGTGAAAATCATGACGGCTTGTCTGTCATCAAACTACCGTATAGTGATCCATACAACACTGACGATTATGAGTAGACGTGACGAATCAACCGTAGTTTTTCACGACAAAATCTTTGTGTGTACAAGTGGCCTAAGGAACAGCTAATCAGTAGACTTGCTTGAAGAGTGAGAGCGAGAGAGAGAGAGTGCACAGTTGAACCATTCCAAAAAGCGAAAAGAGATAGACAGTAAATTTCTTCGTGTTTTTCAATACCAGAAGTAGTACATTTCAGTATGAAAAAGTTATTTACTCGTTCTTTACACAAAAAAGCCGGAAAACGTCTGTGGTCAATTAAACGAGGCGGCAATGAGGCGGCACGTGTTGGCCCAGAGGTCTTACGATGGAGGTCACATTTAACTAACAATTTCTATTGAAAGGAAGTCACGTAGACCCGTAAGGTAACGCCGTCGAGGAGTATCTGTAGGTGAAGAAGATGCAGATAGTATACAGAGGTGATTATATGTCCTATTTCTTTGGAGGTGTCTATTTATTATAATTATTAATTTATTACTTTAAGCACAGAGTACAGAGGCAGTCTTATTGCCATTGAATTTTTTGACCAGACAATCTTTGGATGATGCCTGGTGCAGACAAAAATTGCTCTAAAAGCTGTTTTAATTAATTAAAGAACACTTAAAAATTACTAGTGTGTGTAAGTTCATTACCATTAAGGGCATTACATAGCTCAAATCCCAAAAACAGCGTATGTTCAAAGAAATTTGTTGATGAATCCCTTCGTGCGTTTTCCGTGTAAAAAAAGTATGTTATAGTTAAGTTCATCACAAATAAATTTTATTGTTTAAAATTTTAATAAACCTTCTCATTTTTTTTTTGGTTAATCGTAGAAAATAGGTCCTTTTTCAACCTTAATTGTAAATTATCTCTGTAACGGCTGAATAGATCGGCATGAATTTTGTAACAACATATACTTAACAATCTGTATTGTTTTTTTCTGATATTTCTTTTAATATTTTTAAATAATAAATAAAAACCGAAATTTTGCGAAATGTGCGGGGCAAGTCAACAAAAACCAGTACAGGGATCAAATCATCAAGGTCATCGAGCAATGTAATGCCCTTAATAAGAAAGAACAACCAGCCAATTCAGCAAGAAAAATCGCGATTCTAGTCGGTCTCAATCCCACCTTTATACCAGACGCAATTCGAGTAATTCTCGTTCAAAATACTGCTCTACTATACAGCATTAAGTTGAGCACTTTTTATAGCCCGACGTAGTGACAAAACGCAGTAAAAATGTCGTAAACTGAGCTATACAGCTTTTTTACTATTTACAGTGCCAATGTTATTGCTTTGGGTGATAAGTCAATTCAGAATTCATTTGTACGACGGTACAAGTGAGTTCGTAAAAGAATTAGAGCGATGTGGAATGAAAAATCCTTTTCATTTTGATAATGAGATAAGAGGGAATGGTTTACTCGTATGGATGAAGAATACCTGCAGGGTAATTGCGTAGCACACACATAATGCTATTCATCATCACCATCATTGGCAGTTGTGACAATCATTGCTGAGTTTAAGCTTCCTCTCTTTTGTGACATTCTTCACTGGTATGTGCGAGTCGCGAGTCTAAAACAGTGTCCACGGAGTTTCATGCCCGTTCTTCTCCATAGAGATCTACGCTAGGGAATAGGCAACTACAGTACTTTCACAGTTTTTATGCCTTGTGACTGGGGCTGTAGCTATTTTTCATTGTTGTCTTTGTTTCGACAGTTCAAAAGTGCTTGTAACTGGCCTACTTGAAATAAATGGCTTGATTAAAAAAAAAAACAACTAGGAGGCCTAATAGCAGAATCATAATAGAATAATATGAATCACTTTCTTGTTCAATTTATGAATTTTCACTTTGTGACCATTTTACGAATTGTATCCTAATTCATTAATACTATTATGATTGAGCTAAAGCGGTAATTATTACACATAATTCATAGCGCTATCTACGTTGTCAAGCATACGAATGATTCAAACGTATGAAGTAATGGACTACGAAATCATTCGGATTGTGCCCGATAAGCGTGTTACGCAATTGGGGTGCTGCTGTGTCGTACCTAATTAAATTGGGATAAGGGCTACATGGAATGATGATGTAATGTAGCAAGCACCATGATGTCGACTTACGAGACTTCAGATCTCACACAAACATAGAAATTTACGCCTTTACGCCTTTTTTTTAAGGCTATCTACAGAACGTCACACGCTACGATTTAGAAATTCCAATTCTGAACTCATCTCGTAAGCGAAAACTTGATAGAAAGTTTTTTAACATCGTTATAATTTAAACAAATTACGCACAATTTTAAATCCTATTTTAAGACGGTTATATTTAGCTTCACAGTTTTAAACTCGTAAATATGTAAATTACATAAAAACAAACCTTGTATAACGAAAATATTATCATAAATATTTCTCAAGACTTTTATAGCGGTACGCAATTTATCAAACCGCTACAGAAATGACAAGGGAAAATCATGACATAACCAAAAGGATTTGACTAAGAGCCAAGTTGTCTAACAAAGAGGAACTCTCCGGCTAAAATTAGACTTTCGTGTGTAATGTGGGCACTGACAGTTGCTACAGTATTGTAAACGTCGAGCATTGTCTGACGATTTGTCTAGGTTCTAGAAAAAGACATTTGGGACATGTGTTGTTATATTTTCTAGGATACCGTTACCGGTATTACTACTATTTATTCTGTGGTATTACCCGTGAAGACAGCCAGTGCTTAAGTAAGCACAAAAGCAAAGTCTTAGGCGAAGTCTACAGGCAGGATAAGAATGAAAAATTTATTAACATTGGTGCATAAGCAGACAATCTTATTGAACGTATTCGTATCCAATGACTACAATTTGTAAACCCTGGGAATGACCTGATGTGTGATATCAAAAATCATTTATTCACATAAAGCTGAGAATTATCACTATTTGAACGTCAAAATTACATGAGACGGTAGCCTAAGATGGCCACCCAATCATTCTTAGTGAAGAAGAGGAGGTGAAGATGTAGAGGCGGAATACACTACCCAAAATAGTAGTAGCCTAACAATTAGGCAACTTTAAATGATCAGAAAAGTATTGTTTTCATTTCACCCATCATAGGACAGGTCTTGTAAATTATGAATTACAAGTAAGAGTAACCTATTCACCGGTAGCCTAGTATTTATTTACTATGCGAAACGAATACTATATGAAAAACATTAATGCGATAAGAGTACATAATAAACAGCTGATTGCCAGTACAAACAGTGCGGACAAAGGAAACGAAACTTGCGTTGTTGTTATGACATTACATAGTGTGTATTTTTGTATTCTAGTTATAAGACTCGGTTACAATTAATTTAATATGCGTAAATGAACATGGATCTTTTGGCGCGTGACCATAATGGGAGACGCCATTTTGTTTTACAATACAATTTTCACAGACAACTTCACTAATCCTCTTTGAAAATCTCACTATCACAATGAGGTTTACTGTAAGAGAACTCAATTCTGGGAAGCTCGCCTTTGTACACGAGTTATATTATCTAATGCAATTTATATGTTTTATTTTAAATAAAAGTGAAGAGTAAGTGTGAGACCAACAGAGACCTCCTGACAATCTTATTCAAGCGCCAGAGAATGAAGATCTATATTTGTGACACATTTTGGTGTTAGCGTCTGAATTGTCAGCCCCGAACTTAGCTACGATTATTTTATTGCCTTTATCAGTAGGGTTCATAGTTGTTCCATGGAGCAATATTTAGAGTTCATTCGTCTGCAGAACCGCTAACTGCTGAAAGTGTCTGATTCCAAAGGAACGAAGTCCGCAGGTTGCGTTTTTATTTTGTAGTTACCGAACTTCGCCATTGGATATCAATCAAGCAGTTTTTGCATTCTGTTTCCACCGATTTTTATATTATGTGGCCTCGAATGTAATGACATATTTACATTAGTAGATAACCCGGTTGAAATTATTGTGAAAATTTGGACGGTCTTTATCGCGTAATTACCTACATTGTTTGGTTTCTCGTTTTCACTGCTTTTATTGCTTCTAGTGGCAGAATTTTACAATAAGAGATAACCTTTTGACATGATTGTACCTAATTGGGGACACGATACATTGGTTCGGTAAAGCATATACGTGACACTTTCTTCAAGGGAGTGTAGTACTCATTTTCATGAGTAAGATTTACTATGGATCGGATTAAAATGTAGTTCTTTTCTAAAGTATTTATCTTTATTTTTAGAGTTGGTAATCCGAAATAATATCCTTACAATTTAATCACGTAGGTTACACTTTGTAAGTAAAAGCTGGTTTTGTTTTTATAATTCAGGATTGGTTCCATAGTAAGTAACAAAAGTTCAAATTATTAACATTCGAGACCAAACGTCGAAACCTAGACAAAACAACACCACAAAAAAAGCAAGCAATCAAATGTGCGAGGGTGCGGTGCATACTATCGGCTATAGAGGCTCTATAGCCGGTATATAGTGCATACAGACGGAGTTCAACAATCGCACGCGGCAAATTGCCGCCGGCCCAGATCGTCTCGTGACGCAAGTGCCCCCCTCCCCCCGTTTACTGGCTATTTGATGCATTTGATACAGTGGGTTTAAGTTTGTGTAGGAAGGCACTTGCCTACTTAAGTTTTTCAGCAGATAGGACAATTTTTTTTTTAACTTGAAGATAAAATAAAAAAATCAACGCGTTTTTCGATCTAATGCGCAAAGAAAGCGGGGTAGGCTTGGTTAACTCAGGAGTACTTAAGATTAGAATGTACCAAAATTAAAATTAAATCATGTATTCTTATTGAGCTGAGAATTTGCTACTTCAAACGTAACATAAGTCAATAACTCAAAACGCCCGCCCTTCGCTTCCTATTATTTTATCTTGGGAGTATAACGGGGAACCCCCCAGCAACACACCTGTCAGTTTCCTACTTTCATAGAGTTAATTCATCGACTTGGTTATTATTATTTTTTTTAAACGATGTGCTCATGAAAAACCTATTGAAATTAAGCTGTACTTACTTATTTTAAAAGGGCTTTTCATTTAGTTTTAAGTAGGCAGTTCAAGTAGCTTAAATATTTTATATTCAGGTTTTATTAACGGTATGTTTAAGTTTCAAAGCCTAACTATGAAATTATAGATTACTAGCTTATGCCCGCGGCTTCGCCCGCATGGAGTTCGGTAATTGTCCCACAGGATCGTATTACCGGGATAAAAAGTATCCTATGTATTAATTCAGGTTATAAACTATCCGTGTGCCAAATTTCATCCAAATCCGGTCAGTAGCTTTTGCGTAAAAGAGTAACAAACATCCATCCATCCATCCTCACAAACTTTCGCATTTATAATATTAGAAGGATCTTTTAGAGGTGAAAGTATTTATGTATACACATTACCTTTGAATTTTGGACCAAATTTTGACAAAGAATATCTATATCAATCGATAAACTCAGCCTATAATATACTTCTCAAATACGCTAATAAAATACCACATATGGCTGTACAGGCATACATCTTACTACTATTATAAATGCGAAAGTTTGGATGGATGGATGTTTGTTACTCAATCACGCCAGAACGGCTGAACGGATTTGGATGACAATTGGCATAGCGATAGATATAGTTTAGAATAGCATATAGGCATTTTTTTTTCTCACACATAATTTCTACGTGAACGAAGTCGCGATCAATAGCTAGTAACTACATATGCCTCTCCGAAGTTGCGCCATAACATCTTGGTTCACTGAAACTTGTCTCATATAGGTACTTACGTCTTTCTAAGCCCTAGATTTCTAAGATTTTCCTACACTATCGCAATCGGTCGGAGCAAGCCGAGGGCGTGGCTCTAGTGCTGTATGTAAGCACCTGCACAAGTGCAATATTTTCAAAGCGTTTCATGTTTCTATAACTTTCGATTGGATCGACATGAGCTTTTCGGTAACATATACGTATAAATCTATTAAATTTTCAATATCACTTTGTCTAGGCCTTCTAAAGAGCTAAAAATCTTTAAGATTTGCATTTTGATTTAGTGTTCCTCTAAAATGCCTAAATGATCAAGATCGGGTACACAAGGTAGGTACATCATTCTGAACCTCTCCACAACTAATTTTTTCTCCAGTTATTAAAAAAGAAAAACAGCTGTTTCCTACAAAACTGCTATACCTCATCGTCTGTCAAATGTCTAAGTGCCCGTTGAGAATGATGTACTGACTTCGTGATAACCGTTTTAGTGTCGGCGTCCCTGCCACTTTGTATATGATGTGGCATAAAATGAATCCTCGTCAACTATTTTTGTATTTGATGCCTTTTTTTGCATTAATTTCGAATTGTTTAGTTTTCCAGAGGGTTGGAAACGTACAAATAGAAAATACAGGAATTTATGAATCAATCACGAACGCGTTAGCTTGCACTCAAGCTCATTTAAACCAGGAAACATTTAAAAGCCACTCTGCTTAATATCTAGAAACAAGAATTTAAATTCCATAAGATTTCCATAAAAATTCCGTGAGATGTAAATGTTAAGTCAGCGTTGCACATTCAGTTCCAAACTGTTTAATTTGGTTAATTATCTCGCATATCTAAACAAGCTCTCCAGTGACCATAGCATGAGCTAATGACCAGCTTGAACCATGTTGTTTAATATCCAACCATAATCCAAATGAAAAAGGTATAAAATTGTTTGTAGATGCGCGTGCGCTGACCGCGATGGAACTGGCCGGTGAAAGGAGAATTTCCTCTTCTTGACGCACTGAGTGACCAATATGCATGTGAAATGTACGATTTGACATACTATGTGAGATAAACAACTTTATTGAAACACGTGTTTTTGTTCATTTGAATGAAGAAGGTTTCATTTGGAGATTGAAAGTCCAGTAATAAAATGTTTTCGGCATTTTTTTTTAATAAAGTAATCTAGCACGAATATATTTTTTTTTAATCAGTCGGTTAATAAGTGTGTAATCATTATCCCTTGATAGCCTTGTAGTTTTTAGATCAGGAATAAGTATATATTTATTATTTTGTTTTAGAGGCAAACTATTATATTAGGAATAATTAAGGTATTTAATATATTAGATTCAGGTCACATTTTCCAAGATTTAGTAAAAGTGCATAGTTTCATTATTAATATAAGTATAATAAATACTTCGTTTTCATGTAATTGCATCCTCATAATAATCAACGCATTACGGAAACATATTATTTATTATAATTTACTATTATTTAGAGCATATGACAAATAATTCTGGAAACTCATTAGATTGACGAAAACATATTGCTATCAAGAAATAACGAGCGTATGGTAACCACAAAAGTTTTTAAAAATTATGAATATTGTACGGAATTCAGAGATTATTTAGAATAATAAATTAATATATTTGGTTTTCCCTTTATAAGGTATATATATATATACAATACCTATGCGTGTTAGTTTGTTTAACGTTTATTAGGTGAATTCGGTTTCTGGGAAACATAGTCATCTGCCACGGTTAATGGGGTCGCCTACCCTAGCTTACCTATTATGTGGTTAGACTTTGGACTTCGGTATATCCTCACAAAGTGGTAATTTCCAAATCAACTAATGTGAATTTGATACAGTCATCCAAAACATTAGAAAAAATTGTACTTCCCAACGCCTTGGAAATTTTTAGGTTATTCTGCATGCATATTTTACATGGAGCGACTGCCTCTCTTACCACTACAACTCAGTTGAAAACTGGTTTACTGACATACAAGTCCATATTATGTATATAACAAAATATTTATAAAACAAAACGAAGAATATAGTTTTATAGTGCTTCAATTAAATCATCGGGTATTGTTGAAAACGTTTAGTGCTGGCAATGACATTTTTAACATAAAGGCTGTTAGACTATCCAATGTCTTCTTGGCATTTTTTAAATTCGTTTTAAAACCATTTTACTCCAAAATTTATGTTTAAAAGTATTCCAGTCCACTCTTCAACGCACTGTTGTCAAGCCAACATTAAAAATCAATAAATTAAATCAGGAAACGATTCAGTCCGTCACATAAGCGGTCCTCTATATACGCCGTATAGCAACGCGGAATAAAACAAATCTACTATACTGCAAGTAATACGTATGTGGCAAAGACAAGCCGACCTGTTGATGTAGAAGCAAACATTCCCATACATTAACGTAAATGAAGACATTACCAGCAAATCAATTAATCTAATTATTGTTTCTAAGAGCTTTACTTTGCGGTTTGAAAACATGCGCTGAACGGGAAATAGTGATTATAAAATTACTAGAAACCACAGGATGTTTAGAACTGGTATTAAAGAAAGGGTTTATTTTTTATTCCGTGTGCTTAGCGTCATTTATATGTATAATAAAGATATTATGATCAACGTAGATTTTCAGGTGGGGCTATCGAAGGAGAATACTGGTATTCAGCAGCATCTGGTTAGACTGGAATCTGAACCCAATAATGTTGGGCAAAAGGCTACTAGGCAGATGACCAAGATGAGCTGTCGAGGGATAGATATGTCGTTTACATTTGAAAATCATTGGATGTTTGGTAACGATCTGTACAATAATCCCCCCGTCTTTGCTGTTGCGCATTCGGGTCAAAACCCCAAAAAAATTCTAAAATACATATACCGGTGGAAGGGCCACCGACGCACAAACGGGTCCACGTATTCAGTACATCATTGTGAACACCCCCACATAGAAACTTTTACATAACTAATTTTAAAAAAACAAATGCAATACCTACGGTCAAAATGTATGGAACATCAATATTTTTTTTAAACCACCCTGTATATTGATAACAACAGTCCTGAAACAAGCCCAGCACTAGACTACAAAACGAGGTCGGATCGTAAATCAAGAGAAACACGTGCAAATAAAGGGAGGACACCGATTGTGAACACATAAACATTCAAGATGGACGAAGTAGAGAAGGTCCTGTCAGCTAACTCAAGAGAAAACTTTCCAAATGGGGATGGTCGGGCAAAGCGCATTGTAGATGGCGTGTCCATAGCTAGGTCCCAATCTGACCAATGAGGTTAAGCTATATTGAAATATAAATGACATTAACAGTTATTCAACCAATGACGACGCTAGAAATTCTCGAGAGAAGAGAGAGGATTGTTTATCAATTATTAAGTCTTATAATATACATTCTGGAAGAAAGGACGAGATTGTGTCACCTTTCTTCCGGAACTTTCGAAATAAGGACAGTAATGTAAGAATGGAAAGATAATTTTATAAATAGAAATTTGAAAGGTTTCCTTTTGAGATGCCAAACAAAAGGGCCTCTTTAATTTAACCCTGAGATTTTCTTAAATATACAGTACTATCTTCTGCCGCGTCGAAGAAACACATCCTATAGCATTCGGTATTAGTAAGGCTTTCCATCAGTGTGAGATCAATTGAAATAGATTAAGTAGTTTCGGAGATTATCTCCTACTTCACCTTTTGAGCTCTTCATGAAGACTGTAATGCGGAAATGCAAAAGATAAGGATGCATAGAATAACTCTTGTAACACGTCTGATTTGATAGGTACTAATAGTTTCCTATATTTACGATTTATATGCATCATTGGATTTTATTGATTCCATTGATATGTAGTTAGATAAGATGCAGATTGCAGAAGATTTTACTGCAGCGCCTTATGTTTTTGTTTAATGCTGAAGGTGCTTATGTATTTGCTAGTATTCTTGTTGATACTCCTAGTTCAGGGAGTTATACGTCCCATAAAAAAAAAAAAATATGCGGCTGGTTGTGACGACATGATCAAGTTGTGTTCAAGTCAATGACTGTTATTGTCTCAATTATAAATAACGTTATATTATCGTTTATCGCAAAAATATTATTACGAATTGAATTTTATCAACAGTGAATTCACAGGGCAAAGTCTGTATCGTATTTGTTTCAACTCATTCACCATCTACAACCGCGACTGCTTTTCGTAACTCAACAGCGGACGTAGTGTGGTACTTAAAAAATGAGAATGGTGGCAACATTACGGAAGCTAATATTATTATGGTTATTGAACGGGACTACTGACATTTCAATTCAATAATCTCTAAGTTAAATTCCAATCTGTCAGATAATATAGTTAATTTACAACATTTTAACGCACAAGTTACGACGCGTGCTACCAAACTCGGCTTCAAATGTCTCATTTGCATTTAACTGTTCATAACAAGAATCTAAATTATTGTATTAAATGAGCATAAAATAAATACTAAGTAAATAGTACGCTCAACTTTAAAACAATATATTATGGAAGTATATCCAACTTGTGTTTTACTTTTGCAACATTAACATATTAATTTTATTAAAAAAATCATTTTTGGAATATATAAAACTCTGAGTAAACAGCTATTGGAGAAAACATGGCATGTAGTCGAATGAACATTTTAGGCACCCCATGCAGCAAAAATATAATAGTAATAAAAAAATACTGACACAGCCTAGTTATTACCTACATACAGAGGAACAATTCATAGTAAGATAAAAATAGAAAACACTAGTAGAAGTAGCCAAGAATCCCCAACAAGACAAAGCCAATATTATCAGTAATAGAATAAGCAAATTGGGTGTCCTGTGTGACTCAGCACAATGATAGCAGCAACCACTGATGAATCGATTCTCGATACCGAAACTAAACAGTATAAACGCTCCAACGATTCCATGCGACATTTCAGGAACGCTCTAACCTTCAAACCGCCGACATTTACCTCGGCAATCTTTTAGAATCCAATCTAGATAAAACGAGGGCCAGGTTATTGGCACGCCAACTTAATCGGACCTTCTGGAAGCGTCGCCCAGCAACGGGGATCAAGTGGGAGGTCTATTACTCGAGGAGTAAGGGGAAATGCACGTAGGGTTACCATGGATAAGAAAATTGGGAAGTAGTGATGTTAGGTTCTACAAAATGGCTATGATTTTGGAGGAACGAATAATAGTCCTGCCTTTTTACCTATACTTGGGAATGAAAACCTTTAGTAACCAAGAAGTGGACTCACTTTTTAAATAAGTAATATTATATTTTCTCACTAAATGAAGCAAAAGAAATGCAAACACAGTCGCTTTCAACACTCAAAAATGTCTCGTTCTTTATATAGGACAAGTCCCACCAGTGTTCTTTCACGTGGCTCCTACAAGCCACAAGGGCCTGCGAGTGTTTACTCGCCCCCGGCAACCTGTTGCCGGGTGCCGTGTGCCGTGTGCCTCGGGCCAGATATATTTGTTTAGTGCCAGATTTATTTTTAGAACCAGTAATTATTGCCTGTTTGTAAACATCGATCGTCCCATGTGCCTCGTTTCCCATAATTGGAATAACGTAGGATTATTTCATAACAGTAACTGAGACTACGGAGCGTAGGATGTATGGAAGAATGTTCTATTCTTTGTTGTTTGGAAGGACGTTTAGGACAAAAATATTATTTACTGTTACGGAGATAATGTACGACCTTTTGCGTAAAATCTCATTTTAACCCACTTTTGATCTCGGTTCTTCGTGAATTATTCATGAAATATCATGTCGTATAAAAGGTTCTATCCACTTAATCCGGGACGAAGGGTCATTGCTTAGCACTTTTTTGGTTACTTAAGTATTCGATCGAGTTAAAAGTGGTAGTTGTCGAAATTGGTGGCGCCCGCCGTCTGTTTTAAGAACATTGCCCAATTTTATAACTTGTCTTAAAGAGCTTTTACGACAGCATTAATTTTCGTTGACCCAGAATTTTTCAGACCATCTTAGGTCCCGACTTTTGATGGGCCCAAATATTTACAACTTACATCCTAAATACTGCAGATTCCAGACACCAGATTGAACCGGTAACATTCATCGATTTTCCGGTGCGATCCGGTTTGGAGCAAAGCTAGGTACTGTTACCGGAACTTTTAGAGGCTGCAGTCGCATACCGACTAGGCACGTGTAGAGCTCAAAGCTCGCTTCTACTATTTTTTTTTTAACATTTTTATACGATTCCTCATATTAGACCGTATTGCATTCCTTTCCAAGATTGCCTTTTTCATTTCTAGTTTATACGGGACTTAAAACCTCTCGATTTCCTTTTACAGTCTGTTTGGTTCCCATCGGGGGTATGTAATTGGATTCTGTTGCACTTCACTTGAAGTGGTATCGCTTTCGTGTTTTCGCTCAAGCAGTGTCAGTATTGAGTATTGTTCGATTTCCACAAGCTCTAAGTCAAGGGAAATGGGCTGTATAGACAAATGGTCATAGTAAACAACACGTGACACACACGTACACGTGTCTATAAGAACATGATCATCATGGACCGTATTTCAAAGTTTCCATTCTGTAGACAATGATATGGGTATGAGTGGTGTCAACGAACCACGGATTGTCGAAGATAAGGTAGATGCACAAAAACTACAATGAAGATAAAATGAGACGGTTGAAGTTTATGTTAAATCACTCGATGGTAAAAATATTCCCATGAAATGTCAGTTTGGGAATGCCAGTACACCAAAATGATCGAACATATTGTTGGAAAGGATAAAGACCGAAAAAAAAACCAGTGCAGTTTAATAACCTTTAAACCGATGTATTGATGATGGATATGCATTCCTTCAAAACGAAAGGGTCTAAACAAGATTAATGCTTAGAGATTTATCACACAAATACATTTTGAATGAACCTGGTGTTGAAGACACAAATATTCCTTGAGGTGATCATTCAAGAGCATAGCATTAAATTGAGCAAAATTATGTAGAGTAAGAAACTGAAGCTCAAAATACTAACAAAGATGACAATACAGTAGTAGCACTAACTATGAATCCTACTACGTATCATAATATCGACGATAGAGAAACAATAATAGCGTGTAACATTAGCAATTGTGCGTAAGTAATTAAAGGTTAACATTGTTATTCAGTCATTAATAATGCGCGTGTTAATGTAATCACGAACTTGCATAGTCTAGTCTACTTAACTGGATTTTGTTTTGTGTACTGGATCAGTACACAGGGCACTGACTCTATTAATTTACAAATCGTTTTGACCGATTTAACATACAAAATATATAAAAACCAGACAAACGACAGACAAGCCGTTAGTAATTAGTGGAGTTGGGGCTTGAAGTCTCTTATCCTTGTCCCCCATCGCCATTCTTCCCTTTTCCTTCATATCAACTGTCACTGCATTCATCCATGTTTGGTCTGGGTCTCCACTTCCTTTATTTTTCGTCTGTCCTGATCCTTGGCTGATCTGCTCACTGCATTTTCTTTCATATCATCTCTTTCTGAAGTCAGCCATTTATTCTTTGGTCTACCTCGCCCCCTTCCTTCACCAACATTTGCAATTTGTTGTGAATACTAGAAATGTTCACCATAGGACGTGCTTTGACGTTCAATAGCCTCATTAGCCTAGTGACCGAGCATAATTTCGTGGATTGCTAAAGCTACTGTTTTTGTCTTGTCATTTGTTGTTATTTAATTACTTGGCAGGCTTTGTAGTACATGTCTTAATGATCATGGCTCTTCATGTTATTCTACAGTTTCAGGTGGTTTCAGTTAAAGTTTGTAGGTTTATGACTTATTTTAAAGTCAAATCATTGCTCAAACTTCTAATGGTTCACGATCGATAGGATAGCTCGGAGGAAACATAGAAGAGACGTAAACGTACCAGCGAGAACTCTTTAAAGTCTTAAAACGTCTCGTCTTCTTTTAATTTTTGCTTCAAAAATAATAATATGCTGCCGTGGAGTTTTTGTGCCCGGTTCTAAGCAATAGGCTCGTCCCCTATTACATGGTACTTAAACATAACTGGCCAAATTGTGAGTGTACTATGCGGTACACCTCTACTTAACCCTTCGGGGGTTACAAGCGTGATAAAAACCACTTACCAGCAAAGCAATAATAGTGCTGGCCATGCAACATTCGATTCGATGCAGACTCGCTTGTTTATTTAATCGATTGCGACGACATATCAAGAGAGTGCGTTGAACCTAATGACGTTGGACGGGCCGCGATCGCCTCTCACCACGTCATGCGAATTCTCCGCTCTTATAATAATTAATACTATTTTTAAACAAGCTTGCTTAACCTACGTTAATAAGCGTTTTAAGAGACCTCGATAGGCCATAAAGAAACTTACCTTCGCTTACTTTTAACATAAATTGGATTCATTTGATTCCATTTTCCCAAGTACAGTATCGAATTGATTACGATTTACGTCATCGTGGTGATCAGGAGATCAAATAAATAAGCTGTTTCCGATTTAAAATTAAAATAAAATTGTCCATTAATTAGGTGCCTGTAAATTTTTTAATGCACTTTCAATTAAAAAATGCTAGAAGTAGATAAAGATAATAATATAAGTACTCGACACACGGCTGACAACACAATTATAATCTTATCAATGAAATGCAAACTAACAATAATCAAGTTATAATAACCCATTAAATTGATTAATTGTTAATTCTTTTTAGAAGTGCAATTTGTTAAGTAATTTTGGTTGAGGAAATACTCACTGAAAGGTTTATTTGGATGCTTTTGACGTGAGAGCTGGATGAAATGGAGCATTAAATAATGATGAAGCAGGATTATTGAACTTCAGGGACTTTAACATGTTAATTTGAAAGAAAAAAAAAGTGTAGACAAATTCCTTCGAGTGAAGAGCCTCGAAGATGTCTGTTTCAGCTAATGACTGGATGATTCGCAAAATACGTAGCCATTATGATTTGTTTTTGCGGTCAAACCATGATTTTCAGTTCATAATTTGTTACGTCCAAGTTTCAAAACATTGGGCATTCTCAAAAGACTAAAATAAATCCAAAAACTGGGTCTTTTAGAGTTAAATTCGTGTTAACCCCGTTCTGCTACTGTGTTTTACTACAACAATTATTTTTTGCATTCTAAAAATATTCGACACTCGAATCTCGCGTGATTACATGGCTATGTTCTGCGGTTCAAAAAGAGAAAAACATTGAAAAACAGCTCATATCTGTTTACGCATAAAGTTTATAAGACTTTTTTGAGATGTTTGTTTTAAATTCGTAACGGGTTTTCGTTTGTTGACGAGCCAAGATTAGAAGCAACGTACGTAAATAGCGAAGCGGCATGAATTTGCATTTAAAAATAAAAGTAAACACGTGTAGGACTACATTATTGTTTTTTTTTAACCATACCGTTTTCGCCTTGCGTGAGTTTCTAGTTACGGTCGGTTTTTCGGTGTCAAAGTTTTATAATGTGGTCTTTTCTTGTATATGCTTCTAAACTGGGTTTTACGTCTTATCTCCATCAAAAACAGTATGAGTCACGAAATTTTGTAGTGCTTCCATTGATTTTAAAACTAAATAAATTGGGTCTCGAACATATCTTTTTTAATACTAAATGGGCCTACTCTTGAGCTCAGTCTTCTCCTGAGGACACATATAAGGTCGACGATGGATCTAGATTTTAGGGCATGTGCTTTAGGGCTATAAGCATAACTAAATCTTGCAATCCCTGCAATCAAAGTTCACTAAAAGCGCGTGTTGGCACTGCTTGAATGGAATACGTGGAGTGTCATCAGCCGAGCACACGTAACAAATTGTTGAAAGGTTGCCATTGCACAAAATATTAGAAAATTGTTGGGCTACCATACCATTACTTCGTCATGTTGTAACGTAATTGATGTAGCCATTTTCCTTTATACAGTCTGTTAATTTCTACGCCCTAGTTAGCAATTTATTTTTAAGTTTTAATTTCTTAAAATTGTTTTTGAGGCTATTTTTGTATGTGTATCTACTCGTACAAGTGCACGTGGCTAATTAATAACAGCCATTCGGATCGATCTTTAAGTTAAGCCGTGCTTGACTAGGTTGGTCTCTGGATGGGTAACAAATTACATACCGGTGTTCCTCCGTGCCTCGGAAAGCACGTTAAGCCGTTGGTCCCGGCTGTCGTATTTGCAGATCTTTGACAGTCGTTACAGGTAGTCAGCGGGCTAAAAAGTCTGACAATCAGTCTTACCAAGGGGTATCGTATTCATCATCATTCATTTTTTTTTAATGTAATTTTACTGTTTATGTTGTTTTATTTTATGTTGTAGCATCGTATTGGACTTGGTCTGTAATGTTGCTATAATAAGTGGTAAATAAATAAATAAATCATCATTTGCCTAGCCTTTTCCCAACTAAGTTGGGGTCGGGTTCCAGACTAACAGGATGCAGCTGAATACCAGTATTTTACATGGAGTGACTGCCTATCTGACCTCTACAACTCATTTAGTACTGTATAATACGATACCCCTTGTAACGTATTACCCAGTACTAACTGGGTTGTGGAGGTCAGATAGGCAGTCGCTCCATGTAAAATACTAGTATTCAGCTATTTCAGCTGCATCAGGTTAGATTGGAAGCCGACCCCAACCTAGTTGGGAAAAGTCTAAGCGTTAGGAAAAGTCTAAGCAGTTGATGATTTACTCGTGCAAGCGCAACATTTTTTAATTCATTTTAACTTTACTTATATCGGAATAGATTTACATAAAATTCTAGGATGAAAAAGAAAATGAATACTTCTGCTAATAGCTTCAGCTTAGACGGGAAATACTAATAATATCTTAGAAATACAAACAAACATAGGCAGGCATGAGTTTTAAACCCTTTAGTAGTAGAGTGATTTAAAAAGATTACTAATTGGGATTTCGCCATCTACATAATTAATTATGTATGTATCTGAATGTTAGACCGTAATTCTGCATGCCAATTTATTTGTTCGATACTAGTTCAGACTGGGTTTTATACAAATAATAAATGCGGGGTTTTTATTGATATTTAGTACCGAATATATTATGTATTAAGATGTAGATCGAGTCGGTTTTTATATGGTACTTTTGCGGTTAGTCATGTGCAAAATTCGTAAACAAGACGTCATCGTAAATCGAAATCCAGGAATGATTTCATTTCTAATTTTGTCAAATTTATGAAAGGCCTCTTTTACATTTAGTTGAGTAATATTAATGGTTTTGTACTTAACACAATACCTTCAAAACCTACCTATTAATAATTCAATTGCTGAAACGATTTTAAAAACATTTTAAGTGGTTACTGTTATTTCCATTGATTCAAGTTTCAAGGAAATCTTGCATTCCTGTAAACAACATAATAAATTAGCAGTTTCTGGTCTTCCGAGCCAAATATTAGTTACTTATCCAGTGAAATCACACTATAAATTAAAATAATATTTCCTAAATTTTAAAATCATAAAATAAGTAGATACTATTTACCATTGAAATGACTATTTATATAAAGTCTTGAAAGAGCAATACATGCATTAACAAGAAAATGCTACTATCCTACTAGTATTATAAATGAGTGTGAGGATGTATGGAAATCTGAATGTTTGTCACTCTGTCACGCAAAAACTACTGACCGGATTTAGATGAAAAAAGATGTTTCAAATCGGGCCCAGGATGTGTACAGTACCTCGAAAAACCGAGAAAATTCCGTGGAATTCGGGAAAAATACAGATAAATAGCTTAAATGCAGACTTTTCTTGTAATCATTTCATATTTTTATCAATTATTTTTATCGACTTTCAACATGGTGTCTCACCAATTTAGATACTCTATGGTTAAAAAACATTGACAGTAAACCATAGATCGAGCATTGATCATAGATCGTGAACTGTCTACTGTCACTGTGTTTTGATGTTCGGTTTGTTTGAATTTCTTGAGTTATTTTTAACAACCTCGCTTTAGTTTTTTGGATTTTTTATTTGACTTAAATGACTAACGTTGTGATTCTCTTTTACAGTGTAGAAATAAACATGTAAAACGCCAATAAACAATCAACATGACAGCTTACCGCCATGACGAGTTTTTGTTGTGTGTTGCAATTTCAAGTGTATATTCTTGTGCTTTACTACCAAACAAAGCCAACTTAAACTTATAACTTAAGTAATTGGATAGTTGGGAACTGTTTTATGTGTGTTTCCCCATTTTTGAGTATAGTGTACAAAGACCTGGCCGGGGCTCCATACATTTTGAAACATCTCCTTTGGCACATAGACAGTTTATAACTTGGATTAACACATATAATACGTTTTATCCACGCGAGCGAAGCCGCGGGCATAAGGTACTACACAATAAACGCTAAAACCATAAAGGCATTAATTAATGCAAGGTTGGCACACTTGCTCGATTTCAACGAATCGAAGGGATGGTCAATGTTCACTGTATTTGTGACGCACGACAACCCTCGCTCACCTTCGACTGTCGAGGAAAACCCACTACCACACACCAGCATTATAAACCTTAATGTAAATAGACAAGGTTTAATTCACAATGATAATGTGTCGTTAATGAATTCCTGCGGTCAATTATGTGAACGATAGTTATGGTAGCTCGATGACTGTATTTGTAAGTTTTTTGTATGTCTCGAGGTTGTTCTGGATTATTGTTTTAAGGAGATTGTCTGTGTTTTCCAATGGTGAATAAGAATTCTGATTATACTACTACTACAAAAAAAAAGATAATTTGGGTAGATTTACAAAAAAAAAAAAATGTTTACGTTCAAAGTTAGATAAAATGAAGATTTTATGAAAAAAGTTCTTTTAGATAGAACAAGTAATAGAATTAGACGTCTACTAACTTAAAGCCTAAAATTAATAAGATTTGATTAATTTTAAAATAATCTACAATATTGAATCGAGTGAGAAATCAGACACGAAGACAGACAAAAAGCGAAATCATCTCTATTAAAATTCAGTGCGATTAATTTCATAAATAAATTAATAATTCATCACAACATCACATAAACCTTACTATTTATTATAAAACATATACAACATTAATTAAATATTTTTGGGACAAAATATAGCATGGTTTAAAAATTATTGGAAACGATTCAGTTACTTATTCAGAACAAATTATATTCAGGTTTCGCATATGCTAAAACTAATGTTGTATAAAAACCAGTTTGTGACAGCACATAAAAACACGCCACGCGTCCAAGTGACGTACGAATAATAAATAAATAATATAATCAATAAAATACTTTTAAAGATGACACATGATTTATGCACAATCCTAATTGAAATACATTAGTAAAATGTACTGGAAATGGTCGGGAAAGAACCGGGGCCATCATGCTGAATCAGCAATGGGAATTCAGAGATAGTAGAGGGCTGATCATGCTTCCTTGAAGGAGCTATGTTCACTAGAGCAAAAGAATTCTAGAGAGGACACGAACGGAACGAATTCTAGAAGTTTGTGAATCAACAAACGTAGCGCTGAAGACCCTGTACTAGAAGGACCTTAAAAATGGCAAAGGCTGCTAGTTTTCTGAAGGAGCTTTGGTCATAAAAGCAGAGGAATTCTAGAGAAGAAACAGAGGCCGTGAATCAACAAATTTAGCGTGAGAATATCTCAACTAGATAAATAAACCAAAGAACTTAGGCAGGCGATAGACTAAATAGATGACAACGGTAAGAAATAAGTGGTGCCTTGCTCTTCTAAGCAAATGACAAAGACAGGCTCTGATTTAAGAAGACAAGAAACACAATGTATGTAAGCAGACATGTCAATTGTAACAAACATATTCAGGGCGAAATTCACTAATTAAACTGAAACCGAGGGGCACATTTAACAGCGTTCAATAAATATCAGTGCCAATATTCCATGGACATGGACTAGGGACTGACAACTACTGAATGTGGTTTAATTGCTGATGGCTTTTAGTTTCATTGGTGAACTTCGTCCTAAGAGATGTTACAACAAAAACGCATTTCTTTGTAACACTTGCGCATACTTTTGATTGAGCGCGTGGGACTGGCATTTAAAACACTAGTCTGGGTCAGCTTTAAATTGATGTTACACGCGCTTGACTTAATAAATGTTACGCTGTAGACGTCAAACATGGACTTTGAAAGCAATGGGTCAACGAATCTTTGGAGCACGAGGTTGGTTTTTGCTATGGCCTATCCATACTTGTTTATGGATTTACTGCGTCTGCAGGTTTAAGTCCGTTATTTCAAACAGGTTGTTCTATGAAAACAATTCTAGGTAAAAAATTACCACCGTGTCTAAAGAAAGCAAACGAAATGGTATTGATGTCCTAACTTCCAACTTTTGTTCAGACAATTTGTCTGTCTGAAATAAAGTTGTGTCTGGGTCTGCCCTACCCGCTCTTTCAAACTTTTTTAATGTGACTGAAACTGCTGCTATTGATTCAAACACTTTATTAAGTAATGCTGCTTCCATCAAACCTTTACTTTGCGACTTCTACCCTGGATTTATCATGCCTGCTTGTCAGATCATATTGCCTAGATGTTACCCCGCCTTCGCACATGCGTAAGACATTTCACGCATGTTGCATCTCTAGAAGTTTTCCTCGTACTATTTTTACTTTTGCAATGCAACCGATAAAGATTCCACTGAAACACGATCTGATACAGATGACTGCAGTTATATGAGTGCACTCCTTTACGTCACGAATGCTCTATTTATCTTATATTTGGAGCAAGGTGGCTGTCTGATGTTGCAACGGTATCTAACTTGGATTTGTTAATTCATGTGTAGGCTGTTACTAGTTTTCTAAACGAGCTTATAGTAAAATGAACATCAAATCATGACTAGATAACATAGGCATTGTCATGAGCTGACGACAGGGTTGCCATCGCGAGTCAATCCTGGATGAGGCACAGGAACGTGGCGATTGGCACGAGCAAAGAGAGTTCTATACCCAGCTGTGGGTGAAGTTGGGCAGTGGATGATGATGATAATGATGAGCCTTGTAATTGTTCTGCAACTGACTATGCCTATTTTGCCTGTGTGCTTGGATGGATATGATACATGAATACAAAAATGTTAATGCATAAAAAGGGAGAAAAAGAAAAAACGAATCGACAGTGTGGTGGAGTTGAAGAATAAAAACTGAAGGATAACGTGACAATAATGGAAGAGAATTCATCTCGTTCAGACCCCAAGTAACATTAAAATAAGGGACAAAGGCAGACAGTAGAAGGCTTGGCAAGATCCAGTTTGTCAGCAGTCTAGTTTCAATAATTAATCAGCTGTATAGTCGGTTTTGATCAATATTTATGTTTGATTGGCGTCATTAACGTCGCCGACATATTTATTTAGATCCAACTCTAGCGGCTTATTGACGTTTGCTTTAGTGTAAGTGAAAACGAACAAAAATATATAAACAGGTGTGTTGAGTTGACACAGAAGAATTACGACAATGGATACCTTGCACAAGTATTGAAAACATTTGGTCTAGCCAAGTATGCAGATAATATTCATATTGGTATTATTTCAGCCGTTAAACTATTATTACTACCTTTCTGAAATACATCATCAATTAAAGCAGTGTACACTTTAAAATTCACATTTTACAATGTTTTATTATCCACAGAATACGTCAGTGGTGACAGCAATGATACGAATAGTAATGTACTAATTATTTTAAAAGTTATAAATTATAATTTATGGGGTAACGAGTGTCACGCATTAGAGGTGTTAAGATAAACAACGAATGTGCATACATAAGACGGTACAATATACATTATTATGTAACTTTATGTTTTGTAGCTAAGTTTATTCATGAGTCAACTCAGGGAAATGGGTTTTCTCAGTCAATGGGAGGTAAACAATCATTGCATGACATTGTTATAATATTTCAGCCTTGGATTTACTCCAAGGTTACTGGCTTGAAATTAGCTGCTTCTAGAGTCCTTCCTCTCTGCGTTCATACATTTGCTTGAAATTATTCAGGCAGTCAAATTAGGAAATATTTCACTAAAGTCGTGAAAATTGACACTTGATTGGTAGCGACGTTGTTAAGTACAAAATGAATGCCCAAATTATAACAGCCATCATTTTCCTTAGAGCAATATGTCAGGTTTACTGATTAACCTATTTATTTTAAACAGTAATGCAGTTAGTAATTAGAATAAATAAATCCCCGTTCATATCAAATTATTAATAATTCAGTCATCCTTATTGACAAGTGCAAAGTTCGTATTGTCCACAAACAGCGGTTAGTTATAAAATGACATAACAGTGTCAACATTAACATGCTTGATTTCCTGTGGAGCGGAGTGACGGCGGGTTGAGCGCATGCTTATTAAAATAAGCTCGCGTTATTTAAATTAGCGAAATTCGAGATACGTGATGGGTATATCTACATGAAAAAAAAATAATCTTATGATTATTTATTGAGGTCCAAGATCTAAATATCAAAACGTGACGAGTATCGTTAAGATATTGATACCGATTACGCCTGCGGATTTTCATTAGCTATTTAATTTATTGTGCTGTAATTTCCTCTAATATTAATCTGAGCAAGGCGTATTAAAGGTACTTAGTAATGCTCCGTTCCTAAAATATAATAGTTGAGAGTCTCATTTTATTAATCGTTAAGTAAGTACTTTATGAAAATATCTGGTCCTTGGATACATTTTGGGCACTGTATTAAATATTTTTTTAAATAGAAATATTTCAGTCTCTTAAGAGTTAAATCGGCATAATTTAAGCCAACAAAAGTTTTCATTCCTTGGCTGATTGACCATTGAACCTTCAATACTATCTATATACTATATATATATAGTCTTGATATGTTTGCGGATGAATGGAAGGTGATACTATCAGAATGTTTGATTTTCTGTGAGAAGAATGCATGTCTGGGTTAAATAAATTAAATGTTAAATAGTGTAATTGGCTTCGGCCGTTGTATTTAAAAATAAATAAATAAATATACGCCATGAAAAACGCAGGCAAAACATAGACGAAAGCTAGCATTTTATTTTCTTCAAATACAAGGAAAGAAGCTTATAAACGAGATATTTCACGAAACAGGTAGATGAACCAAAGAGGTAGAATTATCGTGACTGAGAATAGACACGAAGGTCGATGGGCTGGGACATTGTTTTAATAGCAAGGCGACACCAACGAAAATACATAGGTTTCTGTTTAATAGTGGTCATTTGGGCACCAATTGGTTTTGTCACGAAGGTGAGGGGCATGAGGCCGCATAAGATGCCAAATTTTGAGACCTTGAGGAGTAAGTAACTGATAGTAATAAAGCCATCATACCTCATGAAAATTACGGTTGAAGAGATGACAAAGATAGGAGGTGATATAGCAAGAAAAGAGGTTTCTGAGGATATGGGAGTAATAGAGAAGTATGGAAGAAGAAGACATGTTCCGTTAACCCCAAAATAAACTGGGATAAGGGCAGGAGAATGATAATGATTATGAGATGACAAAGAATATAATGTCAACAAGAATAATGTACCCAGAATTTTGTAATACCTAACTCGAATGTGAAGTTTCTTGCCCGTTCTTCTCACTGATTAACTGACAAAGTCCTTGCCAATTCAAAAAGTACTTATAAATGGTTTGATTGAAATAAATTCATCTGTTTGAGTTCATCCAGCAAAGTGAATGTTGAGGATGTTGTCACAGGATTTTCAAATAATGCACGATGCAGGACGAGTTGGCCTACGTCAGCGAATGACTGGACTGAACGACACGACACCACAACCCTCCCGCACTGAACATGTACCTCAGGCACCGTCCCAGTTAAGCATTGGACCTGTAATTAAGATTATGATTCCAGAAGTTAGTATAATTGTATTTGTGACTGACGTCAAAAACAAAGATGGCGATGATTCAGGACATGGAATACCCAAAAAGGTATTTCCGAATTTGTCAATCCATTCAAACTTTTTGCGACGTACATTTATGAAACACATCACGCAAAACTCCAATTAATCCAGTTTTTTTATAACCAGACCTCAATTTCAGGAAATTCAATATTGTACCTTGAAAACGTTAATTTAGCGTATAAACCCGAGTTTGCCCGCTTATCGTGGGGCCATACGAAAATAGTCCTACTGACCACAGATCCATGATTCATGGTTACCTTGCTATGCGATTTACTCGTAAAGTTACATAAAAACGTATGTTAATTAAGGCAATTTTGCAATGCACATAATTTTAATACGGGTACTGACGCGATACTGATTCTTGAGAAATTAGTAATAATATGTTATCCTTCGTATGGCGTCATTAGTATCAAATCAAGGCTACGGAGGTTTAGTGTTTACGAACAGACACTTCTATCTAGATCTTTTTTTGGCTAGACTAAACTTTTTGGCTAGATCTAAATGGACCTAATAATAGGATCACAACGTGTGCACGTGTTTGTAAACATGGCAGTTGCATAGTAGATATTAGTAAAAGACTAAAGTTGAGTGTCGCTTACTCCGTTTTGTTTAGTTACGTTTGATAGAAATGCGCAAAACATAACGATAGTTTGCTATAAAGCTATTTGTCACAAAGCTATTGATTAAAATTTTCTCAATGTGTGTCCTGAAGGACCGATACTTGAAGTTCATTAGCACTAGTCAGATAGTGAAGGCCTTTACGTCAAGAAGAGTGTAAATACAAATGGAATTCAGGCAATAAAAAAAAATACGACAAATATTTGATCATTAAAAACGTGCACTGATTAAAACGAACCGCATCAACTGAAAATATACGAGACAGTTGCAAGAAGCCTTGTATAAAACTATTAATATCTAGAATGTTTACATTCAGATAACATGTAATGAACTTGTCAACTCCACTTAGATGCAATGTCTTCTTTATAAACAAATAGCATTCATTATGTATCATATTATAATGATCATTAAGTACATGATACATTTTTATGATCGCGTATCTCAGCAACGAGTCTAGAAACATCATAATAAACACCATAGGAATGGATTGGTGAGCTAGCAATGATGATATTAGTTTCTACAGTAAAGAAATATCTTAAATTGGGAAATGAAAACTTCAGGAAGGACCACTGAAGCTTAAAAGACAAATCGGATAATTGTAAAGAAAAGTTTTCACTATTTCCTCAGCACCAACGAAAGTGCAGTTGGAAAATACATTGTTTTTATCGTTACCCAGAATGTTAACAGCCATCTAATTAGTTTACAAGGAAAATATTTAAAAAATGTACTAAATCACAAACATAATACGGGTACCAGAGTCGTAACTCAGCCAGATCCGCAAGAAATTGAGGACATTGTTGAATCCATAAATGATAATAGTACTCACAACAATTCCGTTGAAGCGAAAGCAGAAACACACAATAAACTGCGTATCAGTCCGACAAGTGTCCGATTAAAAGAAGTCACAGTAAGAAACAAATGTTCTGGAACAAATCCATGCACATCAATACACAAGAAACAAACGCCACATCGAAGCTGTCGCATCGGTGGCGAAACGTGAACTGAACACAACGTAGGAATGAGGTAAACACCATTATATAAATTTAATTGAGATAATTGCGCGAAAACCGCAGCTGCGTGACGTAGGGGATGCCATTATCAAGCGTTATACGACGTTTTCTTAGAAGCGAGCGGTGGGCACGGCTCTCCTTGCCATTCATCTAAATTACGATAATGTAAAGTTATACCGGACTGGGGAACAACTTGATCTTAACAAACAGATCGACTACAGTACAGAGCTTTGGAAAACGCTCAGTTGGGAAATTTAAACTAGTATATTTTGATAATTATATATTAACAATAGTATTTTTAAAAAAAAGCTTTCGAAGAAACGTGCCAATAAATATTTTGAATTTAAGATAATTCCAGAAAGATTAAATAAAGCTACAGGTGCAAAAACTTGCGAGCGTGCTTCAATCAAGGCAGTTAAGATTAACATATTAACCGGCTAATTCAAAACGCTGTTTACAAGCGTTGTACGTGTACAATCAATAATGCTTCTTAATTTATTCGTACTTCTTGTTTGTTCTCAGTATGCACGCGACGACGCGCAGCAATTCTCGTCTTTAATCCAGTAAAGTGAATAAGTCAAATGTCTGCTGACGTGTCAGGGAAATACGCAACTTAGTATTTTAAACTTTTAAAATTGTTAGGCATTAGTCACACATCAAAAATGGACGTATGAGGCGTGTCTTATTTAATTATCACCGTGGGATGTGATAATCGAAGCCGTAAACACAGTAGTTTAATAGTTATAATGCCAACAGTGCCGTAAATAAAGGAGGCTTTTATTCATTGGCCACACATCGGGCTTTCTCTGCTAGACCCTAAGCGAGCGAGATAGTTTTGAATCCTGACCATTTATAAACAATCAACTTCTCCTACTGTTATACTCAGATAGTTTACAAAATGGATACAAAACCCACTGAAAAAGGCCTAAACAACGCGCACATTTGAATAGCACTACGTTCAGGAAACGGTTGTATCAACTATAGTCGTAAAGACATCAACTTTAGAGCGCATTGTATTCAGATGCGTACAAAAAGTAAGTACAACATCGTCTGTATGTTTACTACACAAACTATGACTAATCAATGTACTACCGGGCAGATTGTGATTGAATTTTTCCGCCAGTATCAACAAGGAATCTACAGAAACCAAAAAAACTCGTGCAGTTTTTCGCAAAGAAATATTCGTAGTTAATGGCCAACAGTCATTAATTGGAGACGCACCGAAATATGAAGAAGACCTCGATATGCAGAAGAATTTGACACATAGATCTGACAAGACTAACATTGAATGGTGCATCATAATACTATCAACGACTTTCTCGAGCAAATACACCATATTGAGCCAGACGTGTATAAAGGCTCAGGGTATCGAGATGATGTTATGACAACTTATTTACTACTGTAATACTTTGACTACACTATAACTTATCTATTACAATTACTGTGTGCGTGCTAACGACTCAACGTTATGTAACAGAGCGGCTCGGGGCCTGCTGCGGTTAAATCCACGCTGAATGAACGTGAAGGATAAAAATGTTCTAGAATAAGGAGACTGCAATTAAGGTTGATAACTTCGGGAAGATTGTGTAGAAAGATCGGATTTTCCATGCAGTTTGAAGAGGCATCTTGACATCTTCCGAAGAAGATTCAAACAGCGCTGCAGCATACATAACAAAAGAGAATATTGCTTCCGATTTGGGACTTGAGCATAAAATCGAAAAGTACCTTTAACTAACCCGAAAGGCACTTGTTCTCCCCGTCATTGCGATATTTTTTTTGTTCTGGACCATACCTGGGAATCTTGTAGTTACGAAGATTAAGGGTTCAAAGTTCCAACTTTTTCACAAGTTTTTATGTCATAACTTTAGAGTTTAAATACCTCCATGACCCGCTTACTATTCAATGTATCCACCAGCACAATGTTTTGTGTGCGTTACTTTGAGTACTACTGTAAAACGTGATTTTTCACCCCAAAAAAAAGTCTGTTCCCAGCAATATTTTCTGCAAACAATTACTTAATTTCATGTACTTACAGAATTTTTGGTTGACGGCTTCGTGAAGCGTCCGTTTACACCTTGTATTATAGAGCTGCAATTTCGCTTTCTGTATACCATTACAATAGCCATATCGCAGTACAGATAATTACGATTTAATATTCCAGAGACAGGTTCAACTTGAGTGCCCTCTCCTTCTTTAGAAGAGCTAGAACTTTTATTCTACCTCTATCATCGTTTCTCGGGCGATCTCCAGTTTTCCACAAGATCCACTTTATTTAAATTTTTGGAAATCAATTTTATTTAGTAGTGCTTTGTATTATTACATTTATTTTGTATGTTAATAAAATGAAAGCACTTTTCATATTTTACACGTCTGATCGTACGACTTAAATAGATTTACTATAATTGTTAATTTTGTCATTAACCTAGTTACTGCAGGTGCTTCCGGTAGGATGAATTTCTTCTAGAGATCTTTTTACTGGAAACTGTTTCCTTCGAAATCTGCATTTGTCTTTCAGTGTTTTTAAATATTTTATAGTGTCACCTCAAGCCCAAATAGTTTCTATACCGAAATCTATCTCAATTTAAATTACGTGTTCTCAAACAATATTAATCAAACTTGTCTAAAATTTTCCATTTGTGGACACTGGCCTGCAAGTAGGACATGCTACACACTAACACTTGTATCCTATCCATATCTATTCATGTGCACGATAACCTTATGTCTTGCGCTCGCATCATCTCGGTTTGCATATGAATGGAGCTTTAAAATTGTATTGTTCTCTTCATTTTTTGATCTAGTTAGTACTTTGTGGAGTAGGGACTGTTACTAAATGATGGGAGATCTCTCCTTCTTAGCGTGTCGATGACAATCTAAATTGAGTCAAAATTTGGCGACTAGTTTGGCACTGATAGTAGCGTCCATTTCATAGATTCTGTTACGGGCAAACATCAGAACACGCAGAACACGATATAAAGTGTCCCATCGTTTGTGAGGCAACACAATATTTACACTCCAGGGCAGAGTCAAATGATGGTAGATTAGTCAGTAACTGATCAATTAGACAATAAACCTGTACCGTACCATACAGGGCTTTTATTGACTAACATATTTAAATAAACAGAATTCAGCGTAAAATCTTGCAATATTGCAGAAGCTGTGTAACTTATATCCTATTCAACCTTATAATATCATTTGATGTGGATCTCTTGAAGCAATAATTTAAACACAATCTGTAACACTTCTACATTTAAACTGGTATCTTTTCGTCAATTATTGTTGTAATCATCGAGCAGTTTTATAAAACATACTGATACAAGAGACGCAATATCTTGGAAATATCTTTTATTCGGTTATAACTGCTAAACATAATTTGTATTGACATCTAACATTTAAAACAAATCCATTAGTAAGCCACGGATGTAATTAGATCAACAAAGACAATAACGAACAATTAATAGTGAAACTCATTAATCAGTTCAGAGTCCACTTAGAAGCGGACGTTTGAAGCCAACTCTTGTCTAAGCATTTGAATTGAATTGATCTTTTATCAATATTCTGTGTATACATTTCATTTTAAAACTTCCTCTTCCTGCCCTTGTCCCATGTTACTTGGGGTCGTCGCAACATGTTTTTTTCTTTCATTCTCTCCTGTTAACCGTCACGCAATCATTTACACCTTCATATAATTCCTCACACAATGCATCCATTGTTTCCTTGGTCTTCCTCTCCCTCTCCATTCATCAACAATTATATTTATCACTCTTTTAGTCACATGCGATTCGTCCCTCCTCATCACATGTCAATAGACCAAGACAGTCGATTACCTTTCAACTCTCTTTCTCTAATCATTCCTTATTTTATCCATTCTTATCACACCACACATCCACCTCAACATTCTCATCTCCGCTACATGCAATCTTTTTTCACCCATCCTCGCGCTCTCGCGCATTCGTAAACGTTCGTTCGAATTTCGGCACTTGCTAGAAATCTTCGACCACTTTGGCCGAAGTTGAGCGTAGTTTTTTGGCCGAAGCCGAAGCTTCGGTAGGACACTAATAATCAGCTATAATGTTCCCGCACTGCTGGGACACAGGCTTCTCTGTGAAAAGGACTTCTGGTTAACTTTGGAAAAACTCAGAAGAATTATATTGGCATTCATTTTTTTGAGCGCCAGCTAAACTTAATTTAGGCTCTCTCTTTCTTTTTCTCTTTAATAAATCAAGAAAGGGACGGACATATAACTTAAATAAAATAGGTCTGTCAACTTTCGTTAAAACTTCCATGACATGTAGACTATGTAGTTTACAAATCAGAACACACCCAGTCTATAAACTCGACAAAGTGAATGGAATAAACGAATGTAACATCTCTAAGTTCTTAACTGTCATTGCTCTTTTCTCGAGCTGTCTATTAAGAGATATCAATTCATTAATTTAAGTTTATGAACAAGGGAATACCGCCACTATTCAACACCGTTTACCTTTTAGACTATTGTTAAAGAGCGCGTTTTTAAGAGGAGCTCGTGGCTTAATAATACCAGTCGCTCGGGTCGATCTTTATGTTAAACCGCGCTTGCCTAGGCTGGTTCGTGGGTGGGTGACCACACATTAAATATCGAGTTTCCTCCGTGCCTCGGAAAGCACTTTAAGCCGTTGGTCCCGGCAGACATTTGTAGACCTTTGACAGATGTAACAGGTAGCCGCCCGAAAGTCTGACAACCAGTCTTACCTAGAGGTATCGTATTACCCAGTATTAACTGGGTTGTGGAGGTCAGATAGGCAGTAGCTCCATGTAAAGTACTGGTATTCATCGGCATCCGGTTAGACTGGAAGCCGACTCCAACATAGTTGGGAAAAGGCTAAGCAGATGCGCGCGTTTGGATTTTCAAGTTTCGAACCTAAGCTGAGCGTTAAAAGATCCACCTGGTTTTTAGGCTGCGTTTCCACATAAGATGGGGGAGGATAAGTGGCGAGGGATGTGTGTGAAACTAACCAATAGTAAAGCTTCTTTTTTCACATTTTGAGCTAAGCTAGCTATGTGATTGGTTACACATCCCTCCGTCACATCCATCCATCCTTGTACATCTCTGGTGGAAACACAGCCTTATTAAGACATTCCCTTAGTTGTCTACATCTATACTTAGTTGGCACATCTAGAAAAACTGAAAATTTTGGAATAAACAAATGAAAAATCAATTTTTACATAATTAATAATCAACATTTATTTTTAAAGTTTTGCGGCTGTTTAAGTATTTTTGTTCCGTTTGTCTATTTAACTATAAGAGATAACCTTATTTTTCTGAAGCACACCAACTTATGACCACGGTACACCAGTGTGCTGCGGAACACTGCTCTACAGTACCCACTATTCTCGAACATAACCTATGTATGTCGCTTTGACCAATAGTGTAACGTGTAGTTAAGTTACTTCTAAGTAGTTCTTTTTGGTCCTTCGAGCCGGTTTGCTTACGTCAATAGCATTACGGGGTTTCCCAGAGGTTGTTTTTATATTGCGAATGTTATTTTTAGATGTATCTTATAAATAGTTGATCATTATTATTAACGAGTGGTCAGTCAGTTTAGATCATTAACTACTTGCTTGTCAAATTCTGACGCCGTATTTGTCTGATATACGCAAAAAAAATTAGTTTATTATTACACAATCCGAAGATAATTCCTAAATACGGACTGTATTTAGGAATTATCTTCGGATTGTGTAATAATAAACTATTTTTTTATTGGTAACTTTATTTTCTAGGTCCGTGGGGTCCGAGTGCTCACAGCCTTTTAAGGACATTTCTAATCGCTTGACTCTTCCCGTGAGCCAAGGGCTGGCTTTTACCTTGGCCAGAGGCTTAGAGTTGCCATACAACGTGGCAACGCCGCCAGTCTTAGGGATGACATTACCAGTTGACAGCGTTGAGGAGGAGTTTTTTGACGCCATTTCTTAATACTTCTTTAGTTTATTTTTAATTAAGTTGGTTATTTTAATTTATAAATGAATATAAATTGAAGTAAAATTGTAAAAAAAAAAACCTTATACCTACTAATTTAACAAAAAAATCCTAGATCAACGAGAACACATTAAAAAAATATATTGTGTCTTTTTTTCTGGTAACACACATCATGTCTACGTCGTCCTTTCAAAGTTATTGTACGACTGATTCTCGTGGTTGCAAGCGCGACTGCTGAGCATGAGTTCCTGGATTCGATTCCCAGGTCGGTTAAAGTTTGTTATTGCGTTTTTCCGTAAGGAATTTCTCAGTAGCAGCCACGGAGTTTGGATTTGTGCCCGGTATATGGCAATAGGCTCGCCCCTTATAACATGGGACTTAAACATAACTGGCGAAATGTGGGTGTACTATAGGGTACAAATTTGCCTAACCCTTCGGGGATTACAGGCGTGATGTTATGAAAGAAACAATTTTTGTTACAACATGGTTTATCTTGGGCTGCTCCCACTGACAAGTTGACTCGTAACAATAGGTACAATAGCTCTGACAGGATCAACATGGAGACATAAGAAATACAAAATAAGTATGTACAACATACGCTAGCACATCAAGCTACTACTAGATTTACAACTTTATTGCTAAAGCATTAGGTTCAAGGTTGATTGGGAGAACTTGACAGTTTTGGGTAGCTTGATGTGATTGGCGTCTGTACATACAATAATACGCACAAATTTTCTACTTACAAAACTTAGTTGAGCTGAATAGATAGAAACATCCATTACCTGAAACGAAAATCAAATTTATTATTAACAATCTTGTTATAGTTATGATCTTGGGTGTTGGCCAGAATCTCACCTATCTCGAATATCCATAGAGCTATCAAATGCGTGCTGCAATTGCCTTCCGACCTTGGTCGGGTCGACTCATTTTGAATATTGATGATTGGGATGGTTTCATGACGTCTGACGTATGTGGTAGAGATTACTTTGATAGATGTTTAAGAGCAGTCGCTTTCTACGATAATCATCACCCTGAGTATGTGTAGTAATTCTCTTGGTGGATATGTACATAAATAGCAGAAATATTACTACACAAGGAAAGTGTACGTAAATATGTAAGCGCTTTATCAGCTCAACAAAATCTCTCAAACCCTTTTATAAGTCAACATGTTTCTTTGTCCGGATTTCCCAGAAAGGAAAACTGAAGTGTATTACGCAAAATTTCATCATCCATTTTCTTATTTTTATGAAACATTAGATACGTAAATATCGTATCAAAAGGGTCACTTAATTCTCAAGCAATACGTGACCTATATTGTATCAAGGAATATTTCAAGGGTGTTTGAATATGAAGAAAAAAGCTATATCATTAATCTAGAAATATACTAAACTTCTACAGGTTTCCGACCTCATAGACGTAGTACGTAGTACACGCTAACCTTCAAGGAATCCTATCAGATAATTGATGACAACCAGTAACGCCACGTGTCGCTGTGATGCAACTAATGCAACGCAGATGCGCCTGCGACGGTAAACATTATAGGGCTGACGAGAAGTTAAGATGTGCGAAGCAATAGTGCCGTATAATAATCAGTCTATAATATTCCCAGTACAGGCCTTCTATCTTTAAGAGAGTGGGATGTTATCCACCAGGTAGGCCAAGGACGCGTTGGTAGATGTCACATTAATTCTTCAAATGCTTGGTTCTAGGACAAACGATGAAGAAACTAGTCTTCACCGTTTTGAAAGCAGCTAGAGCGCAAAAGATAAAAGCAGAGATATTAAAGAAATTGAAAGCAGAGATAATAATGATGTGGTCTTTACCACAGCTCCTATTAATGTTGATATGAATGAAAATGCCGAGGAGAGACGAAATAAATAAAAATCGGATTCTTTGAGGGATGATATAAATGAAAAGGGAGTGATTGACAACACGACTGCTGACAGGAGAGAATGGAATAGGAATTTTGTTGTGACGACCCCGGGAGTAAGTCCTAGGGCAGGTAGAAGAAGGATGAAAATAACGAGGACTTCGTTCAATGGGATGGTTTAATGAAATAAATCCGTTTGAAGCGACCTGTGAAATTCGGGGTCGTCAAGCAACGGTTGCCTTGGTTCGTTTGCAGCTTATAATATTTTATTTGGAGGCATAAAATGTGTAAAAATATTTTCACGTGAATCAAATGCTATCGGCAATATGTGTTTTACCTTGGATGGAATAAGTGAAACTTTTTTTGTCAACCCTGTGTTTCAGTTGCAAGTTTATACATTCACTCGTGGATCGCATGATATTGTTTGAATTGTACATGCAATAATTGTTATTTGTGAATGGTCGGTATAGCCGGGTTCCTTTCTACACATTGTAGACAAAGGTGGTGTCTTGATTTGGTGGCTATAGGCGAAGGCCGAAGAAGCGATAGATGGACTCTGTGAAATAAGCTATAGCTAGAATGGAGGTAAATACTAAGCTACAGAGGAAGCTTTTTGAAGAAAGATTTATGGAAGAAGATATAATATGCTGCACTAACCCCAAGGTAAGGTCAGGAGGATGATGATGAGTCTAGACAATATAGTGCGTTTACTTTAGGGATCCGTGTGGAAATCTGTAAATGAATCTAAAATCTAATGATCTGAGTTATGTTATGATTCTTGTCAAGATTAGTATAATATTATCGTCTACCATAATCTAGGCGTAATAATAAGTCATAGTACTGCTTCCTTTTCCGTGTAAATAGACTTCATTAGTTCTCAACAATAGTAAGTAATACATTCTTGGTAATGTAAATAACTTACACATCATTACGTGTAGGTTAATATGCTTCCGTTTAAACACATTAATTACATAACTATTATGCGTATTGGAGAGCACATTTACTTTGCAGAAGGAGTCTTAGAAATTGGGAAGAAATATTTTGGAAAAATACGAAAGACGGGACATCGTTATCTATTTTCAATAACCAACAGGTTGCTGTCTGAAAAAGTGAGACGAGACAAAGTTGGCAATTATGACATTTTGATATAAGGCCTTACTGGGAGTACTGGACAAGGGATCACAGATTATGACATTCCTTCTGATAGTCTCTACAGCACGGAGTAAATGATAGTGTGACGGTTGACAGAGGAGAATGGAAGAAAAAAATTTGTTGCGCCGACCCCAAGTAACATGGGACAAGAGCAGGCAGATGATGATGATGAGTCTCTACAGCATGGGATCAGAAAGCGTGGTCATATTTAAGCCTTTTTTTTTTTTTTTTTTTTTAGGATGGGAAATCATCAAATGACCCCCCCGCTCGGGGCGGAGCGGAAGGGAGTGTCAGACTTGTACTGACTAAAACCCATCCATGTTCCTTCTTTGCCCTTTATGTTCCAGGGCCGCGGTATCTCTTTCGAACAGTCCCGCAGCCCTGGCAGGCATCGGCCCGTGCGGACCCCTACGTGGTTGCTGACATCTCTTTGAGGCGCGCGTGGAACACGAACGCGCCGTCGACACGGCCTGTCGTCATAAGACGGCCGGACGGTGAGCTAGCCCATAACTCGCCGTCCACAGGCCCGCGCCTACGGTGGCCGGGGGCCACCACGTGACCCCCGACGCCCAGGGCGTCTCCCGCGGCGGCTGGGACGTGAGGCTCTTTCCCTCTCACGTTCCGCCACCTCCTTCACTAGCATGACTGCTTCGCAGAAGGAGGTGACGGCTTCCCATTCCCTCTCGCTCCGGACCATGGCTTGAACCAGGGCCAGGCGCGAGAGATCGCCGCCGCCAATCGCCTCTACGAGGACACGGCGCTGCTCCGCCCAAGCGGGGCAGACCTCCACAGTGTGCTGCACCGTGTCCTCCGGACGATCCTCACAATGGAAACACCCGGGCGTTTCCGCCCGCCCGATTCGGTGCAGGAACCTCCCGAAACAACCGTGTCCGGTGAGGACCTGCGTCAGGCGGAAGGTGAGGGCGCCGTGGCGCCTCCCTAGCCACTCCTCAAAGAGGGGACTTATCGCCACTATGGTGGCGTGCCCTGCACGGGGTTGCGACAGTCGCTCTCTCCATGTCACCATGAGATCGCGCCGGAGGTCTGTCCGCTGAGCGGCGATTTGCCGCGGCAGCGGAGTTTCCCCCCGACGTAGTGCCTCCGCGCGCCATTCGTGAAGGCGCGCGAGGACTATAGCCTCCAGATCCCATGGCGGCAATCCGGCAAGGAGGCTCGCCGCCTCACCGGAGATCGTGCGGTACCCCCGGACTAGCCTTAGGGCTATCCCCTTTTGGGGCGCGTTCAGGTAGCGGGCGGCTTGCCGCCTCAGAGAACGCGCCCACACCGGGGCCCCGTAAAGGGCCATGGACCGCACGACACCCGCGTAGAGCCTCCGGCAGGAGGCGTTTGGACCCCCCAGGTTGGGCAGGAGCCGCTTGAAGGCAGCCCCGGTCCGTTCCAGTTTGGGGGCCAAACGTCGGAAATGCTCCACGAAGTTCCACCGGCTGTCGAGGACGAGTCCCAGGTACTTCAGCGTCGACCCGACGCCGATGGAAACCCCTCCCGCCGTCAGTAGGGATCCCGACGGTGGCGCATTCCGAGGCCCATGAAAACACATGGCCTCGGACTTGTGCAATGCCACCTCGAGACCCAATTGCCGGATCCTCTCCACGACTATCGCAACCCCGCGTGTCATGTTTTCGGCCGCCGCCTCGTGCGACCTCCCTTGTGCCAGTACCAGCGTGTCGTCAGCGTAGCAGACTACGGTGACACCGCTAGGGAAGTCGGCGCGCAGCACCCAGTCGTAACCGATATTCCACAAGGCCGGCCCCAGAACCGATCCCTGTGGAACACCGCACGACATCTCTCGCCGGTTCCATTCTCCGTCCCGACCGGGGTAGATGACGGATCATATTTAAGCCTGTGATCCAAATCATCAAACAGCACCAATTTCTGCATGAAATAAACATCATAACCGCGAAAATTTATAAGCTATCCCATAGAAAACTTCAATGCCTTTTATTCAATATTAGGATTCAAATGTATAGTATCTTCCGATACATGCTCTATGTATAGCATCTTAAATCTCAATGTAAACAACATTATGCGTATAACTACGCACTGGCAGCTCAGCGACAACAAGATCTGATAGTATACACGAGAATCCATGCAAATTGTATTTACTAGCCTTGCAGAGTTCACAAGGGGCGTTACACTCAAATTTTAAAACATTCGATTTACAAATAGCAAATGCTATGTCCGTATAATTGAAATAGCAATGACAAGCGAACTAAGTATGCATTTATACATATTTCCTTATTTATCCCAACCTTGGGATCTGTTGACAAATAAGGATTTATTGTATAATTATCTAGCACTGAGTTTGTTTAGTTTATACATTTACATTGAACTACAGCCCCCATCTTGTAGTATCTACGACGGAACTTCGTAACTTACAGTCTATTGTTCAACATCGGGAAGATATTCTTGGATTTGTATGAACTGAAACGTAAAACGTTGAAGAATAAATTTAAATGTTATGCTACGGATTTAGAGAGGTAAGTCGCAAAAAACTAATCTAATAATCTACATTTCATTTCAAAGGAAGGTTTTGCCTTCTAAGAAAGCGTTTAAAAGGGTAACATTACATAAAGAAAAGATGAAAATAACGCTGAATAAGTGAAAAATATAATGTTAGCTAATGACTTAAAAGATAGTTTAACTAAAAGTAAATACAAGTAAGAAAACAGCAAGAATGCATAACCAAACAACGGAGAAGCACGAAGACTAGGATAGGATGCAAACCTAAGTAATAGATTCAAGTACGTAGAACATATATACCTTCTAGCTGAAAGGAAAAAAGTAGGCGCCTGCAATGGCTATATTTAGACATAATTTTTGTTTTTGCACCAACACCTTAATTTGTCCTAAGGACATTGAAACAATCTCAGACGAAAACGTAACAATGCAACTGAAATACCGAGAATGTAACAGCGCATTATATCACAATGTAAACTTCACAAGCGTCTGAAATTACTGTGATAAATGTCTGTGCAATCAAAGCATATCCTTTTATCGGGCGTTCGGTCGTTATACTCCTGAAGTGTCAACTTGCGGATATTTTAAACACAACCGTGTAATTACAAGAGCATTTATAATAATCTTGGCGAAAGCGGACGTTGAGAAAAAAACTGTGTCAGGTGTTCGCGATTCTGAAGACCAAAGATACTGTTTTGAATTTGAGTCAAGTGTTGGTTTGTATGAAAGCAGATATCTACTAGTTCAAGTATTCATGAAAGAAGGGTAAGAGACTAGATTGGTGGAGATGGAAATTGTTAGTGCTTGGTTATTGGTTAAAAGCATTGAAAGAAAAAATATGTATTATATAGCATCATCAACATATTAACCTGTAGCTAGACCAATTTGTGGTTGGATTTACCTTGGGATAAATATCAGTTTACTAATATGCAAAATGGTTATTGATTACATATTATAATTAAACTTGCGGTTAACGCAGGCCATGTTTATAGCCTTGTCGAATACTTGTTTAATTTCCTTTACTTTATAAACTTCTTCTCTAGTAGTACTAGTCTTTGAAAAATCAGAGATTCTGACTCCACTGCGTTCCAGTTTTGAGTTACTTTAACGACAGTTGGTTATTTTTATAACTGTTATCTTACTTTTATAGTTATTATTGCAGTTATTTCTGTCTGATGTGGGTTAAGACAACCGGTCAATTGACGTCATTCGTAAGTCCTTAGTTCGGAGAGTACGGTTAATGAAAATAAATCCATACGTATTAATATAAATGCGTAAGTAAATCCGTCTGCCGGTCTCACCGTTCCTTTTCATGCCGTGATAGCTGAACGGATCTCAGTCTGGTACACAGGCAGACTCAAGAAATTTGCCGAGACACCGAAGGAGGGGTAAGGATAGCAGGTAAGACCTGGTTGAGACTCGGACAGACCAGGATAGTATGATACTAAATGTAGAAGGCCTAAACTCAGCAGTCGGTGGAACAACAGTCAATGATGACGATGGATGAAACTGTCAACTCCAGAGAGGGGAAAAACAAACAAGGCAGAAAAGATTTTGGTTGAATGAACAGTAACAAAAACCTGAGCCCAACTGTGTCCAGAAACGATAAAACGTATCGTACAACCTACAATTTGGCATCTGCGTGAAATTCGTGAGCAATTCACCCAGTTACATCTATTTCGGTTGGTGAATCCAAAATTATAGCACTTTAGAGACGGCCATAAGCTAGAAGCGTGGCGACATGACAGTCAAGGCCTGAAGATAAATTGTGATTAGATAAAGATGGTAGCCGAGATCCAAGACCTCATTGATAACAGTTCTATGCACAATTAAAGTGGCTGTTGTCTCTATGAATTTTGTACTGGCTGGGAATCTGCTGCGACAGGTTTTTAGTATTGCCGTTTCAGTTTCTTTTGTACATCTTGAATTTGTTTGTTTGAACTTCAGTGTTTCAGTCCTTCTGTTGTAGTACTTTACTGTCTTAACCTACTCTGTCGCTTTAGGGATATCTTCCGTGATTGTCAATTATTCTGAGCTCCGGATAAAAGAAGCTATCCTGTTATTACTTACGGGATATCTTCTTTTAACTTCTTTTTAAAGTGTTAGTTTAGTTATAAACCGTAAAAGCTTAAAACAGTGTTTACTCGTCTTAGAATTGGGATCCATTTGCGTCGATTTCTGGTTGTTTTAAACATTAATACATTTCTGTCGTTCACATCATCTCGTTGGTTACATACCTAGCTTCTATGTTATAATTAAGGCCCAAATAACTGTTGATGTGTCTCTCCTGATTTAAACGAAACAGGGATATTTTTATAGAAGAAACTTAATAACAAAAACATTCGGTACAATTGCTAGGCAACCAAGAATCAGTGCCTCAGAGATCATCAATAACAAAATTCAACCAGTACATCCAACTGAAGGTGATCTTCAAACACTTATGCCTTAGTACTTAGAGTATCTAACTAAAGTACTACAAAGCCTTAGTCTTATGTAACATCAATTAGAATGCTTGTTCAGCCCATTACTAACTACGTACGTAATACGCATAACTGATTATTCAGTATTCTGTGGCAATTAGAATTAATATAAGCATGTCAATTATAAAATCATTGCGTAATTATGAAATGACGGAATTTCAGCAGTAAGTGGTGTTGATACGGCGTTCACAGGTGTAGGTATAATACTAACATACATATAATCGTTATCTATATACCCCTGCTCATATATGTTACGCAATTTCGTGAGTTATAACATAAAGCGAGGGGGCGTGTCGTTTTGGAAGGTAAGTTACTATGACTTTATGAGGCTTCCAACTGTAGTTGTTCACGTGGTAATCCTGAAGCAGTTTAACGTGAGAATGGTATTGAAAAGCCTTTTGAGTATCTACAAGTACCTTTACAGACCGCAACAAGTTCCTGAAAAAGCGGGTGCAAATTCATGTCGTCATTAACACTTGAACAAAGTCAGCAACTGAACAAGCCGATAATATAATTTAAGACCCCGACATCGTCGAACTTAACGATCAGTCAGTCCACATTTAAACCTCGATCGGAAGAACTGGAACAGTGGGGTGACAGCTAACAGTAACATCGTCTAAACAAAATCACAAAACACTTGGCTAGCAACAAAATTAAGTCGTTCGGTCAATCGATGATTATTAATTTCTGAATACACAATGATTTTTTTCTGTAAGTACTTTTTCTTCTGTAATCACATTGTCAGTATGCCGCCATATTGGTTTACTTGATAAACATAATACAGCATGCATAATCCACACATGATCTACCCTAAATATATCGTCATCTACCAACTACGAAATCATTGCTACTATCTGTCTATCATTTTCTATTTGACTCGTGGTTTGACAGTAATTATCATAAGCATTATTATCTCCTTCTACAGTCACCATAGAGAGTCAGTCAGTCACCCATGATAAGTATTTGTAAAACTCAAACAAGAAGACACTGGCACAAGGCTTGAGTCGTAGTAGCGATATTTACCTGGAAGTCATGCGATGTGGCAGAAATGTACCAAAAGTCTTTCAGAATCAGTCACCTTCGTGGTCCCTAGGGATCTCGATCTTACCTACATCACGATAGATTCGATAATGTTTAAATCACCTCCAGACTTAGTATCTAGGCAAATATTTGCGTTACCCTGGGTGGATATTTGAAGGCAATTTTAGAAATACAAGCTCAATTTTGGAAATATAGCTGACTATCAGCATTGAAACTAAAACAGATTTATTGACCTTTTCTCTATTTAATTTATATAATACTACATTATGCCCGCGGGTTCGCCCGCGTGGTTTTCGGTAATGTCCCACGGGATCGTACTACCGGGATAAAAAGTATCCTATGTGTTAATCCAGGTTATAAACTACATGTGTGCTAAATTTCTTCCAAATACGTTCAGTAGTTTTCGCGTAAAAGAGTAACAAGCATCCATCCATTCTCACAAACTTTCGCATCACTACATAGTATAAAACAAAGTCGCTTTCTCTGTCCCTATGTCCCTTTGTATGCTTAAATCTTTGAAACTACGCAACGGATTTTGATGCGGTTTTTTTTAATAGATAGAGTGATTCAAGAGGAAGGTTTATATGTATATATTGCACCTGTGCGAAGCCGGGGCGGGTCGCTAGTTTATAATATTAGCAGGATAGTATTCTTTTGATACCTTGAAATAAAGAGCCTCGTTTGTAATAAACGGCCACACCGAGTTCCAATATTCCAAGATTTTGTAAACGAAAAGTTGGAAACTTGTTTCCGTTCTCTTGTTTGGCTGTTTTTCCTCAACGTTTAATATTCAAAAAGTAACCTAGACCGCATTCCTAGTTCAAAGAAATGCACCGAAACTGACGTTCACAGTCTTGTTTCAGATAAGAGCTATCTTACCGTTACTACTATCTCATTACCATAAACTTGATCTCTTTAGAATATTTATCCAGAGTTACCGGTATTTTAAATTCGAATTAGATTACGAAGCAATATAATAGTCCATTCAACAAGTAAATAATGTGACAAGAACAAGGAAAGGCATTTACATTATTATTCCAAAATAATTAGGAATGAATTGAAATGTTAAAATAGTATAAATGTTGAAAAATGTAAATTTTATTCATGTCAATTTTAACCAATTTTTGAAAGACAATAATCTTCTTAAAATTATTCAGAAAGATACAAAGCCACGTTGTCATCTCACTGACGTAGATTAAATTGTATTCTAAATTATCAAAGCTTTGTAGAAAAAATCTAGTTAATCTATTAGGCACAATAAATTAATAGATACAACATAAACAACAAATTCAGAGAAACCAAATAAAGTTAAAGAGTAGTAAAGATAAAATTGTTTGTTTGCAAAAGAAACGCGTGACACGGTATCAAAATACAAAAGAATAAACAATGTTGCGAAACTAATGAGCAACTTGTACAATAAGCTGCAAATCAATATTTGTTTTGTACAAAAATATGGAGAGGCATAAAACTTGAAAGAAAAATCCTATTGTGTCTCCACTAAGTAGTTGTAATACCACGAAGGCATGAAAGTGAACCGAAGGAAACAGACTTGTTTAGTAAAAAACAGTGAGAAAATATCGAAGTACATAAACTAGTATTCTGTTGCGAAATAAAACTGGAAATGCGGTGTGGGATTCTAAGAATCAGAACGGCAATGGACATCGCTGCAGGCCCAGACGGAGATGAAAGATGAAGAATTCTTCGGGCCAGTTCTAATTATATACAGGGTGTAAACAGACCCTTCACATAGCCGTCAACCAAGCATTCCATACATCAAACTAAGTAACTTTACGCAAAAATTATTGCTGTGAATCGTTTTTTTTTTTGGGTGAAAAATCACGTTTTACGGTAGGACTCGATGGAAAGCACTCAAAGCATTGTGCTGATGGATGGATTGAATACTACGGGGGTCGTGGAGGTGTGTAAAGTAAAAATCTTACATTAAAAATATGAATTTAAAAAAAAAAAAACTTGTGAAAAAGTTGGAACTTTGACCCCCAATATCTGTCTATTTACACCCTTTATATAAAGCTGAACTTCTTCTATAAGAACCGAAGCTTTAAACAGAGAGAAGACAAACAAACTTTGGACCGAGGTTAAGCCCCGGAGAAGAAAACAATGGCCTGCAAAGGGACAACACAGGCTTTTAATGAAAAAAGTGCTATAGCCCAAAGACTGCTGAAAGTTAGAGCCGATGAAGATGCTGGCCAAAACAAAAACTGGAGTTTTAAAATGTGTAATACTGGATACAAGTATTGTTATAATTGATACATTTGTATCTGTTTCAATTACAACAGTCTTTGATAAAACTATGGAGCCGACTCTTTAGCAAGGCCTCCAAAACCATTTAGTTCCGTATCAAGAGAAACAATCTTACTAGTTTACTAATATTGTAAATGCGATAGTTTGTGAGGATTTGGTTGAAATTTGGCACATAGATAGTTTTTAACTTTAAGTTCTTTTTCAGATTTTTTTTTTGTTAGTTTATGACATTTTTTATCCCGGTAGTATGATCCCGACAGTTACCGAACTTCACGCGGGAGAAGCAGCGGGCATAAGCTAGTCCATCAATAAGTCGCCAAAATAAATCAAAACAAAATAAATAAATTGTACATAAACGAAGTCTATTAGGCGTATGATCAATTCATAAGTAACAATTGCCAATAAAACATGGACGACCCGAAACGGACTCAATGAAAACATAAATAAGCTTGCATATAAAAAAGAAAGAAGTGGGGGTACACGTGTCAAAGATAATGTATATCTTATCCAGTTTTTTGAACAACCCGTGTAAGGCAATGCTGATACATTTCGAGACGTAGACAAATAATATTATAGACAAGGCACTAAATACTAATAAAGAAATAGACAAGGAAACACTGATTAGTAGACCAAGCCGTTGGTCCCGGCTGTCATTTATAGATCTTTGACAGTCGTTACAGGCAGTCAGCTGCATCCGGTTAGACTGCAAGCCGACCCCAACATAGTTGGAAAACGGCTAGGCAGATGATGATGATGCAATCTTTTTGTTGGGCCTTGTTCAAAATACTGGACCCCAACAAAACGGCTCGGGATACGAATTCTACGGTAAGTGTTGCCCAACTAAAGATAATACCAGATTACAATAGCGTCCAACTGTCTATAACATTCTCAGTCTACGTTTCGAAGTTTGATAGCTGAATCACTAGTGTTCCACGATATAAAAATCTCTTAATTTAGGAGCGAGTGCCCAAGGTTTGTTTGTCGTCAAGCGTCTGAGCTGAGCCATGAAATTGTCTCTCTCAATCAGCTGTTCAATTTCTCTGTCCACTTCAATTATTATTTAAGTGACAAAGATATTTTTGGATGAGTATTGAATTTCTAACAAGAATTTAAATTATTTGAAATATTTTAGAAATTTAATATTAATAAGAAATCCGTCTATCACTGTAATGATTGGAGGACGACAGTTATTACTAATGACTTACATTGATGAGATTCAAAACTTGTGCTACTACTTCATATCTAAGTGGAATAATTGATCTGTTGTTGAGTCTTACAAGAGCACTGTGCGATGAAAACATTCATAAAAGTAAATAAAGAACCTACATCCTACATGCATTGGTCAAGTGGATCAAAAATAGTGTTTGGTGAAGTGAAAAATATTTTAAAAAAGCTGTCAGTAGCTTCATTACAAACTGTATGCAGTGTTGTCAGAGTTAAAATAATAAATAAAACTGTGTATTATTCGTTACACATCCAAGGTCAACAGTATTGTTATAGGCTTGTCTAACATGTTTTCTAAATGTAAACGTCTGATGTGTATCAATTGCAAATTACTTAAGAGTGCGATAGCTTGATTCACTACAAGGTCAAGGTTGATTAGAACGCGCCGTACGCGTGTTTTGATCCACACTAACAATAAGCTTGTCGTCTCTTTCACATGTACGCTGAAAATATCAATTAGCGTGAGATAGAGAATAAACAGTCGAGAGCAAACCGCCTACCTAGTAGATCCATCATTAAACTTCAGTGCCGTCCGCATTCCGTGGCTGAAAATAAATCATTAACTAAATAAGATTTTCTTCAGCGATACATCATTTCGTGACTAGAGCGAATTTGCTAAAGTCGATTAGAGTAACTTGGCTAATTAGTAACGACATGAAAGACTAACTTTGTGATCTTGTTACGAGTTTAAAAAAATAACTTTACTTTTGGCAGATAAATTAGTCTTGGAGACTGATCAGTCTTGCTAATAACATTTATTATGAGAGAACTTTATTATTTTCCTAATATCGATAGCAACGGTACTCTACTAAAAGTGAGCCTCATTCTAACCATTTAGTTCCTACGTCGAACCACGTGCAGCCTGTTACCGTGCCGCCTCGTGCGCTTGCGCAATCATACACAAGTGATAGACTGTGTCACTGAGCGACCAGTTCTATTGACGACGTATCTCACACCAGATTGAATGATTAAGAGTTAATTTAACATACGACCAACGAGCTATCTTGTTCTACAAGTTAAGATTCTTTATGATCAGTTTCGAATCAAAGATAAAACAGTTTATGGGTCAACAATCGACATTCAGATAAGGTATTTCATGACTTAATTAAAATTTAAATTCAACTACAGTCCGCATGTTTTATGATTGTGAGACAGCAGAATTTACGATAGTTATCAAACAGATAGTAATAAAATTTAAAATAACTACAATCCAAAATGAAGAAGTTTTATTTTTAACATCAATTACAAAAATTAAATAAAAACATGTGATGTCACATAATGTGCATTCGTTTTATCATACAATAATGTAATAATATCTACAATAATATATTCTTTTAAGTCTTAAGATATTCATTAGCAAAATCAATACATAAAATCTACAAGGTGAAAAAAACTACTAGTAAGAAATCAGCTATTGTACGTTTTATAGAGAAATCATTGAATAACAGATTTTTTATCGGTATTGTTGTTGTTGTTTCCTTATTGAGTCGCATCGTATACGGAAGTTCCTAGAACTTCGTACCTACAAAGCAAAACCTTTTGTTACACAACTCATTTCTGAAACACCAGCTTATTGTCTAAATGGCTGGGAAAGTTCAGAACGCTTCGTTTCGTGGCAAATTTTTTTATTACAGTTGTATTCCAAATTAATATACTCTTAATCTTTACCAATATTATAAAGAGATGAAATTTGTTGGTAAGTTTGGATGTAGGGGGTAATCTCCGGAACTAATGATCCAAGTCTAAAAGTTCTTTCACTGGCAGAAAGCTAAATTATTCGCGGGTGCGGGGCTAAATTATATTTATATCTTGCATATTAGCCGAGCTATATCACCATTTTTGCAGACGAAGTGCTAGTTCCATATAAAAAGCACAGGGCCTAGGATTGTTCCTTGAGGCATTCCCTGGTATATAGATTACAGAGTAAAGAGTGGACGAACTGTTTCACATTTTAATGATAACATTTTTGAACAAAAATATTTTAGAGCTATATTTTTACATTATAACGTAACATTTTTGTAATTAAAATCAATTATGTATGATTGAAGTGAATTCGAAAGCCTTTTCAGAAAAGTTTTTTTAAGATCTATAAGATCTTACAAAAAGCCAAGGGTCTTACCAAGGGGTACCGTATTACCCAGGACTAAATGGGTTGTGGAGGTCAGATAGGCAGTCGTTCTGCGTAAAATACTGGTATTCAGCTGCATCCGGTTAGACTGGAAGCCGACCCCAATATAGTTGTGAAAAGGCTAGACAGATAATGATGATGATGATAATAGATTTAAGATTTCGACAATTAATCCATAAGGCTAAATAGATATATTACAAAAGTACCCGATTATTGGGCATCTTTGTCCAAATAACTTTCTCATTTTGATAATCTTTCTGTTACATGTTCCTTTAAACGTCATATCGAAGGATTTTTATGTTACACATCATTTACAATTCCTGCTTCACCCAATTATCTACCTTTATCATCAGTTGCTAGATAACATAGCTGAGTTTATTATCATAAGCATGTTAACAGAGGCTCATGTTATCAAAACAAATAACTAGGTGGCTCTACTTACAATACACTGTACTGTCACGTTTCCGTTCATGTCTTGCTTTAGATTAATTTGCATATCATGTTGCCAGTTACAGCATAACTTAACCTAGGTCTTGTATTAAGTTCGAACACAGGTAAAGCAGTTACTCAACATACTGCGTTTCGATTCTGCCTATTGTCCGTTTTACTTGGTGCAAATGTTTCACCATTATGTCGACAACATTAATGTCCTTCGTCGCATCCTTTTCATGAACTTCAACGTGTTTTTCAAAGGATTAATTTACATTTAAGATCTCTCAAGCAGTTTTCGGTACTTGACGGGAATCTTACTCAAGATTCTTGTTAGGTATTCTTGTACCGTTATATATTATTGTTGAATCTAATTTGTTTGGGCAGTAATATTCGTTTAGGTAAACTCTACTGGCTACACATGTCTGTCGTGTCAGGATGTGAGATGAAAAGCGTATTCTTAGCTAATGACGCTACAAGTAATTTACCACACGGTGTCGTGTATTAATATAGATTAAATGAGTACCACAAAAACTTGCGCAAAAGTTACGTAATATGAAGGAAGCGTTAATTCGTTAGAACAATTATTGGTTTTGTCTTTATGCTTTGTCTACTCTCACTGTTTATTGTGGCATTATGGTCTCAACACGTTATCATTATCTTTTCTAAAATAAGGTTCTATAATTTATTTTCAGCTTCTGACGACTTTTGCGATGCGCTGTGTGTGATTTTGACATTTTTGTAAAATGTTTTCCTTGTACACACGACGGCCAATCAAGCTATACAAAACCAGGTTATGCGGATCTCTCATTGTATTGAAAATCTATACAAAGCGAGGCCAAGTTATACTGGAAAAGTACAGCTTCATGTGCCGCCGTGTGTACATTTTTCCTTAGTCATCTTGTGAACTTATTGTATCATAAGTGTTAATTATAGTAGATCTATTTTATTAGCAAGCAGTGGTATGTCGTCGGATGTTTGAGTTTGTAGTAACACGAATAAACTCAGCTTCGAATTCCTAATTTTGAAACTAGTAACTGCTGCTTTGTGCTTTTGCGAACATTTGGAGTATTGGGACTGAGTACTACCGATAACTTTCCGCAAGCAAGGGGAGAGTCCCCTTGCCTGCACACTGATTTTAATATTCAAATTTTTCTATTTCAGTATGGATGACTCCTAGATATTTTAGTAGTCTCCTAGATATTTAAGTGTCTCTTTTCCATACCATGCTACTACAAACGTTTACATACATACATTACAGTCACAATCAATGCTAATGAAGCTACAAATTAGAACCCCGATAGTAAAATGCCCAAACAAACCGCTTCACATTTTGTTACACAGTATGGGGCATTACATAATATGTTACTAACTTAAATTACGGAAATGAAGTAAGTGGTCTATAATAGGGCTTTAATGAGATATCTGATGGTGAAGGTACGAGTAACGGGTTTTTTCTTATGTAATACGATCCAATGATCGTGAATCTAGCCGACATCGAGAGTGTCGAAGGAAGAAAAAGTAAGAAGAAGAGATAAACTTTAAAGGAAGGATATCAAGCTAGGCCCAAACGCACTTTTGAAAATGACTGTAGACCTGTAGTCCAATTGAGAGGAGGTATCAGGTAGTAAGAAATCAACTAAAGGCGACAAAATGAAGAGCATTAAATTAAAAGGTTTTTCGATAGAGTTGCTATGCTCAGGGCTTTTGATTGAATTTTATGAATAAGTAACAAAATAACAACGATTTTAAATATTTAAATAAGTTAAAACCTGTGCCACAGTAGCCTTCGAATGTAGGTCAATGAATAAACAATTAAAAACAAAACCAAAAATTATACAATGAATTACGATTCGAATATTAATCAAATAAAAGCTTAATTTGTGACTAAGGAGGAGTATAATAGGACTGTAGGACATAAGTATTCTTCCAGATTTCAGAATCATCTAGGTACATGATTATTGGTTTTCTTAGTCTGATTTGGAAAGCATTTTCAAGACATCAGCTCCTTAGCCTTGTTTTCTGCAGTTTCTACCACTAGACAATATTTTTCATTAACCACAGTACGACCCATTTCTCCGGTCAACGACATTTCATTCATGTTGGACCTAAATTGGTTATCTTATCGTTGGCTTCCCTTTTACGTGTTTAATTAGATACAAGTGATACAAGATAGCACTTTGTGTATTTATTATTCTGGCTACTACTGTACAGGCTGTTTTGTATGTTCACTTTGCCTATTGAGCGTGGTTTTGCCAAAATGTACCAACCCACATCAGAATGATTTTTGGATAGTAACGAAGCTGATTAATTTTAAATATGTGCAAAGCATACGTTTTGATATACAACATTAATTTTAGTATATGCGAAACCTGATACACGTGTCTAGTATTTTTATGTAAAGAATCTATGTACGATATTTCAAAACTGTATCATAAAAAATTACAAAGTTATAAGCTTGTTCTGTTACCTAGTTGTCCGCACAAAAACGCGGTCACCACGCAGCGCGCGCCTCCAGCGTCTTCTTGAGCTCATTTATAACAATAATTTGGCAGTAGGTACCTAAATTATTGCCTTTTTTAATTAATTAACTTTTTTAAATATTTTTGGAAAAAATATAACATTGTTTAAAAATTATTGGAATCGATTCAGTTACATATTCTGAACAAACTATATTCAGGTTTCGCATATACTAAAAATAATGTTGTATATGAAACTGTTGTTGAAACGTGTTTAGTAAAATTTAGAATGTCGGATTAGTTTGACATATTTAACTAAATTGATAAGAGATTGTGGATTGACTCATTATAGGAGAACTACGTCCAATTGGTCCAACTTACATCTCCGAAGACCTACCAACAGTGGGCATATTGAAGGTAGAGTAATTATTATTAGAAGACTTATATCAAAATTACAGGATTGGTTTGGAATCAGGAGTCCAGAAACCCAACAAAATAATTAGACAGGAGCAGAAGGATGTCAGTATACGAACATGGTAACGACGATATTACAGAAAACTGAAAGATTAATGTTACGCAGGGTTAACATCGGCTTATGTCCTTGAAAGTTGAGCACTCAGATCAAACGAAATGTTTAGTGGGAAGCACTTAAAACAAGTGGAGCTTAACGTAGTATTCTTGAAGCAAAGGAATAACAGCAAAACAACACTAGAAATACATCTACGTAAAAATACATCTCGCTTCGATTGATCCTCAAAAACTAAATTATAGCTTTTAGTTATATGTATAGGCCTCGGGAAAGTCAGTAAAAACTTTGAACACCGAGCATAACATCCATATCTTTAATCAAGTGTCAGTTTTCCATCCATAACTGTCCAAAACTGCCCACTTCTCAAACAATCTAAGTTTCATTAAAACAAAAAGACGTTCGCGTTTCATAATTACGCGATTTAAATAATTACCGGAGTCAATGACCATCCAAAACACGAGTCAGGTGAACAATTCGGTGTAAACTAGTTAGCCCATCATATGACCGTCGCGTGCGCATATCGGGGCTGTAAACAGAGCGGAGTGCGCGGGCGCCGTTCTGACCCCCGATAGTAGTCCCCGGAGATAACAAGCTGATATCTTGAGCGTCGAGGGTCGCTCCACGTCGCCTCTCATTTAAATCGACATGAGACACACTAAACAAGATCGTTAAGTAATAATATTTTCCCTAAACCGGTTTACATAACATTTCAAACGAACCATTACCAGTAAGATTTATCCGAATTTCTTATTGAAACTAGTATGTAGTTTGAATAAGAAATTCGGATAAATCTTGCTACCAATTAAGTTGAGTACACAGGTTGAATACATAAAAGGATAAATGTGCCTAGTCTATATTTTGAGGGCCTATTAATTTTGATCATTATAAAAATGTAACAGATATAAAATATATTTTTATTAAAGAATTTGGTATAGAAATTAGCAACCATCGAATCGAGCCCGCCCTGGTCCATAGCCAAGCCAAGCCATACCATACCATAGCCAAGGTGAGGGTTCGAGGTTGTAAAAATATACGAAGGATGAAAATATATTCACTAATTTAAATTAAATCATTAGTTGTCTGGTTAAAATCATGCTTAATATTTAGTAACATAAATTAATTTGCAATCAGCGCCTGACAGAGAAGCCAAAACAATTATAGTAGGGCTAATTGAAACGAAGCTTATGATTTCGAAATTGTATTATAGTAGATTGCAAAGTTAATCATACTAATCCAAGAGTTCTAGAACTATTTGGGGTTCTACCACCTCATTCTGTTATTAAATACTGTAGGTAAGAAGGTAACTATTTTAACCAGTGATATTATAAATAAAAAGAGCTAGATATGTTCTGTATCGTGTCCGGACGTAAAGAATAGCACCATCCCATATCTTCCCGTGGGTGTCGTGAGAGGCGACTAAGGGACTTACCAGAGAATGGGCAGCAGCGTTCTCTGATTCTACAACAACCATACTGCGATCGCCAACCCGCCTGCCAAGCGTGGCGATTATGGCAAAACCCCCCTTCTTGGGGGACGCCTATGTCCAGCAGTGGACTTTTCGGCTGAAATGATGATGATGAGATATCGCACTAGCGCGCGCAAATTGTTGCAGATAAATTCGACAATTGTCGTAATTTAAGTACTTAAAGCGCAATAGCTATCTCTTTCTGTATCATACGTTCCGTATTATCTATCGCAGTCGTAACAATGCAACTATATTTGAACGCCGCTTAGTATGAACGTAGCGTATCTTTATAATGGCATTGATTTTAAGTTTATAAAGACACAATAGATGGTCAGAGTCACAGATGTTACGAAAGGGTAACTACTGAGATGAGTAAATAAAGATGTGTGGAAGAGAGAGAAAAAATTGGGGTCGGCGGCAAGAGAAAGAAGACACCACAAAAAATGAACTCTTTCTCCCAGAATATTTGTCAAGTGTCGTTATTTAAGCACAAATATTTTTAGATCCTTGGTAAAAATCTTCACACGGCGACAAGATAAACTAACCCAAACACTTTTTGTTTGTTGATCTTTCTTGATATTCCAATCAGAACGAGGTCTGAAAACCTTTCTGGAAATCAGTCCTTTGATGTTGTAATTATAGCAATAATATTGAACGTTATATAAACCCGCTGAATAAATATATATTAAAGTTATTACGTCCATCAATTATAATTAAACTGTTTGTTTGTTCATGAATCTGGATCGGAGTGGAGTCCGACTTCAATGGAGGTGAAATCTGGAAGAAGTATTACTGAATCCGGGTCCAACTACGCATATCGCAAATAGATTTCGCAGCCCATTTGTTTTGACACACGGTATTAAGTCAATGGTTCATAGTTTCTTGCTCATTGAATCATAAATAAAGGCTGGATGTGTACGATCATAATATTTTCTTAATTTCGTACCTGGTTTTATGCGAGTGTTATTCTTTCAACTTTTCTAGTTAGTACGTACGTGCTTATTGTAAATTGTTTTTCGTTGGATCTACAAGAATTGAATACTGTTTTCAATCAAATATTTTTATATTATAAATGACTGGCATGGCAGGTTTACTTAAAGTTCTGAAGAAAGCAATACAATATTCACTCTTGTGACGCACTTGGTAGACATAATAATACGTCTACGTTGTTATTTTATGAATTAAATTAACAGTTGAAAATTTTATCGTTTCAAGCAAAATTAGTTTGTAACATTATTTTTTTAGTAACACCAATAGTTGGCCAAGGTGTGTGATGGGAGGAGTTCAGGTACCTTGAAAGGGCATGCAGAGAATTAGACATCCAGGATCCAAGACTGATCCGAAAAAAATGACAAACAAATTAAAAAACGATTACTCAACTTGAACACGAGAGAGAATATTAACCTCTTACGTCAGAAGCGAAACATAATAAATATAGAACAAAAAACTCTACGCGAACGAGACGCTAATGTGTAAATATTTAGCGAGATATCCGGTTTGTCATCACAATCATCATGCATGTGTATCGTGTTTGAATGTAACGTCATATGAGTCGATCCTCAAGGCGGCTACATACCATGTCCATTACACTACGAAATAATGTGATCCCTTATCTGCGACACGGTGAATATTGCGCAACGTTTTGTAAACATACAGAATTTTTGTTAGCCTTTCTGTAGCAGCGTTTCAACCATTCAAAGACTTTAGTCCAGAGAGACGGTGATGGTCTTGAGGGATGCGAGCTTACTAATTTTTTGCGTTATGTGTGCGTTTTGCAGATGATTATTACTAAGTAACATAGCCTATATTCCCTGATAGGGTTAGGCAGAGGCACCTATACCAAGCCCACATTTCGTCAGTTATGTTTTGGGGGTGTTTGTCCCTCGTCAAAATAAAAAACGAAATAACGCAACGGATTTAGTTACAAAGAAATTGGTACCTTATCAAACATTTCTCCGTAATTTTAGAGCTTTAATGGTTTGGCGTTTAATTAAAAATCTGATTAGGAGAGAAAACCGGTTCTTAGCCGTTTTGTCCACGTGTTCGAGTCAATTGAGACAAATGTGTTGTTGTACTTGTCATGGGAGTGGTCTGCGGACGGAATAGCGGTGTTACGTTACTTGTGTTATGTTATGTCATTTCCTTTAGGTCAAGGAGTACTCATTCTTAGTTACAATTAGGTTCAGTCTTCTGGGAATTAAATCAGTCTGCAAGGAAGTAATCATTAAATGAGCATTTACGAGCGAGTTTATGTTAAAATCAGGCTAGGAACCAGGAGTTTTTTGACATCATACCCACATATATAAATAAATACATTCCATATACCATATATATATTCTTTTTTTTCACATACCCAGCTCGTAACAATATGAATGAAAAGGGATTGAATGACAACGCGACGGCTGTCAAGTGAGGAAGACAATCCCACAAAACGCGCCATTCACCACTTCCTAAGCGGGAAGTTGGGGAAAAAAGGGGCAGAACAAACTCACATGAATCTATTTAATAGATCTGCCATTGCATTCTGGACTATCAACCCAATTATTTTTCACCGCGATCTTGTCTGAACTGTAATGCCTCAGACCATATTATACTATAAAAAATATCGAAGATATCATATCTTTGTTTTCGATAATTATTACACAAGCCGTGTGACCGATGTGATTACTCCTCGGCAAATGATTCGCCAATTGAACGCCCCTTTAGGGGATGAATTTTCAATAATCCTTCCTAAAGGATCTCGCGCACTACGCGGCAACAACCACGGTTTGTGGCATGACTGGTCGCTTTCTCGAACAAAACTGCACTTGAACTGGTCGGACGACCTTTCTTCCTGATTTCGACCAAAAGACGCTTCTGCGGCTAGGAATCATGGCCGTGGACTCGTGGCCGTGTAGTGCGCGAGATCCTTTACTTCACTTCTGTTGTTATAAAGAATTCTTGAGCAAGATTACGTGCTACAACATTGATTCTTCAGCGGTATGCTGTACGTTAACTGCCAATATTCTAAGATTTTTATTGTACTACTTAATTTTATGGGATTGCTATCAGGAGATACATCTACGATTCTCGGACAGCAATGAGAAAATCGGGAAAAAGCTGTTTCGGAAATCAGACATTAAAAACAATTGATTTTTTAAAATTAAATTAAAAACAGCGATAAAAAGTTATTATTGAGACGTTAAGTCAATATGGCAGCTATTTTTATAATTACTGCACAATTTAATTACTTAAGATAAAAAATAAATGGATCTTTGAGTTTTCTGTATGACAGTTTGTTTATATTTTAGCGATAATACCTAGATATCTTAGAACGTAGTACAAACTAGTAAGCAATTAAACGATATCTATAAGTTGTCATAAATTAACGATTTAGTGAAAAATGATTACGTAATAGGCAAAATTTATGTTTATGTTAAATTTCGCCGAATTTATGTGTTTGACGTCAGAGGTTATGTTGGAGGCGGGAGTCGGGAGGACTGCACGAGGCCGCGAGATAGCAGGGAACTTGAGAACCAGAGAGACAAATGCTTCCCTAGCAAGCGTTTACAACCATTTCCAGGAACCAGATTGTCGTTGGTTTTTTGGTTAATTTCTGACTGTATCACTTATCTTTATCATAGAATGTCAACTGTCGAGGTCCTCAGGTAATGTGGCACTATTGAAAGAGGGTTTAACTTTTCTCCAGTGCGAAGTTGACAACGATTGATGTCGCAATTTCTTTAATTTAACATGAGAGAGTTTTGGGTTATTTACAGTTTTTATAGCACTTGCAGCTAGTTAATGATGACTTCCTACGCTTCAGTTCTTTTTTACCCGACTACGGCGAAGCCAAAAGGAAGGGTTATGATTTTTAGCAGTCTATGTATGTATTTACGTATGTTCCTCCGTAGCGCCTAATCTATTCATCCGATTTTGATAAATAAGGTGTCAATCGATTCGTTATTATGGCTCGGGTAACATAGGCTACATTTTAACCGACTTGAACAATACGAGGAGTCGATTTACCTTGTAAACTTCGAATATAATTCGTTGTTGATATCAATATAATGGGAATGTTTCGAGGATAAAACACGGTGTTGTCTGAAGAGATATTAAAGTATTACGAATTTTACCACTCGGACAGAACTTAGAGGTACGTTCTTCAAGTATCTGTACTGTAGGGTAGGCTTGCAATAATAAAATGGGTAGTCTAGACCAAACAGGAGAGCCTAGCCTCGGCTTGACGCGTCTACTGTGCCAAAAATCTGTTTTGTGATACATTAGGTAGGTTAACATTTTTCGTGTTTTGATTTTCAGATAGTTATTTGGGTCACGCCTTTTATTTTATTTAGACGACAATACATGATAATTGTTCAGTGTCGACTTAGGGGCGTACCAAAATATAGCTGTAACATGGGGAAGATCAGGTTTATGCTATCAAAAGTCAAAGTCTTGGGTCCTAAGTCCCACTTAATTGAACGCTAAAATATCATCGCTCTGTTTGATTTACAAGTCTCGGCGGCTTTTATTTATGCGCTATTTATTACTATATTTTTTTTTAGATACCGACTAGTGTTAGTTAAAACGGGGACCAGTCTTATTAGCGTGGGTCTAGTTGGGTGCCATTGCAGGTGTGAAGCTTTTCATAAAGAAGTCTTCCGGGAGTTGCAGTAGCTGGGAAAAGCGTGGCAGGCCTGTCCCAAAGCTGCTATGAATTTGCAATAGACATTTTACTCGAACGTAAAAAACGTAATCGGTCAGCCGAAGGCCGCAAGGGCGTTGGACTAAACGTGACAAAGCAATGTTGTCGAAAAAACAAACCCTGTTGATTATTGACCGTAACGATTTGACGAAACCCCTTTGGCAACGGGAAACGGAGGTGAGCATATCGAGTCTTTTATTTAGTGTTAAGCTTAGATTATTATTGCATCTTAGCTAGGCATGTACGCATGTGTGTAGACGTCTAAGTAGGACCGTATAGGTAGGTAGGAATCATGAAAATGAAACATTAATTTTTAGTCGTGTGTGCTCGTGACTGAAGGAGAGGCAGACCTGTTTAGACACTTGTTGCTGCTTACAGTATTATTGTATAGAAGCTTACTTGAGGCAAGTAACTGGAAGACAGTCGGTTTAACAAATGAACCATAGAAAAAAGTATAAGGTGCCAACATAAGAAGTAGGTGGGTATCATAATAAAATAATGGAGGTGATTTGTTTACTAAATTCAAAGTAGTTTTGAGATTCCCTCTCATATTATACAAATGTTACCTACGCAGTTAAAACATAGTTTTTACCTAAAAAGCAGCGATTGGAATGTTTATTATTCTCGTTGATATTATGTTTTCTTTGTTAGTCTAATTAGTTAGATGATTATGAGAGCCGATTAGTAAGTGCGTACATAGATAATTATCAGCTGACTTCGGCTGTGTTCTATTTTAATAATATTGTATTGTTTGAAGGCATAAGAAGTTACCATTGTTCAGTTTTACAACAAATAGTACATATGTACTAGTAGAATGCTGAAATAATATGGTATTTCAAAGTAGGGTAAGTAGTTGATTAAATCTTTTCAGGTTAGATAATTTTTTAGAGAAAATATTGCCGGACCTTACCTCTCGCACCATTCCCGTGGCTGACCGGCGCCCCGTTCACTTTGATCGGCCTCCCGTCCGCAGTACATTTTAAAAGCATATTTTCAACAATCCAAGCGTTCACCTATTACGATCCATCCGATACAGTCAAAACAACAAACTTCGTAAGCACGAAAACAAAAACACGCAGTGTTGTAGTTTTTTCTTTCGCGCCAACCGATTGGTTGTCGCGCGTGACGTCAAAAGTCCATTTGAAACCACTCGAATCGACACAAAACCTCTTGCGTTATCTTTTCAGTTCAACTATTGTAACACGACGTTTAATTAGTTCACACAACACGGTTCACACCACTAGTAAATGTATTTATAATCGAATTGCACAAATAATTCGCGATCCGATAACTTGGGAAATACACACACTCAACGCAACAGGCTGGCTGGTTGACTGAAATGAAAACTGCTGCGATTTGCGATACGGTCCACGGCTGTTGCCGTGTTTTGATTGATAGACCAAGAAAAAAAATGAATGAAACAAGTGTGAAGTTTGTCACGAGAGCGATATCGCGATCTCACTCTTTTTTAATGTTGTGGCAATTTATAAACTTGTTTTTAATGATCTTGTTTGTGATCAAGCTGATATAAACATGTATATCACTATCACAGAGATTTCTTCGCATTTTGTAGAGTCGATCGTTGCTTATTTTTCCGGATTCTGTATGTTTTTATCGAAATTATCAGTTATCAATAGACAAAGATAGAAAATAAGATTATAATCTTCTTTGTTATTGTTAGTTATGTTGGTACAATTGATTTTAATGTTGCCACCATAAAACAGTTTCTCGTTATGTAACATTTTTTTTTCTCATTCAATTTGATATTTTAGGAAAATTTAATTAGTAAAAAAAGGTAACTTTTAGTTTAAATCCTTGCTTGAAGTGTTGTCTTCCAATAAAGTTAAGCTGTTGTTTGGACGTGTATTGAAGGTTTAAACACTTTAAAAATAATTTTCATAATGGCAAACTTGCTTGGTTTCGTGGCTTGCTTGAATGCTTGCTGCTGTTGTTGGCCTCGCTTTGTCGAAGTGTGTTGAACTGTCGAGTGGTGTCTAGAGTCGAGTCGTGAGTGTTGCTGCTTGCCACTGGGAGCGGAGATTGTAGTGATTGTATAATCTGTGGTTGCTTCTGTTGGGTGCCGCCGGTAGCCGCCATATTTATTTTGAAGGCGCCATTTTGAGAGTTTTCTTGGGTGACGCTTCGCTGCGACAGCCTTCCTGTTCGCTATTTATTCTATTTTCCATTAAAAGCTACAAAATGGGCAAGAAAGACAAAAAAGGTGGTGGTAGCAGTGAAGGCTCCAGTGAAGAAGAATATGTTGTTGAGAAGGTTCTCGACAAACGTACGGTCAAAGGGAAGGTAAGACATATATTCATTTTTTTCCTTAATTAATTGGATGTACATATACAATTTCTGATGAAGTATGAAAAGTAGTCGCCAGTCTGAAATCTAAAAATAATTATTAGCGGAATTGCAATTATAGTTGTCATTAAAGATTTTCTTTGGAGAAAATCGCCGTAGCGGTAACCTCTCTTCTTTTTCTTCAAAGCATATTAAAGAAATCTTTTTATGTATCACATGGGAACGTCAGAATTTACAAGTAAATTCCACTTGTAAGATTCTGTTAGCGCCGTTCCTAAGCGTTACTATGTTATGGTTGAACAAGTGCCACTCACTTCTGCAAACTGATTGCCCCAGATTGTCTAACATTAAAATCAATGATGTGTCAGGAAAAATTCGTCTCATAAAAGCTGCTCGTTCAAATATCAAAACGAAAAATTCTTAAAAAAACAACATAAATACTAGAAATAGCAAATTGAAAGGGCAACCAAGAGTACATATTGTGTAAAAAATATCAGAGAAGATTACCATGTGTAGGTCAACTACATTGTGTACCAATAACTGCTCTGCTTAGACCAGTGAATGTGTCAAGTGTTTTAGGATCTTTCCTAAAACACTTGACACATTCACTGGTCTACCTTCGCAAGTAGACCTGTGTGTGCTCATGCATTCTCATGCTTCAAAACTCAATTTGCAAACCTATGTCAACCACAATTATTGATGTCAAAATAAGAGCCATTTGTTGCTAAACTACTGGGTTTTCTGATAGATCGAGACTAGATTAGAATGAGAACATTTAAAAAAATATGGGTTTGGCCTCCTCTGGGCTAATGTTTGGATTACATTAACCCATTCGTGGCCAAATCAAAACTACTGAGCGGATTTTCAAAATTATTTTATTAATTGAAATTTAGTAGCTACAACAGTAAATAGTAAAACAAAAAAAAAACAAATACTTTTTTTTCATGAATTTACAGTGGTGTACCCAAATTGGCACAATGGCCCCTTAGAGTGAAAATTAGCGAAACATGATTTTTCAATACACAGGGTTTTCTTGTACTTCTTGCAAGCCCAGCGGCCTCTCATATGGCATACAGCACATCGCACTCGTTTTGGAAGCTTTTTAGGGACGTGATCAACCCCATCCAACTGTAATCTTTCAATATTGCTTGATGCGGCGACCAGGACTTTGGGATGATAGTTTGAGGTAGTGTCTGGCGACACTTCAGCGGAATAGTAACTGCTTTATTGGTTCTTCTTTAGCGATTTCGTGCAATCGCCATGTATTTGACATGGTCATATCAATCATGTAAGTTCATCCACTCCACCCATACCTGTATTTTATTTTGGAACAGATGAGGAATGTTCACATCATCCTTTTCTTTTCTTTCAATGCACTTTCTTTTTGTGGATTCTACTGGCTCGTACCAATCGTGATTGCTCGCCATTGTGCAAATACTGTTTTATGCAAATTTCGTTTTACTTCTCTAAATCTGTTTCTGGACATAGATTTTGACACCACTGCGACACCAATATCCTCATCTAAAAACTAATACATATGTTCTCGAGGTTGTTTGTGATAGCCCGACAAGTTTTCAGCTCTGTAGCAATGACATTGAAATTGTGACGATTATTTTGAGTGGCATACAACTTGCTAAGCTCAGCAATCATTGTAAAAACTTCTTCGTAAAAAAGCTTCTCAAATATTGAAACGGGTGTTAAATCTTGTAGTTCCTGCTTGACGCGATTTTAGAGAACTAATATTTATTTTATTTATTTATTTTTCTCCCACAGAAATAAATATGTACACAGTATATGATTCAACAATTTTGAAGATGGGAGACAGGAGCCCATACTAAGTAAAACCTGTGCTACGGGTCTCCTGGTCTCCTTATCTCGAATACATTATTGAGAGCTAATCTAAGGGCAAACATAACCACAGTAGGGAGCGCTTACAGCTAAAGAACAATAAACTGAAATGAAAGTTAAGAAATAGAGAATAGGAAGTGGTGTTTTGATGAGATTGTGATTTTGTTCGTGAGTTTATATTGTGGGTGTAGTGTTTTTGGTTATACGAGTTGTGATTGTGATGCTTTGGCTGTGTGTGTGTAGTGCATGTGTGTGTGTTATACTTCTCTGTAACTGTTTAAGATTTTTTCCGTATCGTCATAAGTAAGTGTTAGAAGCCATTTTGAGACCTTACGCCTGCATTCAATTTTCGTTAGTGGATAAATTTTAAGGAGCAAAATATAGTCAGTTTGTTCGAAGGTTGTCGAGTAATTCGGTGAACACTTTCGCCAAAGCGGGAGACTCGATGACTATCGGCGCACAGAGACAGTGGGCTGCTCTGGTTGGACCGATCTAAAGGAAGATCGTGACCTTTTAGCCGCCAAAGGTTCAAGCCAAGATTGGCCAAGGTTTAGGGTTTGCTATTCTCGGATTCCGAAAGAGTACCCACGTTGCGAATAAATACCTCGATACTACCAGGGACATCGTTTGGTAGGGCACTAGGTGCCACATCATCATCACCTTCTTCGTCAGTCACGACGCTTAGCTCTGGTGGAATGATGGCTAAATCATATTCCAAGTCGGCGTCACTATCCTCTGCTATTCTGCTGATAGTTTCTAAGCCCCTGAAGTCATTAGTGCCACTAAAATATTGCTTTCTATTCATATTGATTCTGTAAATAAAATGGTTATTTTTAGTACACTTGTAGCCATTGTACCCAAACATCAGTGACGCCAAAAAGTAAGATTTTTGAACAAATTTGTATAATCCGTTGTTATTACTTATTGAACACACTCTCGACTGCACAACACAGTGACATAATATTAACTATTGTCAAAACCTTTTTTTATCTACCTTCATTTATTAAGTGTTCCCAAATTGGTACAGTGGTCAAGAAATTCAAGAATGGGTTAAGTGTGCTGAAAGTTTTACTTATGTCCCAGTCATTTCATAATTCAAAGTGTGTTTTGAATATTTTTTTTATGTGCAACAGCAAGTAACCAATTTATTATCAGTTAAAATAATTTATTATTAGCTACTATGCTAATGATGTAAATTACATGGCTCAAAAGTTTTTATATCGAGAATTTTTCTTTAAAGCTGCTATTCACTAACATTAAAATAGCAAATAATCGTCATTCAATAGTATAACAATCATGAATGAGGCTACCAGGTTAGTGTTATCTTTGAGTAAATCAGATATTGAACATCAAATGCAAGGTTATTGCATTTCAAATGAGTTTGTTTAATTACTGTCTTATCTATGACCTTAACTTATTAGTCATATATTGCTTTAGACCTAAAAGTAAAGCATATTTATTTATCAGTCTTCATAAAACACATTTCTGTCAAAAATATAATATTCAAAAGAAAGTCCTGTTCTGTATGGTGTCCGGACGTAAAGAATAGCACCATCCCATATCTTCCCATGGGTGTCGTAAGAGGCGACTAAGGGACTTACCAGAGAATGGGCAGCAGCGTTCTCTGATTCTACAAAAACCATACTGCGATCGCCAACCCGCCTGCCAAGCGTGGCGATTATGGCAAAACCCCCCTTCTTGGGGGAGGCCTATGTCCAGCAGTGGACTTTTCGGCTGAAATGATGATGATGAAAAGAAAGGCCTGCTTGCTAATCAGCTGTCTAGCTTTTTTATCTATTTTGGAATGGCCTCCAATCTAGTTAATTGAATTGTGAATACCAGCATTTTTAGATTAGTAATAGAGAAGTATGGAAGAAGAGGAGACGCTGCAAAAAAAAAAATAATTAATAAATGACTATTGACTGCGCCGACCCCAATTAAATTGGGATGAGGGCACGAGAATGATGATTAAGCTTAAGCCCAGTAATTGGATAACACTAAACTAGTTACTTTCACATCTAATAAAAAGAAATGACAAAATGTATTATTGGTTATGTGCAGATACAATATCTGCTGAAATGGAAAGGCTACAAGGAGGAGGAGAGTACCTGGGAGCCAGTGGAAAATCTTGACTGTGAAGAATTGATCAAGACCTTTGAAGATAATAGGAAGGAGAAGGAGAAGGAGGTATTTCACTTTTTGTTGTTTAGCGTCATGAAGAATGAATTCTGCTCTTACAAACAACTTAGTGCATATTGTATAGCCTAAAGTAGCATAATCCTTAACCGTTTAAGGCTTCATACTGAAAGGTGTTCTAGATCTAGTAACATTCTAGAATATTCACATACAGCCGCATTGCATGCACGTAACCAGATGTTAAGTCACTAGGCTCTAGGTGCTAAGCAAGCCAGCTGTTGGTGCATATGCAGCCTAAGAGTTTTGAAGATTATGCATCAGTAATTTCTTTCCACAAGTTTTAAGCAAGCATGTGACATGTTTATAAGCAAATAGGTATTAGTATCAACATTGAAATTGATCTGCGACAGGCAACTTCAATTTCCAAGTTGTTAATGCAATATTTTATTAGTTTCCGACCAAAACTTCGGTTTCGGTCGAGTTTTGGCTAAAAAACGGGTTTCGGTTTAGTTTCGGTTTCGGTGGCAAACCTGCCGTAACTACGACCGAAACCGAAACCGCATTCGGGAGTTCTCGCGCTGTGATCGGTCATGTTCGGCGGCCGGCGCGATGAATTCCATCCAAGCGACGAAGACATTTTGCTGCGTCCACGTGCCTAATCTGGTCGTGACTGACTTGTGTTTGCATTTCGTTTTGTTTGTTGTGAGTTTTCGTGTGATTTATTTTGAACTCTGTAAGGTTTATCACGTGATATAGCGTAAGAGTAGGTTGTAAACATCAAAAAAATATTCAATATAACAAACTAATACTAAATTATAGTAGAATCAAGTTTAACCCAACTATCTAAATATTTTTTTGCTTAATGTAACTCTCTCGATAATGCTATACCTAAACAAACATTAGTTAGGTACTTGGTACTTACTATAATGCATTAGCGGTAATAATATTATGGATTCAGAGTTACTAAGTTCATTTTAACTAACGTTTTCTTTATTTTTCCCTCAAAACATGATCCTTGTAAGAATGTTTCGGTTTCGGTCGTAACTGAGACCGTTGCCGAAATTCGGTTTCGGTTTCGGTCGTAAAAACCAATTTCGGTCGAACAATATAATTTACCACTTGCAGTTATAATTTTTCCATTTGCATGATTTGTGAACTTTCTTGTGTATTAGATTAAAAACTCATTATTAACATGACATGTCTTTGCTTACCAGTCCAAAACTAAGAAACCAGAAGACCGCGGCAAGAAGCGTGTCCGTGAATCTAGCGAGGAGACTTCATCTGGTCGTAAAGGCCGCGGCACCAGCGTCTCCTCTGCCGACGACCACAAGGAGTCCAAGCGTGAACGCAAGGAGGACAAGGCCAGGTCGGGCTTCGACAAGGGATTGAAGGCTGAGAAGATCATAGGTAGGATGCAACCCAATTACTCTTGATAGGATAAAACAATGAATCACTGAAAGTGATAGACAAGACTATGTTGTCTGATGAGATAAAAGATTTCAATTCTGAGGAGAGAGGAAGAAATATGGTTTCAACATATTATTTCATGTGAATGTTTCACCAGTAACACATGGTTAAGCTAATATTTCGTGAATTACAAACTGGTTGTTAAGCGAGGTTACTGCCAGTTCGCCAACTCAGTCCAATGTAAAACTAGAAGTTAGCACCTTATGCCAAGAGATTTTTAGTTTGGGTGATCCTGATCAGCACATCTATACCAAGTTCGAGCTGAACTGTTGTCAGTGTCATAATTGCTATGGAATATTGGCACTGCCTGCTCTAGAATACCTTTTGGCTCTGCTTGCTCTAGAATGCCTTTTGGCTCTGCTGATTGCCTCTAGTTTCATTGGTGAATTCTACTATAAGGCTATAAAGTAATTGGTGTTGTTTATACAGGTGCATCGGACGCGACCGGCGAGCTGATGTTCTTAATCAAATGGGCTGACTCTGATGAAGCCGAGCTTGTGCCTGCTAAAGTTGCCAATCTCAAATGCCCCCAACAGGTAATGATTTCATTTAAATAAAAAAATTACAAATAGTAACTGAATGTAAACATGCTTAAAAGGCACTCAAACAATCGCCGCACGACGACCAATCAAGCTATACATAACCAGTTTATACGGTTCTCTCATTGTACGGGAAATCTATACAAAGCGAGGGCATGTCAAACTGGAAATGTATAACTTGATATTTCACCGTGTGTACAGGATAAAGGCTACAAATAAAATTCTTCGGAACTTTGCTTGTACAATAAATTCAAGGCGAAAGCGCCAGGGTAGACCTTGAAACAATTTTTTTTTTTCACGTTTTTTTGCAATTTGCACGTCAGTATCACGTGGTATGTTGATGATTGATTGATTTTGCCGCAACAAATTCTAAATGTGTTGCAAAATCACATGAAAATTTGAATTTTCGAGCTACCCTGATGTTTCTACCGTAAATAGCCAAATTAATTGTATAAATGACTAACTATCACTTCACCAGCGACTTCTTCCCGCAAAAATTGTGATAGCTCTGCTAATATGCATGATAAGAATATAATTTAAAGCTAGAAAGAAGCACTTCACTGGCAGAAAGTTACATTATTCGTGGGTGCTATATATAACCCACGAATAATGTAATTTTCTGCAAGTGAAATAATTTTTAGAATTAGATCATTCGTTCCGGAGATTACCCCCTACATACAAACTTACAAATTTTACCTCTTAATGTTAGTATAGATGTTCTTAAAGGTTATGTCTTGTCTGCAGGTGATCGCTTTCTACGAGGAGAGGCTTACTTGGCATACGCCGGCGGAGTCCGAATGATATAGAGCCGCATGTGGCATGCCCAGTATTCGCTATGGCGGGGACTATTTCTACGTCCGTGCCATGGAGATTCACGAGCGACAGCGCCGCATCTAACTCGCAAGACAGTGTTTCTAGCGATGATTGACTTTTTAAATAGTGTTGCCATACTTCGCAATTTCCCATTTGGTAGCTTCATTATTGTGGTTTATTTGTGTATGGATTTAGACGCTTCTGGACTCTGTCCGTATCAATGTATTCATGTTTTAATGTATAGCTCTAAGTGCAGTCATTTGTGGCAGTAGGGACGCCACTATAGGTTATACTTTTGACTATCGTGATTGACGTGTTCTACATATACGAGACAAGGACACGCCAACTGTGTATTCGTTTCTAGATAGTGATACGGGCAATTAGTGCTCCAATCTTACCAAGAAAATGACTACTACTGAATACTGCTGGAAGATTTAGTGAGGTGAATGAACTCTTTATGATCAGTTTGTTGCTAGTTTTCGTTTAATTTGCTCGGTATTTCAGTAGAGTCAAGATCAAATATGAGGCTTGATACCAAACGCTACGATTCTAAAACTCGTGCAGTGTACATTGGCAACATTAATTCACAAATATATATACAACGTTATTTTTAGTATAAACGAAACCTGAATATAGTTTATTCAGAATAAGTAATTGAATCGATTCCAATAATTTTTAAACCACGTTATATTTTGTCCCAAAAAAAAAAGGCTTACAAGTTGAATAACGAGCGACACTAAGTACCTATCCGCAATCATACGCGTACAACAAAATTCACGGCAGGTATAGGCGCGGGCGGGGGTAATACAACCCCTTCAGTCGCCCGGAAGCTACAGAATAATGCGCACGTGTCATGCTCCCGGAATCCCGGATCGAGAACGCGCGCACACGCTGCTTACAGTTGTATTTCGATTGATCGTCTACCTACCGTTTGTAAAAAGTATCGTGTAACCATGTGTGTGTTGATTAACATTTTTAAACTCGCCAAGATGATTAATTGTAGAAAGTTATTTGTACCTACAGCCTGCTGTGGTTCAGAAATGCGATGTTTAGCACTTTTCATCCATTTTGAATTTTAAGTGGTTGGTGCAACAAATCGCATTGACTACATTTTATCACTTACGGCTACATTTACGAATAAAGTACATTCCTAATAATAATATCTACCATTACGACAGTCCAAAGCCTGCAAGTGTGATGGAAAATGTTATCAGCAGTTAATTACAATACAATCGCCGTACGGTTAGGTTAGGTACCTACTGCCAAATTATTATCAATGAGCTCGAAACCGAACAAGGTAACAGAACAAGCTTATAAGTTTGTAATTTTTCATGATACAGTTTTGATACAAAGATTCTTTACTTAAAAATACTAGATACGTGTTTCGGTTTTCGCATATACTAAAACTAATGTTGTAATACACTCAGCGCCACGGAATGTGGCCCAAACTTAAACAAACCGAAAACAGGCGATTTTGGTATCGCGAGTGAGAATTTCCGAGTGACAGTTTGTCAGGACATTTGTTTTTGTTCATTTAAGAAGGTATACATAAAAGTTCATTTGTTTAGGTCTAAAATAACTTTACTTTCGGAAGTCAGTGACTTTGTTTCATTGATTTTTTTCCAAAGACTTCCCAAAAGTAAAGTTATTTTAGACTTTTTTGTGGTTTTTTGAAGTCTGTTTTGTTGTGCAATTTTTTTTATTTAAATTAATCATTCGTAGTTTTACAACAACAAAAACAACCCTGTTCCGCGTTTAATTGTGATAGTAAACCACATAACGCGCTTGGGCCACATTCAGTCCCGCCGAGTGTATATTAAGCCATTATTCATACGAAAATAATGACATAATATATGCAGATGCCAAGCAGCCGGCTACTTCTTACTGGAGATAAGATCTTTTCAATATATTGCTTCACATTTTGTGATGATGAAGATCAGTTGAAGAGCATTGTATAATTATTAGCCCTCTGACTAAATAATATTTTTATGTGATATAACGATGTTTAACTTCGTATTCGCGGACGACATAATTTGCTCCCAAGTAATAAATTCGTCTGGGCGTAAGAGAAAGCCTGTCTGAGTATTTTTGTAAGATTAGATAGGTTTATATTTCTTCCAAGCATTGCAATTGTGGAAATTGATTCCAAGTACTAGACCATATTCGCTGGGTGCCACACAGCTTGGTGTGTGGTGTTGTCAATGATTTGTTTTGTATTTATTTTAATTTTTAATGTCATAGGTATCTTGCACAATAAGGGTATTATGACACCTCTGCCTAACCATAAGGCTAAAAGGCGTGACGTCATGTTTTGAAAGTCGCGGGTCGCTTTTTAATAAATTCTTTATAAATGTAACTTTATTTCAGTTGCACTTTGGTTGCGCACACAGGGAATATGGTAAAATTTTAGATATTTATGTTTGTAGGTACTACTTATCACAAGCAGTCTGTGCCTCAACCACGGGCTGGTTTATTATTATAACCTATAATTTTTATATAAATATCATGAATTAGAATAGTAGAGTAAAGATTGTTTCATGTGATCAGACAGTGTAATGTCAAATTGTTGGGAAGTGAATGAATGAACCATTAAAGACTGTAAAGAGCTGTTAGCCCACCAGTTAACTGAGACTGTGCTTGAGATAGCTGCGCGGTGCGTGAGAGCGTGGTGACGTGTCGCCCAGCTCAGTCGTGGGCGATGGGCGACAACACGCCTCCTGCACAGCGCTGCTACCTCAAGACACTTCTTAGTTACAAAAGCTATCACGAGTCGCTTGCTTGAAATAATCTTCTTATATGTGGCAGGTGTATTTAATACTAAGTATTGATTAAGCACCTACAGTGACGTATGTGATTTAGTTCATAACATTTAACGAATTGTCATCCGAAGAACATGCATGTGTATGGTTATCCTATCGTATCTTGTCAATGTAAATTTGTATAAGGATGCCACCAGATTGCGGTCGATCAACGATAATTTAAACCTTATAACATTCTTGCTTGCTCGCAATTTCGCCCTCGTGGGGACTGGAAAATATCATTTCGAAAAATTATCCCACACAAGCAGGCATAAAAAAGTATCCATGTTTTGATCCAAGACATGGTCTATCTGTCTTTCGAGTTTCATTCAAATTAGTTCAGCCTTTAAACGTGAGTGAGTAATAATTATACAAAAACCTTCATTTACTGCACATTAATAATATTCTGTAGGACGATAATGAGACGTATTTTGGTTAGAATCAAAATGGCGGGTGTACCATAGCGAATTAAATTATACCAATTACCAAACAAATGTACCTAAAAATACTACTTTGTATCTAGCTCTAAAAAACTTGTACCAATTTCAGAAAAAAAAAAAAACGAAATTAAGGTACACTTGCCATATAGACATCAAGATGGTGGGTGTTCTATAATATTTTATTATTTAACCATTACTCATAAAATATAATTGCACCAAAAAATTGTACTTAAAAAATATCTCAAGTAAAAAGAAACACTTGATCAGTTGGATAGTTCCTGAGAAATAAAACAATGGTGGTACAGATTTTTTAGAGCTAGGTACAAAATAGTATTTTTAGGTACATTTGTTTGGTCATTAGTATAATTTAATTCGCTATGGTACACCCGCCATTTTGACTTTCATGTATTTTGATCGCGGTCTGGTTTGGCCCTAGGGCGCACACGTTTCGAAAATAGCGTAACGTGGACTTAATAAATACTAGATATATTATTGGTTAGAAATAAAACATAATTAATAAAGTAAATATTAGTTTTATTGATTCATAAATATAGGAATCTTAGTCTTCTAGACACTGGTGATAGAAAAACTATTGAAATTAAACCAGCCTTTCTTGAGTGTACAATCTTTGGTATGACGATTTAGTTCAGTCATAATTCCATTGTTCAGCGAAACGCAGTTGTCGAGGGTTCCTTGTCTAAGCATTAAAGTTAATGCTACCCTCCAGGTTGCGGCAAGGTAATTAGCTATTAAGCTCGGCCCTAATTGAGACAGAAACAGGACAAAATTCGCTGCGCCGTGCACAGTTTGTAAGCCGGCTTGACAGGACTAAGCGTTTTCCTATTACCCTTTTGACTACCATTGTCTCATATACGTGACAAGCAAGCGCGTGCCCTGTACGCCAAACGACACAAATATGTGACTAAATGGTAGGTGAAATTGTGGCTTGGCGGGCACGCGGGTGCTTTTATGCTCTGGCGTTCAAAAGGCATCAGTGCCGGGAACCACTCGAGTTACACTTGCGATTCTTGGAACCCACCTGGAAGGTCCACTACTCACTTGCAATATGTAAACGGAGGTGGACACGAATGTGTTGATTTAATCAATCGTCGTGCGCATCCCATGTGGGATACGCCCCCGCATAATCTTTAATCATGTGCAATTTTCTGTTTGTTTTAATTTCAATAGTTTTTCTCAAATCACTGAGATATAAATAGAAATTATACTTATCAGCTAAATACTCTATTCTGTAGTACTTATTACTATTTGGAATCAATACAGACACAAATTACACATTTAGATCAATCAGAATTAATATAAATACTAGTTTTCATTCGAAATACTGAAAAAAGTATCTAAAGTAAATAAGATCTTAAATCGACAAGTTCTCGCACCTTGTTTCAATTTCGTAATGCGTTACGGAACGCCAAGTAATTACAACGATGGTCCCTTTCTGCTTACCATACAAAATGTACCTAGCAAGTAATTGGTTATTTGAAAAAATAATCTGCAAAAGTTCTGCAGGTGTGCCATCAAAATCACGATGAATAGTTATTGAATAGCAATTTAACACGATAATACAGAAACCCCTTTTTAATAAACCTCTAGTTAAGTAGCTATATGTGTATTTAGAAAACCTGAATCTTAAGAAATGTCAAGTTCATACTGGTACTAACTACTGCAGCATGTTTATGATCGTATCCTGAACCGTCGAGCCCGTGGCGGTACTGACTAGAGCGATTTTGTTAACAGTTAAGAATACGGACAATAAAACTCAATCCGGGACAGAAATATAAATAAACTGTTTACCAGCAATAAAACACCGCAATTTTTTTTTAAACCTAACTTAACATCTTGCTACTTGTGCGTAATTTTGATAACTTTGAAATACGTTTTACAAAGTATTTTGAGAGCTCGATGTATTTTTAAGTTATTGATATCTTGCTAGTCCACGCAAAATACGCGCTTTGACGTGGAGTTGCGGTCACCAGCCCGTTATACAATACAATCTTGTTAGTTTTTAATTAAATCAAGTAAATTTACTTTTAAAATCTTACCATAGTTACCTCAGATCGCAGTTGTTCTTCGCTTGCTTCGCCAACTGTGCACGCCCCGAAGGGTAATATCGCACAGACTTTCGTTTTAGGGTCATGACACATTGATCTAGGGCGTTCAACGGTTTGCCCACACAAAAAAGCATAAAGTATGTGACGCACTCAATCGACACCCGATATACGAATATTGGAGAAATTGAATTTTTTGAATTCTAAAGGCGAATTTCGCCAATGAAATTGAACGCGATAAGCACAACTGTATCGCATTTAGGACCAGGCTGCCAGGGTTAAAATGTTGTTTGGTTGGTGAAAATCGCCTTCAGAATAATCTTAACCATTCTGTTCCGACAGTACTCAGTGAGTGCAGTATAATTATTTGACAGAGCATTTTGACCAGCATTTACTCCGATATGGTCACAGAACATAAATTATATACTGAAAACTTGCTTACACATACACTCTAGTGTGATACATCCCATAATTATCAATAGAAATTAGAGTTAAACAATGAGATATAATTACAAATATGTAAAATTATAGTGATAATATAATATAGGTACTTCGACGGTGGTAATATAGTGTTCGCTTCGTTTTACGTTTGATCGCCTCAAGCTTGGTATTTGTAGTCGTGCTTGCTCAGCCCGTTGCTGTAAACAAGTAAAAAAGGTACATTATTTCTAAGTTGTCCATTGGTTGATTAGTGCTGACATACATTTATTTAAAATCACGCCTTTTTCTTATGGGTGTAGGCAGAAACTACCGAACGCCACCTGCTACCATCCCTACATAGTACTTTCGGGTCGTCCACGTTCATACATCCATATAAAAATCAAAATATTTTATTTCACATAGGCCTAGATGGGCACTTATAAAACGTCGACAAAAAGGTGCACGGGTCGGGTTGGTCGTTTCCTATGGAGAAGAACCGGCAAGAAACTCCATGGTTACTCTTTTCAAATCATTTGGTATTACAATATAGCACTGACAACCGTAACATAAAAAGTTAGGGTCGGCATCCAGGCTAACGATGAATATGAATATCAGTATTTTACATGGACTGGACTATCTGACCTCCACAACCCATAAACCGAGTTATACGATACCTCTTGGTTAGACTGGTCGTCAGACTTTCGGGCTTCTGTCTACTCGTAACGACTGTCAAAGATCTAAAAATGACAGCCGGGACCAACGCGAACGGCTTAACGTGCTTTCCGAGGCATTAATAACAACATCAAGATCAACTTAAGTTCTAAGTTAAGAAATGATGGTCACCCATCCTCGGACCGACAGGCAACGTTGCTTAACCTTGGAGATTGACCCTTGCGACTGTTATTATTTAGCCACGAGCTTCTTAAATTAGTTGGTTTTCAACCTTTTTAAATAAATGGTGTATATTACCTGAGCTGCGCGACATGCCCGGGCGTGGCCTGTATGAGCGGCGCGAGTCGCTCGGTGAAGCGCTGGAAGTTGCGCTCCAGCTCGCGCTGGTACTCGCGCTGGTCGCTGCCTATCAGGTTCTTGTTCTTCCGGAGAGCGTCGTGACACCTTGTCGTAAATAAACACGAATTTTAATAATAGCCGTCATCATTTAACCGAAATACGTCTAATGCTAGATTAGCCTTTCCCAAATATCGCCGCCGCATGCAGTAGATTCCTGCGACCTTGTCAGATCATTGGGCCACCTTGTGGAGGACTAACCGACGCTGCGTCTGCCGGTATTCGGTCGCCACTACGCATCTTTTCAGGGTTCCGTAGCTAAAGGGCAAAACCGAAACCCGTATAATTTCGCCATGTCCGTTTGTCTATCTGTGCGGATTGTAGTGAAATTACGAAAAATATTAAGGACGACCTTCCCCATTCGCGTAAAACGGAGATATGAAAAAAAAAACAACGCTCAAAGATACCCCAATCTTGGAGCCTATAATTAAAAAGATGATGTTTCTAAGTAACCGCAGAAATAACTTTATATTTCATAGCTTTTTTTTAGGAAGTAATATGGACCACAAACTTATTTTTGCGGTTCATAAAATCAACGCAAAAAAAAATAATTAATATTCGTCCAGCTACGGAACACTTCACTGTGCGTGGTCCGATATGCAATTGAACGATTTTTTAAGATCTTATGGTTTAGTAACAACTAGAACTTACTTCTTGGAGAAATCTTTGAAGGCGAGTCGTAGTTTGTTCGTGAGCCGTGTGGGAGGCTGCGAGCCTTCAGCTACGGGAGCCAGGAATACCTGTAACACACGTAATCATGACATACTGACTTTTTGGGGTTTTATTGTAATTGTAATAACAGTCGCACAGTTCCATCTTCAAGATAGCGCTTGCCGAGGTCGGTCCGTAGATGGGCGACGGCCCATTGCATAACGAGACTTCGCGCCTCGGTGCTTACCAATACTTATCGATAAACCGTTAGTCCAGGCTGACATTTGTTGACCTTAGACACTCGTTCAGAAACCCGAAAGTCTGACTGAAACTCCGATAGAGATCCAACATCTTCACTTGTCATGTTGCAAAAGGATGTGACTTTGGTTTTACAGTCGGCCGCCTGCCTGACACTAACCCTCTTTGGGAATACTGTTGTAGGGGAGAATGGAAGAAAATAACGTGTTGCGCCGACCCCAAATAATATAGGACAAGGGCAGGATCATGATACGAGATCAAACATCTATCATCACATGGCTTTTCCCACGTGCTCATCAACTTGTCAAAGTTAATAGTTTTGTCGTACCTGCGCCAATTCGAGAGGTCCTTGGTTCACGGTCGTGCCGATGCAGCCCTGCACCACCATCTGCAGCATCTTAGGATCTGCGGGCTCTTGACTTGTCGCTGCTGCTAGTTCGTTGATCTGAAAATGTGATTAGAAAACATTACGCTCTTTTTGAGCATCACCGCAGTCGAATAAAACTGGTAATGGAATAAGATTTTGATTTGCTTTGTAATTTATTAACTAACTATAGTATTATTTAAAAGTTTTTACCTTTTTCTGAATATCCTCAATGGCGACTTCAATGGGTGTCAAAATGATTTGTGTTCGTTGGACAACCTGGAAACGGTAAAAGATAAATAACTATTAAGTTCAACACATTGCACGGGTTCACATCGTCTCGTCGTCAACCAGACTTCCTTCCAACGCAAGCACGTAAGCGTATTGGCTTGTAGCATCGCCGGTTGATGTATTTAAACTTTTCGCACACAAAAAAAAGGTACTAAGGTGGAGCCGCGGATGATATCCAGCCAGCTGCTTTAGTACGTTGTCGTGGGACCCGCGGGAAGCATGCGACTCCGCAAAACAGCATCATTGTCATATGTTTGGGTTTGTGCGGGTGATAACGCGACCTGCTGCACGCGCCGCCTCGCCGTAAATGAGCCTTTAGTCATTATCTACCAGTCAATCAAGCGTGGTAAAGAGATTACATAGCAGGCCGGGTGCCACGCTCGCATGCGGCGAGGAGTAGCGACAGCATACACAGTAAGGCCCAAATACTTGGTGTAATGTCGTCACCTGTATCCTAGTCTTGACGTAAGGGAAGTGGTGCGCGGTGGTGAGTATGGTCTTCCGCTTGCACTGCTCCGCGATGTCGCCGTGTGCGCGCCCGCCCACCGTGAACGGGGTCGCGTACATGAAGCGCTCTGGGGACAAATATTTGCAGATTCAAGTTAAATGTTTCAGTAAGGAAATTAAAGCGAGTAGGCTTGCTAATATGATAACATCGATATGATTTTTTTCTCTAGGACTAGAAACATAACAACCCTATTTTTTCGTCGGAAAAATTAAATAACACCAAACATTATTCTGTACGTTATATATTACAAATCACGGTCAGAGGAAGATTAGAATTGAAAAGTCTGTTTGATTTATCAGCAGAGATATATCCTTTAAACTTGGCTAAATGCTGTAGGTGGACTGGCAAACAGTCTTAGGCGCGAATTATACAGAAACGGCGTAAGGTGAAGGCGCGGCGCAAGCATGATGCCGCTTCAAAACGTTTTCATACAAAATGGACGTAGGCGACGTGTCGTGAATTAAACCCAAGCGGCGCAGCGCAGGCCGTTCTTTCGTTTCATTATAAATTCCACGCCCGCGCTGCGCCTGTGCCGCGCCTTCACCTTACGTAATTTCTGAATAATTCGCGCCTAACGAAGGGTACCGTATTTTCCAGTAACTGGGTTATGGAGGTCAGACTGGAAATTTCTTCATGTAAAATGTATGTAAATGTAATTCAGATACATCGGGATAGATTAGAAGCCAACCCCAACAAAATTGAGAAAGGCATTGTAAGCCATTGTTTGCATAATGCAAACGATGGCTTACAATGAATATTTTCTTAAAGTTCATGCAAAACTAGCGTTTGCTCGTGGTTTTATTCGCCTTATTGTCGAAAATTAGCACACGAGACCGTTTTAAATAGCCTATGACACTCGGGGATAATGTAGCTTCCCATTCGTAAAAGAATTCTCGGAATCGCATCATTAGTTCCGAAGATTACCGCCTACATCGAAACATTACCTCTTTATAATACTATTATAGTATGGATAAACTCACTGATATTATAATTCTTCTCGTAGTGCGTGGCGCGCTTGCGCAGCTCGTGCGGCTCGAAGTAGGGCTCCACGTACGTGATCTGTATGTACGCCTTGTCGGGCTCCAGGGTGCTCACGTCCACGATGTTCGAGTCCTTGATGATCACCACGTTCTCCACGCCGAAGCGGGCGCCGTAGAAGTTCTGGAAATTAAAAGCAAGTTACAAATAATTTGCACGTTTTCACAAATTAAATTAAACATGAAAACAAAATTACGGACTGTGCGTGAAAATCTATCGTGAAATACAGTGTGAAAGGGACACCGCCGCGAAAACAAAAAAACAAATCAGCTGTTCCATACATTTGACCGTGTAGGTATTACACTTTTGTAGGAAACAGCAGTTTTTTTTTTCGAAAAATGAAACATTTCTATGTGGGGGTACTCAGAATTATGTACTGAGTACGTGGTAACCGTTTTCGCGTCGATGCCCCTTCCATCCTGTGTAGCGCTACAACGATCTTTTGGCGTTTAAATGACATTGTCAGGAGAGCGCTGTTGTTAAACATTTATTCAATTCTCCGTGGAAATTGTATTAAAAAAACCAGGTTGCGACATGCGTTCCGATAACGGCAACGCCGCAAAAGACCTATGTACAACGATATTTTGAAAATTTCATAAAATGGGTAAGGAAAATTAACTTAACAACTTTAACCTTTTGACCGCCAGTCGTGTATAGACGACAAACCAAAATGTGCCCAGCACGCCACGGTCGCGACTACGTGACAGAATTTTGAACGTAAATAAATGTCATAAAACAGCATTGTTTTGTTTATTTTCCTTGTTAATTATGTACCTTTACTCTTCTTAATTGATTTAAAGTGAGCTGCTTAAGTTAGATTTCATTTTTAGTAACTTAAGATGACAAAAAAGAAAACCAGTCATAAAGTTCGAAAAACATAGTGCCCTCGACGCCACAGTCACCATAACAGGACACGTAGTGATGTAGGTAGCAGTCAATATAACAAGAATATCGACCTCGACGGCAACCTACGTTATATTCAATTTACTCTGAATTCTGCACTAGTAAATAAATAAAACATTTGATATTGAACTTTTATGTTTGAGAAATCAAGAAAATGTTATAATACTGAACTATGCACTCTATAAAAGTCGAGTGTTAGTTGATAATCGATTAATTGTAATGACTGTAATACCCATCTCTATCACACTGTTGTATTGTCTGTGCCCAGAACGCCACAGTCGTCTAAGCTTGACAGTCCCATGACGTCACACGCGGAATTTTGTTCAATAGAGTAATTCCTTTACTATTATTAATAATAATGGAGGACCATTATATGAGTAGTCCAGAATTATTAAATATACTTCAAGGAGTCGACAATGACACGTGTATTATGGTAGACTAGAGTCTGTTTTATGAAATTGTGTTTTTATTAAAATTAAATACACCATTAGATATCATAGATTCCTTTATATTCCGCCATTTAGCTGACATCAATTTGTCTCCGATCGCCGACCCTAAAAACACGTAAATAAAAAAAAATAGAAACAATAATAAAACTTTTGCAGCAAAAATGCAACATTTTAGGAAACGAAAAGTAATTTACGACTCAAGGGCACTGGCAACACTGATTAAAACAAAATACCTACTATTATTTCGATATTATTAATAAATATCGGTTGCGCACCTCTAGTGCAGAGGCGAGCAAATTAAAAAAGCCGTGCCAGCTGCGTCACTGTCGTCATAAGGTGACATGAAAGTACGTCAGGATTGAACATAGTGCTGTGATGACATTGACTTGGTTTTGTCGATTGTTGTTTTGAATTGTGGATTTAACGCCGAAACTGTGACAGATATCATTATTATTTCTGTCTTAGAGGACAAAGCGGGATGAAATAAAACTCCTGTATTATGTTTTTCCGGTTTAGACCTTTTAATAAAAACACACTCTAGGTTAAAAAATAAAGTTAGTGCTTTATCGATATAATTTCGAACTCACTACTATTTTGTAGGTATTAAAGGATGAATTCATAGCTTGGCGCCGAGGGCACGCTTTTTCTTTTTTCACGTGGCGGTCAAAAGGTTAAATGAGTTCAGTTTCTTTTTTGCTTCATAAAACCAACACAAAATAACACTAAATCGCCAGAATTAGAATATAGATATTCTAATCCCGGCAATTCAGGAGAGAGGAGATAATGTAGGTATTTGAGGACACGAGTAAAAAACGTAAGGCTAGAAACTTATTGAGTCCTCAGTTTCCTCGTACGCCGCAGTAACGTGTTTATGTCTACGTCAACGGCCACCTTAACTTGCTTACTATACTGACCTCCAGTCTACTGAAGATCTCCGGCAGCTTGGTCAACGCATGCTCCTTGTAGATGAACTCCTCGTTGTCCAGGTCCCCGAAGCGAGCGCCGTAGAAGGACACGCGGAAGTACGTGCCGAACACTCGCTTGCCGTGCAGCTGTTCGATGCGGGTGAAGGCTTCGTTCAGCTTGCTGGAGAGAGGGAGAAAGTAAAGGGTCGGTGAGACATGTGACATACTTTGAATGACTTCAGCTTGATGAAGTCTCTGGATCAGTGAATCTGATGATAAGTTTCTAAAAGTAATTATAAATAAAGGGGCCTGGAGCCCTAACCGCCGGTAGCTTGGACCCTATTCCGGATACCAGTGGGCTACAATTTTTTATATTTTAAAATGTTTTTTTCATATTGTTTTTTTCTAAGGAATATTTAAAAATGTAATTGATTTGTAAATTAATAAAGTAGGGCTTTCTATGATTAAGATATTTAAAAACATCAAAGCAAGTCTTAAAAACTCCTTCCCGCAAAACTTTTCAAAATTAAGTAAATATTATTTATTAGAAAAATAAAGATAATAAAAAAAAACATTTTTGGAGGTAAATTTAAACTAAGTTTTAAAAGCGGAATATATATTAATTGTTCGATTTTTTGATAAATAATAATGTGTTTTGGTTGAAATACATTCGAAGGTAAAAATAGATCAAATCAAATAAATCAAAACAAGGTAACTCAAGAAACGTACAAAAGATTGTAGGATCAGAGTTAATAAAAGAGATGCATTTATTAATAGTTGCCTCTGACTGTTCCGACCGTTCACCGCCGGCTAAAACTCTGTCGAGCTAACAATTCGGGTTTTAGTTGCTAGCACGACTTGCTCGCCGGCGGTGCCGTAAAAGAAGTCCCCAAAGCCGCCGGTGGTTACGTACCTGTGTATGTTGGCGAGCTTCTTGTAGTCCCTGTGCTCCTCCGCGATGGGTATGAGCACCTTGTACACCTCGTTCACGGTCTCGTACATGCCCGCCGTCATCAGCTCGCTGGCTGCGTGCTCCAGCAGCGCCTGGGGTGGTCAGAGAACCAGGGCAATTTGAGATATGTTGTTGATGTTTTATATAGTGAGATAGTTTGTAAGTGAGACGGTTTTTGTCAGTCTTGATTGGTTTTGCAGTGAAGTAAATTTAATTAGTAATTTAATCGAAATATCAAATTAAATTTGTGAAACTTCACCGATGCGATTGGTATGATAGGATGGATCGATATTTATCTATACCAATATTATAAAGAGGTAAAATTTGTTTGTCAGTTTGTATTTAGGGGGTAATCTTCGGAAATAATGATCCAATTTAAAAAAATATTTCACTGGCAGAAAACTACATTATTCGTGGGTACTATAAATTATATTTATATAATGCATATTAGCCGAGCTTTCACAATTTTTGCGGACGAAGTCACGGGCTAAGTGCTAGTACACGATAAATCAAAACACGTTAGTGGAGTTTCTCTAAACTATTTAATCCTTAATGAAAAAGAGTTTGCAAGAAACGTTTCATGTGATCTTGTGGAAACTCCTACAAGATCTTGGTCATTTCAGTATTACACTACAGCCTCGGATAGGTTCAGTTTTCATTTGACAGCCTGTAGCTGTGGCGATTACAGGAACTAGGGCCCCTAAGGATCACGGGGTCCTAACTAGATAGAATACCTGCAGCTCCAGATTCGTGAGATGATGATGCAGGGCATCGGCACAGCTCTCGTCCAGCGCATTGTGAGTGACTCGCTGCAACAAGGCAGCTCCCCGGCCGCCCGCGCACATCTGCTCGGCCACTAGCGCCGCGCCGTGGATCAGGCACATGCCTGCTTCTGTGTGGTTTGACCGCTGCAAAATGTAAATGTTAAAGAATTTCTCTCATGGAGAGGAAGCCTGTGTCCCAGCAGTGGGAACATTATAGGCTGATTATGATGATGATGATGATGATGATGATAAAGAATTTTATAAAATGTGTAATTTAAATGAGAAATTCACGAATATGAGGAAATTTGTTAATATTAGCGCTGCGCTCAAAATACTTTCAAGCCCCACTTTTTCAGTGAAAACTATCACCTGCAATTCTACCTCGGCTATTTAAAACATCATAATATAAATATATAAAATGAAGGGTCATCCAATTTTTGATTATTATCTCGTTTTTCAATCATTCTCTAATTATACAGGGTATTTTTTATAACTCAACCAAAAGAGACACTTTTCCAATATACTGCTAAAAGCTCATTTCCCAAACAACCTCCATATGCTTCTGCGCCATGTTGTTGAGCCACGTGAGCCTCAGGTCGGGGCTGTGCTGGTACCCTCGCGCTATGCGGTGCATCAGGTCCAGGAGCATCTCAGGGTCTTCCTGGAACTCCTTCATCTTCACCGTGTCCGATAGAATCATGTGCAGGTTGAACACTAGGTCTTTAACCTGAAATTGACAAGATATGACAATCAAATAGTCATCATTTGCTGTAAATGAAAAATGAAATAAGGTTTAAGACGGACATGGATTCTTAAAATAAGTTTTTGAGGATCAGGACTGACTCGTCGGTCAGGTTATTGCCAGCGCCACTAAAATAAAACTTGAAGGTGAAGTGGTTGAAGTCCTGCCTGGGTTAAAACCCTTCACCACAGACTTCACCCACTTCACCTTTACACTTGGGTAAAGGTCCGAGGGGCGGTTGATGGGCCTGGTGGTTTGGTTTCTCAGGAGTATATATTTATAAAAAAATAATAAACCGAAAACTGGATTTGTCATCGGCAGAAGTTGTTCCAAAGAGCTGTTCATTTATTTTATTTTTACTTCAATATAAAATAACATCATTGAATTACATTAATTAAAGAAAATTAGACAAAATTCATACTCTCATCTCACAGAACTCCAGACATAAAAAATGACATGATCAACCGCCATTCGTTCGGGAACACATCACTGTAAGGTCATATTTTTCTATCAGCGATTTCGTATTACACTTATTACTTACCTGTTCAGGGAATGTAGTATCAGTAAGATCAGCATCATGTTCAGCGTACACCAGGATAGTCTTGAGCGCACGTCGCAGAGAGTCTTCGCTGAACGTCGTGGAGGTGCCTACTAACGAGGACAGTGACATCGTCACTTGCATCTTGACGCGGCTGAAGTTCTGGAAAAGGAAAGTTATTTAGCTTTTTGAGCATAAAATGGAACAGTAAAGCACTCGAGGACATGTTACGTCCACCGACCTATACTGAGTCCGCGTGGTCGATTCCGGTACACCTTTGTACCTACATCATAGGACAAAAGTGTCAGTGTCCCAAAAGTAGTAAAGTGGGAGGCATGAGGTGTGGTTCATTTCGAAAGCTACACTGATAGGTTGCTTCGCTAAAATTGTGGCAAACGTCAGGATTTGCTTAGTAAACATTATTGATCTTGGTCTGAGACTTGATGGTTAAGTAAACTGGAAGTTGTAGGAGGGGTTTAATTGTTAATAGGACTATATAACCGCTAGTTTGTATTAGAAATTGGAACAGATTTACGACTTGCCAAGCCGTTTCCCAGAAAAAAAATGGTGAAAGAGAATTTTTTTGGAACGGTGCAACTACGGTTTTAGTTCACGTGGTCAGACTAGAAACATAGCTGATACTCACATTCCCCAGCTGGTAGTGCTGGCGCATGAGCGCGTACAGCGTGGCGGACGCGTGCGCGCGCGTGGGCGCCGACAGCGCCGCGCAGTGCCGCAGCAGCACGCGGCAGATGCCCGACTCCTCGCCGCAGCACGACCAGCCCAGCTGCAACCGAACAACAACAACATGTCACACATTTTTAAGAATATCTCAAACACGAAATGCAGTGGCCAATCTGGAGATCTCTTAACTGACACCCTGACTCTTAACACCTTTGGCACGACCAACCGGTGTTATATCTCACAAATATCAAAAAATATGTAAGTAGATGATGTATTTTTTTACCTTGACGATGAGTGCGCTCACAGTGGCGAACATGTGTTGCAACACGACAACGCTCTGATTGCGCTGTAACGCTCGAAATACCACTTTTAACGCCACACTATACTGCCACACAGTTGTATTACCTTGACGATAAGCGCGCGCACAGTAGCGAACATATGCTGCAACACCACGACGCTCTGGTTGCGCTGTAGCGCGCGCAGCACCACTTGTAACGCAGCGCTGCACACGCTCTGACCACACTCCAGGTTGCAGCATGACTGGACACACAAAGGAGACTTTTTAGTACTTACATTTTCGTCACTGTATCACTGGCCACCATTATCTGACCCCTTTTTTCCCTATTCTACTTTGTAAGAGAGGCCTAGTAACTGTACATATTGTATTTATTAGTTTTAGTAGTAACTAGGCATATGCTTCATTCCCTACTCTTGGCCAGATGAACGTAATTAATATTATTTAAGTATATTTGTAGTATTTTGACACCAGGAATCAATTCGCTTAATTAAGTCTAGGGCCATGTTCTTTTATATATCGTAAAATAAAATAAAAATAAAGTTTATTGGCACAAAAAAAATTGTATACAATACCATTACACCTTGCTCTTGTATTTTAGTAGCTGTGTGACAGTGACACAAATAACACTTAGCCAAAGTACGTGTTGAGTAATGTTTACGGATGCCTTAGTTTATCCACAACAAAACACAAATAATATTTGGTGCAATAAATATTTTTTTAACAATTCAAAAACGGATAAGTATTTTACGAAGTATTTACAAAATAATATGAAATGACAATAAAAACTAATGTAAAAACTAGTTTTTTAATTATTACAAGGTGTCAAATATTCTTCAATGCATGAAATAAAAGTTTTTTTTTTTAAGTTTTTGGGGGATTTTTTTAAGATGATTTTTTCGAGTTACCTGCACAATAGTCTCCAGCGCATGCAGCAGCGTCAGCGCCACCTCCGCCGCCAGCGCGGCCGACAGGTGCGGCGCGGGCGGCGGGGGCGCGCCCGGCTCGCGCGCGCCGCCCCGCCACAGCTCCTTGCGCCAGCGCTCGCGCCGACACGCACCTACGCTTGACCCACCACCTATCTTACACTTTGTAGTTATGTTGGCTTAGGAAGTGTGTGCGACATGGTACCCTCATGCTTAGGCAGGATATGGGGGCTTGGCGCTCTCATCTACAAGGGAGCTACAGGAATAAGAATGGAGAATCCAGTAAGGGTGCTACTACCAGACCGTGGTTGATCGATGCCAACAGTGTGATTCTTTTAAGTGGGACTACATAGGGAAATCCGAATCCATAATAGATACGGGGAAACTTTCTTCGGGAACTTGCAATATTTGTATGTATGTTTGTTTGTTCAGGTCAAATTTTGCAATTTTTAAAACAGTCATCCCCAACCGATTGAGCTGAATTTTTGCAAACACGTTTAGTTTGGATGACAATGCATGGTAAGGTAAGGGACGTCATTCTAAATCCAATATGGCGGACTTTCAAAGATGGCGGACTATTTATTTCTTATGTCCCCATGATACGGGTATCAACTAAAAAGGTTTGCTGAGAAAAATACAAAAAAAAAATGACATCACACCTATATTTAAAAGCTAGTAAAAATAGTTTATTTTATAAACTATTTTTACTATATGCTTGTTTTTAAATGAAAACAATTTTGGCATATTTCAGATTTATGATCAAGTGTGAGTTATCTTTACTTCGAATGTTTACGGTTGGGCAACAAAATTGACAAATTAGGTCCGCGTAGATAGATTTCTTTGTTGAAAATATGCCACGACATTTGGGACTAGGTGTAATGTCTTGTCGCCGATTATTCACTTTTCATTCAAGATGTTTTTGACAACAATAAAACATTAAGAGCTCTCTCACGGGAAAGCTTACAGCAAACAACAACATTGGTGAAGATTTCCCGATATTAAACAATTCTATAATTATTTCTGGGCAGCTATTTGATTGATTTAGAGCAGGTCTGTTCAACATACGGCTCCCGGGCCACCTACCGACCCGCATAGGTCTTTCATCCGGCCCGCAAGCTACTTAAAAAGTTGTAAGACATCAATAAATATTGCGGGAACATTGTTTAAAAAATGTCCCTTAGTTATACCCGCGTCATATTTACCTACCCTCCCCAGACCCCACCTCACCTACCCGCGAATGCAGACCGGATCATCGCACTCTAGTCCGGCGAAGCTGGTTTTATTTAAATTAGAGGTCACTTTGCATTCTTTTGGCCCGCAGCGGTTACAAAAATACTAAACCTGGCCCTCCATAAAATTATGTTGGACACCCCTGATTTAGAGTCAATGGCATTTCGCGGTCAATTAATAAGGACGAGTTAGAGAAAGAGGTAAAAAAAAAAATAAACCAGTTCGATTTTCTCGGTTCTTGACTACATACTGTTATCTTTAGTACTTCTTCGTTATGGCATCTTTAGAACGACAGCCGATCTATTTGCAGCGATCTACATTGATTTCAGCCATCTAAAAACTTATCATCATTATCAGTTTCCTGCCCTCATCTCAATTTATTTGTCCTCTTCTTCCATACTTCTCTACTCGTCATCTCTTTTCTAGCTTTCTATTATCTACCAGCAACTGACCTTTCCTCCTCATGATGAAGTCGTTCCTGGCGGAGCCCTGGCCCAGGATCACGTCTTCCAGCTTAGACTTGATGTCCGTAGTCTTGCGCACGTTCTGTTGCGTGCATTTCATTATCTCCTTGCGACCCTGAGGAGTAACGTTGAACGTTAAAAATGTTTAAAACAATGCCCGCCGGTCAGGTTTTATTTATGCGGTCATCGTATTCTTTACAGATGGGCCCGAGTTTTGGAGTATATCTTTGCCGATTTTTCACTGTTCCTATGTACAGGGTTAAAGTATGTTTTTGTTGCTATGCCTTGTTTATTGTTCTATATCTAACACGCAAAACTACAAGCCCATTTGAAAATTTGACCTAGTACACTCTCGCAAGGATCGGCCCACTTCAGTACTTGTACGGACAGCTGAGGACTGTACCTTGTACTCCTGACACTTGAAGCAGAGGTCGATGAGTGCCAGCAGCGAGTGCAGCTTGTGCGGCGACAGCTCGGCCACGCAAGCCGCCAGGGCACCTCGCTCGGCCCACTTCAGGACCCACACGAGGCACATCAGTAAGTTGCGACTGGTCTCGCTGTTGAATGGTGGACGACCGTTCTGGAAATAACGACATGAAATCAATAATTTGAGCTGTAAGCCTGTGGAAAAAGGACTGTATGAGCTAATAGTTTTGGGTTCAATTTTGAGAAAATCTTGATGAACTCAAAACATAAAAGGTCATTAAGTAAAGGAAGCGTGTCATACCTGTTTAAAATCACCAGTAGGCGACGACGCGGTGTACAAATTCCCAAATTGTCCCATTTCACTGTCCAGTTGAAGTATTTCTGTCAAAAAACATTACACGTTAACGTTTTTGATTCGTCGTTAATCAACAAGGCTCCTTAAAGTCTCATTTTTAAACCCGGGTCCCTCCAAAGCGGGAATGATTGGAGCGTTGCGGAGACGCGAAAGATTTGACCAATCATAGGCGAGACGAGAGATGCGATGTGAATTTCAACGTGACGTGATTGGTCGATTCCTGCACGTCACTTCTCGTCTCCGTTTTTGGTGGAATACGGGCCTTACAGCACTGAGTGCAAATAAGACATGGTGTTAGCTTGTCTATTTTTATATATAGGCTGATTTTGAATTAATATTGATTTTTCAACAGAGTTATAATATTCATGATTATGATTTTATCAGACTAATGCTCGTTTTTATTAACACTAGTTGAGACTAAAATGTAATGTTAAATGACCTTTACTAGTAGTGAACCCCCTGTAGAGCTGCGCGTGCGCGTCCATGACGATGCCCAGCAGCGGCAGGTACAGCGACGCCACGCGCGCCTTCACGTCCGGCGCCACCAGCCGCGGGTCCGCGTCGTGCGCCGTCAGCAGCGACAGCACACCGTTCACAGCCGCGCATTGCAGGACTGGACTCCTGGTTGGAGGAAACAGAGAGTGTAAGCAGAGAAACAGAGACACCGTATCTCTGTAAATCAAATCGGCTGTTTTTATGAAATCAGTCGCGGGTGTTAGGGTTGTCAACTAAACTATTTTATATTTGCTATTGGTTCACTACGCAAATGAAATGTATTCACATGTCTCGATGTGAAGCCTCGACTTATTGTCGATTTCTGATTTGAGATTTGAACTTGAGAACCTGACAAATCTGACTGAGTTGAGGTGTTTTCTTCGAAATTCAAATTTGTATGTTAAAGCAGAGTTTGACACTTTCTCGATTCCGCGCGACAAAAACTACCAGGACGTGGTAGGAGTGAACCTGCAACATTCGGGCTCAAAGTAAAGGGGTTGTGGCTTAATAACAGCCGCACGGCCCGATCAAGGTTTAACTACGTTTGCCGCGGTTGGCCCGTGGATTGTAACCATCCATTTCATACCAAGAATCTTCAAGCTTTGAAAAGCACGCTTATCGATTGGTTTCGGCTGCCAATTTTAAATAACCAAAAGCAAGAATCTTTAGACTGAAAATCGAGTCATGGTTGGAGAAGGCCAATGATGGTCTACTTACTGCAAATCTAAGGCATTAGTGAGCTCAGTCAGCAACAAGCCCGCCAGATAGTGACGGGACCTGAACTCATGTCCTAAGGCATGGCGCGGCGGCGCGCTGGACTGCGAGCCCAGCGACTGCCAGGACGCGGCCGGCGACACGCCCCCGCCGCCCGCGCCGCCCGCCTGCGGCAGGTTCAGCGCCACGTAGTGCTCGTGCGAGCAGATGATGCGCAGGAAGGCGAGCTGCGGGGAGGGACATTTTGTAACTATATTTTGATTTAAAAGAGTGTCCATGGAGTTTATTGCCCATTCTTCTCCATAGAGATTTACGCTTTAGAAAGTGCAACTACAGTACTTTCACAAGTTATTATGCCTTGTGTAACTTCGCTTTTTTTTGACATTCAAAAGTGCCTGAAGTGGTCTAATTGTAATAAATGCTTTAAGTTTGAGAGAAGATAGCTTTAGAATTTAAAAGTCGAGCTTAGCATACAAGGAGTGATAAAAATATACCGCAGGTATCGCAAAGATGTGGTAATTTTGAAGATATGCTATAGACATCGATACACTAGCGATGCTAACGCGCATTTGTTTCATCAAGGTGCAATGGCAGACGCGCGTTTTCATCGCTTAAATATCGTACATTGCAAATGCGACTATCATGCGATAGCAGCGATGCTATCGCTATAAAAAGACATCGTGAGCAAAGGTCTTGAGGGCAAATAAAAGTAATGAAGACATATTTATATATTTTTTGTGGTTTTATGTCATGTAAACGAATGTTAATCCTAATGTAACTTCGTTATTTCGCCACAAATACACGTTTTTATACAAATATTTTTTGCTTGAAGCCCTATTGAGTTTACCTTGTAGTGCACTAGCGGCACGGCGTCGGGCAGGGAGGCTATCTTGGCACTCATGTGCTTGTAGTAGGTGCGCACGAGGTTGAACACGTAGCCGCGATCCATCACGCTCAGCAGCTCAAACAGGAAGAACGCCAGGCTGTTGTTCAGGCTCTGGGTTAGGCGGCTGTCTTTGCCGTATCTGAGAAGAGAATTAAGGCAGTCAATAAAGGTGGAATTTGTTTGCATCGCTAGGTTGACCTACGACCTGATGAAAGACGCAAGAATCTGCTGGATGCGGGAAGTATATAACTGTTCTTTGTACCGCTACCTCGGCGTTGTGTAAAATAACTGTATGTGGGTATGGGTTCTCAATCTTACCTGGATATAATCTCCGTGGTAACGTTATTAACAAGCGTGGTGAGGTCGTCAGTGAACTGGTCGGGGAAGCGCGCCTTGCGCCGCGCCTCGTGCGCTCCGCTCCAGTACAGGTACTCCACCATTGACTTCACCATCAGCTCGAACAGGGCCCTGCAACAATATTAATTGTCAAGCATATAGGAGTGAAGCTAAGAAAACAGATGACAGAAAGGAAAACGTTTTTTTTTTCCTCAGAAACAAAGGTCATTTAAAATTAGCTGGCGAAACTTCAAAGACATGAATTTGTCATTGGTAATTAAAAAAAAATGTGCAAAAATGTTCCATACATTTGGTATTGCACTTTCGTAGGAAACAGCAGTTTGTATTTTTAGGTTTTATTTTTTTTGACCTAATTTTTTTTAGCAGATTCAGAATGATGCAATGAGTCCGTGGTAACCGTTTGTGCGTCGATGTATAGTATGGTAAATGTCTTACTCACCATGAGTTCTGCATAGCGAGGTCCCTGGTAGCTCCACTGGCTACCACCCACTGCAGAGCCAGTTCTTCATGTAGAATCTTACATGATCCGTCGGTCATCACTGAAAACAAATATTATGCTTGTACTATCTTGGAAAAGAAATATTTCACCTGTCAAGTTTTAATTAGCCATATTCTCAGCTCTATGAAGAAAAGGTATAGAGGCAACTTATATAGAACTGTTAAAAATATTTACAATAATAGCACGGCTAATGTTAAATTAGATTCTGTAGGCTCAATATTTAAAATTGCCAAAGGAGTGAAACAGGGTGACCCGCTCTCTCCTAAACTATTCACCAGCACCCTCGATAAGGTATTTAAAAACTCTGGTGACACATGGACAACGCAAGGCATTCCGATCGGTGATAACATGTTAACAAAACTTCGTTTTGCAGATGATATTGTGCTTTTTGCTTCTGAGGCAGATCATCTGCAACAAATGCTCCAAGACCTGAGCACTGCAAGCCTTGAGGTTGGACTGACGATGAATCAGTCAAAGACTAAAATCAAGAGCAATTCCGCTATATATAGGGTCGAGGTCGATGGGCAGGAAATACACTATGTCGACGAATATATCTACCTGGGCCAGCTAGTTTCCTTCAACAACAGACAGGACAAAGAGATCGACCGACGCGTCGAAAATGCCTGGAGAAGCTACTGGTCCATGAAGGCGCTTATGAAGGCCGACCTTCCTATCTCACTTAAGCGTAAGCGCGTCAACATGTGTATCCTGCCTATCCTAACCTATGGCGCCCAGACTTGGTCTTTGACAGAGGCTCAGAAGTCCAAACTCAAGGTTTGCCAAAGAGCGATGAAGCGTAGCATTTTGAACATCCAAGACAGGCATCGCTGATGTTGGTGATAAGACTGCTAGGTTAAAATTGGACTGGGCGGGTCACATTGCCAGGATAGGTAAGGATAGATGGGCCAGAATCGTCATACATAGGTGCCTGAAGACCGTCGTCGTCACCGAGGCAGGCCAAAGAAACGCTGGCGTGGCGGTTTGGACTCGTTCCTGACTGATTGGCTAGAGGAGGCAAAACACCGGGAGAGTTGGAAAGGAATGGGGGAGGCCTTTGCCGCAGTGGGACAGAATAGAATAATTTAAAAAAATGTATTAATTCTGGTGTAACAGTGGGTCAGGCTTTTTGGTGTAACCTTAGTTGAAAACATACCTGCAGGAGGTAGCGGCAGTCCTATATCCCTGTCAGTGAGCGAGGGTCGCGGTATGGTGCACTGGTACTGTATGTACGTGGAGATCAGACCACTGCGGCCGTGGTTGTCGCAGGTCGAGCCTTCGTTCATGTTCTGGAAGGCAAAGGTAGATAAAACTTTGCTGAAATAATGGTGGCTTAGGTGCTAGACAGACCATTTGGAGTTTCTTGCCCGATTTTCTCCGTAGAGATCTACGCTTTGGAATGGGCAACTACAGTTCTTTTACATTTATTATGCCTTGTGACTGGGACTGTAGCTACATTTTATTGTTGTCTTTGTTTCGACACTTCAAAAGTGCCTGTAACTGGCTTACTTAAAATTGCTGTGCGTGTTATATTTAAAATCCACATAAATGATAAGCATTTTAGGTTATACTGAATTTGATAAAAGTTTAACAAAAGGTTCACAATAATTCGGTTATATTATTAATACAGTAAATTAGGATGTGGCAGGAAGATGGTATGTAAGCGACTGGCGAGCCGGGCGGGCTACCAAAAATGCAATTCAGCAATCGCATCGCTAAGGTCGCTACAAAATAAATGCTTTGAATTAGTGAAAAGGGAATAGCGCTATGCCTCCTGTCAAGCTATATCTGAGAAAAATTACGAGATGTTCAGCCCTTTACATCGCTGGGGTTCTGGCTGTTTTGTTATAGACTGATTATAATACTTATATGCTACTCACAGAGATATCGGTGAAGAGATGCGCGAGGCAGGTGAACACGTCCTGCGCGATGTTGAGCGTCTGTCCGGCCAGCGAAGGCGGCGCTACTAGTAGGTGTAGCAGCTTGTCTAGCGCTACTGGGAGGTAGCGGGCTAGGACTTCCACGTTGGCTGTGGGCAGCTCAGTAATACTGGAACAAAAAAAAAGTGCAAAAAATTAGTCCTACACTCACCAATTTTAAACTTATTCGGACGGAAAGCGGGTGCACACAAAAGCCGAACCAAAAAAAAGTTCCGTATTTCTTACCTAGCACGTAGTTCAGACTCCATGTTAGAGAGTCCGATGCGTGGCGGAATGTTTCCTTCTTGCACCGCCTCGCACGCCATTGCGAAGCGTTCTATGTACCCGTCCTGTAATTAGAATAAGCATTAAAATCTACGCCGAATCAGGGCCCCTAGGGTTTGGAAATGTCTGGGCTACGTGTCCCGTCAGTACGTCATCGTCTTGCGTACATTTTGAACGTGTTTGTTTTCCCATGTTCGGTCCCAGATAAGTACTCAGTTCCCAGCATTACCTGGAGGGTCACTATGACGTCTTAAAGCAGGAGTGATTACAGTGTGGGAAAGAGACAGAGCTATATAGGTCGTCTAGCGCCATCTCTTTCCCACACTGGGATAACTCCTGCTTTAAGACATTATGGTAGGCCAGCTGGTCTTTTTCCCCCTCTTTTTCCATGAAAGTGGGGTCAGGTCAGGCAGGGTACTGACTGTATACGAATACAGTCTGTGCTGCTTGTGGTCCAAATGACTTAAGAGTCAGAACTGAGTAGAAAGAATTTTATTTATACAGAGAACAGTCGAAGATAAAAATACTTTAACACCTGTGTATGCTTACATTTGAAAATAAAGACAAAGTCTCTTGGTCTTTACAAATTATCAAAAAATTAGAATAAATGATCTCACCAGCGGATGCACAGTAGTGTGCGCGTCGAGTGTGACGCTGAAGATAGGCTTGTGGTTGTCGATCCAGCGCGTGCCGGGCAGCTGCACGTCCGGGAAGATGTACGAGTAGTTGGCGGGGGGCTCCTCCAGCATCACGGGCAGCGCGAACTCGCCGCACGTCAGCTTGCCGCTGCGGCACAGGGGGAGCCACTGGGGGGGGGAGTGACGGTTACTTTCAAATTACGCTAAGTTCCTTATGTCTAGTTTACAAGGTGGAAGGGACACCGACTCTAAAACGGTTACCATGTATTCAGTATATAATTCTGATAGAAAAACCAAATTAATAACAGCATGCAATAGGCTCGCCCCCTATTACATGGGACTTATACTGACAAAACGTGGGTGTATTATTAGGTACACCTCTGCCTTAACCTGTGGGGATTACAGGCGTGATGTTATGTTATAACATTTTGACCGACCTCTCTTCAAGTCCTTCGTAATTGCTTAAACAATTTATTTCACTGGTTTCCTCCGCAATCTATCATGTGTCATATCTTACTGAGTATCCCACAGGCGTCTCCAAGTTCTTCTCCTGTTCGGGAGCTACAGGCTTCCTCTGACACGACACGTGGAGGAACGTGAACAGCAAGTGGTGCTGGTCGCCCAGGTCGGCGGGCAGTTTCAGCTTTATCTCGTCGTACAGAGATGGATTCCTGTGTAATGAAGTCAGATAGTTGGTTCAGCATCCTACTGTTAATATGGAGGTATAGAAAAACGGTGTGTGTATAGTGTCAGAAAGGCTGAATTTGACGTCAGAGTTAGTTGAATTTAGAAAAATGAAGTGAAGCTGACTGCGGTGTGGGTGTCATTAATCAAGAACATTAATTTAAAATATGAAAAAACATAAAAACTTATATTTTCCTTTAGTTAGCCGTATGTCATTACTTCCCAGAATTTGATCCATGCGACGTCATCGAATAGTGCAATAATACGGTGTGTTTTTTCCAAAATCAACAGGTTGTTATTCCTGGTTACAAATATTGATTTTTCAAAAATCTAATGATGCAGTTTTAGTTTTAATCAAAATCGGACTGGGAACTCTTTTAGTATTTTTCTCTATTCCTCATAGTTTCGGATTTGGCCATCCACGCCCAGTTGAGAAATTCACCCTGTATACATATTTACGCCTAGGTTTTGTATTTTAACTTTCTTGTTAAGATCAAATGGAGAAGAAATCCGCAAAATCAGTAGCGCGTAGATGGCACTAGGTGTTTGCTGCCTTCAGCTGCGATGAAGTTCTGAAATCTTTGGCGCGAGACGGCGTTATGTTGTTTGTCTAGTTACCGATTTGACGCTTTTTATTTGAGATGTCTTAGATAAGTGACAAACCACTTACTTTACTTCTTAGTCGTACGTTCTTTCAAACAGTTCCGCGGAAGACTTTAATCAAGACTGAAAAGTCAAGGGACATGGTTCTAGGTTATCATTTCGCTTCAAGAAAAACCATGGCCATCGACAGCATGCCACCTCAATAAATGCTATCTTACTTGTTATGGTACAGCACGGTGGTGTAAGCCTCATTAGTGAACTCCGGACAGGAGCTCCTACCGAATATAGCAGGTAGAGCTGACTCCTCGTTCTCGCCCGACATCAGTTGTATTCGCACCTGTTCATAAAATAATTTTGCAGTCTCGTCGAAGCATACAACATACACAACAGGGATACGATTCGTGCAGTGTCGTTCAATTATAAAGATGGAGCCACACGCGCACTGCTCAACCGAAACAGCGACCGAGAAAGACGTGCGGCGCGGGAGGGGCGCGGGAGGGGCGCGGGAGGGGCGCGGTCGTTAAGATCATTCATTCGTCCGCTGACGTGCGTCAACGCTGTAGCGGTACTACAAAAAGTACTACAGCGCCATCTATGACACAAATGAAGAACTAATATCAAAATTCTGAATCGCGCGATTCAGAATTTATTATTATTACCACGTGATGCATCGAATAATAGATGATTTTTTTATAGTTCTTTTATAGACTTACAGTAATATTTCTAGCGGAGCCAGTGCGCGAGGTGTACGCGTTCAGGTTGATGTCCTTCACAGCCAGGTACAGCAGGTTGCGGTACTGGTAGTGCGGCATCGCGGGCGGGTGCGTCGGGAACGGCAGGATCTCCTTACAGGGACGCACGTTGTCATCTGTTGGAAGCATGAGCATGTAATTACAACAGAAAAAACATATTCTCATTTTTTTTAACTGTTTATAGGTCGCGCACTATCGTCGGAGCTTACAACTCGCTTACAGCACACAAGGGACAGTACGTTAAAGTACCTTACAGTAAAAATAGAACAATGTAGTAATGCGCATCACTGCACACAGCAGGTTATAAGTACCTCGTCTGCGCAGACCTGTAAGGCATTTGATCAGCTGATTACGTTAAGTCGAATCACTGTCGTTGCGTTGGCTACACGAACCTGTCGGCGCGGTTGGCGCAATGGCTGAGCGATTGACTGCTGCGCTGCGTTTCGCGTGTTCGATTCCCACACGGAACAAATATTTGTATGGCCTATAGGTAGTTGTTCCGGGTCTGGCTGTTTGTGTATGTGAGTTTAAATGTTTGTAAACGCACCCACGATACAGGATAAATACGTAAGTGCGAGTTTATACCTATTCGATCACGTTAATTTCAACTTGTACTGAAATAAAATTAGCACAGTCAGCACGCGTAGCATGACCACCGTAGAAACGGGTTTTGTCGACGGAAGAATCGACAAAATGACAGATCAACAAAAGAAATCTATCATTTTGTCGATTCTTCTACCGTCGACAAAACCCGTTTCTACGGTGGTCATGCTATGTGTGCTGGTGACAAAAAAGGTAGTACAATTATTCTATTCAAATCAAAGTTTAAGTTGTCAGTGAAAAAACACGCACTCATCACAGGCCTTTATCCTTACCTCCATACGGGTGCAACTTCGCGAGTTCCGGGGTAAGTCCGTTCTTCATTTCATCAGGACATGGCGAGACCTCGATCTTCAGAGTTCCAGGGATGCACTTAAGCTTCTTAGGGGCTGAGCTGGGCCGCTTTATCTCAGCTAGGAATTTGTACAAGTCTTCGTCGCGGAGTTTGTCGGTCTCCTAATAGGTGAATACAATAAAATTATAACTGTTTCGAATCATTGATACACCGGTTTCGTTAGACCTTTATGGGTAAGTTGATTTATGGATTTTACACCACAAATCTTCAAGCGGAATCTTTTAGCTTGAGCGTCTTACGTTTGGCTTTTAATCCTATTAAATGATATCAGGTAAATGACTAACCTGCTTGAAGAAGCTGGTAACAGTAATAACGATAGGCTTGAAGGTGTCCAGCTGGTTGGCGAGGTCGTCGGCGTGATGGGTGGGCGCGCGTCGCTCGATGGAGCCCTTGCGGGTCAGCGAGCCGCCCACCTCGCCCGCGCGCCGCCGCAGCTGCTCCAGGCTGCTGGTCGACGCCTTGCGGTCTGGGTACGGGGCGGGAAAAATCAAGGCATTTCAACATAGTCAATCAAAACCAGGAATGTCTTTAACTTTTTGGAGGCCCAAGCTACTTAAGATAATGGAGAGCGAGCGAAACAAGCTCAAAAATGTTTGCACCCCGCCTAGGCTAAGTTAGGTTTACTTTTGACAGCCCCTAACTATGACGCTTACGGAATTAGGGGTCCCTCGGATCGCCAAGCCCCTGGGCACTTCAAAGATGGCCCTGCCCAAAAAGCCCGCGCTTCAAGTGAAACAATGTTCCCATCAAAACAGGATGCTCGAAGAGCTTGCAATCTGAGGTACAAGATTAACAATGGGAAAGAAAAATGATGATCGGTTGTTACTTCATCATCATCATCATCATTTCAGCCGAAAGACGTCCACTGCTGGACATAGGCCTCCCCAAGGGGGGTTTTGCCATAATCGCCACGCTTGGCAGGCGGGTTGGCGATCGCAGTATGTTTGTTACTTATTGGGTGAAAATTATGCGCAAACAACTAAACTAGCTAATTGTAATTTATGACATCGGTATGATTGTCGTCAGCATGTAAGAGAGTATTGGAGCTTCTGTCTTCAGAATACAATGAATTTCGGTGATGTTTTTTTGGATGAAAACAAAAATATGGAAACTTTTAAAATTTCGGTGTCATATTTTTTATGTAATTTAATAATAACATTTATTAATAAATGAAAGTGAAGTATAAAAATAATCTATTTCTACATATGCACAAAAATAAAACAACTTGATTTGGGAAGACAATTCTAAATGACGATGAAATTTTGCCACAATCTCATCCCCGAATTCTCAAACGCAACAGTCAAACTGGACCAATTGCTGACCGGCTATAAAATAAATAAATACATTATTTCATGACCAGCGGAAACTGACAGATACCAGATATTTGTAAGGAGATGCCTTGTTCGAAGCCGTGTCAGCAATTTGTCCGTGCCTGTTTTGCCAGACCTGAAGATTCCATGTTGATGATTTCACTTTAAACACATTGTAGAGACCATATTTTACAAAACATCTCAAAGAAGTATATCGTTTGAGAATTCGGCCGTAAGATTAATGATAAAAGCCAATTACCAGATGCACCTTCTGCAACAGTTCCCAGGTTAGCGTTGAAATTGAATACAATTTTGAATTATTTTTTTAAGCCAATTGAAAATAGAGAAATGTATAGTTATCGATCTTTATTACTTAGGTAACATAATATCTAACCGAAATGAAAGACCGTAGCGACACTTTTCGTTTCTATAAATTATGAAAAAGCTACCGTACATGGCGACATTGCCGCTTGAAGTTGCGGTCAAGCAGCGACCGCAGATGGCATACAAGTAGTGCTGACACTGGCTATCACTACTAAAAGACTGTTAATACGATTTTATACTTTGACAAATGACTTTCACGACATGGGGGAATCTTCTCCATCTACTTACCCAAGCTATTAGTATTAGGACAAGCGGACAGGCTGTCCTTGTCCTGGTCCCGCTCCAGACTGTTGGAGCCGCTCAGTATGTTGAGCAGGGAGACCGCACTCCAGGCCAGCGGCATGCGGTATTTGCCGAGCCGAGCGCATGCCGCCGCGGCGCCCGCGCGGACTTTCTCACGGTTCTGAGGAGAAATATGAAGATTGTCTTAAAAGTATTATTTTTGTTAGTAGGGCGAATCATCATCATCATCATTTCAGCCGAAAGACGTCCACTGCTGGACATAAGCCTCCCCCAAGAAGGGGGGTTTTGCCATAATCGCCACGCTTGGCAGGCGGGTTGGCGATCGCAGTATGGTTGTTATAAAACACAGAGAACGCTGCTGCCCATTCTCTGGTAAGTCCCTTAGTCGCCTCTTACGACACCCACGGGAAGATATGGGATGGTGCTATTCTTTACGTCCGGGCACCATACAGTACAATGGGGTCAGTAGGGCGAATGTTTCGCACTAAATGCGTGAGCGCATTTGGTCTGCTCAAGGTTTTAGGCATACAACACAGTTTTCTGGTTCGGCATTCGGCACGGTGCGGCACAATAAGGCGGTCATAATACATTCGATTTGTACCAATATTGATTGCAATAGACATGCTAACAAGATAACACAAGTAAAAACCAACCTTATCATCCTTAATATACGGCTCAACACACTCATTAACGTCTCCCTGAAGCACTTTCTCCACTCTAACCACTAGAAACATATCTGGCGAAGGGTTCAGCAGGTCGAACACGGCACTCCGGCTGAGGGTCGAGAGGTCCGCGTGAGGGACGTGCGTGGACAACATCTGGCGAGTGCACTCCGAATTCAGGTTGAAATAGAAGTTCTCTGACACTTTCTTCTTTTCTTTCGCGTCGTAGACGGCCATTGACGCGAAGAGAGGTTCTACGTCTAGTTCTAGCCTAGAATAGAGATGTGACATCAGATGATTGCTTTGATAGAATTGATTTATTTATTATTACTTACATTTAGTACGCACGACGGCCAATCAAACTATACAAAACCATTTTATATCTCTCATTGTATAGGAAATCTATACAAAGCGAGGCCAAGTTATACTGGAAATGTAAAACTTCATGTGCCGCCGTGTGTACAGCCATACAAACATGCCATAAATACTAATACACACGTCATTAATACTAAACTAAGTTAAGTAATCCTTTACTTTGTCTTCTCACTGAACTACAAACATTCTGACATTATCGTCTTCCATTCATCAGCAAACAAGTCCAATCCAGGGTCTCTACGAGCGCGTTGACCATCGTCAGCATACGCGGTATAGGGCAGGTGGCTCGAGGTACAGTGCGACAAAAAGAATACTCTTTATCATGTACACCATACAAATTAAATTTATTACAATGAACAGTGTACTACTTATTTATCAATACCTCCGGGCCACATTCAGAACGAACACTGCCATTTTGGTTGTTTCAATACAATTTTCATCGTCGTTTTTACAAATTTATACCAAAAGCAATATCACTCAAGGCCTTGTTAGATATTGGTATTCAGCAGCATCAGGTGAGATTGGAAGCCGACCCCAACATAATTGGGAAAAGGCTTGGCACATGATGATGAATATCAGTCAAGGGCCAAAATAACCATGCAGCACTGTTATAAGATTATATGTTCCCAGGGACTCGGGTCTCCCCTCCGTGTGAAACGAGGTTATGTATTCGGCGAGCATCTTTCTATGTTTAATGTATCTACGCCGATTTCTCTATGATTACTGTACCAATCAATCTTTTTTCAAATCATGGATCAGAAATGGACCCCATTAATTCTAAACTTTTCATGTGTAGGGTAGTGATTATGTGTAGGGTATTGAGTAGGGTAGTGATTATGTGTAGGGTAGTGAGTTCCGTGTGGTGTGCCGGACTCAAAGAATACTACCACCCCATCTCATCCAGCGGGTGTCGTAAGAGGCGACTAATGGAATACTTAGCATATTTACAATAAATTATAAAGTATACACAATAGCATTCCCAAGGAGGGTTGACGTCAGGTAGGCGGCCGGTCATAAAATCTTTGCCAAAACCCAAAGCAGTATGACGATAAGTTTAAATGAAAGTAACGTTAGGGCTAGGGCGTACCCCGCAGGCGACGCGCAGGGGCAGCACCCGGCCACTGCGGAAAGTGGACAAGGGTTGTCGCACCAGAACGGGCGGGTGCGACGTAAGACGCAAGCTCGGAGAGTAAGAGAAGTAAGAATGAGATGTGCGAGCTGGAATGTCGGTACGATGACTGGAAGAGGAAGAGAGTTAGCAGATGTGCTAAAAAGGCGACGGATAAAAATAGCATGTCTGCAAGAGACTAAGTGGAAGGGTGAGAAGGCAAGAGAAATTGGAGAAGGATATAAGTTTTATTATTGTGGCAGTGATGGCAAGCGAAATGGTGTGGGAATAGTTTTGGATAGGGAGTTGAAAGAATGTGTGGTGGATGTTAAAAGAGTGAGCGATAGAGTGATAGCTGTAAAAGTGATTCTGGATAGTTTGGTGCTAAATATAGTTAGTGTGTATGCACCCCAGTCAGGAAGTGAGGATAGCGTAAAAGAGAAGTTCTGGGAAGACTTTGATCGAGTGATGTTGGATGTGCAAGAGAATGAAGAAGTGTATATGGGGGGTGATTTCAACGGGCATGTAGGAAGAATGAAGGATGGGTATGAGAGAGTGCATGGTGGCTGGGGGTATGGAGACCGTAACAATGACGGCGAGACACTGCTTCAAGCTGCGTCTGCCTTCGACCTGGCAATAACAAATACGTGGTTTAAAAAAAGAGACGAACATCTCATTACTTATAAAAGTGGCCACCACGCGACGCAAATAGACTTCTTCCTGGTCAAGCGAGACAGTCTTAAATATGTCAAAAACTGTAAAGTGCTGCCAGGCGAAGACTTAGTCTCCCAACACAGATTGGTCATAATGGAGGTAAAAGTCAGTGTCTCGGCCAGTAGAAACAAAGATCGGCCCCCACCCAAAACCAGATGGCGTATGATTGAAAAAGAAGAATGTGCAGGTATGTTTAAGAGTCAAGTAGTAGATAAGATGATTGAAATGAAGGATATGGAAGGAAAATCTGTGAATGAATGTTGGATAGAGATGGCAGATTGTATAAGAAGAGTAGGAAAAGATGTTTTTGGAGAATCCAAAGGAAAGGGTATGATAGATAAGGATACATGGTGGTGGAATGAAGAGGTGCAAAAGAGTCTGAAAGAGAAAAAGGTTGCGTTTAAGGAATGGCAGGGTATAGCAAACGGGAACGACAGTTTGAAAGAAGAAAAGAAAAAGATATATAAGGAATGGAAGAGAAAGGCAAAAAAGGCGGTAGCAGTTTCCAGGGCTAAGGCGCAGGAGAAGTTATACGACTCACTGGACAGTCCTAGAGGCCAGAAGGAGCTCTACCGGATTACAAAAGCAAGAGAAAGGAGAACGAGAGATATAAATCATATAAAGTGTATGAAAGATGGCACTGGAAAAGTTTTGTCTAAAGATGATGAAATAAAAAAGAGATGGAAGGTTTATTTTGAAAATCTAATGAATGAAGAGAATGAATGGAGCGGTGTGCTTAAAGAGGTACAAGTAAATATGGGTTTGGTGAGGGAAATTAGCATGGATGAAGTGAGGAAGGCCGTTCAAAGTATGAAAAATGGAAAGGCCATGGGCCCTGATGAAATACCAATAGAAGTATGAAAGTATTTAAAAGAAGACGGATGTATGTGGCTGACTTTATTCTTCAATAAGTTGTTGCATGAAGGAACGATCCCACAAGAATGGTGCAATAGTTCGCTAGTGCCCATCTTCAAGAATAAAGGTGATTTGCAGGACTGCAACAACTATCGGGGGATAAAGCTCATGTCACATAGTATGAAAGTATGGGAGAAAGTGATAGAGAAAAGAATAAGAGAGGAGAGTAAGATCACCCAAAATCAGTTTGGGTTCATGCCTGGTCGAGGAACAATGGACGCCACTTTTGCACTCCGCCAATTGTGCGAGAAGTACAGGCGTGCACACAAAAACTTGCACCTGGTGTTCATTGATCTGGAGAAAGCGTATGATAGGGTACCTCGGGATGTGTTGTGGTGGGCCTTGAAAGAGAAAGGTATACCTGGGAAGTATGTAGAGTTAATTCGTGCTATGTACAGTCAATCTTGTACCTACGTCCGGTCAGCTGCTGGCAACACCGATGAGTTCAGTGTGGCTGTAGGCTTGCATCAAGGGTCGGCTTTAAGTCCTTACCTCTTCCTGTTGATTATGGACGCTTTGACGTCGGACATACAGGAAGAGGCACCCTGGTGCATGCTGTTTGCCGACGACATTGTTCTTGTCGGTGAAGATGGACCTGAGATCCAGAGCAGATTGGAGAAATGGCAACAAAAGCTGGAGAATGTTGGGTTAAAAATCAGCAGAACTAAGTCAGAATACATGTTCTGCGATTTCGGCGGTCTCTCCAGTTCTGGAGCCATAGCGCTAGATGGCGCGTTTCTTCCTGTCTGCTCCGACTTTCGGTATCTCGGTTCACTCGTGCAAAGTGATGGCGAAATAGATCGTAGTGTAAAGCACAGAATTAACACGGGATGGATGAAATGGCGGCAGGTCACGGGAACAATCTGCGACTCCCGCATTCCCCTTAAACTTAAGGGGAAGATTTATAAAACAATGGTTATACCTGCTGTCTTGTATGGATCAGAATGTTGGGCCACAAAAGGGATGAATGAAAGGCATTTGCATGTGGCGGAGATGAGAATGCTAAGGGGAATGTGTGGTGTTACGCGAATGGATAAAATAAAAAATGAGTATATAAGAGGAAGTCTGAAAGTGGCGCCGGTGACTGAAAAGTTGTGTGGTAATCGGTTGTCGTGGTATGGGCATGTGATGCGGAGGAATGAGGAAAATGTTGTGAGGAAAGTTTTGAGTATGAATGTGGATGGGTATATGAGTAGAGGAAGACCAAAGAAACGATGGATGGACTGTATAAAGAATGATATGGCAAGAAAGGAGGTGTCGGATGAGATGACGAGTAATAGAGAAGTATGGAAGAAGAAGACATGCTGCGCCGACCCCAAATGAATTGGGATAAGGGCAAGAGAATGATGAGGGTAGTGATTAAAATTATTATAATAATACTCACTTCAACTGATGACAGACCACCATAATCCTGTGTCCCATGATCTCGCACGGCATCTCTGCAGCTAACCTTCGTTCCACCGCCTCTTCTTCATCAAGATATGGAGTATATAGCCCCAGGAGATCAGCTTGACGGTTCTCTAACCTGTAGGTGAGCGAGAGAGATGAGAAGATGGTAAAAAGAAATATGATTTATCTTATCTCCAGCAAAAATTATACACAAAACTTTAGATAGACAATGGACAATAAATGGTATTCTGGAAGTGTTCTCCGATAATGAATCTAGTTAACGGACAATCATTTCGAAAAAACTACGGTGTAATATCCTTGATTCCTTGATTCTTCTGTTAAAATTACGCATGACACAGAATGACACTTGAACTACGAAAAACACTCTTATTTTCGAGAACAAGAAGTAGGTTCGACATAAGGTTGACTGTGCGTAACGCTAATGCCTTGAACGATTATGTGTGTATTCAAAAACTGTTTTATTGCACAAATACTATTAAAGAGAGACTTTTTTGTCTTCACAGGCACAATTCCAATTGAAAACTCTCACAACAGAACTAACTTACCTCCTAGACTCATTAAGAGCGTCTAGCTGTTCCGGCGGCTTCCTCTCAAACAGGTCAGGCAGCAGGGGATCTGAGGACGAGCTCCGAAGGTCCAGGCTGGCCCAAGAGCCGCGCGGAGTGAGGGTCTCGTTGCAAGAGGATGATGATGACATGGAGGCCACTGACTGGCGGCCGCTTGACGGTTGAGATTCAGACTGGGGAAGATATTTAGAAGTTGCTTATTATCTACACTTTAGGTTCGGTTATACCCCCCTAGCCACTCGCACCCGTATCTCGAACCCTAACGAGCCTGTACTGTACTGTACCTGGTGCTCCTCTGTGCTCGCGGTGGGCTCGGCATCCACTTCATACTGGTGGCGAGGTCCTGCATGCAGGCGCTCCAGGCGCTCCCCCAGCCGCTCGCGCCCGCACATGGAGCCCGAGTGAGCCCTGTACTTGTACTCCACGACTGTATAGTCCGTTGTGTAGCAGCGGATGCAGTCGCGGACGAACATTGGGGCTTGTGCGCTGGGAAGAGACAGATAAAAAGATTTTATTTTGTTCTTGTCGGTATTATTATTACAAAGTAAGCTGAATACAGTGAGAGTGACACTGCAGGTAAAGTTTTTGATTCAGATAAAGGGGAATTCAATGGTCAAAGGACAAAGTATTAATGTACCAGAGGGATCCAGTACTTTAACGAACATTTGCAATGTAATCTCTGCCAAGTACCAATGTGTGTTTTTGTAAATTTTTCGACTTTCATTGTGGCTGAGATTACGACTAGCTTTTTTTAATGTTTTTAAATACGATCATTTGCCATCTGATAGCTATTATTTGGACTTTGAAGACTGCGAGCTCCACACAAACACTTACTACACTGTCTATGGCATTTAGTATTTAGAAAGGAATGATATGAAAGAGAAAGGTGTAAATGATGCCGTGACGTCTGACAGGGGAGAATGGAAGAAGAAAACGTGTTGGCGCCGACCCCAAGTAGCATGGTACAAGGGCAGGAACATGATGAAAGACTACTGCCGATAAGTCACCATATGACTTGACATTCTTCACTAAAGTCGGGACCTAATTATAAGAAATTCCTCATCATACTCACAGGTCCTCATCAGGTAACACATGTGTGATGGTCCTGATGCGACGGGGTACATTGCACAATTCCATATCCACCGCTGGGTAAGCGAGGGGGTCCCGCTCGCCCATCAGGCGGTCGCAGACCTCCTCGTAGTCCGGTGGTTCGATCATGTCGCAAAGTGATATCTAAGTACAGTAAATGGTGATTTTAGACTTTATTTGTATCATCAACCTTGTAAATGCTTTATCACCGTTCTTCTTCATTGTGTGAATATTTTTGTTACATTAGCTTTACCACACTAAGAGTGTATGTCAAAAAAAAATGAACAAAAGGGCTTAGATAAGGAATTAAAAGCATTTCAACAAGATTGACTTCATCAAGATTGATGTAAAACTTTTTGGTAGCTTATCCTTTTTTTACTTCCTTGGCCGGGTTGACTTGTTTACAGGCTATTGTCAGTTAGAAAGTTACAACCTTAGAGTTGTTTATTTAAGAATTGTTGTAAAAAGTGGTAAAGAAATTTAAAAAGTTGTATATAACTATATATACCTCCGCACACAAAATATGCGCTTTGATGTGGAGTTGCGTACACCAGCCGTTACACAATACAAATATACTTCAGTTAGCAGAAAGATACGCCCAGTGGCAGTAAATAAATTATGTTTATTGTTTACAGATCACATTGACAAACTCACAAATTAAATATGTACAAAATATAATGAGGAAAAATTTGAAACTAATTCTCATGCCTGCCTCACCTGATTTCAGATCATCATAATTTCTTTATTATATTCATGTTCAATACTAATTTATTTTATGTATTAACCTTTTGAAATAAATTCTCTAAGCAATGGAGGACACTGTGTAGTTTATTAAACTAATTGATTATTGCAATACTTTATTTTATGAAATTCATGTAATGTGTGACAAAAAAAATTAGACTAAGTACATTTGTTGCATTGGGTAAACCTGTAATGATACATGTAAGAAAGATAAATAAATAAATGTTGATATACTTTCTAATATAATTGAATACTGCTGAAAACAAAAAGTAACAATAGTTACAATACATACAATTAGTTATTCAGTTATTGACTCATTATAATATACCTTTACTTTTGTCCAAAACTATTCAAACATTTTTAGCTAAGTCTTGATCCGTTTCTTTGTGTTATGGATTTATATTATAACAAAAAACACTTGTCGAGGTTTAAGTATCAACGTTGACATATAGTTGAATACAGAGAAAGTGAACTAGACATTGGGTATAATTTTTATAATGTTCCAACAGACTGTTAACTGCAACAAATTCTATGCTTACATGGGAAATAATCCAGTAAAGTAACTGTCACAAAATACTTGTTTTATGCAGGATATAATATAATATTGGCACCTTTTGTCCTAGTTAAAACCTAGATTATGAAACCACATGAGTTGGGACAATTGTTCAAGTATTAGCTCATAGATTTACATATTAGAATGAAGTAACTGTAGCCTCGACGTACCAGCAATCAATAAGTAAACAATCCAAAGCACACACTACTAATAAGGATAGGGAAAGGGTGATTCATATAGATTAAAATGTTATGATTTTACTAATACTATATTAGTGGGATAACTTACAGAAGACGAGCAACCAGATAGAGTCCCGACCTTCGACTGGTTAGAATACACCTTACGAGCCTCCCCAGCATTCCTATAAATAGGGAAAAATCAATTTTTGCCGTATTTATAAACGATAAAGAGCGTTCATGCATCGCCAAACAGGGACAGCGCTACAAGGGCAGGAGAACCATTTACCCGGAAGATTGCTGGTATTTACGTCCAAGAGTCATCTAAAATAACTTCAATAAACTTCTTACTCAGAATAAAGTGTTATTTATTGATTATTTCACATAAGATTCCGTTAAAAAACAAACATCCACGAATTTCTTGTTTACAGATTTGACATTTCGATGATTTCGATTGACATGACAGCTAGTTCCGGGGTTGCCATGTTATTATTTTGGAGGACTATTAAGTAAGGTCCAGTTAAGTGAAATCTATTTTTATCTCTATTATAATGGTTCAATAAACTTCTTTCTGCTACTAAGTCCTGTCTTTTTTTTAAATCACAATGGTTATCAAATAACTGATCATTATATGCGGTAGTGCGGCATGTTGAACTGGAATGATTTAATTAGCTTAAACTTGAAAAGTAATCTGAGGAGCGAGGTCACGCTCAAGTCTTATAACTGTGTCCAGACAATGTCAAGCGCTAATAACCTTCTATTAAAGTTAATGCTTCAATACTACAAGATCACAATTTCTGAAAAAATATTGAGTTCCAGTCTGATATTTATTTTATATGCTTTCTATTTTTTTTTTGTCGTGGTGATTATTCCCATGATTGTATCTAATTCATTTTATTCTGCCGCGTCGATGGAGTTCGGTAGTGGTTTTGGACAGGTCCAAGTGGAGTTGCACAAAGTGCAGGACTGGCTCCGCAGTCGCAATATCAACATACATTAAGCAAAATCATAAGCATAATCAGCTTATAATGTTCCCACTGCTGGGACACAGGCCTCCTCTCTATGAGAGGGAATGGTCTAATGAGACCACGCGGGCCCAGTGCGGGTTGGTAGATGTCACGTCTCGAATTTTTGGTTCTAGGACATGCCGGTTTCCTCACGATCTTTTCCTTCATCGTTTTGAGAGCAGTGGTGATGAAATAAATTATACAAAGTAATGCGCTTGCCTGGGTTCGAACCCACGACTTAATGCTCGTAAGTCGGTGCCGCCACCACTGGGTCACCGTGGACAAAAAATGGGAACGAATTAAGGCCACGTTCCAGACAAATTCTTCTTGCAGTTCTGCATACCTAATATGAGTTGGATAGAATTACCAGACTGGCCAACCATTTCTGACAGTTGTCTCTTGCTTTGCCACACAGAAACTGTGATTCCCAACTCGGTTAAAATAAAACTTATTATTTAAAATAAGCAGCGTCTCTTTGTTTCCTAAAAATGTGTAACACTGAAATGAAAAAAAAAAAACCTTTTCAACTAACAACCTACACCACGCAAACATCTCGTGCTATAAAATCTCTGAGAGACAAACTGCGCATATGAGTAATCCGTTTGTTCTCTTCGCACACGTGTCGAAATCTAATTGGATTGGCAGTCGCGTGGCGCGGGCTTCACCGGCACGGGACCTCGCACGGGCACAGATTAAAAACGCACTTGAAAAAAAAAAACACTAGTTCCGTGGCTTCCAACCTTTTTTGATCGACGACTACTTTAATTTATTGGGTTCAATTTAATCAAAACTTTTAACAAAGTCAAAAGACAAAAAATAATTAAAAGGTTAAATTCAAAAGTAACATGCATTAACAAAAATACTATTGCAAAATAAAAATACAACATTTTAAATAGAAGATAAATTCGGCTTGAGTGTGATTAATGAGTGCAGACCAGAAACCGGGAAACAGATGAATAAGGGACGCACAGAACAGAGAAGAATGGCAGAAGAAAGGAGAGGCCTACACCCAGCAGAGAAATGATGATGATGAATGATAAGTGCAGACCAACAGCCAGATGGGTAGATGGCATAAAGAAGATCGGTAAGACTTGGTTTAGAGTCGTGCAGTCCAGTGGAGAATTGTACAAAAGGGGGCCTGTACTCAGCAGATGGACCGAGGCAGACAATAATGATGAAATAAATTATGAAACATATTTTAGCCTTTGGGGACCACTGTTGGTTCGCGGACCACTGGTTGGGAACCAATGGTCCGGCATTGTTTCAGTGAGTCATGGTTTTTGTCGGTTAATTAAAACTGAGCAGAAATTTTTCGAGGGCTATCTGAGGTTCCAGGAACTTTTTGTTTTTGTTTTTCAGGCTAATTGTACGTTTCTCTTTGTTTATTTGGTTGGTCTAGAGGTCGCAGTCAAGAATATGAACGATGACATTTTATGTTAGATCCCCGGGTCGAGAAAATCTTGTCCATGGGGAAATTCTCAGCACCTTAGGGAATAAGTATAGGGACATTGTCTTGTATTGCGTATGTTGCTGGTGTCTGCAACTTCTCATACTAAGTACGTATTTACATACTCCATAGAGTAAATTAAATCTAGAACCCTATTATTCAAGCTGCAGGTTACTAATACATAACTAGGCCAATGCTACGAACGATATACCTCCATTAATTGTACCACGAAATCACTATTATTAAAATTAAAATATTGTTCCGTACCTACGCAAACTACGCACTTGGACGCAGACATCAGACCGAAGTACAAACTGTGTAACGGAATGCGGTAAGCCCACTATAGTTACATAAGTACGTTATGTAAGTACACAAAAACATTGAAAAACCTACTGACCTATCATGTTACGTTAGTCCAATGCAGTGATGTCCAGTTTCGTGGTCGCAAGCTCTAATGCTAAGCATGAAGTCTTGGGTTCGATTCCTAGGTCTGGCAAGGTGGTACCATAGGTTCTTGCATCAGGAACTTCTCAGTATCAGGTGTAGCAGCCCAGAGTTTTGGATCTGCTGCTCTGTGCTGGGTTGATGATAATAGGCTCACCCCCTATTCATTATCATCACTCTCATGAGTAGCCTTGTTCCACCCACTGCTAGGTACAGGTCTCCCATCTTTTGTGAATTTTTTCTCAGGTCTGCTTATTACCTTCGGTCTAGCGAATATGGGTGTTAAAAACAAAAACACCTTAATTTTTTTTCAAAACTAATAATGCCAAAAGGGCCTCAGTTCAGGCAATTAGGTGTGCCTCTGCCTAATCCTTAAGAAATTACAGGCGTGATGTTATGTAATGTTGAGCTCGAAGTTTCAAACCATAACTTTTCAATACCACCAGGTCGATATCGATACCCAAATAAGTCGAATGAAGACTTTAATTTAGTTTCAATGTACTTATCTCCTTATTTTCAGAGACGAAACTTCGTAGCGGCTGAAATATTCCGAAGAGTGGGGGGGGGGGGGGAGATCTTTTGACGACAGTTTGATAAAACTTATTAAAGTTTAATTGTTTTGTCTTAAATCTTCTTAGAGATGATGAGAGTATTTTCAGGGGTATCATGAGTGGGTTATAGAAGTAAGATAGGCAGTCGCTCAATGTAAAATGCTGGTGATCCGCTTCATCTTTTAGACTGGAAGCTGACCCCAACGTGGTTTGGGAAAAGGCTAGGCAGATGATGATGGTGAATTTAATTCTTTATTGCATATCACATGTGTTTTACAAGATCTTATATAATAATAAAGTTCACATGTACCCCCGACGGGTACATGTATATATGCGCACATCAATTTTATACTAGCGACCCGCCCCGGCTTCGCACGGGTGCAATGTAGATAATATACATATAAACCTTCCTCTTGAATCGCTCTATCTATTGCTGTAAACTGCATTAAAATCCGTTGCGTAGTTAAAAAGATCTAAGCGTACAAACAGCGGGAGAGACTTTGTTTTATACTATGTAAAGAGTCTAGAGTTTATATTGTGTACTGCTGTCATTTATGTAGTACCCATAATACTTTCACATAGCAATAAAACGTAGTGGAGAAACAGGCAAAACAGAAGCATCTTGTTGAGCAGAAATTTGAGGAATGGTGATTTAAATCCCCATTCCTCGAATTTCTCAATTTTCCTTTTAACTTTTTCTTTTCCTGATCTACTTTTTCAAAAACATAAAAGTTAATTTCAACGCCATCTAGATAAGTTATGAACAGTTAGTATAAGAAAATTATTTTAAAGTATTCATGCTCATATTAGTAGAAATGAAAGTAACTCTGGGAGTCTATCTGTTAACTTTTCATGCCATAAAAGCTGAACTCGTACAACTAACAGGTACATAGAACATGACTTGGGATAGGACAATTAATTATAATTTATAACTAACTGTTGCCCGCGACCTTCGTTAGAGTGACATTAAAAAAAAAATACTTACTTCCCTTTTTGAATCGGATTTTGTCACCAATTTCAGGGGTTTTAATATTTTTGCACAGAACTATAATTCTTTTATTTAACAATAGTACCCTAAGTTACTCCTTATAACGTCAGTTATCTGCCAGTAAAAGCCCAGTCTAAATCGTTCCAGCCGTTTCGGAGATTACCCGGAACAAAGAGACAGACAAAAATTGAAAAATATGTGTTTTTGTTAGAAGTATCGTAAATGCTTTCATATGCATTCAGTAAAAAGCTGTTATTTTGATATAAAAAAACAGACACTTAAATTTTATTTATTTGTATAGATGTTTATCCCGGTGTACGTTCCTGTGGGACAATATCCTACATCACGCGGGTGAAACCGCGGGCCAAATGTAGCAAAACGTTTACGGTTATGGTATAGCCATTATTCCTACATTTCTGTGATAACGTGTTTTATATTAAAATATAATATCCTCTTATTTGCGAGCGCTACCCTTCAAGGTGCTTCTAAGTTAAATGGTCGCCATTTTCCTCAATTGAATATTACGCCATTTGCAGAATAGCAAGTGGCAATTTATTTTACCTACTTTGTTTTCCAATTTTCAGCCAGGAGTCTGGATCTCTGCCCGGTTGATGGCAATAGGTTCGCCCCTATTGTATAATGGTATATTAGTATTTAACTGGCGAAATATGGGCGTGCTATGGGTACACCTCTGCCTAGCCCGTAGGAGATGAAAGCGATTGGAAAAACGAATTTAGGATGTTTAAAAGTTTAACTTGACGACCTTAGAGTACTTAACTATTATAACTTATTTTAAATCTCATTTATCTATATTTGGAACTTGTTTATTATCTGTTAAGAGAGAAAGTTAATGTTTATAATGAACGTAACTTCTCAGACGAGAGACCTCTCGCCCACGGCTTTAAAGACCCTAAACGTTGAATAAATCCTATTATAACACAATTACATAGCAAAACAATTTAGTTCTTCAAACTTTAGCACAAAGTCGAATAATTAAAGTACAAAAACTAGTTGGAAAATAAAGTTACAGTGATGTCTAATGCGCAAGTTGTGCCTAACTGAATTAAAATCTACGTTTCTCTCCTGCCCCGCCCAAGTACGCAACGCAAGGCTGCCGACCGCCCTTAGTTTGCACCGCGCTTTCAGCGAGTTCGCTCGTCTCTCCGCCAATCAATAATAACGTATAGAAAAAAATTGTTTTCACTCACAAAACTACAGCATAAATTAAACTATCTCACGTATGATATCTAGTATAAAACTAGAGAACTTTTCAGTGTTACCATTTTGTGCTGTGTTTTGAATTTAGAATTATATTTTGTAATCAAAGTTGCATTGCTCGACGATGCCAAATTAAAACTTTTATTTATTTTGGTCACTGGACTGTACCGCAAATTAAAAAAAAGTATTTAGAAAGGAGTCCGCATTATAAAAAAGCAAACCAATATTTAAAAATAAAATTATTAACGTCAGAAATTGTTGAGATTTGTTGACAACTAATAAAATATTCACAGTATTTTTAGCTAGAATTATAAATAAAAGTAGTAATTAAGTGTTTAAAAATAATTAATAAACTCAAGAACAGTGCAACAGGTGACCGAAACAAAGACACTCGACATGATTTTGTACGATGTAAGTATTCACATCAATTTTATTAGATTAGACTCTAGCATGATTCCCGATTAGATTTCTTAAAAGTGAATAATTATGTAACTATTAATTTCCGAGATTGTACCAAAATATATTGCTATTAATATTTTAGCATTTCCCGCATTCTCGTTTCTTGATAGTCTAGAAACTATTCTCGCGCAATTAGTACTTTATTCAAGAATAATTTATTTGCTCAAAATATAGGTGTTACCAGGTTATTCATTTAGTTTAAGAACTTACTTATACAAGGTGCAAGGGACACGACGCTAAAATGCTAACCACGGGTTCAGTACGTAGCGTCGGTGTCTCTTCCACCTTGTATATTGTATAAAATTGTTTTGACCGATGTGAACTTTATTATTGTTTAAGATTTTGTAAAACACGTGTGATATGCAATAAAGAATAGTGTGGGGGTTTCAGAATGATGTACATTCTGAAACCTTATCATATACATAGAAATTTTTCATCGGTTATTAAAAAAAGAAAACGGCTGTTCCTTAGATTTTGACCGGTTAGGTATTGTAGTTTTGTAAGAAGTTTTTTTGGTGTGTGTCCCTTCCACCCTGGATTGTGTGGCTCAAAACAGGACAGATCCGTAGGTATTTACCTGTTACCACATTATCGTTTAAAAGCTTTTTTTAACCCTATAAAAGAACTGCTCCTTAAACGCGAAGAAGGCCACAAACCACCACAAAGTCTGGTCATATGTAGCTGTGCTTCTCGCGTACGATAGATTCGCGCAATCGTCACCAGGTCGTCGCTCCACCTTGTAACCGGCTATCTTTAGTCCTGTCTACTTCAATCGCCTACATAGCATATGCTACGCATAATCAGCCTATGAATCTACGAGCCTATGGTCCTACGAGCCTATAAGGTCCTACTTTTGGAACGAAAACCTCCTCTCTGGTCATAATTAACCACACGACCCTGTGTGGGTTGGTAAATGTCACACAAGTCGAGTGCGATTAGCCAAAAAATACTCAAGAGGTGGAACGAAGTTGATTTTCATGAGACTTTTTCATTGAGTTCCTAGAGGTGTGGAGAAGAAAGTAAGTTTTTTTTCGTTAATGAATAACTTCAAATTACGTGAATTTACATTGTGACGTAATTGTGTGTGCATCCATTAAACGCCAATTTGGTCTGTTTATTTGTTCATCGTTGTCGATGAAATGCATATAACTATCAACTTTTTTTTTTTTAATTTACCATTTTCTTCAATTATTTCTATAAATACCGAATTTTAAGACTAATATTTATTTTGTCATTCACTGATACTTTTTAATAGATCAACATGTTCAAGAAAACTAAATTCTTGAGTGTAGTCGCTAAAAATTCATTCGCATCCCAGCAAGTATAATTATATTTGTATTGGGGTCGCTTTCAATGCTTTCAGTCTAATCAGATACGGCTGAATATTTTAGCATTTTACACAGACCGCGGTTTGACCTGTCCAAATCACCTTCACGCGGTAGGAGGGGATGGGAGGAGGCGGACTTTCTGCATATCTTGTCCTTGGTAGCCGTTGAGAACTACCATATCTGATTCTTCTTTCTTTATCGTTTGGTTAATGCTTAACCTGGTATCAGAGTTTTATGCCGCACATGGGCCTCTGACTTGGCTTTACATGCCGTCGAGAAATATCTCTAAGACATGCTTGTTTCCTTTCGATGTTTTCCTTTTTTATTTACACCTAAACTTGTATTTTTTACCGTATTTTATTTATTCCTGCTTCAATCGGTTTGGTTATTGCCTTATTGGCTTTAAATGCTCTGTGTCGGGTGCTTTTTAGATCTAGTTAAGCATGTAATCCCCGAAGGGTAAGGCAGAGGTGTACCTAATAGTACACGAGACCCAACTAATTGATTTACAGATTATATGTGTGGGTGAAGTCATAGTTATGCACACAAACACTAAATAAACACCCACATTTCACCCGTTAAGTTTTTAAGTCCCATGTAATAGTGGGCGAGCCTATTATTGGCATCAACCAGACACAAATCCAGACTCCGTGGCTGCTACTGAGAAATTCTTGATGGAAAAACCTAATAAAAAATTTTGCTCGACCGGGGAATCGAACCCAGGACCTCATGCTCAGCAGAGCGAGAGAGAACGTGAAATATTATGGCTATAGGTCTCTAGAAATGAGACTGCATTGGGTGGTGTGACTTGAGGTCCAAGGCAACATGTTTATCCAGTATTCGGAAACTCCGAGAATTTGTTAAATAAAAAGACAAAGTTAACACAAAATAATAAAAGTTATTGAGTAGCTCTCAAATGACTCGAATGTAAATATAGTGTTGTTCGACATACGATCTAACACTTAGTATCAAGAGACGGCGTCAACATCGTAACTAAATTCTGGGCCGGCCCAGAAAAGTACCACATCGATGTTCTTACACATGATCTCGCTTTTGACAAAAGGTCAAGAAAAAAAAAATCATGATGAAATAAAACATCATCATCATTCTCTTGTCCTTATCCCAATATCATACTCCTTGTCATCTTGCCCGAGACCTCCTTTCTTGCCATATCATCCTTCGTACAGTCCATCCATCGTTTATTTGGTCTTCCTCTCTTCTTATAGCCCCTCACGACGTTTTCATGATAAAATAAGCCGAGTAAAAAATAAAAGTTCCTAATTTACGCCTTCAAATAATCCCCAATTCGTAATAATATAGATTAGGCAACAATTCACAGCTGAGACTTCGTTACGTAATAAATATAGTCTTCGGTAATTTATTCAATTTACGTTTTGGTACAGATTTAGTACGCAGCTGTGTTCTTCACCCCCGTTGGTTACGTCTTAACGGGTCTATTTTGTTTTTGAGATTGTGAGGTCTTACGCTTGTGAGATCTACAGGATGATTTTGTTGATCTTGAAGACACCTAATGATGGGTGTAAAAATACCTTTAACGAAGCGTCATTGTAATTTTTTTTTTGTTCTAGACCGTACCTGGGAACCTTCTAGTTTAGTTACGGAGATATTAGGGAACTTTTTCACAACTTTTTGTTTTTAAATACTAGTTTTTAATGTTATAACTATACTTAAAAACCTCCAAGACCTCCGTACTATATTCAATGCACAATACTTTGAGTGCGTTAGATTGGGTACCTTGGTATCGTAAAACGTGATTTTTCACCCCAAAAAGTTACTTAGTTTGATGTTCAGAATGTCTCGGTAGTCACTCCCTTTCTAGCCATATCATCCTCCACACAGTCCACATCATTTCTTTTCATCATGTCTTCCTGTACTCATATAGCCATCCAAAACAATAAACAAGCTATATTTAGACATCAACTTGAAACACGAAACATCCATCAAACGTTACCTGAACATCAACTTCCAAATAAGTACAGAATATTCCCAGAAATAACACGAAACCTGTCTAAAAATAGTGTGAGTAATGGTACCTCTGCGTACCTCGTTCGTCAATAGTGCCTGACAGTTGGGCTGTCTGAGTGCTTATAGGGTCCAAGTGAATGCTGTGAACCGTGTTTAAACTTGCAAATTAGGGATTCAAAAGCGTTTTAAGTTGAAGTTAGGTTACCTAGTGCGATTTATAGAGCATGATCGCGTTGCTTGCAGAACTTAATAGTAGTTAGATTGACTAAAGCGAAGTTCACGAATGAATTTGAATGCGATCATCACATCTAAACCGCGTTCAATTGTCAGTGTCAACATTTCATAGTAATGATGACACTGACAACTATTAAACGCAGTTTAATTATGCTGATCGCGTTTAAATTTATTGGTGAAATTCGTCCTAAATTATGTTTTAGTTACCTACAATTGCTGTTACAATTTATGCTCGTTTAATTAATACACGATATGGATATACACATAAACATGCAGTAACTACGCATGATAAAAATCAAAGCACACAAACGAAGGTGCTACGGCTCGTAGCTCGTAGCAGTCGTAGCAGACCAAGTTCTCGGAATCTATTATAACCTTTGTAAACTGCTGATGAAATTAGTAGGCCATGTGTTTCAAAACAAAAACAAAAATAGTCTAAATTGCAAAACCCAATTCGTCACAAAAAAACTTGAACGCGAAATCCGTTTACCAGCACAGAAAAAGGTTTTTATTAAATCATGCCGCTTACGTTTCGTCGTCTTGAAATTGCCGAGAATAGCTAAGTAATATAAATAACTGTTCTGTGACACGTATATTTCTCGACAATTGCGTTTTTCTCGGAACCTGGGTGTAAGCTCGGAGATTTGTCACTATTTTCCGCAATGATATAAGTGTTAAGCGGGGTGGAGAAACGATAACAACTTATATTATTTATATACTGGGTTTAGGAAGGTCTAAACAAATCTCGAACGTGTATTGGATTTATCTAAATATGCCTGGAATGTCTAAATGTAAGCCGCTATTCAAACGAAGACGATGTAGCATTATCTAACCATATTCTGCCCTTATCCTAATTCATTTGGGGTCGGCGCAGCATGTCTTATTTTTCCATACTTCTCTATTACTCGTCATCTCATCAGACACCTCCTTTTCTTCCCATATCATCCACATTATCTCAGCATTATCAGTCAAAAAAACGTCTCCACTGCTGGGCCACTCTCTGTGCGAGGGATTGGGCTAGAATATATCACGCGAATCTTGTGATGGTGCTGGCGGAGCCTATCATCGAAAATATAGTTCTTTTGTAACTCTAAAAACTTATTCAGAACTCTAATATTTATATTATAATATTGTGATTGTTATGGTTTCTTAAACAGATATAATACTGAAGTAACGCAAAGAGCTGTATAATATGGGCTTGTTTAATCTTTTAACGTCTGTATAAGCGCTTATACAGCCTTTATAGAGATTGCTGTACAGATTAGAGTATAAAAACGTACTGAAATACAGCTTGTATACAGCTCTTATAACGCTGCATGGGATGTCGCATGCCTTCGAATTTTTGGTTCAATCAGCCATGCCGGTTTCCTCACGAAGTTTCATTCGCCGGCCGTTTGGAAAGTAGTGCTGATGAAATAAACTACACAAGGAGCTCTACGACACGTAAGTCGGGGTCGTAACCACTGGGCCACCATCGTCCACCATCCGTTTTCCACGAAGTGACTTCTTTCGTCTCCGTAACCCAGTTAGGGTCGATGTCCTAGCTAGGATAACCACTAAGGTCACAACAAACGTCAGATTTTATTTATTTATTGAATATTCCTCTGCGCAGTGTTGGTTCATTCATTTCAAGATTCTCAGAACTGTCTGACCGCGTATTCTCCGCTTATACCTACGTCAGAGAAATATGAAAGAAGACACGTCATGACATGATAATCTGAACTCAAATAAAGATGAAATAAGTCTTCATTGACGTCTGTCCAGGATTTGTGATGTCTTCTGCCAGTTTGAATTGAGGGAAATGACTTGTCTTTCCGTGACTCCTCTTGCCAAAGTCTCATTGTCTAAAATCAAGCCCCCCACAGGATTTAAATAAATAACCCATTACACCAAACCCGAGGTTCCTCAAGAACAAATCCCGCACAGATTGTCCGAGACATTAAGATAAACAGCTGGCATTTAAAGTAATTGTTAGATTCTTTATCTCTCCCAAATCGCAGAAATTAACTGAATTAGTCACTTTCGTCTGCAGTTTAAATGATAGCAGTCACATAACTGCCAATCATAACTTGTACTGCTAACGAAAACGAAGGACGATGAGGTAAAAGGGAATTTGTACTCTGTTCTTCAGTAAAAAGAGTGTACTTTAGATTAGTTTCGTAAGATGAGGTGTGAGGCAGCTTCAGGGTTGGTCGGCGCGCGCAGCATCAAGTGTGCTAGGGATGGAGAGAGGTTTGTCGATAATTGAAACAATAGTCAGTGTGGGTAGATGTCTACACAGGCTGATGTATTTATGTTCATACAGCGGAAAATGCTTTCAATAATCTGTGTTTACGTACGGTAATAACTTTTTGAGAACAAACAAGAAAATATTACATAAATATAATTTAATTAGTATTCAATTTTTTTTACGCTATATTACATAACCTTAACATACGAATCAAAAGAAAAGTAGTATAAACATGTCACTGCTCTTTACATGAAAAGATTTATCTTCTTTAATCACGTCAATGTTTCTACAAACAAAATCTCGATTCTCCCGGGTCCAGACGCAGCCCATCCCTAGCTCACCCAGTCCGGTCCCCAGCAGCGATGGGCGCATACAGCCAGCCGCGCTGCGGCTAAAAATATTAAAAAAAAACTACCACAAACACAAAACAACCTTTTTAAAGACTTTAGTAACATAGAATGAGTGATAGTGTGTTTCAAAATGGGCGTGGATAGTTTGCCGCAAAGGCCGAATGTGAGTATACCTTTGCCAATAAAGATGCGGACGGGCGTCTGACCAAATGCGGTTTTTATGACTTATTTCGTATTTCGAATCTCCAGGGGTATGAAATTTTAAAACGATATTTTAGTCCGTGGTTTTGTGGGCTGTTTGTGGCTCAAGGATTGTACAGTACGTAAGTCGATTAATTTGGGATAATAAATTTTATAAATCAGGATGATTACAAACTACATGATAATTTTAAGCTCCCCAAAGTAGACTGCTACAAAACATTAAATTAAAGTTCTTTGAAAAATTAAAGGACCTCTTTTTGTGATTCTCGCATAACTTGTTCCTTATCAGTAATGGTGGCCAAGCGTTACCTGCAACGAACAATTTTGTCTGTCTGTTAATTTGTTTAGATAGGTTTATGATAGTTTTAGATCTTTGCAACAGCAAGACACTATGTTATAGCGTCCGATTAATAGAAAGTAAGTCTTCATCAGTTGATGCTCGCTGAATACATAATATATGCACTATGGGCATTAATAATAAATAAATGAAAATAACTCCCTACGATTTTATGACACGAGGCCTTGTTCTTCTCAGAATTTAAATGAATAATTATGAAATTGCTGTAGGTACAAGTTATATAAAATGGAGTCCAGTTGAAAATTGAAAGTCGGGAAGTATTTTCCTTATCGAAATAAGGAAAATACTTTGACAAGGAATCTCGTGGCGTGTTGGTTTCCAAAAAAAATACAACAAAACATGAACAACTTTACGTTGAAAAATTGTGTTGTATGTTTATACAGGTATTTTTAATATCCCTATTTTTCGGAGATTAAAAGTTAATAGATTACTTTGATACCTAAGATGGTAATCCCAATAAATAAATAGCATTGCTTAATCAGAGGTTGGTATAGGCCTTGGTATATTAACTCTTGCCTAAACCAAAAGGAAGAAGGTAACATCTGGATAGTACCTATAGTACCTACGAAATCCCGGGAGGACATTTAAGTTCCGAAATAAAGCCGTTAAATAAGAGGGAGGTATTCCAGCGGCTATTCTGAACTCTGATGATGGTTAAATGCAATTGAAACTTGCCATAGTATTTGGCATAGGCACCTATGCCAAAGAAAGGTAGTAACCACGTTAAAAATACCTGCACACTATACCTACTAAGTATGAACACAAAAGTAAGTTGCTTGGTCCATCTCTCGTGTGTGTTTAGTACGCTTTGAGAGCTTAAATTAAATTGTAATTTAAAAGAGGTAACCCGTACTTGGAAAAGTACACAACGTTTAATTCTACCAAAAGCAACTTTAATGTATTATGTGGGCGGAAAAGTGGCCACAGTAAATTATCCTCACATTTTTAGCATGCAATATATTTGATGTCATTATACGAGTACCATACAAGATGTATGGAAGAAGAAGACATGCTGCGCCGACCCCAAATAAATTGGGATAAGGGCAGGCGAATGATGATGAAACGAGTACCATACAACAGCCGTTGGTTTATGTATGTAACATACAATCACTCCTATTTCCCCATGGGGGTAGACAGAAACTATAGAACATGCTACGATCCTTACAAACATCTTTCACGTTTGTTTCATTCACGTTCATACTTTAGAAAGAAAGAAAAAGCATTTTTTTGTCTCGCACAAGACAAAACAAAATGATTAAAATTAACAATAAAACAAAAAGTATGAAAATTAAATATAAGAAAAAAAAAAAAGCTTAAAAATAACGCATAGGTGCATTAAACTAAAATTGGTCCAGTACGAGGCCAAAAGGCCTCTTGGTTAGATATCAATACCCGTAATATGATAACAAACAGATACATAAATTTGTACTATCACTTACGGGATATCTTCCGTGATTGTTCATTATTTTGAGCTCCCGATATGGTGGATTTGGTTTAGTTGTAACACGGTTTACAACGGTTTCACTGTTTTAAAACAGTGAAACAGCTTAAAACAGTGTTAGATACATAAATATTATAAACAATATATATTTATTACCTGATAGTAGTCTCCTTAGCTGTCCTCCCACACAATCTTTAAATGTCAGTTCTAGATTATTTTGGTATTTAAAGGTCTCTATACCTATATACTGGTATTTTGATCTTCCTCCGACAGATTCCAACACTCACCTAATGCTTTGGGCACTAGTCTCAATACTAGCGATTAGCGAGCAGCGAGTGTAACTAGAAAAGGCGAGTAATCAATTAGCGCAGTCCGTCGCAGTCCACGCTACACGCTAATCATGTTATAGCCATCACCCAAACTCCGGTACAGCACCCGGTTTTACGCATCCAGTCTTGTCTGAAACTGGCAGGTCATCTTTCCATCTAGCTGGAGAGTGTCTCACAATACGCTTGCTGAATCGTTCACTTCCTCAGTCTAAGACTCGTTTGCTGCAACAGCTCTTGTTCGGTCATGTTAAAAATTGCACGGTCATCATTTGTCTAGGGGTTTTCCCAGTAAAGTTCACGTCGGCATTTAATTTAGCTGAATTCTTTTATTTTTGGTGAAGCAGCTGTCTATATAACTTGCAAAATCTAGTACTGGCTATACGATACCTCTCGGTCCGACTGGTTCTGGTTGCCAGAAAAACATCACACGGTGTCAAACATCAATTTTTCGTTCCATGAGCGAGTCATTCAATCGCTAGTCGGTTTCCGTTGTTAGTGGGACTAGTACCTTATACCCATGCGTTTCAATGTTAGCTGCTAAAGATAGATCTGCGTAGGCGGTTTGGGACCTCCGTGAGGATCAATGTCAGCTTGATTGACTATTCTCGCGGCTGAAGCACGGTTTATTGATGGTTTTGTGAAAGTGGTGCTTGGAAAATGCTACGTTCAAGTCTGTTTAATATGGGGCAAAAGTTAAATAATTAATGGTTGGTTAATATTTAATATATAATCAGTGGCTATAGAGAGTTCGTTTTGCAGCTTAAGTATCTACGCTTCGACACTTTAATATCATATCACTTACCATGAACGATTTATTAAAAACAAGCCATGTGCCCGATGCGATAACCCAGTAGCAAAAGTTATGAATTAAAAAAGTTATATGCCCTATGTAACCCTAGTAAGAAATGAATTTTAAAAAAAATCTTCTTTATTGCCCTCCTTCGTCTTTAACGAAAAAAAATATATCAAGAATCTAGGGTCAGTGGTGGCTGTGCGTTTTCAGTCAGTAAAAACGAATATTTCAATTTTGAATTAAGAAGGTAGGAGTTCAAATTTGGAATAATACAGGATAAATCCTAGTGTGGGGCTAAGATAAAAAAAAAAATGGAATAAGAAATATGGATGATTAATTCATGTAACACCCAAGATAATTTATTCATTCCCTCGGTTCAACGGTCATTGACTATTCCAAAAACTAGACGCTTCTAGGCTATACCTATCTATCACACAAAAGTTACGTGATCAATAAACAGTAATCCCTTCAAAATTGGAGCTTGCCGGATTACTGAGGATGGGAGGGCTTAGTCAAGATATTAATGACTTTATTTTTAGCGTTACGAGCCTAACAAACATGCCTATAATATGCTTCTTTTGTTGTTGACCGGCCAGATATTTTGTACCTTTATTTTGGGATTCATACATAAACTGCAGGGTGTTTTTTTTCCATGAGGGACAGGTAGTATCTTCAGGACTCAACCTGCTACTATTTCGGGATTCGTATTTCGCTTGAAAATAACTCAATTGTTTTAAAGTAAGGTGCAGAGGATTTAAAGAAACAATTACGTTCTAAGCTTTTCATATTTCTACAACGATTTTCAACAGAATTGAAACAAGCATTTCGCAATCCTGTGTTAATTAAGACACCATTCAAACGAATAAAACTTAATCAAAATCAATTTATCCATTCAGGAGCTATGATGCCATAGACAGAAACACAAAGATAAACAATACACACTTATAACACCCCTCATTTTCGTCGTGGGTTAAAGATCAATCCATTATTACTTTTCTACTATCTTTATCACTAATCTAGCCCTATATCACTTTATCTAGCCCCTCAAATACCTGTGGGCTAAGCCTGCTCAGACAGATGATATGCGTAAAAGTTGGTGACAGTCAATGGAGATTTTAGTCAGGGTCTTTTTTGCCCTGCTAGTTACTGCTTAATCTTAGGGTCCTGAGTTAATCCTGTCTATTCTGGTTCCAAATCAGTCGGTCATTTTTCTTTATCTTATCATGATCCCGCTATCCTATTCCTTTTTCTTGTGATATTATCTATTTTTGGTCCTGACATAACCCATGTCACTACGAAGGCCAAATATAGATAACCTAACTTTTTCTTGAAATCATTTGACGTATGGGTAGTCTAAATCAATGTTAATTTCATTCCTAATCGAACCTTTTATAACCTGTTGTAATGACACTTTGACATACAAGTTCAAGCAAAATATATTGGCAACATTATTATACCAAGATAGCATACATTCATTTATTCATATTCAAATTCATTTATTTCAAATATGGGTAGTTATACAGGTGGATTTTGAAGAACAGGAAAGTTGTTAGTGTCACCATATTCTGCACTAGGCATGCAACATTTAGTTAGGAACGTGGTTAGTCCCTAAATTAAAAATTTAAATACATTAAAGTTCAAAATTACATGTCTATTAAATTGTCAATTAAAGTCAAAGTAAATAATGTCAAAGTAATAATGTCAAAGTTAATTCATTATGCTAAAATGTCAAGAATTAATCATTGTGAAATACGCAATTGATATCAATAATTTTTTTTCTTGAATTGGGAGTAAATGCCAGGTCGGGTCAAATGATTTGACTTGTCTCGATATTGTCTTTCATCTCGCCAATTAATGAAGAATCCAGCAACCCACGGAATGTTAAAAAAAATGTTTAATGTTTTCAGTCCTTGACCGTACAATAATGTAATCAGGGCATGCTGAAGTTTCGCTTCTGTTTTCATTCAAGTTCCTTGACATTTCATTCTGCAGTGGTCTGAAGAAAAAGAAAATAAAACGGAACTTTTCTTCAGAAACTTTAGCAGATTTTCAGTCATATTTTCTTGTGCATTTTGATAAGGAAATAGGAGAAAAATATACAGCTTAGTTAGCTGAAAATGCAACGTTCGTATTAAAGTGAATGTTATGATTTTCACACAGAATAAAGTTTTTGAAATGAAATCTCGAGGTGTTTTGGTAGTTTAAGTGGTAAGCGTTTTGTTAAAACATATAATATTTTGTTACGTGAAAATAAGCTGTTATTTGTAAATTATGTTACTAGGTGAATCATGAGTTTAGTAGTGAATAGAGCTTGCGAATTTACGTCGTCTTACATAATAACGTTTCGACCAAACTGGAGTAAGCTGAATTTCTAACGTTACGTGATTCAGTTATTTGTGTTTGTGCGTCGTTTTATTTGTATCGTTAATCTTGCATCGAAATAAAATATCTCCCTAATACACTGACTATCTTTTGCGGGGTCTACTTGTTTGCTAAATTTCGTCGAAATCCGTTTAGCCGTAATAGCGTGAAATGTGAAAGACAGAAAGACTAGTTGCGTTTGAATTTATAAATTTACTAGCTGTTGTCCGCGATATCGTTCGCGTGCAAATTTTGATGTGTATTTCCGGGATAAAAAGTAGCTATGAGCTATTCCAGACAAAAATCTGTCCCTGTGCCAAATTTCATCCAGATTTGTTCAGCCGTTCTGGCGTGTTGAGTAACAAAAATACATCCATCCAAGTTTTCGCATTTATAATAGGTAAGTAAGAAGTACGGATAGCGTGCATTTGAACAAAAACTGATGATGACTTTATTAAAATTATTTACGATTCCCTGGCTCAAACATGGTACTTCTATTTTGGAACTTTGTATACCTACTAATCACTGCAATCAATCAAAGTGCAATCAGGGTAGTATTTTCATCGATAGCTGTATTTCAGGTACATTAGCATACTCAGTCAAAACATCCCGACTCGACATGTTTAATAAATGGAGTTCTCAGCTGAAGCGACGAAAATGACAATTTTCGGGCTCTGAATGATTGAAATATATTATTTAGTGAGCAGTTAATGTGGAAACGGCTTTTTGTATTCTGTTATCTTTGTTTCAGTTGATTGAACTGTGAATATTTTCATAAGCTTGGTATTATCGTTATGTTTTGTGTCATTATGGAGATTACGTAAATATGCATAACATCACGGTTCTAATTCGCTAAGGGTTAGACAGAGGGGCACCCACATTTCACCAGATAAGGTTAAGTCTGAAGCTGAGAAATTTCTGATGAAGAGCATAATCAGACTATAGTGTTCTCAGTGCTGGGACACACAGGAGGCTGGTGGATGTTACAAGGCTTCTAATTTTTTATTATAGGACATCATCAGCTGCCTAGCCTTTCCCCAACTGAATTGAGGTCGGCTTTCAGTCTAACTGGATGCAGCTGAATACCAATATTTTACACTGGGTTATGCTGGCGGCTTTGACCATGTGGAGTTCGGTAATTGTCCTACAGGATCGTGTTACCGGGATAAAAAGTATTCTTTGTGTTAATCCAGGTTATAAACTATCTGTGTTCTAAATTTCATCCAAATCTGTTCGGTAGTTTTTGCATGAAAAAGTAACAAACATGTATCCATCCTTCCTCACAAACTTTCATATTAATAGTAAGACCTCCACAACCCAATTAGTATTGGGTAATACGATAACCCTTGGTAAGACTGGTTGTCAGACTTTCGGGCCACTGACTACCTGTAACGACTGTCAAATATCTACAAATGACAGCCGGGACCAACAGCTTAACGTGCTTTCTGAGGCGCGGCGGCGTCTCGATATGTAATGGATGGTCACTCGGTTGAAGATTGAACCGTGCGGCTATTATTTAGCCACGAGCCAGTCGGGTAGTTTAAATCAATGTTTATATTTTTTTTACATCAGGTGGCACCATGACGTCTTAAAGCAGGAATAATTTCAGTGTGGGAAAGAGATAGACGCTAGACGATCTGCATAGCTCTGTCTTTTTCCCACACTGGAATTACTCCTGCTTTAAGACGTCATAGTAACCCCCTAGAAAACCTTCAGCCGAACATCTATCTTCCAATCAACACGTTAGGTCATATTAATATTAAAAAAATAACATGTTTTATTCATAAACTCTCAAAATGGTGTCAGTTACGAACATATTCGTAGCACGTAGGTCCCGGCTACGAGCTACGCGACTCTAGCGTAGACGTACTACGCCGTAGCCGTCGTCGTAGGTATAGTGCTACGTAACTCTTTGAAACACCTTTGGTCTATTTATAGGCGTTTCAAAGTCTTTGATCTTGTGTATAATAGTGCTTGTGGTATATTTAGTGGCGTGAGAATTAGGTTCACGTGAGTTATTTTTAAATGGCGTATTAATAGTTTTGTTATATGCTTCTTAAATAATATTTTAAATAATTTAATATCTCAGTAATACTCAAATTCCGGACGAGTTTCAATTTGTGCCTGGTTTATGGCATAAGGTTTGGCTCCTATTATATGGGACTGTGTCTATGTTTACTATACTATAACAATAATAATGTAACCTCTGTCTGACAACTGAGGTATAACAATCGTGATGTTTTGTGTTTTTATTGGTCTGCTAGAGAATAAGAGATTTCTCTGGCGGTGAATGTCAATATTTTATTGAACTGAGTTTTCATCGCTTTTTTTGGATGCGTAGATATAATTGCTTATGACATTTAATACCTGTAAAAAATTAACAATACATCGCAAAACCGCACATTTCTACGTAGGTGTGTATTACAGATGTCGGTGTGGTTTATCTACCTACGCTATACGTATCTCTGTGTTGTTATCAATTTCAGTATCTCGTATGTGAAAGATTATTGGCATTGTGTCAATTAAAAAGCTTTTAACATTTCGATGAGCTTTATATTACCGATTTTATTTGAAAAGTGGTTTTGAATTTTAGGTTGCGGTCAATATCACTTTAAATATCATAATAATTTAGCTTTAAAATGTTTTAGATACTGCAGCTTTATAATTATTAAGATATTGCGGTATTAAGGTTGGTTTAGAGCATAATTAATATGCCTTATTTATTTGGCGATATGTAGGTGTACTATTACTTATACCACTGTCTAACCCCTCAAGGATAACATTGTGTCGAAACAATGACAGGTTTCTTTGCACTATCTGTCATTTTGTCGATTCTTCCGTCAAAGAAATCCTTGTCTACTGTGGTCATGCTACGGGGGCAAGTGTGATGATGGTTCGGAAAGGAACCAAATTATGTAGGCGATTTTGAAAAATATTTGAATTTAAGTGGACTGTATAAAAGGATAGCTGTTATCGCCTAGAAACAATGAGACGATGAACGGGCGAACGAATACGTGGATTTAGAGAGAAGCACGCCTTACCTTCATACAAAATGGCGGCTGCTGGCGTCTTTCCTGCTTCGAAGCACTCAACTTGATCACAGGAGTTCCTCACGGCACTAAATCTCTCGATCACACCCGTGGTCGGTTCATCTTATTTTTATCACAGTTTGTCAATGTTAGAACTAGAATAATAGCCAAAGTATTATTTTTGCTTTACCAGACGTACACAATTTGTTTCAATGTAAGTCGATGAAATCGGTGTAAAGCGGCAATGTCACTATCTACGGAAGCGTTACTTAAAGTTACGGTTACGTGCAATGAAATGTGTAAACGTTCAGTAAAATTCAAAAGCAATTTTCTGGTTAAATAACGGTTTTTACTTTGAGATAAGACCTATTCCGTAATAGTATAGCATCCAAAAAATTATGATCGTTAAAACATAAAACTTTAATCAATACAGTAGGAGGAAATCGCTTTTGTGTTTTGCTAAGTGTATAAATTGCATTGCTTGTACAGTACAGTCGCCAGCACATCAAGTTACCACGAACTCAAATTTCTCCAAATGATTTTAAACCATAAAATGTTAAAGGTTAAGTTCAAAATCGAATGCGAAAATTTGACAGTTTGTAGTAGCTTGATGTGCTACTGCTGTACATACATAGAAACCAATCGTGCCACTGCAGTCTGTCATTGCGATGATGTATTCGGAAGTGTAAGTTTAAAATCCGACATAGCAAGTTATAAATTAAATCAATTATTTAAAAGAAAATCGCTTCTAATTTCGCTAACTGTCATACATCATCCAAAACGTGACTCCAAGCGGAGCCACGTTCACACATACTCATAAAACGCGCCTGAATACCCCCCATGTTTGACTTCATACATGATTATATTGAATACGGCCAAGTGTACACCGACACTTGGGCTTATTTCACACCTACGTAAGCCTTTTCAATGGCACTGCAGTCGCAGACAAGTCGTAGCCTGTTAAGAGTAGCAAAATTAGATACGTTTAGCCGCACGGGTCGTTCTTCAAGGTTATGCCACGCTTACCAAGGTTGGTCTATGGATGGGTGATGCCGAGCTTCCTCCGTTCTTTGGAAAGCACATTAAGACTTTGGTACCGGCTGTCATTTGTAGATCTTTGACTGTCGTTAGAGATAGTCAGTGTCCCGAAAGTCTGACAACCAGTATTACCAAAGGGTACGGTTGTGTACGTCAGATAGGCAGTCGCTCCATGTAAAATACCGGTATTCACCTGCATCCGGTTTGACTGGAAGCCGACTCCACTAAAAGTTGGGAAAACGCTAGACAGATGGTACGTTTAGCACTGACACAGTACGATTCCGTTTGCGACTGTGACACCTTTCAAACTGTCACAATAGCAAGTCACGTCAATGCAAGTCAAACGACTGCTATTTCTTTGAAATTCGTCTTCCAGACCATTGATCTATCCAGAAGTAACTTTGAATGTTTTGTGGTTTAACTGATGACACTCCGACAAAATCGTGGTTATGAAGTCGTTGATTGTTGTTGTAGCTTTACCACAGTTCAACAAATGTAGTGTCGTTGATCTATCTGTCGCAAGCGCGACTGCTGAGCATGAAATCCCGGTTGGATTACCAGGTCAGGTAAAGAGTTATTGGATTTTTCCATCAAGGAATTTCCCAGTAGTAGCCACAGAGTGACGGAATTTGTAATTTAATAGGTTCAATAGACTCGTCTCCTATTACATGAGACTTAAACATTAATGGCGAAACGTGGGTGTCTTACTAAGTACGCCTCTGCCTAACTCTTCGGGGATTACAGGCGTGATGTTATGTGATTAGACAGATCGAGTTTTAGAAACAACATTCGGAATTAGTGACCTTCGTCTGCTGTCTCTTTCTTAAGCTGGATAAGTCATATTAACAGCTACGTACCATTCGTGTGTGTTAAGCTTTATGCCGCCAGCCATCGCAGGGATTACCCGCGGCTTGTGAAGCCTTATTAAATTCACCCACTCGACTCTTATCGCTCGTTACCGTATGCTAACGCGTATCACTTGATACCGAATTATCTCTTAACGTGACACTGGCTTTAGGAAGACTGATTTTTTGTTGGCACTTCAATTTATGCCCTTTTTTGTATATCTTCTTTTTTTTGGACAAGCCCGCCACACTATTCCCAAACCACTGCAATGCCTGAAAGCCAGATCCACAGTTTCGACTACCAGAAAAGCGCCGAGAAAATGAAGCGCGACGAAATCCCAGATAAAAAACATCACACATACATTATTTGTCTTATATGTAGTATGGCAACATTACCGCCCTCCACAAACTAATTAATATGGCGTCGCTTGCTTTTATTCTGTAACTCTGTAACACGTTCTCAAAATGTAAAATTCTGTTAAATTAATATGGTAGTCATAAATATACATAATATGATTGCTGGCCTAAGTTATTAATACCTATCACACTCCAACAGTTAGTATCAGGTTTGAACCTGAAACCCATCGAAACTAAAATCAATCGAATACCTGAGTCTATGCATAAAGTTTCTTTGTTACCTGATACTACTAAGACCAAAGAGCTTTTAACACAAATAAGTCGGAGTTTTGTAATTAAACGCGATGTTTCGCGAAATAGCTCAGGTTTACAAGTACCTGTTCTTTTGATGTTGTTTACATTCATTTTAGGTTTGTTAAAGTTAAATTTATTTTGGCCTTTAATAGCAAAAGTCGTCGAGTTTTAAATTAAAATGTCTATTTTTAGAGAACACTTTTGGATAAAGACGACGAAGGCATTTACCAATGCGAACAACAGGCTACAACGTTCCTTTTGTCTGCTTACATTGAGTTATATTCAGTGAATTTGTTCATGTGCGTTAAAAATAACATACCAGCAGCGTTAAAACACCACATAGTTCTAACCGCTTGGCCACAATCTTCACGCTCAAGTGAAACACGTTTTACGACTGCGACTGAGGAGGAAACAAATCTAAGAAGTTACTTAGACCATGCCTCGACTCTGCCACGAGCACGCCCGATATTCACGCGAAAGAGACAAACACGCGCGGGTCTCTTCTTGACGCAACTGTCATCATTAGAAGTCGTTAAGGGGGTATAGCCATTTTTTAAAATACAAATTCCATATATGAACCCGTCTGGAATTAAACTTCTCAAACACATCAAAGACATAAGAGTATGCACACCAGCCCCCGTAGCATGACCACCGTAGACAAGGATTTCTTTGACGGAAGAATCGACATAATGACAGATTGTGCAAAGAAATCTGTCATTGTGTCGACACAATCTGTCACTTTGTCGATTCTTCCGTCAAAGAAATCCAAAAAGAGGCAGAACTAACGGAAACAAATACCAACATTTCAAAATCAAATTAGACTGATAGACTGAGAATTACCATCAAATGACTTAATCCTCGGCTTCCAGTTTAACCGGATGCAGCTGAATAGACGACATGACATTACATGCATTGATTTTGACATATTAGGACTTATTTATATTATTTTAACATAACATCACGCCTTTAATCCCCAAAACGTTAGGCAGAGGTATACCTAATAGTATATGTTTTAAGTCCCATGGACTGTCTAGTGGCTCCTAGTGCTCCTACTGGGAAATTCCTGATGGAAAAACCCAATAACACTTACCCGGGAATCAAACACAGGACCTCATGCTCAGCAGTCGCGCTTGAGACCCGTCGACCAACGAGTCAGTTATATTATTTTATTGCTATTTGTATGTATGACACGTTAATAATTCTTACCCTAATGTGCCAAATAAATGTATTTTCTTCTTCTTTCTTGTGTACCTTATAACAAGATATTATTCGCTATTGTAATATGATTATTGTTACCATTTAAGCGTTTTGCTAAAAAAACCGCTAAGTGAGTAAGCTTAGAATGTATTCTGAATAAATAAGGCTGTTCCCCAAAATGCCCGCTCTCAACCATCTAAACAAACCAATCCCCACTCAATATCGTTTTTGCGTCTATATTTGGCGTAATCCGTCAGATTTAATACCGCAGATGGATTGGGTGTAGTTGACCTACGCAACAAGTGCGCTTCGTTCCAGAGTGATTGATCTGCGATACTAAGAACTTTCCTCTCGTAAAAATGAACGGGTTTAAAAGCTTCGGTATTTGATAAACTTGGCACTGGGATTTTCCGAGCGATGTGTGTTGGGAGGAGATTGTTAGCTGAACAACTACATGGAAACTTACTTGGTTACTTGAACAACGTGGTAACTGGAAGTATGGAGCTCGTTTGACTATCGCTCATCTGTATCATATTTCATGTTGTAGATTATATTATATTCATGTTGAGATATTAACAACTTTCTACTCGTTAACTCTAGATCATAGCTGGTTTGTATAAAAAATCAATAAATAATATGCATTTGATTGCCTCTGATGATTATTTGATTGCCTCATTGGTGTAGTGTTCGCAAGCGCGACTGCTGAGCTTGAGGTCCTGATTTCGATACGCGGGTCGAGCAAATTGATATTGAATTTTTCCATCAGGATTTTCTGTCTGTCTTGCCTCCTATGGGTGTACTATTACGTACAGCTCTGCCTTACCCGTCGGGGCGTTATGTAATTGTGATGGGTAATACTATAAGCACATAATGTGTTTGATAGGATGTGTAACGTCTACTCCAGAAAATAAGAATATTTCTCTTTCTCGCCTTGTAAACGGATCAAAACCAAGGCACTCAGACCCCGAAGCTACATTAGAATTTGAATTTAAAGTAGAAAAGTTTCTGCATCCATTATATTTCTGCCACAAAACTCAATATTTCTCTACAAATGTATCCATTTACCATAAAAGCAACATCTCAGAGTACATGTGATTTATTTATCTTATTATTTTTGCGAAACTTAAAGCTAACTTATTTACGGTGTTTAAAAAAATAATAATTAATTGAAGGCCTTTTACAAGTTTCCGCTTATAAACACTAAATTAAAACCGAAAGAGGTCGGCACGAAACACCTATAATCATCATCATAATTTCTGCCCGGAATCATCCACTGTTGCTGTTGGGTATAGGCCTTCCCTTACTTCTGTCACTCTTCTCTGTTCTGTGCATCACTTCCATCAAAAACACGCATAAAAAAAACCAAACCTTTGATAGCTGTGCCCCGCGACCTTCGTCCGCGTGAGCGGTTTAAAATATAGAATAGAATAAAATAGAAAATTTTTATTTCAGACCGGAGTCCATATACTTTACGACCTATTCTCAAACCATTTTTATGAAATTTTTATGTATATTTTACCAAATATACATAAAAATTTCATAAAAATCGGTCACGGTTCCACAAACACCGTGACACGAGATTTTTATATATACAGGATGGAAGGGACACCGTCGCGAAAACGGAAATCAGCTGTTCCATACATTTTGACCGTGTAGGCGTTGCACTTTTGTAGGAAACAGCTGATTTGTTTTATTAATAACTGATGAAAAATTTCTATCTTAGGGCTCAGAATGATGTACTGTGTACGTGGGTGGTAACCGTTTTCGCGTCGGCCACCCCGCATAGATGTTACTTTATATGAAGTTTTTCGTGAAGAAGCTTTTCACCAACACATGCTTATTAATTTATCTACATCAAGTTTTCAGAAACTATCTAGAGTTTATCAAAACTTCTGCTCGTTCGGATTAGAAACAAATTACAGCTTTCCGAGGACTTATGACTTCTCCAACTTCTAATATCACAGGAGATCTATTTTTATTAAAGACAAAAGTACACTCCGCTCTTGACAGTATAATCAGAGAGGTGTCAGTCCCCTCCAAGGCTCTGACGTCACGGCTTACGTCACGGGCTCACGGCCTCATATTGACCTGCAGAGGGAGGGTATCGTCGAAATGCGTCTGTACTCCCTAAGGGCTCGGCCCTGGGAATTCGTTGAGAGCTTGAAACCTTTAAACGACCTTTATTTGAAATACAATTTCTTTTTAATGCTTTATTTTTGTTTTTAGAATTTTAATACAATAGGTTTTGTAGTTGAACAGTTGGAATAGTTGATGCTATATGGGGTTGACAATAATAGATAGTGACACCTTTGTAAGGTTATTGTATTGGTAAGGATTCACTGAAACGTGATTCAATAGACGTAGAATAATAGTTGGGGGTCTAGGTTAAATTCGTAGGTTGATAATAGTGTTTTTCGTACTAGTTTACTAGTTACTTTAGACATTTTTCAGTTTAATTAAAATGGTAAGTATTTTTTAACCACACACTATCTATATTACGAGTATAATATTAATGCGAAAGTTTGGATGGATGTTTGTAACTTGATCACGCCAGAACGGCTGAACGGATCTGGATGAAATTTCGCATAGAGATAGATTGTTGTCTGGAATAGCACAAAGGATTTTTTTCTCACAGTTAGGTACACATTAAAATTACCACGCGAACGAAGTCGCTGGCAACAGCTAGTAATATTATAAATGCGAAAGTTTGTATGGATGGATGGATGGATGTTTATTACTCGATCACGCCAGAACGGCTGAATGGATCTGGATGAATTTAGGCACAGAGATAGTCTGGAATAGCATAGGTTACTTTTTGTTCTCACACTTACACATCAAAATTTCCACACGAACGAAGTCGCAGGCAACAGCTAGTGGAAAATAAAACGAGATTCAAGGATGGCATTTAAGACGAACGTTACGAAACTTCATAATTTGTAATTAATTTTATTATACACTAGGGTTTGCTGGCTAGGTCTGCTTCGCTTTCGTGACTCTCAGATATTATTCCAAGGAAACATAATACTGGGATAAAAAGTATCCTATAAAGTAGCCCAGTGGTGTGACCGTCAGACTGCCTGAACCCAAGACACGCACCTTTGATCTTTCGGATTCATGGGCGTATTGTATAATTATCACTTGCTTCGGTGAAGGAAAACATCGTGAGGAAACCAAACCCGCATACCTGAGAGATATTTCTCGACGGCATGTAAAGCCAAGTCAGGGGCCCATGGGCGGTATATAAACTCTGAAAACAGGAGAGGCACTGGTTATGAGCCATCATCATCTTCCTTCCCTTGTCCCATGTTACTTGGTGTCGGCGCAACACGTTTTTTTCTTCCATTCTCCCCTGTCAATCGTCACGCTATCATTTACTCCTTTTTCCTTCATATCATTCCTCAGACAATCCATCCATCTTTTCTTTTCATGGTAATAAGCCATATTACATCGAAATCCAATCAGCCGTTCAGGGGTAAAAAGGTAACGGATAGACAGAGTTATTGTATTAGGTTTGTTTGTATCATTGTTATTTATAATATTAGATTTATACTAAGAGCAAGCATTCCAGTTGTCAATCCAGACGTATGACAATCCTCATTCTAAAAATAACCGTGTCGTACCATTTATTCTGGGTTTCTTAAGGAAAAACGCTCATGAAAATACAGTTTCCATCTCCTAAATCGATTTTATTCGGCGAGGCGTCAAGTGGCTCCCTTGGCATTTTACTGGCATGCCAGCGTACTCAAGACTACTCGATAGTGTTGCCAAACGACGAGAATTCGCGAGACATCTCGGATTTTTTTAAACTCGGGGCGGCTTCGGGGCGAATTGTATGTCGCATTGAAAGAAGCAGTTAAGATTACCTCGTCGAGGTAAAATCTAGCCTGTAGAACTTATCACAATGTCCAGGGTAAAAGAAGTGGAAATGAGGTTTTTTCATCCTCGAGAGTTCTTTGCGTGATCCAAGACAGTTATGTATTTATTTAGTAAAAATCTCCCTTACAACTATCATTACAGGTTATACCTAATGCAATAGTGTGGTTTTTCTTCTAAACTACATAGAAAATAAATTATTTACAGTAAAAAATAATATTAGGAACACAATACACAAAAAAAATGTAATATTATGTTATACAAAATGTAAACAAGATACCTGCAATATAAAACAATGGTCTACCTACACTAATACAGTATAATATAATAAGTTGAATCGTTTCTCCGAGACTGGCCGACCACCAGTACCTCAGCACTTTTCTGGTGGTCGCCACTGTTGATTCTAGCTTTCAGGAGTTGCAGCAGTTGGCTATAGAAACACGGGGTTGTTTGTCCCAAAACCAAAACCTCATGTTTGACCACGTTTAAAGATTTTTCTTTTTTCGATAACAATTGGTTTCCTCCGTGCCTCGAAAAGCACGTTAAGCCGTTGGGCCCGGGTGTCATTTGTAGATCTTTGACAATCGTTACAGGTGGTCCGAAAGTGTGACAACCAGTCTTACCAAGGGGTATCGTATTACCCAGTACTAACTGGGATGTGGAGGTCAGATAGGCAGTCGCTCCATGTAAAATACTGGTATTCAGCTGCATCTAGTTAGACTGGAAGCCGACCCCAACATAGCCGGGAAAAGGCTTGGCATGATGAGTTGCCTTTCTAGATCGTGCTTTGATCTCGAAGATACATCCTCAGAAGCTATTTATCAATGTAATAAAGATACATTATGTAGAATGCGAACTGAAACCTCACAGAGCAATTCCGTTTATTATTCTTAGAATATTCCATCTTTACCATTTTTTCTCTGCTTCGGATTCACACACGAATACTCCAACATACTCCGTACAAAAGATAAAGAAAAGTAGAAAACCACGACAAGACTGTCTTTTATTTACTTTTGTCGCGCCCAAACAACAACATATTCCTCCAATCGAGTCCCGAATATAATCCTGAATCTGGTAAAACTAGTTTCGCGTTGTCACAACTACTTATGTGTGTATTACTTATATTTTCTCCCTCCGGCATTCGGGTAGATATCCGGCAATTCACTTATGTACTTCTGTGCTTATATTTACATGTAAACATATAGTAATAGAGATTGGGTTGATAAGTCTGGCGTATCGTCCTGGCATTATGTTACACTCTGTGATATGTTTTGTTAGTGATTGAAGAAATAAAAAAAACAGCTTAGTGCGAGTCGAACCCGCGCACCGAGGGTTCGGTATAAACTTGTAGGTATTTTGTTATTAAACTACATATTTACGGTATTCAGATTTTTCCTTCATCAAAATCGGTGCAGCCGATTTAATAGATATTTTGGATGAAAGTGGTGATGAATAATCGAATATTTTCAAATATACCCAAATGGGATATCAAATGAAAGGGCATGATGTGTATAATAAGGGCATTACATTGCTCGATGACCTTGATGATTTGATCCCTGTACTGGTTTTTGTTGACTTGCCCCGCACATTTCGCAAAATTTCGGTTTTTATTTATTATTTAAAAATATTAAAAGAAATAACAGAAAAAAAACAATACAGATTGTTAAGTATATCATTACGTATTTGTTGTTACAAAATTCATGCCGATCTATTCAGCCGTTACAGAGATAATTTACAATTAAGGTTGAAAAAGGACCTATTTTCTACGATTAACCAAAAAAAATTGAGAAGGTTTATTAAAATTTTAAACAATACAATTTATTTGTGATGACCTTAACTATAACATATTTTTTTTACACGAAAAACGCACGAAGGGATTCATCAACAAATTTCTTTGAACATACGCTGTTTTTGGGATTTGAGCCATGTAATGCCCTTAAAATTAAATATGTTTTATCAAAACCGGCTCAGTAATTTTATTGACTTTTCAAATGTTTGTTCGCTTTTCTTTGTTGCGATGGGATTTTTATTTTTTATAAATGGATATGATAGGTTGTTGAAACACTTTTCATGGAGCTTTCCTATCATGTAAAATAGTTTGAAAATGTATTCTGAAAAAAGCCCTCTGCAATGTGACAATGTTGTTTAGACATGCAACTAGAAACTGTCTTTTCTTGTGTTCATACCGAGTTTCCTCCGTGCCTTGGAAAGCACGTTAAGCCGTTGGTCCCGGCTGTCATTTGTAGATCATTGACAGTCGTTACAGGTAGTCAGTGGTCCGAAAAGTCTGACTACCAGCCTTAAAAAGGGGTATCGTATTACCCAGTACTAACTGGGTTGTGGAGGTCAGATAGGCAGTCGCTCCATGTAAAATACTGGTATTCAACTGCATCCGGTTGGAAGCCGACCCCTAACATAGTTGGGAAAACGCTAGGCAGATGATGTTTGAGCTCAAGACAATGTTACTATACGAAAATGGGTCTATCGTTAAGTCGATCCTTTTAACCGTAACTAACTTGAAAATTTTACTCCAAAAGGAAGATTAAACCCGGAAACTTAATAGTTACAAACCGAAGATGGTCCAGTTCGATTTAAAAAGTTTTATTAACTGCCCCTGGCGTTACACCCACACAACTCAAACAGTTTTATTTTTCTAGACAGTAATTAAATGTGATATAAGACTCTGAATCCAGTTTCAACGTTATTTACTGCAGTTAATATTGTACATTCCTGGAATCACTTCTTTAAACGTACTTTCTTATTTATTTATTAGCTTTTAAATCGGGCGGTTATTTGTGTAGTTTTACAATCTCGTACGTTTATGTTTTTAAGTATGTTTTTGTTTTTTTACCAGTTGAAGTCTTGGGTTCAGAGCCATAAGGAACCCAGGCGCTTGACTTTGTGTAACTTAGTTCACTGCTCTCAAAACAGTGAAGGAAAACATTATGCTGAAACCAGCATGTTCTTTAATAAAAATTCAAAGACATTCTCTCTCAAGGAGAGGATGCCATGTGTCCCAGGAATTATAGGCTGATTATGCTTGCCAGTCGATAAAGACCTCCTCCAACCTTCTCCATTCCTATCTCTCTCTCTGGCCACTCTACCCCATGTAGCTTACAAATTTGCTCCATTTGTTCTTCTATCATACGTCCAGATTATTTGACTTTTTTCTTCTGATGTCTGCCATAGAAACGTACTACTATACATCAAATAAAAACAGATTTTAACATATACATATATGTATATTAAACTTAAAAAAACAAGCTTTTATTAAAATAAGAAGATGGAAATTAGTTTTATCTATCAACATTGAAAGCGTGTACAACGTTTCGTGTCTGTGCTATTAATTGTTGAGGAGTTCTCTCGAGATGAGGCGATTCTGGCTACAGGATCAAGTAATGTCTGTCATAAAAATGTATTGTCACCAAAACAAAAGGTGTGTGCAAAATTTCAGCTCAATCGGTTGGGGAGAACTGGTTTGAAATTCAGTTGCAAGATTTGACCAATACATACTGACTAACAAGGCCAGTTAAATAAAAGTTCATAATAAACATTCCTGTAAAATAAAACATTGGTATCGTGTACCGTCTAGCTTTAAAAAGGAATGAGATATATAAAGGAATATATTGGTTATTTCAGTGCAGCTAAATGCCGCAATCAAACCACATATTAATGTCTTTATAATGTACTTAACCTACATATCGAGGTGACGGCACTGGCAACCTCTACCTACTAGCAGCAAGCACTACTGTAATACACGGTCTATTTTAGAATGTCTTAACACTAACACCCGTACCTTTATTTTGAGTACTTGAGTGAAAGTAGTTAATTAAGATACGATATTATTCTGTAGTTTAGTATATGCTTTAAGGTAGAACTGTCAAAAGTTAGAATTCTTAGCTTTACTTTCTTTGACGGTTCTTACTTCGTTCAAATTCTTTTCTCTATTGCATAATGTTGAGTAATAACTTATACTCAAGTTATTACTTTCACTTGACTATTGATACGGGTGTAAGAGTTTGTTACACTTGTTTAGTGTAGACGTTGGCGGCGCGTAGACGTTGCGTAGATGCGTATGCTGCGTCATAGTTGCGTAGATGTAGACGAAAGTTCTATCGACAATACGTTACATTGATTTGGCGTTTGGATCGCGTTACGTAGTGTCTACGCTTGATGAATGCCTAGACTGAGGACCAACGCAGATTTTTATGCGTTCTTTTGCGTTTTGTGACTATTCACGTAAACCAATGACGTAAAATTTGATGTCCTTTACAATAAAATTTACCCTTGTTCGACAATACATATTTGTAATACAATTCAATCATTCATATCCCTCTGCAGACGAAACACCCAGGGTATATAAAACCACAATAAAGAACGGAACATACTGGCTCGATCATAAACGATGTTTTACGACGGTCGCCGAAGGTACCCGATTCGCGTTTTATTCCCGCTTTCCCGAACCAATTAGGACGTTTTCATGGTGCAATGAACGTTGCGGCGAGCGGTAAAAGATTGCACGGTAACTGTAAATAACGTATGGTTACTGCGAGCCTTTTTAATGGTGTGGTCGAATTGCTGGCTCGTATGACATTTATAATTGTGTCTGATGTTGAGAGCGCCAAGGCATTTGGTTTTTAACTAGGTTGGCATTCGAAGCTGTGGGCTAAAAAGATACATTTGTCGCCTAGATGTGTTATGGTATCTTGTACCTAGACTTTTCCCATGTATGCTGTTCAGCTAAATCCAGTTTAACTGGAAATTGACATTCCCAGTTTAACCAGATGGAGATGAAAACCAGTATTTTACATGAAGCGATTGCCTATCAGACATCCACCACTCAGTTCCACAATACGATACGCCTTGAAAATGACTGGTTGTAAGGCTGTGGGGTTTTTGAATACTCCTAATGACTGTATAAGTGTATGAAGAACAGGGTGCAGAATTCCTCAATACTCTATAGAAATAAGAGAATCCTACGACCAGACTAGTGTTGACTCTGACTACGGTCCGACAGTTCTTGTCGGGTTTTTCTGTATGGTCTTAAGTCGAGGAGAACTTTAGTATCGCCATTGAAGTATTTTATGTTAGTTCTTCATTTGTGTCATAGATGGCGCTGTAATGCTTTTTGTATGTACTATTTTGCTGTAGTACTTGGGCTGTACTGCAGTCTCTCCAACGGTGCCAAATCGACTATCGGTACATCGAGGTGTTGAAGTGTTTGTACAAAAACGCCACCATGTCAGTCCGACTTCAGGACCAGACCTCGGAACCTATCCTTCTGCAGCGAGGTGTGAGACATGGAGACGTCATATCTCCGAAACTGTTCACCGCTGCACTGGAGGATATCTTCAAGGTTCTGGACTGGAGAGGGCTAGGCATCAACGTCAATGGCGAGTACATCTCTCACCTTCGATTTGCCGACGATATAGTGGTCATGGCTGAGAACATGGAGGACCTCAGTACAATGCTCGATGACCTTAGTAGAGCTTCCGAAAAAGTGGGTCTTAAAATGAACATGGACAAAACCAAAATCATGTTGAATACCCATGTAACACCCACTCCTATCAAGATCGGAGACTCTACACTCGAAGTTGTAGACGATTATGTCTACCTTGGACAAACGATCCAGTTAGGTAGGTCTAACTTCGAGAAAGAGGTCAATCGTCGAATCCGACTCGGCTGGGCAGCGTTCGGGAAGTTGCGTGGTATCTTCTCGTCCAACTTACCGCAGTGTTTCAAGACGAAAGTCTATGACCAGTGTGTGTTGCCAGTGATTACATACGGGACCGAAACGTGGTCGCTCACAATGGGCCTTATCAGAAGGCTTAAAGTCACCCAAAGGGCAATGGAGAGGGCTATGCTCGGAGTTTCCTTGCGTGATCAAATCAGAAATGAGGACATCCGCAAGAGAACCAAGGTAACCGACGTAGCCCGAAGAATAGAAAAACTTAAGTGGCAGTGGGCAGGGCACATTGCTCGCAGAACGGATGGCCGATGGGGCCGAAAAGTTCTGGAGTGGCGACCGCGAACCGGAAGACGATGCGCTGGAAGGCCTCCCACTAGGTGGACCGATGACCTGGTGAAGGTTGCAGGGATTCGCTGGATGCGAGTCGCACGGGACCGGTCAATGTGGCGACACTTGGGGGAGGCCTATGTCCAGCAGTGGACGTCTTTCGGCTGAAATGATGATGATGATGATGACTTTTTGTAGTGTCGCTTCAACTGATAAAGATCTTCGACTGATGACAGTTGGAAACAACGGCATAACATGTTTTTCAAAGCACTTAAGAGTTTCGATATGTAAGCCATGATCACCCTTCCAGCGACTGATAGCAAGCGTAGCTTCGATCGACCCGTACATGATTGTTATTCTTTAACAACGAGACCGTTGATGTGCTATATTATGCATCCAGCAAAATCTAGTCAGGGAACTCCATAAAATTGGATTAGCAGTTCTCGAGTTACGCACAAACGGAGTGACAGACGAACCGTTATTGCGTCTTATTGCGTAAATATTGCTTTTGTTTATACAGAATGCTTAATATAGGCGCTATAAAGACCTATATTATAGCTAGAGTTATTTTCCTCATGGAGTTGAAATGTGTACATTCTGGCTATGTAATGGCTACCCTTTTTTGCCCTTGGGCGTAGTAACGGGCAGCTCAAGGATCATATTTAAGATGGGTTGGAGGCTCGCAGCGAATATAACCAAGACTTATCATAGCCGTACGCTGTCTATGTAGAAATGATGTTATCATGCCAATGTTTTTTATTCATGAAGGCTATTTACTCCTTTACTGACTCCTAATTCAAAGAATCTCCTAGTTTGGAAGTCAGGGTTCAAATTATTATCTTATCTCTCTCGTTTTTAGTAAAGTGTTTTATTTGTATTATAAGGGTTTTTCCTTCAGGAGTTTCTCAGTAGCAGCTACGGAATTTTGTGTCCGGTTGATGGCAATAGGCTTGCCCCTTATTACATGGCACTTAAACATAACATAACATAATGTGAGCAGCGGTGGCCCAGTGGTGGCGGCACCTTCTTACGAATAGTAGGTTGTGGGAAGGCGCATTACTTTGTGTACAGTTATCTCAAAAACGGTGAAGGAAAACATCGTGAGGAAACCGGCATGTCCTAGAACCAAAAAATTTGAAGACATGTGACATCTACCAACTCGCACTGGGCCCGCGTGGTGGATTAACCCCATTCCCTCTCATAGAGCGGAGGCTGTGTGTCCCAGCAGTGGGAACGTTATTGACTGATTATGCTTATGCTAAACATAACTGGCGGAATGTGAGTGTACTATTAGGTACACCTCGGTCTAACCCTTTGGGGATTACAGGCGTGATGTTATGTGTTTATGTTTATTAGAGGCTTATAGTTCCGACGTCTATACATGCGCTCAAGTACTTTGTCCTTCTAGACAGTCAGACAGACTAGTCTTCACAGTAAACTAAAACAATTTTATATGTTCTGGAAAAAGTTCTGTAAAATGGTGCGCTCGTGCCGAACAAAAAGGACGTAACTTCTACAATGTCAATCGAGCATTATTAAAATTAGCATAAAACATCAAAAGGCAAAGACAGTATTAAGGAAGTTCAAGGAATTATTCTTTGTTTATAATGGAGTATTCGTGACTGCTTTCAAAATCCTCGATTTAAACGGAACTCCAAACTGCACTAAAAATAGTATAAACTAGTCAAAGAGTTGCCCGAAGTCAGACGTTATGCTGACGTGGGTGTAAATGCGACGTCAGGATCTGCATAACAACAACAAGATTCATTTATTTCCAGGTAACTTTGGCTCATAGATATATATACCTTACAGACTAGCATACGTAATACTATTATTATGATAAAATACAAATTGTGGTAGTAAAAAGAAGCTTAAAACTAAGTTAGTAACACTTCATTTGTGCATAGCGTGCCGGAGTGATTCTGAACCCGGACATATAAATTTTTCAAACCGTAATTAGAAAAGAATCTACTGTTTTCTACAAAAGTGCGATAACTACACGGTCAAAATGTATGGAAAAGCTGTTTTTTTTTAATTTACCCTATGAAAAATTCCGATGTGTGTTCAGATCTACATGATGTACTGAATACCTGATGTGGTAACTGTTTGTGAGTCGATGTCCCTCCACCCACCAGTATTGAGATATTTTACAAAATAATATAATGTCGCCATTTCATTTTACCAGCCCGTACTTCGCTTTACTACAATGCACCAAGAGCAAACTTTCCTGATCATTCATTGTAATTAATCGCTTTACTTGCTTTTGGGTAACTTGCAATCAATTGAAGTTCAGGAGTTCGAGCATTGAGGTTTTTGCTACCGTGGGTAAAGTTGTGAGCAGCATTAATGCAAGCTAGCTATGCTGTTTGCAGTAACTTGGTTATCCACTCGGAGTTTAGTCTTAGCGCTTGTTTTAATCAAGTTTTACGGATGTTCAGACACTATGCTGGTCAAAAAACAGACGCTCAAGTCCTTTTAGCGACTAACTTTTAGAGAGCAGCTCGTTGCTAAATAATAACAGTCGCTCGCGTCGACCTTTAGGTTAAGCAGTGCTTGCCTAGGTTGGTCCGTGGATGGGTGACCACCCATTACATACCGAATAGCCTCCGTGCCTCAGAGAGCACGTAGTCTAACAACCACTCTTACCAAGGGGTATTACCCTGTATCAACTGTATTGTGGAGGTCAGATAGGCAGTTGCTCCATGTAAAATACTGGTATTCAGCTTTATCCGGTTATAGTCGAAGCCGACCCCAACATATTTGGGAAAAGGCTAGGCATATGATGACCAAAGTCCTTTTAGCGAGTCTAGGTGAGAGGTACAATGTAATCCCCGACCTTTCACATACTATTAGGAGATGATACTCCAAGATCTCCTTAAAGGTACGAACGCAGCGCTGGACACCGATCTTTGAAGAGAAGTGTTAGTAACATAGTTTTAAGGTTCTGTTTACTAACACAATTTGTATTTTATTATATGTATGTTAGTCAGTAAGATATATTATCTATGGGCCAAAGTAGCCTGAAAATGAATGGATGTTCTTCTTGTTGTTTGACAGAAATATACTGAAGTATTGTGGAAACATCGTGGATTGTGCACACGGCGTCACAGTAAAACATGGCCTCGCTTTGTATAGATTGCCCAGACAATGAGAGATGCTTTCATATTTACTGTAACATACCTAGATTGTACTACTGCTTGTTTTCCCCAAAATAAATAAATATCCGCTGTCCGCAGTCAGTCACATCAGCCCCCGTAGCATGACCACCGTAGATAAGGATTTCTTTGACGGAAGAATCGACAAAATGACAGATTGTGTCGACACAATTACAGATTTCTTTGCACTATGCTACGGGGGCTGGTGTACCTTTATGTCAGTTCTGACATTAACAACAATGGAGTTGAACTGTCCTTTAAGATTAAACATCATTTTCACAATGATTATGTTATCACACGTTACCAGACCACGAATAAATGCTGTTGCTCCTCTCAAATTAAAACCTTCATCACCTTCCACAACAAAGCTTATGTGCCTATTGATCAGGACAGGAACAATTAATATCCCTGTCATCCCTAATGATATCACGGACCCTTTTCTCACGTAAGGGCAATAAATTATACAGAAATATTATCTCTATCTAGCGGACAAACGGTTTATCGTTGTAAGGACGTGTGAATCGATTAGGAAGGGTCCATTATTTGCTTGGTGAAATGGAACCTGCTTTCTGTTCTATGTGTGGTTGGGGTATATTGTACTCCGTGATTGTATCAGTTTGTTTAATCAGTTAGAATTGTAGGTCAGTAAACTCGGTCTGCCACATACCTACTAATGTTGGATAGAGCCTGTTCTAAATTGGACTTCACCAGGATGATGCTGTTGTATAGGCCAGATTCAGCCTGACCCTGGCGTCTTTGTAAGAGATTATTAGACTATCAATTTAGAGGGGCATCTAACATACAACATAATATCACGCCAGTAATCCCCGAATTGTTAGGCAGAGGAGTACCTAAAAGTACACCCCCATTTCGCCAGTTATGTTTTAAGCCCCATGTATTAGGGGGCGAGCCTCCATTGCCAATGCCATCTGAACATTATAAAACCAGTTTTTCTTTATTATCTGTATCAGTGTTACACAGTTTTATAGAAAGGCAGTAAGTAAGAAACTTGCAAACTTGATAACAAACATTATAAGTACAAGGTTTGCACGCAATGCTGAAATAGCGGCGCGGTACCCCGATTTTTTTACAAAGTATTGCTTTTTTTATACAAGTATTGTAAATGGTTCGTTTAGTATCGCATGCATAATCTAAATTATATTGATGGCATGTCAAAAATTTTGTTGTATAGAGAGCCTATGCTATGCGACATTTTTTGTCGCAAAAAGAGTTTTTATACCTGAGGATTTTTGTTACGTAAAATCTTGTAAAATTTTACATAGAAATACTAACATTTGTAGCGTTTTGTGGTCTTGGTTTTAGTTAAAAATGCACCTTCAAAGACCAGTGACGTCCACTAAAGGGGTTGGAAGAATTTTGAATGAAGCGTGGCCTACCTAGCTTCCGCCATTTTATTTTATTTTCAAATTAGCAGCCAGGCATAAAACCTGTATTAATCAATAGTAGGTATCAACACAAACAAGCTTTGTATTAAGCAAAATCTTACAAAGCGTCACGTTTCCGAGGTATCAACTTTCAAAGGAGTGCTTATGACGAAGATTGTAACTGTAACGGCTCATATCTCGGAAAATGGACGCTTTAGAAGGTTTCCCTCATACAATACTTATTTTTATTGCTTGATTTTGATTAATTAATACCTATACTTGTATGCGAGGCCGCCATTTTGAAAATACAATGGTGGAAGTTAGGTAAGCCAATAATTCAAAACCCTTTACTTGGCCCGCATGGTGGATTATGGTCATCTCTCCTCCTTGTAGACTTGTTTCCCAGCAGTGGGAACATTAAGCTGGTTATGTTTATGCTTCGTAATTAAAACTGCGCTTAATGATTGAGTGATGCTGCGAACAGCCCATTAGTTAGGTACAAAATAAGCGTCCGAAACATAGCCAATGGTTAATTAAGTTTTCATTGATTTAATTAAGCAACCCTCAACGGAATCGCACAAAGTTCAGTGCCTGAGAACGGAACCAACAAACGTTGGTACTTGGTACACGGTTCATTGGCCTGGTCTTAACCGAAAGGTCACTGGTATTAGGTGCCTTTGTCGTTGACAAATTACCGTATGTCAGTAAGGACTTTAATCCTGACACTTCGGAGATGAAATCATTTCTGTAGGTGTCTATGTTGTACGTTTCTGCGGCGCCTCTAAAAGTAAAGTCAAGGCACTTTACTTATCTACTACAGCAACATTATTTACAAACTATAGACAGACTTAAAATACTATGTACCAAAAGGAAAAAAAAAATTATAAGCCGTCAATAAATTCTTACGCATTGCTGTTAACGGGAGACGTGCCCAGAAGGTTGGCAGCATTGCCACGTTGGATGACAAGAGAACTTGATTTATACGAAAATTAGCTTACAGTTTCAATTGTCGGTTAATTAGAGATCAGATCAGAATTTTCAGTTTCATGAAATAGAAAAGAAAGAAAAAATATTCGAACTTAACGTGACGCGTAGTAAAAATGAAGCACAGAAAATAATACATTTTTTTTTTGTAGTCTGTACTGTCCCACTGCTGGGCAAAGGCCTCCCACAATTCCTTCCATGCTCTTTGACCGTGCCTCCTCGAACCATTGAAAAATGTATTACATACCTACGTCAAATTGACGTCAATCAGCGTAACATACTTATAGTTTCCTGACTACACATTTCATGCGCTCTCTCACGAGTAAAACTTGTTAAATGAAAGTACATTCACCCTAAATTATTAATAGATGAAAAGCTATTAATTTACGTAAAGAAGTTTGATTTAATCCTCCATAATACACGAATACTTCAAATAGATTCTTATCCCTTGTTTTCCAAGCTGTAGTATTGTGCTAGCGAATTTTCCCTAATTAAATTCATTGCATAATTACGATGTTGGATAACCGTGGAATAAATTAGTGGTACCTTCAGTAATAATTTGAAACGGAGAGACATCGCGTGCTGTGTAGTTGTCGCATGCTGCCGGAAATTGGGGCGGGGGGGGGGGGGGGGTTTACCAAGGAGGTTGAAATGTCCAAAAAATTTGCATTGAGACAAATAGGAGCTTATTTTACGGAGATTAAACTTTTGCACCATATTTGGCCTGCTTAGAATGACAACGTGGACGAGGTGCTTTTTCGATTTTCATTATTTCAGTGTTAGCGTGAGGTCCTGGGTTCGATTCTCAGGTGGGCAAAGTGTTATTGGAGACCAGGTGTACGTACTATTAGGTGAACCTCTGCCTAACCCTTCGGGAATTACAGGTGTGTTGTTATGTTAGGTTATTTTAGTATATAAAGTTTTTGATAATAAAGACTTTATAAGACACTGAAATAAACTTTTTATTACAGCATATAAATTAACAGATATAAATTAATGTAGAAATTTTACACAGGGTGACAATGACCGGTCTTATCGCTAAAAGTTATTTCAAAGACGATTATTATCTATACTAATATTATAAAACTGAAGAGTTTGTTTGTTTGGTTGAACGCGCTAATCTTAGAAAGTGCTAGTTCGATTTGAAAAATTATTTTAGTGTTGGATAGCCCATTTATCGAGAAAGGTTATAGGCTATAAAATTTCACGCGGACGATGGTCGCGGGCCACATCTAGTTATGAATAATTATAGGTGTATGGTGTGAGGAGATATATTTATTTCATTACCAACATAATGAATATGTTTAGTAAGTTTTTTAAGCATTTTTTAAAATTTATTTAGAACAGTTTATTTTTAAACGAAGACGAGAAACGTAGCTAAAATTCAGTACGGGTCGAAATACCCGTCACAACCACTCAAAGCCGTTGTTTACACACAGAAAATTACAAGGCAGAATAATTACAAACGTGCTATAAACAAAGTTGCGAAACCATTGAAGTTTTAATTAAGTGTATTCGTAATTAAGTCCCAAAGTAATTAACTTGACGATAAGAAAAATACTCGAATGCGAAGTGGAAGGCCGTTTCATTAAGAACACTGATATTTAAAACCTGTTTGGAGTTTTTAATAGTTCAAAAGAAAGTAGAATTGGGCTCTTTAGTCAACTGAACCCACTCAAACGGGACCCGCGGCGGGTCCACTCGACCTAATGCATGTTTGAATTGGTCAACTGGACCCGTTGACAAATTTTGTGATTTGTATAGTCTAGTAGAAAAGTTGTCTTGATATTAATCTAAATCTATTATATCAACTGTTTTTTTTGTTCAGTGGTAAAAGAAGCGAAAATCTATAATTTATTACCAAGTATGTTTTGCCCTCGGCTTTTTCCGAGTAGTGGTCGAAGCTTGTAACTTACCGTGGCTAAAAGTATGTCCTATCTATCCTTGTACCTAATATCAACCAAATCCCTTTTAAGGCGTGAAACGAAACAGACAGACAGCCAGATACCTTCGTATTTATAATACTAGCTGATGCTATTTATAATACTAGCTTATGTCCGCGGCTTCGCCCACGTGGTGTTCGCTAATTGTACCGATGGATATTTGTTAATCTAAATCTGTGTGCTAAATTTCATCCAAATCCGTTCAGTAGTTTTTGCGCGAAAGGGTAACAAACTTCTTACAACCATCCGTCCACAAACCAAAATTTCGCTATTATATTAGTACTAAGATTAGTCTGGACCATAGAAGTTTACCTACATTAAGTTAGTTAAATTAAACTATACGAGAAAGCCCAGGAAGCGAGGTTTGATTTATAGCCAATATATTAGTCTGAGGCCCTAGCACGAGCGTGTACCTAAATGTAACGTAAATACGTAGATTTTGGAATCGATAATACAGTTATCCTATAGCATTTTAGTTAAATTATTTGCAATAAATACAATCAGTATCATCCATAGATATGACTAAATTCTTAAAATTATGAAAATATTATAATTTGAACGAGTATTTTTAATTTACAAATTCTTATTACGTTTACACCGACCTAGGGTTGCCAGGGTTTTAATTACCGAGTTTTTTCGTTTTGCAACACTCTTTTACCTTACACTATGTCGCTACGATATTTTAACGGAACCTTCATCTTTTTTCCTTTTTTATCTTTCGGTTGAAGGTCACTGTACTGAGGCGTAACTTTGGGAAGGATAAAATGATTGATGACATCAAATCTTTGTGAACATTAACGCGACTTACAAAAATATGTTATCATCTGTCTTGCCTTTTCCCAACTATGTTGGGGTCGGCTTACAGTCTAACCGGATGCAGCTGAGTACCAATATTTTATATGGAGCGACTAGCTATCTCACCTCCACAAACCAGTTACCCAGTGGTCCTGGGTTCGATTTCCGGGTCGGGCAAATGATTATTAGGGTTTTTCCTTCAGGAATTTCTCAGCAGCAGCCACGGAGTCTATCGGTTCATGACAATAGACTCGCCCCCTATTACATGGTGCTTAAACACAACTAGCGAAATGTGGGTGTGCTATTAGGTTACACTTCTGTCTAACCCTTCGGGGATTACAGGCGTGATGTTATGTACAACTCAGTTATTGTAATATGATACGCTTTAAATCGTGTTCCTTTTTAGTATTAATAAACATTTTTCTTTCTTTCTGGTAAGACTGGTTGTCAGATTTTCGGGCTTCTGACAACTCGTAACGACTGTCAAAGATCTGTAAGTACTGGCAGGACCAACAAGTCACAAAAAAACTACCAATTATATTTTTAGCCCTAGAACTTAAATTTTCTTTTAAATCTGTGTCGTGACCGTGGTAATGGCAGCTTTGCCTGACATTCTATTAAATATAGCTTTGAAAACAAATAAGTACAGCCTTATTTTTAAGACTTCTTTAGTCGTTCAGGAAGTTATCCGGTTTCTCTTGTTTTCTTTTGATGATTGATGTTGTTAAATGAAAAATAAAACTAAGTCCTTGAAAATAAGCGATTCTTGTCATAGGTTTTTCATTCTAATTCAAGACGTTTGCCGCAGTGCGTTTTTTTCGGCGAATTTGTTGCATTAACGTCTCGTCTGCACTATACATACGTCTATAGATGAACAAGGATCTGCTGGCGCGTGGTTAGAATCAGAACTAAATAGTTATCGTGTTTCTTCGATAGATTTATTGATGAAACAATTTCACCAATAGCACCCTTCTCTGTCAGTCTCAAAAAATTGTTGTAACACAAAATTTAAAATACTGTCGTGACAGCGACATACATGACATGAAGAAGAATGTTCCGTGTACAATTTAAGCGCGCGTATACGTTTTCTATTTACTCACCCATGCTGTACCCAAGTTGACAGGCTAAAATATGACGTTCTTCAGTATACTTCTAAACCCAACTCTCTATTCCAGCTGCAAATCGAGGCGGGAGCTGGCGAGGGTCCAGGTCCTCCGGTGAACAATAACTCTGAGGGTGCAGTGGCCAGCCCCCCTCGGGATGACAACCACAACGCTCAGCAGCCGCCGCCGGTCACTCCTCGAGCCAGGCCGCTTACACCTGCAGGTAAGGAGAGAATTTTTGGAGTCTGAAACAGTTCTTGGTTCGGCGTAAGACACTTACTTATACTGCAGAAATAGTTACCAAATTTACCATAAAGTAAAATATATAAATATAAGTAAAATATTAAAGAGCCGGGAGTGGTGTACATTGACACCACTCCCCGCTTCATTAACAGAGACGATTTCCTAATATTTGCGAATGTTGGTCTTAAAATTCTCTATTTTAGAAATAATTGAAGAAAACAACTTGATATGTGCTTTTCGTCGACAACAATGAACAAGGACACATACCAAATTGGCGTTTGAAGGATGCACACAGGTCACACTATTACGCCACAATAGAAATTCGGCGAATTTCAAGTTATTCATAAACGAAAGATTATAATCTTTCGGTTATATTCGATATTCTAAAGGAAATTTAAAAAAAATCGCTAATGGCGAAGTTTTTTTTTTTAGTTTCTTCTCCATAACTCTAGGCACTCAATAAAAAAGTCTCACAAAAAAAATAAACTGCGTTCCACCTTATTGTGTAAACAAAACATAAGGTAGATATAGAAAACCTCCGCTCCACTTTCACACTTACCCACACATTCACCATTACTACATCTACCAGGACACATTCACACCATACACGAACCGCACTTTCACATTACTTACACATACACAACATACCTACTACACCTACCACAACCAACTCACTCTAACTCAAATACTCACAAACATTTTTTATTACGAATTATTTTTACTTTTCTTTTCTTTTTCTAAACACAAAAATAATAATTAAATTTGTATTAACCATGTTACTGGTGAAAACAGTTTTACTGACATTTTTGATTTTCCACCTTATGGAATCACTGGTCCCCAAGTCACAGGCTATAAACCTAGTTTGGGTGCCAGGTGATAATACTTAATGCACTTTTATGTTGTACCATATTACTGTACTTGTAACCTCTGTGAACATTTTACTGGAAATAAACATTATTATTATTATTATTATAAAAGGTCTCTATCTATAGAAAACACCTCGAAGTCCCGATCCTATTTATAACGAAACGAATTATTTCTATTTCCGAACCTTGTCAATAACTTCCCCCTTTCATTTATTTCTGCAAACAGTTTCATCACGGCATATTAACCCAGATTCTAAAATTAGATATAAATTATACATGACGACAGTCTGCTGGTACCGGCACCGACAGACATTCAGGGAAACGGAATACTCGCTCGGCAGATTTGGAATTTTCAAAGCAATTATTTTCATTTTGTTGAATCGTGAAAAGAGGTGACATTTATAAATAGAAGTTCTACTTCAAAAAGGTTGATTTATTTGATCTTTACGTCAACAACTCTATTGAATGCCTCCAATTTCACATGGTATGAGGTAGCACAAATGCATGCGAATTTTGAGCAAATGCTGCCTAGTACACAATCAGCTTGTCATCATCTGCCTAGCCTTTTCCCAACTATGTTGGGGTCGGCTTCTAGTCTAACCGGATGCAGATGAATACCAGTATTTTACATGGAGCGACTGCCTTTCTGACCTCCACAACCCAGTTAGTACTGGGTAATACGATATCCCTTGGTAAGACTGGTTCAATAATCAACTTGTGTATAAGTAAAACATAAGCTTGCTGGTTTCTGTCAAATAACCATACTTCTAAATGTTGTGTATTGCAGCCTTAAGAGCTAGGTTTAGATTGAATCTGAGAATCTCTTTATTATACTTTAAAAATCGACATTCTTATGTATACATGCCTTTTAATGCTTATAGTTTCAACAATTGCAACCCTTTCAGAAGGGCGACATTTTATTCATAAAAATCCGGATAAATATCTACCTACATATTATCTACGTTTTACATGATAAACTGTTATATTCATTACCCTTATTTTTAGCTCATGAAACTCAAGCATTATTTTTTATATTCGAATGACAGTAATAAATTGAATGAAAAACCCTTTTTTCGCGTGAAACCGGACCGCAATCAATTGAATGGTTTCGCTTTGTGCTGTACACACATAACCAATAATGCCGCCGAAAATAATGGCGGTTCGTACTTGGCACCTTTTAAAGTGAATAACAGAATATTTAATGGGAACATTCCGGGAGTACCTATGGTCTTTCCGGATGATGAATTCTTTTAGGGCTCCAACCTGACGAGTATCATTGTGATTTTTCCAGTGTAATTAGTACTTTTGCGAAAAAACGTCACGCGTTGAAAGAAAACTTTTGCTGACGTAAACTAATTAACTGATATCGCTAAGCTGTATTGAGCAAGAGTGATGGTTAATGCTTCTTCTAACTCTTAATGGGAGTTTTTAAATAAATAATCATTTAGTTCAGACAAAAAAGTCCATAGCCACGGTAAGGTTGTTAGTAACAAAAATTTTGATCATAACTAATGTTAGTAATTAAAAATTAAATAGAAAGAAACTATCCACACTACCTACTCCTATATTGTAGGCTCATCGGTCTCTCAACACGTGGAGGTCATTGAACCTACGCAGCAGAACAGTATCGGTTCTCTCTCCTATCATCCTTAGGACGCTATTCGGACTCCCCCATACTCGTCGCACCACCGACGCAAATTTTTTACGCATAATTGTGGAGAAGTCATCTACGCTAGCGTCAGCGTTAGCGGCAGCACTGCAATATCTGTCAGCAACCACGTAGGGGTCCGCATGGGCCGATGCCTGCCAGGGCTGCGGGACTGTTCGAAAGAGATACCGCGGCCCTGGAACACAAAGGGCAAAGAAGGAACATGGATGGGTTTTAGTCAGTACAAGTCTGACACTCCCTTCCGCTCCGCCCAGGGCGGGGAGGGTCATTTGATGATTTACCATCTTAAAAAATAAAAAAAAAGCACTGCAATATCGAGGGAGCCGAAACGGTTTTGCTTTTGGTTTGCAGTCGAACGATAAGAACCTATTGATGACAGCTTAAGTTCAAATATTTGCTAATTTGTAATTTAGGCAATACTTAAAACAAGTTTTTAAACTCTTACTTCTGTCGCATGTCGATGGCAATCAAAATTGAATTGGCCCGAAATTGGGAAACAGTTTGGTGCTTTCAGTAGCGTCCATCAGTACCTGTAATGTTTGCACATTACAATTCTTTCTGAAAGTAAATCTAGAGCTTTTTAGAGTTAATAACACTTTTCTGTAGAAAAACATTAATCAACCAGCCATAAACACAACCAGCTATCGACACACTCATAGTGTTATATTTGAGCCTGGTAATAACTGTTTAAAAGTCAAAACATTACTAAGACGCACAATAAAAACGTCTTATAGAAGGAATCCTAGCTCACGTTCTTTAAAATTTTCTAAAAAGTTTAACTCTTTCACCATACTACATTATCTCACACCTGTCTAGCCTTTTCCCAACTATATTGGGGTCGGCTTCAAGTCTAATCGGATGCTTCTGAATACCAATATTTTACTTTGAGTGACTGCTTATTAGACCTCCACAAATCCACAACCCAGTTAGTCACGGATAATGCGATACCACTGGTAAGACTGGCTTCTTGGTCACTGACTACCTGTAACGACCGTCAAAGATCTACAAATATCAGCTGAATCAACGGGTCAACGTGCTATCCGAGGCACGGAAGAAACTCGGTATGTAATGAATGGTCACCCACCCATGCACCAACCTTCGCAAGCGCTAAAGATCGACACGTGCGGCTGTTATTACGACTCGAGCTCCCCATACTACGCCGTAACCAAAAAGAAACAAAAAAAGACAGTATCAATGGGGGTGTAACGGCAACAATATTACATTAGGAATACGATATATTTACCCAATTCTGAGTAAGGTAATATCGTCTATATGTACATACGTATGTACCTATTCCGCACATTCGACGGCAATCATCGCTAAGTGTTTGTTGTGTGATGTTTATTGACATTGTGCCGAATGTGTCTCGGGTTATGTCATAGGGAATAAGGTCTCGTGGTTTTATAAGTAGGTTTTCTGAGTTTTATTTATTTTCAGGTATTGTGAAGGTCGGGAACTGTGATACGAACGTACTTTTATGTATTTTTTTCTACACTATTGCTTTTAAAGCCGAAGTGGAATGACGTAGGGTAACAGTAACTATAGTTTTTCAACTTAATAAAATGACAGCTGTCCATCCTGACAGCTGTCATTTTAATCAAGTTAAATTTTACATAATTAAGCCGATAATTTTATGATTAGGTATATTTTTTTTAGTTTATTTTTATTGACCGTAATTGAAACCCTTATTTACATAGCATAAAAACAAACAAACTGAAAAAACAACTGCAAACTGCAAAAATATGCATTTGTAATAATTTATGTCGATATGACCAAAGCTACTAGTTCCTTTCGTTTGACAGCTGTCATTTTAATCAAGTTAGATGTTTATAGTAGTAAATAAACAGCGCCGGTTGACAGAGGATAATGGAAGAAAAAAACGTGTTCCGCCAACCCCAAGTAACATAGGACAAGGGTAGAAAGATGATGAGTAGTAAGTAACTATTAATTTTACTTTCAAGATATATTTGAGTTCATCATTAGCAGCCATAGTTCCATCCATGGCTAAGTCTGGGCCAGCTTTCTTCTATGCCATGCTGCCCTGGTATGTGCGAGTCTCATGCAGGTTTTCTGCAGCCCGCGATTTTCTGTAGGTTGTCCATCCACCTGGCTGTTGAACTGCCCATGCTCGTCCTAACAGCTCTCGGCAACCATTAGTGTCCTTCTTCACTTGCCATCATCACGACTACCCAAATGTCCTAATTTTCTATTCCCAATGATTCGAATCAGCTTCTCTCATTTGGGGCTCATGGAGGCTAACATATTGAGTAGAATTTGGCATAGAGCAGAGCACTAAATAGTTAATGCGATATCCACGTATTTAATAGGTACACGTATATTTATATTCACACATAGCTAACAAGTACCGAAGCGAGCAGGTTCTCCTCAGGGACATATTAATATAATTGTAGAAGATTACAATAGCGTATGGACAGACATATGTAAAGGATGCTTAAAATAATTCCATTTATGTAGATGATTATATACTTTATCACTTTAACTGCTAGTTTATGACTTCCACATTAGTTTGGGTAAAATCTGATAGATTGTTTTCAAAGATATTCAAATATTTACGAGCGATAGACGGGTCTAGACAAAGAAAATCGTAATCCAATACTTGTTACTACTTAGTAACAAATCGGTCTGTCTAGTGTCATACGCCCGCTTGTCAGATAGCATTCGTGTCTCAAAAAACGAAAATGTTTGGGATGATAATTTTATAAATAAGACAGTATTCCCAATATCTGCTTTGTAACTCGTTTAAATCTCTTTGATTATTTTATGCAAATTCTATTCCATTTTTTAACTTCATTTGTCTGGTAGATACTACTTATTCGGATTCTGTGAACCACCGATAGGACATAATCCTTTCTATTTTTCTAAGAAATTGATTTAGAAATTTTTTCGAATGTTATGAGACTTTGGGATTTGGTTTATAACAAAAAAAAACTAATCTCAATTTATTATTCATGTTATTATGCTAACGTTCTTTATTTATTAAGATTTTCCTCGTGAAAAATGAGACGTAGGTAACGAAGATTCGTGTTCCGACATATTTCTTTTGAACTCATTAGCCATCGGTTCATGGAAAAGAATATTCATGTTTTTCATCCCCAATTTAGGATAGCAATCATCCTTTTTTACGATGACTGGAGGCAAATACAAAGTTCAGTGTAGTTTTAATAGTCAATAAAATTTGAAATATCTAGCTAAAGAAAATTGGGATCTACTGGCAGTATAGGTACGGAACCTAATAGGCTAAATCTTTAGGGTTCGAACCAACGACTTACAATATATTCCCGTTCCCAACGTCTAGAGCAATTTTCTCAGAATTAACTTTAAATTGTATCGGAATTGAACCGGGATCAACAGAGTTTTCTTTGTTGCCTTAAATATATTTTATCTAAGCGAAAAGCTAGCAAAGAGACGGCGCTATCGCTGAATTGAGTCTGAAATAAAATACTCTGACGCCCCGATGCTCAACAAGTCTTTGTTTCACTTTGAGCTTGACTCAAGAGAAAAGAAAAAACTGACAGACGAATATTCAATGTCAGCAAAAAGATTTTAAAAGAAAGTTCCGACTCATGCAATCTCTCGGGATCACTCTCTGTTATTAGTCCGTCCTTCTTATCATTAATTCTGGACGGCCTACGATCCTTGGTCCATCAATCACGCTATCAATTTATTTCTTCAACCGGCAGAGACCTCTTAGATTTTGACCTCAATAACTTGAGAATTTACTTCCCATTAAAAGCACATTTTCGTAATGTCCTCAATTATTTCGTATCAAAGGGCGCAAAGATTAATTCTTTGTCCTTTATTTCAATACCTAACATCAAGCAAAAAGTTCCTTTTGTCCCATATTTACTTGGAAAAAACCGAAGGGAACTCAAGCAAGGGATTGTGAAGAGTTTTCCTGTATGTTACATTAGCATAATACGAGATGTCAAGTTCGTTTTTCTTTGTAACGAGTGGATTTCTGATTTGCGGTTGAAGTTTCAGTAATGGTTCAGTTTTATTTGAAGGAAAATATTAGAACCTGGTTTTCTTGCAAAACTTGTCAGTTTTAAAATCGTGAATCACGGAAGAGTTAAATATACGCGCGGAGACCGCTAATTTACTAACAGTTCAATAGTATTTCGATTGTGTGTTAAAAACACACAATCGAAATACCATTCATATCGTCAAATGTCAGTGGTATTAAAAGCGCCGATCACGAAATATTAAATGAATACAGCACTTTTAGGGCTATTTGTGTGTTTGAACCTTTGTTATGTAATGTTCAAAGATTCGAGAAATCTTGCTATTTGAAGCTACATTTTTTTTTTACTCTCTAACTGACCCTGAGAGTAAAAAAAACTTTGTGGTATGAGTACTGAGACATTTGTTTGACTATAAAAACGAGCGCCCCAACTAAAAAATTACAAACAGATCAGTGGTCTGTCGATTGACAATCAAAAATTACTCTCAGGGTCAGTTAGAGAGTTAAAAAAAAATAATGTAGCTTCAAATAGCAAGATTTCTCGGATCTCTAAACATTACATAAATAAGATTCAAGCACACAAATATCCCTAAAAGCGCCCTATCAATTTAATATTTCGTGATCAGCGCTTTTAATACCACTGACATTTGCAGACAGTACCTACACACAGTTCCGCTAACCCAGAAAAAGAGCATTAAGCTAACAAATAGGTCAACAAATGTCACATGAATCGATAGAAAATTTTAGCGTCAGCAGGTACCTATTTAACACAAGTCTTTTATAGCTTGAGAGGCTTCATTCTGTCACTCAAGGCTTTGCGCGTGCTAGATCTAATGTTTCACTGAAATGCGTAGAAAAGTGTATAAGGAAAGTGAGTAAGAGGCTTTTCTGCTTCCTAAGCTGGGGTGAAAGTATCGTTTTATTTGAAAATTTGTTGTTTCTTACACTCTTTAGGATTTTTCTAGTAGCGTCTATAGATGTTTTCTCATATTTTCAAACACGTCAACTATAATCGTAATCATAATCATCATTTATTATATATTTTGTTACAAGTATACAGGGTGTAAACGGACCCTTCATATAGCCGTCAACCAAGCATTCTGTACATCAAACTAAGTTTACGTAAAAATTATTGCTGGGAATCGACTTTTTTTTTGGGGTGAAAATACACATTTTACGGTAGGACTCGATGGAAAGCACTCAAAGCACTATGCTTATGGATGGATTGAAGAGTACGGGGGTCGTGGAGGTGTGTAAAGTAAAAATCTTACATTAAAAACATGTATTTAAAAAAAACTTGTGAAAAAGTTGGAACTTTGACCCCTAATATCTCCGTAACTAGAAGGTTCCCAGGTATGATCTAGAACAAAAAAATGATCGCAAGAACAACTGCCTTTCGGATATGTTAATTAGATCTTTATAGGTTTCATACATGAACCCTGCTGGGGCAAAGCAATATAAATAAAGAGTTTAAAGTGCTACAGTGTCACAATAATAAATAAACCACTGTGCATAAACAATAATACTAATTTTAACATGTTTATCAGGTGTCCATCATTTGTTATTTAAAAAGGATAGGGTAACCTGTACAGAGTGTAGAGGATATTGACGCCCCGGGGAAGAATTTGTAAGGTGGTGGGTTATTAAAAAAATCTGCAGTTGTTTTGTCAATTAACGATAATATGTCGCGTCGATCGATATACCGTGCACGAAATAATGCTTGTATGTGGTTGACTATTTAGATATTTGTTTTCAGAACAGACTTCTATCGCCATTGACGCAGCAAGAAAAGCCCAAACGTTTCAGCTCAACGATACCATTGTTTCAAGTTTTTAAAAATTTTAACACAGGTAATCCGGGACCTTGCGTTCAACTCAAGTTGCTATGGTTACCTCAGTAGCTTGGAATAAAAGGTTTTGTGGCATATTTCGCCAGTCGAAAACAATATCTTTTGTAAAACACGTGGCTTCGAACTTGTAGCCTGCCGTCATAACTCTTCAGGAAAAAAACACCCCGAATTAACTTTATTCAACGTGAGTAAAGTATTCATTAAAGGAATTCTTGCCTAATTCAGTCCATTTTGAATAGAGACCCCATTACCCTAACCAGGAAAATTTTTGTGTAAAACGTTTCCGACCTCGTGAGATGTTTTAAAAGTCAAGACAAAGTAATATTGTGTGGCTTCTCTGCGTGTTGCCTGGAGGCTTGGCACGTGAGGAGAGGTGTCGTAACCAAGTGCGTAAGCAAACAATACAGGACTTACGTTTAGGTAGCCACGTGAGCTAGGACCCAATGTCTTGGGGAGTGGGACGTAGGTTTATACGATATAAGTTAATAAGGTCTACAACGCACGATTATAGTAAGCCAGTATTACTTAGATAAAAAGAGAAGTATTCATATTTTTTATTTTTAAGGTTCCGTATCTGTAGGGTAACCAACGGGACCCTATTACTAAGCCTTCACTGTCCGTCGGTCCGTCCGTCGGTTTGTCAGCGGGCTGTATCTCATGATCCGTAATAGGTAGACGGTTGAAATTTTCACGGAATGTGTATTTCTGTTGCCGCTATAAAAAAAAGGGGGCTACTACTGCGATGGTACAGAACCCTGGATGCGAGAGTCCGGCCTCCACTTGGCCGGTTTTTTGGGGTACTTATTTTTTTTTAATTGTTGCAATATTACCTACAGCAGTACAAAGGCTAGCTTAACACAGAATTGAAGTGTCACGTGAAAAGACATGCGTTTTTGTGTCCTGCGATTTTGTATCATGGGCTCTGCGCTGACAGCGTAAACTGATAAAGATAAAGATAAAAGATAAATATTTATTTCTCTCCACAATACATAGGTACATTATTAGGTTTCGTGAACAATACATATGTTTTTTATACTGTAGGAGACTGGTGCCCAAGATAGACGAAAAGCCTGTATTTCAGGACACCAGAAATACTGATACTTTGTTTGTCTTTCTTTGTCTTTGTTTGTTTGTGTATCTCTTGCCCTGAAAATTATAGTGGGTCTGAATTTGAGTGCTGAATTTGACTATAATGTGAAATGTGGCTTCGCTTGATATATTTAAACCTAGCCAGAGAGCATTTCCATGAGTCCAACAACGATGACGATACGATGATGGTTCTCGTGTTATTTAATAACCACAAACTCCGGCAGATAGAAAGATGTTGCAGTTTAGAATAGTGGAATACAGCCCTAGATTCAACTTAGCAACGGAAGCGAAGTCTCGACCCGTTCCAGGAGGGAAATAATAACCACTTCATAGAGTGGAGCCGGTATTATAATCGAGATCGGATAGTCCCATTGTTTGCAGATCTAGGTTACTGCGGAGTTGTGATTAATTATCTCGTTCTACTTCGGTATCTCAGATAGACGATTGTAGGACTTTATAATTGATATTTGAATTATTGTGTAGGGAACTCCAATATCGAGTCGAGAAACGGAATATCATACGTGTAAATAACAGAGAGGACGCTTCGTTATGACGAACTATTTTCTTCAATGTTTATCAATATTAAAAGCCACGTTCCGTCTCTGCTGCATGTAGATAACACCTTCACTCCAAACCCCTTTGAGCCATTAATTAAAGGCCTCGGTACTGGCCATACTGTCCGAAAAACATCTTTTTAAAAAGCCAGCGGCATTAAATATATGAACAATGTTTGATAAATACTTTTATTTAATTACTTTGTGTAAATAGTTAAGCTTGTGGTTTAGCTGATATACATGCGTGGGTTTAACTCCCACGGAGTGTCTGTCTATTATAGAGATAGCTTCGCCATTATCAGTTTTAAATCAAATACTTCTGAAGAAACATAAATTGTCAGTTCTCTGAAAATAGACACTTTTGTAAAAATATTGTGCTCTTGAAGATGCTTTGAAATTATCAGTTTAAAATGAAATACTTCTATAGCAACATTAAAGTTCATCTTTTTATTTTAAAATAGATGCTTTCTTAACTCATCACCTTTTGCTCAGTCGTCATGGCGTAGCGTTTGCTACGGCGTAGAAGCGTAGCGCGTAGCGATGTTTTGTGTTCTTCCTTTAACACATTAAAAAAAATTATCGTTGTTTTTGCTGTTTATTTTGTCACAACTAGTGATAATAATAAGCTCTTTCTGGGACCTTGTTGGCAAAAACTACTCAAAATTCAGGATTTATTCCGTTAGGCTCTTACATCATGTGGGAAGACGGTGGGTTTCGTGCTATGAAAACACACTGGGCGCGTTACACTGTTTCTAGCAAAACTAACAAATTACTTGAAATTGCAACTAAACAGAATAACACGGAGCACAATGAATCAGTTACACCTTTATACAGTTCCAAGACATCTCAACTCCGCCGCGATCAGACACTGAATGTCGTCCTTTCCTCGAGCTGGACATCAGAGCTCTGTATAAGTACACCGTGTGGTGAGTAGACTGGTTAGTAAGTCGCGTGATGTCACCACTGCACACTGGCACGCTTTCCAATTAATTTTATGTCCGTACTAATGACCTGATCCGACATATTATTAAGAAGTTTGTATGTAGGGGGTAATCTCCGAAACTTGTGATCATTCTAAAATCTAAAATTCTTTCACTGGGTAAAAGCTGCTTTATTTGTGGGTGGGGCTATAAATTATGTATATCATGCATGTTATCCGAGCCATCACAATTTTTGCGGACGAAGTCGCGGGCGAAGTGCTTGTTATACAATAAAGTCGTTCAAAATGAATAGACAGAACTTCGAAATGAAGTTTTCTCCAATATCAATACGACCTATCTCCACACACATGTTTGGAGAGTAAGTACTTGAAACTTCCAGTCGAAGCCTTGCCTGTCAACTTGGTAAATTGCTTCCGAACGGCTCCAGAAGTATTGGAGGCACTTGTCCCCGCTTCAGTACGTAAATACGGTTAGGCAACTTCTCATATATCATAGTTAGCGAGATTCTGAAGTTGTTGCTGATTTTAGAACTTGATACACGGTGGTTAGGTGCTTTGAAGGTTGGGAAGGTGCTTTTCAATGTTTTAACGTGTGTTTTGATCAGACTGATTCTGCGGTCAGAGTGGTGACACTTTTTCTGTATTGTAGGACCTAGTATACCGACAAAACATAACTTCACGCCTGTAATCCCCGAAGGGTTAGGCAGTGGCTTACCTAATAGTACACCAACATTTCGCCAGTTATGTTTAAGTCCCATGTAATAGGGGGCGAGCCTGTTGCCATCAACCGGGCACAAATCCAGACTCCGTGGCTGCTATTGAAAAATTCCTGATGGAAAGACCCAATAACACTATGGCCGACCTGGGAATTGCCATCTGTAGGATCTACTTACATAACGCAACCTATAATGTTCTCACTGCTGAGAAACACTCCACCCCCTCTTCCCTCGGCCTCTCTGTTAGATGGAGCGGACAGTAATCTACGCGGACCCTGTGCGGATTTGGAGTCAAGATGTTACATAGCTTCGAAGGTCGATGGTTAAGTTCAGAAAACTTACTTTTGATTTTAAACTGAAGTGCAGAAATGATTAACGATGACGGCTTACCACAGGTTTTCATACATCGGACAAAACCTAAAAGACAGAGAAATTCAGTATCTGGTGAAGGGTCCTGTATATACATATATGTGAATATGTACCATGACCCAGCATCGTGAAGTATTTGCCCAAACGACATTATTTACATTTGTTGGGAATTCTTCCTTATTTCGTCGTAAAACATTAAGTGCTCCACTTTGAAGGGACAGTACATTTTGGGTCACTTTATTTCTTAATAAAGTGCCCTTTTTTGTGAAATATTTGTACATAGGTTTGTTACATGTCTGTGTCCACTTTCAGGGACACTTACCTACCATTTTCCATTACAAGATCAGCAGTTATGTTTAATTGTTCAGTGGCTTCTTATCCTTTTTTGTTTGCTCAAAAAATGGCGCTGTCTAGACACTAGCTTGTACCTAGACAGCGCCATTTTTTATCAACTTTTCAAACAACGAGATACTAGGAGTACCAAACAATTAAAAGTGTTGTAGTACTGTTCTTTACCTGGCTTGATTAATGATAAAGATAACTACTTAGAAAAATATCGTGCGGCAATCAGTGTTTTTAGTTCAGCAAAATTAATAAATTAATTTTGAGCCATGGAAGTAATTGTGTGGTATACAGGGTAGAAGGGTCACCGATGCTAAAACGGTTACCATGGTCGAATTCAGTACATTCTGAACCATAGAAATTTTTCATCAGTAATTTAAAAAAATCTGCTGTTCCATACTTTTTGACCGTGTAGGTATTACAGTTTTGTAGAAAACTGCTGTTTTTTTTTCATGGTTCAAAATGAAGTACTGATTACATGGTAACCGTTTTAGTGTCGGTGTTCCTTCCACCCTGTATACAACATTATTTTTAGTATATGCGAAACCTGAATATAGTTTGTTCAGAATAAGTAACTGAATCGATTCCAATCATTTTTAAACCATGTTATATTTTGTCCCAAAAATATGTTTAAAAAGTTACAAGTTTAACACCGAGCGATAGTAAGTATCTATCGCAATAAGTTTGGTGCCTACTGCCAAATTATTGTTATCAATGCGCTCAAGACGACGCTGACCACGATTTTGTGCGGACAACTAGATAACAGAACAAGCTTATAACTTTGTGATTTTTCATGATACAGTTTTGAAATTTTGTACATAGATTCTATACATAAAAATACTAGACACGTGTTCAGGTTTCGCATATACTAAAACTAAGGTTGTATTTACCAATTAAGTTACAGTACTGTCGTACGTACAAACTTATATTAGCCCCTAAATCAACCTGATAGCTCATATACCCTCACTGACTAATCTCTGCTAAACATAACACATTCATATCAAAAAGCCAAATTCAACAGTTTCAAAGCCTCCCAGATTACTCCATATTCAAGTACACGGTCTAACTTTAGTGCTCCGAGCTTTGAGCATGAGTCCATTGTAATGTTAATGATATCTACACATTCTACAGTCTGTCTGTACTCCCACTCAGTGTGGGTTAAACTGGGCTGTCCTTTATAATTCATTTTATGTGTGACTATTTTTAAGTTAGATGTTTGGAATAGCTATACAGGGTGTAAACAGACCCTTTACGAAGCCGTCAAACAAGCATTCTATACGTCAAACTAAGTAGCTCTACGTAAAAAAATATTGCTGGGAAACGACTTTTTGTTTTGGGATGAAAAATCGCGGATTACGGTAGGACTAAATGTAACGCACTCAAAACATTGTGCTGATAGATGCATTTTATAAAACAGGGGCCATGGAGGTATTTAAATAATATTAAAAACTTGTATTCAAAAAAAAACTTCTGAAAAAATTGGAAGGTTGACGTCCAATATCTCCATAACTAGAAGGTTCCCAGGTATAGTCCAGAACAAAAAAAATATCGCAATAATGGCAAGAACAAGTGCCTTTCGGCTTCGTTAAGGGTCTTTTTACACCCATTATGATGTAGGTATGAATTATGTTATTCCTAACGACTCGCCTCTGCTTCACACGGTTTTTACTAAGACACTGATCATTAAGATAAATTCAGGTTAAGTATTGAGGTATTATACGCATACTTACCTAAACTTTACGGAATAATTTTTTTAAATGATGTAGAAGAGCGCATCAAAACTCCTTACATGAAGTTGAGTGTTAACGTCTTACGGCATTTCATACAAACTTTCAGGTGATTTTTTTTCAAAATGACTGTTCCGATTTTAATGAAACTTCGTACGCATAAGCAGGATACATAAGTCTAAAGACTTGATAGAGAACTTTTCGAAATGTCTTTTAAAAAAAAAGATAATTGGAAATTTCTGTTTCTATGGAAAATCTAAAATCGGTCTAATTTAGCTGTAACACTATTTTTCGAAAAGTTCTCTGTCAAGTTTTTAGACTTATATATTCTGCTTATGCGTACGAAGTTTCATTAAAATCGGTTCAGACATTTCGAAAAAAAATCACCTGAAAGTTTGTATGACATGCCGTAACACGTTAACGCTCTTAAGAATAATAACGCGCAGCCACAACAACAACTTCAATTAAAACATGTATACTTAGATTAGTTTTCATGGTTTTGGTGAAAACAAAAATTTCTTGATTACCATTGATTTTTCAGGATTGTTCTGACTGGGATTGCTATAAAGTCTTGCTAAAACATTTACGGTATATCGCCTTTAAAAGTTTGCAGATATCCAAATCCTTTCGTGACTTCCTTGGACGAGGTAACTGATTTTAGAGAACGGGAAATACAGCTAATTGAAAACCAAACGTGGAACATGACGATTTTTTTTTATAAATACAGAATGAAAATGTTAGACGGGCCGCTAAGGTCAGCTACCTCAAGTCTCTTTTGACGATTAAAGCTTATAAGAACCACATCCACAAAGGAAACAATTGTACAGTACAGTAGCAGGAAAACGTTCAGAGGTCAAAAACCTTACCACCAGACCCCGGCGGTTGAGTATAACCTAGAAAGACTAAAAATAACTTTGTACAAGTACCGTCACGGCCACTAACGTGAATACCTACACTAAGGAACTTTTAATAGTGAATTCCTCCTATTGTATTGATTATTATTTTATGTTGTTTTGAACATAATATTCTGGAACCCATTTCTCCTACTTAATATTATAAAAAATCACGTCTATATATTATAATAACCACCCAACCGACTATTATGGATTGATTGTAGACGTGTTGCGCCGACCCTAAATATAATGGGACAAGGGCGGGAAGATGATGAATACGAAAGTAATTCTGTCCATTTGTTTGTTACTTTTTCACGTTTTAACGGCTGAACGGGTTTAGATTAATTTGGAACACAGGTAGACTTGGTTAGGACAAAAGATCGCGACGTCGGACTCAACGCAGGCGAAGCCACGGGCAAGAGGTACTAAGTCATAGGTAGGTATATCAAAATTGGAATCGTTGTTTGAATCTTCCTACGTGTACACATATTACTGTTTTTGGCTGTTCATTCTGTACAAATATTCTATTTCCAAGAGAACATTAGATTCGACGCAATGCGGATGAATACTCGAAGCACAAAATCCTTCATGATGAATCTATTAGCTCACGCTCATTGGCTGCGGAACTGCGTTCTAAACTGCATCAGTGATTTGATTGGCCACGAGCTTCCTGCTGCCGTAAATCAAATGGAATGCATGGCTGTGATTGGATGTGACACTTTTCAAGCAACTCGACTAACATTTTACTTATTTACGTTTCAATGTGGCACTACTTGTAAAAGACAGTTGACAAATCCAATTTTGCTGCTGTCACGTTTAGATAGTTATGTCACTTTAGTGCAGTGTGTTTGTCATATCCACTGAATGGAGAATAAGTAAGAATAAGATTTTTTCTGCGCTTGAATTATCTAGGTGCATTTCTGAGGGGTATTACGCATAATTATATTCGGGTCGGCTAGGCAGTAAATTGAATACATGTTGGGAAACACCCGCTCGGCTTATTTCTATTTTTTCCGAGCCGACCCGAATGTTGGTTTATGGCGAGCGGAGTTTTCTGATCGGCACGAGCTGTATGAAATTGCTTCGGCTCGACTTTGTTGTTCATCAAATTCTTAGTAGTACTCCTTAGTATGACTTTAAAACTTTAATTCTAAACTTCTAACGCGTATCTTATCTCAAAGCCTGCTAGATCTTACAATACTATGCCATTTTCTGCGACACAGGGTTCAGGATAAGTTGGTTACACAAAACATGGTACAGGCAGTAGTAACTTTGTAATTTTACGACCTACATCGCGGTACCCTTTGCACAATTTAATATTTATCAGCCTGCCGTCACGTTCGCTATTTCAAGCTACAATTGTGTTAGTTTATTTGAAGCGAATGAGCGGAAAGTCTTTACGAGTTTAGTGCTTAGATGAAACAAAGCAAGACCATATGATTTACCACTACGTTATCCTTGATACATCTTTCAAAAGCTTAGAAATGTAGAAAAAAACGTTTGTAGTTTTTTTGCGGTTACGGTTATAATAAAATTACAGTCTGTTGTAGTGTGGGTGTCATAGAACTATCCCTATCAGTGGCGAAGGTTCCATTCAACTCGATTCCTACCGGCTTCCCTTTGAAAAATGGCACAGTCAGTATTCTATTGACAAATAATATAATCTCATTTAAGATTATGTACTCCGGCTTACCTCTTACCCTTCCCTAATGATCCCTATGTCTGTATTTGTAAGAAGCCATATATATTGAATGGTTTGCTAATAAATATCAGTCTTATACATCAATTTGTCTACTCAATTACACCTATCCTTGCGCTGTATTTAGATGCTCTTACTATCAATTCTTATAGGATTTTGTGTTATTCCTACCATTTAGAACCTTAACAATATGTAGAAGAAGAGGCTGTTGTCCTGTCCACAGATTACCATAACCACCATATAAGTTGGATTAAGTCTTGCAGCTGTGGGCCCGAATATCGCAAGACTGGAGTCCTGAAACAGCTAGACGGGGTCGCGGTAGACAGAAGAGAAGATGGCGGGACGTCTTCGATGGCTTCCTCGCGAATTGGCGAGAAGAAACACACCATCGTGGGAAGTGGAAGGAATGGGGAGAGGCCTTTGCTCAGGAGTGAGACAATTCGGGATAACTAAAAAAAAAAGAAAAGTCTTGCAAAAGCAACAAAGAAACAAAGCCTTTTGCCTTTTCTTGACTTCCTTTTCCTTCTTCGTCTTTATAAGAGCGTTCAAGTACCTATAGAAATTTATTTAAAACCTTTTCCAGTCGGCAAGAACCGTAGCCTCTCAACCAACCAACCAGCTCCTTTATAAAAAGGAGTAAAGCTCTTACTTTCACCGTTTTTATTGTATGCAATATTGATTTCCTTCGGCACGTGTTGGCAATAATCCATTCAACGGGGAAAATGTTTTTATAATAATTCCTCTCGTTTTTCGACGGAAATATGTTCTTGTAAATAAACAAAGGAAACAAGAGCTGGATATTTTACGTGTAATTCGGATTCATTCGAATTCGTTCGTTATAACATCAAGGTCAGGGTTGGTTATTGATTTACGACGTGTTATGTTAACGTGCGATGCAAATTAACAGTAACAAGTGCGAGTTGGACTCGCGCATGAAAGGTTCCGTACCCATCGTAGTAGGGGAGCCCCCTTTAATTTATTTTTATTATTTGTTGTTTTAGCGGCAACAGAAATACACATTCTGTGAAAATGTCAACTGTCTACCTATTACGGATCATGAGATACAGCCCGCTGACAGACGGACGTGCAGCGAAGGCTTAGTAATAGGGTCCCGTAGGTTACTCTTCGGGTACGGAAGCCTAAAAATGTTGATGTTTTCCTGGTTTGTGGTGTACATAACTGGTTAGTGTTTAGTTTTACGGTCTCCAAATCGTGGAGTAGAGTGAGGAATGGCGTCAAGAGGATGAGTGGTGGAGACGTGGAGTCTTAAGCACGGTTATACGCACCGGATTGGTATTATGTCACCTTATTAGGTATAACTAAGTTCATATGACCCCAATCTATTTAAATCGCGAATTAATAGGCTTCTTTTGGGTTAGCTCGTTCCATCGTCGACATCATCTGTGTCCTCAGGACTAGAATGAGGTCAAGAGTAAGCCCATACAGAATAAAAAATAAAAAAAAAAAATACCTATGTACTTTCATAGACAGGATCCTGAACGGCTCGAATTGACACGATTCTGACCCTGAACTGTTCTATAACTTGTAATCCTGTAAACTAAAATCATCAGTTATCTGTTAAGCATGCATTGTCATTTGTTAGGGCAGTTTTCATTAGGGTCGGTAATCCAGGACCATGATTAGCCATACCTATGGATATTGTTAAGGTCAGTTGAGAGTTATCAGTGGTCAGAATACCTTACCCTTATTTTTTCTTTTCCTTTTTTTCTTTCCTTCTGAGGTCACAACATTGCAAATCTGTTTTCTCTCATTCGACTTTCCAAGAATTCCTTCACTCTAAAATCACGTCTAAAGCGTCAATCTTACTCCCAAAAGTAATATAAAACGTAAACCTACATATTGATAGGCAACCCTTCGTCTCTCGGTCGCCATTTATCTGGAGAGGCCTCTCCTCTCTCGGACTCCGGACCTGTATGTAGGTCAACGCGGTCGCACTTAATTAGACCGAGAAAAAAACAGCGTCGTGTCGCGTGGCGGGCGTGGCACAGCCCTAACGACTAATGATCTTGTGAATATTTGAAAGGGAAGGCTTCTTTTTGTTTTTGAGTCATGTTCTTATGGTAGGAGAGGAGGGTTAGAAAGGGATAGAGAATATGGTGTAAAGTTTGTCATCCTTCAAAGAAAAAGGGGGATCCCCCTTTCTCCGAACAGACGAATGTTATATCTCGAAGGCTGCTGCTCGACGTTTGGCCTGAAATTCAGCAAATCGAACTCACTCAAATTCAAAGCATTTATTTCAATAGACCGTTTTGACAGGCACTTTAGCTTAGTCTACAATAAGCTACCAACAGTCCAGCCACAGACATAATAAGTTTGAATGGAGTTGCCCATTCCAAAATCGTAGATCTCATGGAGAATCAGGGGCAAGTCCTGGGTACACAGACGCAGTCATTAGGGTTTCACGTGTAAAGGTGAGAGGGCCATCCAACCCATGATAGATGCTAATTGCAATATTGTCTTGTGATTATAAATTCACACATGTTTCTTCTGATCCCTACCATCCTTAAATCCTCTTTTTATTTCGTCAACGTTTATACATTCCGTCTGAAAATAACGGCGTAGGTAGGTAAATAAGTTTGCATTAAATACAGTAACAACGATAAAACGGCTATTATTTTTATCCACGCGACACACAGAAATCCAGCCAACCGAAATCACTTGCACATTCGCGATAGCGCTTAACAAAAAGCCGCTGCAGCGCTGGAACCAAGCTCAGTTAACAAAAAGCGATTTAATAACACTAAAGCTTCACACAATGGCTGTTCTACAGACTAGCGTTTAAGTACCTGGTCCCACAGTCGACGACGAGGAAACGACAAGCTATAGATATACGATTTTCTCGCTCAAGAAACGATTGTAGGTCTTTTGTAAGCTAAAGAGTTACACTTTATTAGTAGTTGATCGCTGACTGTCCACACCTCCGGCGAGTACTCAGTTGTCGCAGTGACAAGAACTATCAAAGAGAGTACTCGCTCAGGCGACACTAGTTTGACGGGCAGAACATACGCAGAACAGAAAATAATCGTCCGTCGCCGTCGCGCATTAGCTTCTCGTGCTCGCCAACTCGGTTCACAGACACACAGCATCAGACCTTTTAATGTTTTGTCTAATGTTAACCTATAACCGCTGAATATATATTTCCTAGTTCTGAAACTTGTTCTGTCTATTAACGACACTTTGAACTATTCGCGTCTCGCTAATCGCCGTCGGTAGGACAGGTTCATTTTACGGAATAGTGTTTAAGCGAATTGGATCGGACATGGCTGTGTCAATGGCCGCCACTGCCGCCTCTGATTTGGCGCATTCTGCCTACTAGCTGCCTATTTTTGGTACTTGAAGCGGTCGGAGATAGAATTTGCTGCCAAATTTTCCGATTTATTGAGCGAATGGTTTTGGTTTTGGCTTAGTGTGTGCATTATGTGGCCCTTATGGTGGATAGAGGACCAGGAAAGGTTACACGTGTAGTTTTTGTACGTGTTTGAGGTGCTACTAGCATATTATTCAGCTTAGCAATTCTGAGCTGAGGCAAACTACATATATTCGGATTTCATTCGGAGCTCGCCGATCGGTAAATTTAATTCGGCATCTAACATAACTGAATCATGTTCTGGTTTGCTCGGCACAAGTCGAACTAAACCGTGGAGCTTTTTCCGAATGTAAATTTGCATATGGGTATTTGATTTTGTCGCCCAGCTCTCGGTGAATCAAGCTTAGCTGGATACACAAAGCTAGTTTTTAAAGCTAGGATAGAAAGCTGAAGCTAACAAGCTAGTAACTCTGGCTTCATGTGTACAGAACGTTTCGAAGAACTTCCCAATGAAGATCTAGGGGAGACGAGTGTTTTTCGAATAACGCCTGATATATTTGATATTATTTGAGTCTTGCGACGCCAAAAATACAACGACTGGGTACAGTAATTCTAAGACAGGCGCTACCAGCAAGAGTAAAATGGTCATTAAAACCAACGCGTAATCACTGCTCACTAGGCAATCAAATACTAGCTTCGCCGGCCACATGAAGCCAGTACATACGCCAAGATAATAAAATCAGTGATGGAGGTTGCTACTAGCTCAAAAAATAAAACCCCATCCTAATAAACTATCCCAGCTTGAGACGCTAGCTTACTAGTTTTCTCAATAGCTTACTAGCCTAGAAATGACGCCGTTTCTGCATACACGAAGCCAAAGTTACTAGCTTACCAACACTAGCTTGCTATCCTAGCTTGAAAAGCTAGCCTTGTGTATCACGGGCATAAGAAAGATATTCAAACGTTGGGTGTGAACGAGATTAAAAACATAATATTCGTCTTCCTCTGGAATGCGTAACAACAACGTTTTTTTTACGGATAGCTACGTTAATACTAAATTACTTTCGTATAAAAATAAAAGCAAAAAATAAAGGTCAAGAATAATAGAATCTGGAAATTACTTATCTACATATTTTAAAAAACTTTCAATAAAGTTCTCGTTGCTTTCATGAAAAAATATATCCTTGGGATACCTTTTCGGAATAAATTCTCAGGTTTTATTATGAAACGAAGTATTCTTTTCGTCCATGTATTTTTTACCAATTAACCTAGAATAGGAACGGACAAAGTTTCGACTTGGTTTTATGTGGAATTTGACAATAGCTTTACGCAAGAGCGCGTTTTGCTCTAATTCTTTGCGTAGGCGCTATCAATCGTTTTAAAGTGGGCCGTTTTTTTTCAGTGCTTTTGAGATTTCTTATCAAGAGAAAGGTTCGGTTTAGGTACTCCAGGCTTGAGCGATGTAGGTATATAAGTAGTTGAAGTCTAGTGTACCAAAACTGACACAATTTTTCACGCCGAGAACTGTAGTTATGATAGTACAAGTAGTTTAGTTAATGGCAAGATTTGTCCCCTTTATAATAGGACGTTAACATAGTTATCCACATTAGAACAACTCTGCCCACCCCTTTGGCTAATAAAGTGCGTGATGTGAAGCTCAAAAAGAAATAAAGATAAGTCCTTAAGTGACAGTATAAGTTCCGTTTTAACCGTGAAAGCTTAAAACAACACAATTAGTTTTACTCCACCTAAACTAGGAAGGAACTGAAATTCAGAGACCCTTCTGACCAGTCTCAGAACTAATGAAGAGAGACATTATAAAGTGCTTTCTAAACTGAAACTATTCTATTAGTTCGAGATCAGAGGGCTTGTTGGGCAACCTTGTCAAATAACCGCTTGGCCACGACTCACATACACGCTCATCGACACGACTGCAGGGAACACAAATGAAAGAAATAGGGTAGAGCACGTCACCGCGACTGTAAAATGGCTTCAGACACACGAGACTTTGCACCTAAATACCCTCGTGTCGCAAAGTCTGAAAAGCCGAAACAGCTTTCTGAAGTGTGTCACCTCACTCACTGGCGAGTTTCCTACGGAAAGACTTAAGCTGTGGCGAGGTAGTGCATCTCTACCAAACCCATTCATTCCACCTGCTGAAAATCTCCCACCTCGACATGAGTTGCCATGGCTGACCTGGAAGTCTTTAAATAATATAGACTCCGGACACAGGTTGGCCGCAGCTAGGAAAACTTTCTCTCGTGGAGATTAATTGATGACTCTGCCCTGGAATGCAAATGTTGTGCTGTTCCACGAACGATAGGGCAATTAAAATAGTGTCCTGCGTGTCCTGTTATTTGTTCATTACAGGAACTGATGGACGCTACTAAAAGCTCCAAACTCATGGATCAGTTCTGAGCCGAAACAATTTAGAGTTCCATCGACACGCTAAGAAGAAGACCGGGGCGGTACGCAAAAGAAGGAAACAAGTGGCACACGCGCCTGTCGCTGACGGAAGTCGCAAGTAGCAAGTCGCATGGTGTGAGCTAGTGAACGGGCCATTACAGTTTTAAGTTAACGTTTAATGACTGTTACGAGTTTGTGGTGTAGTTGCCGTTAGTTTTCATATTTCCTGGAGTTATATTGAAAGCAAGTTATGGATTAATTATGTTATAAACTTTAGACATTTTCTGAGTGTTTTTGTTAGCCTTTATTACTGCAGCTAAATAGTGGAGGAAATTGTAATTTGTCGCAGCGAGTTAGTTGTTACTTGTTTGGACTCATAAATTGCAATTTTAGAAAGATAGAGGAACACTAAAGAAAAGATGGATGGATTGTGTGAGGATTTGAGGAATTTGAAAGTAGAAGGAGTATATCAAAGAATGACGACTGATACGACAGACAATGACAGAATCATATGAATGAAGGATGATATGGTTAGCGAGGAGGTGACTGCTGATATGACGAGTAATAGAGAAGTATGGAAGAAGAAGACTAGCTCCGATCCCAAATAAATTGGTATAAGGGCAGAAGAATGATGATGATGACGACAGACAATGGAAAACAAAATCGGGGTGCGGCGTCCCCTGAAGATTTTACCTAGATAATAAATAAAGTGATTCGTTATAAATCATATATACTAGAATATATAAATTATTATCTATTTATATATAGAGCTTCAAACATCACTTTAGGATTAAATAAAAGCAACTGCTCCAATTCTCATTCAGCAGTATTTAACGAAATTAATTAGAGCGAAATCTTTAAAGACTGACAAGACGCGAGTAATTCTCCGTCTGGGACTTAAGACTGTCACTAAGAAATAACGCAGACATCCATTTCTGCCAGTCAGCTGGCGCAATTTGAGCGGGAATTTAACAATTGACGCCATATTTAAAGCGCTGCAGAAATTATTAGTTGCTGTGAGTTTCTGCTAAAGTGCATCACGTACCTTCAAACGGCTTATTCAGCTTGACACTTATTTCTTGGACTTATTTCTTGTTCGATTTAGTTACTCTTTTCTGTGAGAAGCTCGTGACTAAATAATAACTCGTGTTATCTTTAGGTTAAGCCGTGCTTACCTAGGTTGGTCCCTGCATGGGTGACCAACTATTTCATTTCGAGTTTCTTCCGTGCCTCGGAAAGCACGTTAGGCCATTGGCTCTGGCTGTCATTTGTAGATCTTTAACAGTCATATAGATAATCAGTGGCCCGCAAGTCTGACAACCAGTTTTACCAAGGAGTATCGTATTACCCAGTACTAATTACTGGGTTATGAAGGTCAGATAGGCAGTCGCTCCATGAAAAATACTAGTACTCAGCTGCATCCGGTTAGACTGGAAGCCGACCCCAACATAGTTAGGAAAAGGCTAGGCAGATGATGAGTTAGGTACCCAAGCAGAGACCGTATGGGTTACACGTAGGGCTTTCAATACCGGTATTCCGGGATCCCGTAATAGCGTGATCACGGATTTAATATGGGCCTCGTGGAATTGAAAAAATCCGGTATTTGAAAGCCCTAGTTACACGTATAGGGGTTTTAATCGATTTTTTTTTTAGGGATAGGTGAAAAGCCCTAGCTAGAGTAACGGTTAATCCGTGTAATGGTTAATCAAACATATGGGTCTTCTTCTTCTTCTAAGAAAAAAAAAGAGCGGTCCCTGAGTCCAAGCCTTGTCTTCTATACATATTTAGGACGGCTTCGATGCTCCTGAATGTCCGTATTTTACATGGAGAGACTGCTTATCTGACCTCCAAAACCAAGTTACCTGCTTGGTAACATGACACAGCGTGACAATCAGCTCATAATATTCCCGCTACTGAGACGCAGACCTACGTTTTGTGAGGAGTAGTGGGCCGGACGTTTTACAATGCGGGCCCAATGCGGGTAGGGGAACGTCACAATGTCTTTGAACTTTTGGTTCTAGGACGTGCCAGTTTCCTTACGAAGTTTTGACCCTGAACATTACCTCAGGGCATCCTGAAGCTTAATGCCCGAGGTTTAATGTTTAATATCGGTTGTGAATGTAATACTTATAGCAATGATTAATCGGCTTGCGTCGTTAAGATCCCACGATCACACTCAGCTCTTTCTATAATTCTGATAGTTGATCGGATCATAATCATCTTCTTTTCCCAACGATGTTGGCGTCGGCTTCCAGTCTAACAGGATACAGCTGAATAACAGTATTTTACATGGAGCGACTAACTATCTGACCTCCACAACCCTGTTAGTACTGGGTAATACGATACCCTTTGTTAAGATTGGTTGGCAGACTTTCGGGTCACTGACTACCTGTAATGACTGTCAAAGATCTACAAAAATGACAGCTAGGACCAACGGCTTAGTGCTTTCCGAGGCACAGAGGAAACTCCGTAAGTATTTAGCCATGAGCTCATCATAGTTGGCCGGTAGACCTGTAAGTACTACTATGAGTTATTTCGCGATTGGAACAAAAACAGAAAAAATAACTTACACACGAATGAACCTTCACGTATTTATTGGCCTGACGTGTTCCCTTGGGAGACGGGGTTTCTCGTTAGTACTAACGCGACAGGGAGTATGGGAGTGAGCTCCATAGGTACCTATACCATATACATCCAATCATATCGCGGTCAACAGTCGTCCGAGCGTGGTGATTGCTTATCAATATACCCTCGGGATTGCCAGTCTGGTGTTTATGTTTGGTGTGTAAATATGTCGTTAATTAGTGGTTCTTTAACTGTGTAGTTTGTGGTTTGTTGATGATAGAAAAGAGTATGAATGTGGTTGAAGCAAAAGGAGTATGTACAAACATCGCAGCAGATGGTGTTCTGTAGTTTCACATTTTAGCCCCTTTGGTAAAAACTACTCCCTTGGTACTTATATGTACTATTCCACCAAAGCGCGTTTGCTCAATTTTAAAACAAAACCCCCATGCACACGATGACCACATCTGTTTAACGCCCATTTTTGTGCGGACCAATATTAAAACAAAAAAAATACCGTAAAATATGCGAGCTTTTCTTATTATATCAATTTTTGGTCAAAAAAAAATCTCAGGCTCTGTTAATGGAAAAGAAAGAAAATACATTTATTTGGCACATGTCACAAGTGCACACAATAAAAATAAAATACCAAAAAGAAATAAAAACTTAAATCTAAACAAGACTGTAACACTGTGTGCCTCACGGCTGCGCCAAATAGGCCCAGTTCAGCAAAAAGTGCCTGACGCTGTAATGATCACAGAATTGTTTGACCACCCTTTTTCGACCAATGGGAATGATACAAAAAAAAGGACAAAGGAAGAGATTTTTTTTAAATGTTTTTAGCGGCCGGGCGCTGGCAAAAAAAATCGTCCTAACGGTGGTCAGGCGCAAGTTTAGATGACTGTACCTACCTTTGACTGAAGAAAGTGAAATATATTAAGATATACACATCAGCTGTATCAACAAATGGTACAACGATTGAAGAGCGCCCTAATTTTTAACTGTGATATTTTGCAAATAACGCAAACCGCGATCGCGCTTCTAGGAAAATCAGTACATTCAAAACCACTAATTAACCAACTAGATTCTGCCGCAGTGCTCATTGAAATGGAAACGTTTCTGCAGTCGTTGTATTCTCAAACGGTGAATTCTGTGATAAACTGTCTAAAAATAGCGAATATAGATTCAAGGATTCATGCATTGGAATTTGAATTTGAATCTTTGCATTTAGCCAGTTCAGACCTCAGTACCCAATAGCAAAATACATAAGTAACCCTAAAAAGGCCCGAAGCCGTGCTACAGATCATTCATCTTTACTTACACAAGTGATACATCAAATTGAAGTCTTGAACCGTCAGCCATGTCTGAACTGAATTGTTTTCAAGTATCAAGATTTCCAATCCTATGAAGATATGACACCATCACGTGTGAGCACGCGAACGATATTAATCATCATAAATAAGGCCGCGGTTTTGTTAAGAGGCGTTAGCGGGTGGGTGTGTTGCTGGGGAGTTGGTTCCCCTTCTCCTCCCCAGCTAGAACACTAGGAAGTAGGGATGAGGGGGCGTTTTGGGGAACTTTCTTACGTAACTTTGACGTTCAGAAAGAACTGACCCTCAGTCTTGTTTAAATAAATTACTTTTAAATTACCGATTCACTTTTGTTGGAAATCTGGGATTACTTAATAGATATCTATGGAAGCAATATACATGTTGCACTGGCCCCAAACATGTCTAAGGGCAGGTAAAGATGATGATGAATACCCGAATAGTATTGGCCTGGAATAAAGCCAGAGCTCATTAAAACATTCATATTTTAAGGTTGCGAGATAAAAGGTCTTGTTTCGTCAGCAGTGAAGTTTAATGCATTCTGATCCTCATAAGTATGTGTATGTACAAATGAAGTGTCATCTCCGTGTATTATAGTAATAACGTGAATGTTTGCAAATATTACGAGTTTCCCATTATGCCTGGGAGTAACAAAGGAAGAGCTTTCTCCACATAAACCATTACAATAAAAGGTTGTAATGCTAAATTTTACAAACAGTCCTATAACTTTTTTATAACCGTCAAAGAAATGAGTTCCGTTGAAAAGTTTGAGGGCTCAGATGTTGCAAAATGCGGAAAGATAATTGTAGCATATAAGGGCCTAGTAGCATGATATTTTGCACAAGAGTTCAGGTAAGCTCTAGGGAAAGATTTTGAAAATTCATCCCCTTAAGGTGTAAAATAGAGGAAGAAGGTTTGTTTTACAAGTTCATCATGTTTACCGATTGAAAATACTATTAGGGCACGGGACTCGTCACTTAGGTCATCTGTCTGTAATCTGTCTGTAAATAGATATGAGTTCAAGCGATTTGGTTTCCCGCTCTTCTACCATCAACGTGCACGCTACCTTAAAGGCCACTTAACTTTGTAAGAATAGTTTAATATGGCCGCGTATCGCTAAATGGGTTAATAACACAGATTTATGTAACGTCGTATTGAATCATTAGGAAAGTGTGAAGAACGAGCAATATGATTCATTATTTGCGAGTTTAATCACACTTGTATGATAAAACTCTACCTTTTTCCGAAGTCGATTAAATAATGGGCTTAAATCTCTAAATTTTTCGTAGTACAATCATCTTAGCAATATCACGACACGATACGATATAAACGATGGATGGACTGTGTGAAGATGATATGGCTAGTACGAGGGTGGTTATTGCGGCGACGACTAATAGAGAAGTTCTAAGATACTTAGAGGACCTGAAATAAATAGAACATCAGGAGAATAGGGGTCCATATTGGCTCACCTAAAGTTTATTACCCGAAATTGTTCTTCCTAATGATTTGTAATCCGAATGATCACTCTTCCTAAAACTTTTCATCCTAAAGTTTTCATTCATACTATTTGTAGTGCTACCGGCGATGTTCATAACACTCATGTTTCCGAAAATTGTAATTAATAATATCATTAATGTAAATATATTTAAACTCCTACTGTTTTTTATCATAACGCTTTTATCCCTAAACATAATTACCATAATATTTTAGTTTAGAATGATTAAAGGTCGTTTCACTGATTTTTGTCTTAAATGAATGAAATTCAGGTCAGAGTGTCTTTGGGGCACTATGAAAAATATACTTAGAAAAATTTCGCGACCAATTTCGAGGTAGCGCTCGCCGGCCGCTGCCGCGGCACCGCTCGCTTCGCTCGCTCGGCTCGCGCGTAGTTGGTCACAGTTCTAACCTAACCTAACCTATGGATCCCTTCCACATCGTTTTTACGACAAACGGTTAATCGGAGACAAAAACACCCAAGACACTTTTAGCCTTATATATAGGTGTTTTATACGATAGAATCGAGAAAATAAACGATTTGCAAAAATAACACTTTTTTGAAATATAAAGTTACGCAAAATTAATGTATATAATACTGATTATTATGAATAAAAAGAAATCTAAACAAAAAAGATATGACATAGAATAATAGTGTAAAAGATGTTGAGAAAATATAGGAAAACAAATAAAAGTATAATAGATGTTTATTGCTACTGACATTATGAAGTTGAATGCTTCGTAATTATGAACTTTAGAGACTGAGTAGTTAGGAATTGTGATTGTTAGGATGAAAAATGTTAGGAAGAACATTTTCGGATTTCCAATTATCTGAGTTGAAAATTTAGGTGAACTTTGGCGCACCCGGAGAATAGCAATTGCCCCGTGTCTCGCTGTTTGTGTATGTGAGTTTATATGTTTGTAGATACTACGATAAACAGGAGAAATTCCTAGAAGCAAGGTGTTTAAAAAAAAAAGAAGATAATTACGATGTTGAGAAATTATATACATTCATATTTTTTTCAATTCACATTTTTACTACCTCTGAAAGATAGTATGTACTGGTCAACATATTCCTTTGGGATCGAAGACTTTACAGTACACCATAAAATAGCCTGGAAATGTGCCTGGGAGAAACAGTTAAACGGCTACCCTCATGCAAATGTTAGCAGACAATAAAATGGAATCCAAGACGTGGGCCGGAATACGGAACAGTAGATATCTGATGTTTTAGTTAACAAAACGTTCCATCAATATTTAGATATTACCGGTTTGTTTATAAGAGCCCTTTAGAGATGCTGTATAGGTATGTTCAGGTTGGGATAATTCGCATCGAACGGACAGCAAAATCAAATACCTGTAAGCAGATTTATATCGAAAAAAAGCCGGTCAGCATAGCTTAAATTAGGCCGAACCACAGATATAACGCAAGAGCACCTACTTTGCGTACCCGGCTTAAGAATTTTGTGCTTAACGTGGCTACTGTCGCAACAAGCTAATTTGTCTAAAACAACAACGTTATAACTCAAGAACTCAATTCTAGATATTTAAAGAACAAAAATGTAGTCTATTTTGTATAGTAACTAAATAGTGCTAATGACGTCATATTAGGCAGTCAAAAAATGGCGCGCTTGGTTTTCATAAGGATCGTGATACTTGCTTTATCTGGGTACATTTCTGTGTGCCAAACCAACACAAATACGATTTTTCGGAATTGCAACTACCACTGTTTGTCTTTCCATCACCCAAAGGTTAACTAGTAGAAAATGGCTATGGTTTTAAATAAATTCAGCCATAGTAGATGTCGAACGGTTGCCGATTGGCATGGGCTGGGTATGCGTAGATATTCTATAAATACCTCCGAGTAGAATGTATCGATCTCAAAAAGTTTAACACCTCTTTCCGCTGAATTTATTAAGAGTATTTCCCTTTAGACAGGATTAAATTCAACCCAAAACAAATAGGCGGTGCGGTACCTTAATAAGAATCGAGTAATTTAAAACTGTACAAATAACAAATTTTGCAAGGGACGAATGGTTGTTAACGCTTTTACAATATTTCAAAACGGATGGCTGTTCCATGAACCCTTTTTAACTAAATTAAAATAGAATCTTTTATGTAGATTCTTTGCAAAACGTGGGCTGAAAATAAATAAGAGATTTGTGCTACAATAAATATCAATCTGAGTCTGAAATTGTACAAATGCAGGACAAGGGTTTATTCTCGAAAAGTAAATAGGTACCTACTTCAGTCGAGTATCAAGTGCATCAACCTTTGTAAACGGTCGAGGTCACCCACTTGGATGGAGGACCAGGTGGGTGTTGTTTCTGGTGGGCTACTACTTGACGGTTGTTATCGGGCTGATGTAAACATCCTAATCTCGTGAATAACTGTACTTTTACGATGCAAGATTTTTCGTGACGTCAATTTTCCCCACACTAGGAATTTCTCCTGTATCGTGGGTGCGTTTCCATCAGTTAAACTCACAAACACGGACAGCTTGACCCGAAAAAACTACCTGTAGGCCATGCAAATATTTGTGCCGTGCAGGAATCGAACCTGTGGCACGCAACGCAGCAGCCGATTCGCTCAGCCTCTGTGCCTACCCCAACCGTATCGACATATTATATTAAAGACTGATTTGATCATTTGATTGACAGTGTTGATCGTGTACTTATAACAATGTATATCTATAACTCTACTAATCTACCAAAGAGTAAGTAATTACTACTACTGCAAATCAAAACAAACCGAATATAGTATACAAGCAGACCTCAACGCCTCAGTAATAAATTGGTGGACGTGAGAGCCATCTCTCGCGCGCTAGTGGCGATAACGTCGCCTCCAGTCGCCACTCACAAGTAATAGCTCACGTATAGGGGTGTCGCGAGCGCGGGTAGCCTAGTATACCAACGAGTGATTAAATCGTGATGATGCTAATAATTTTGTCACTTTTCCAGCCTAAAAGCCGGAGTCAGGTAACCAGGGCCAAATGTATGGGTACGTCGGTTTGGACTTATTCTGGATGTAGCTCGGAACATCGGACTCTCACAAATAATTTACTGAAGTACCTGTAAGGGTCTAGTGTCGGTAAATTGTGTCCTTAACCATGAAAGCATTAATTTTATCTATACATTTTGTCACTAACCTGGCAACGACTTCGGAAACTGAACCGTATAAAGAGGTACCTACGAGTACCTATTATACAGTCCACAAATGAGTCGTTTTGTAGAATCTCGTTTTCGAATGCAGACGAATGAAAACCCTAGCAAGATTTGTATGTATTTTTCCTTTTTACCAAATAGACCGTACATTTGCGACATTCGAGCTTTCAAAAGTTTCACCCCTTTGCAAGTTAAAGCTGAAACTTTCAGTGTAAGCCTCTCTTTTCGACACTCGTCCTCTTTTAACTTGTCTACAATTCCTTACTGACGTTTCTAGGTGACTTGCTATTTTGTATTTCAGTATTTCAGCCTGTTAAATGTTTACAACGTGCAGCCCTACAGTTTCTAGATCACGGCAAAACCTTGACCTATGTTTAATTCACGAGGTTTTACAAATTTTACGCTACTGCGGTTTTTTTTAATGTATATCCTCTTGGGAGTAGCTCGTGCCTAAATAATAACAGCTGCGGGTCGATCTGGGTTAAGCAGTTTTTCTCTAGGTTAGTACGGACTAACCTAGAGAAAAACTACCACTGAAAAACCACGGGGATGGGTGACCATCCATTACATATCTTCCGTGCCACGGAAAGTCCGTTAAACCGTTGGTCCCGGCTGTCATTTGTAGATCTTTGACAGTCGTCACAGGTAGCCAGTGGCTGCATGTGGCCCCCAGTCTGCCAACCAGAATTACCAAGGGATATCGTGTCTCCCAGTACTAACTGGATTGTGTGGAGGTCAGATAGGCAGTCACTCCATCTAAAATACTGGTGTTCAACTGCATCCGGTTAGACTGGAAGCCGACCCCAACATAGTTGGGAAAACGCTAGGCAGATGATAATCCTTGGGAGTTTCTTTTGATGATTGGGATAAAGTGTGCCTCCTTTAAGGATGAGTAAACTGGTACGGACAAGTTGAGGACAGGCTGAGGACACGGGTTACTAACAGCTATAATAATATAATTGTCTGTATACTCTGCTTAACCAAACCTTTATAGCGAAAGCAAAATGGTTCTTTGGATTAATGGATCAGAAATTATGTGGTAGGTGCTTGATTTATATTTTACTAGTTTTTGCCCGCGACTGCACTCGCGTTAATTTAGAATTTGACAATCAATTCGGTTTAGTGGTTTAGTCATGAAAGGTCACAAACTTACTTTCGCATTTATAATATTATATATTTATATGTAAGGATGGATTTACGAAACTATTTACCTTCTGTTGTTGTGTTGTAGTCACTGAAAAGTTCTACTAATAAATATGTCTGCTATTGAAGATATCATTCATTGTCAACATCACACATCACAGAACCAACTGTATAACTTCACAGAATGGAACGAATTCACGTGAATAACATGGCTCAAAGGTTTCGTATATCAAAGGAACACGTGCCTTTGATGGCGTCACAACAATGTTGGACGTCCTGTTCGAGATGGACACGTGTCTGGGTCATTGTCAACGTCCTACAATAAGCACACAAAGCTCTTGACCCTATTAGCTGCTAGACTTTCTCGAGTATGCACGTGCTTGTAGGTTCTTTTATTGCGAGTACCTATTATAATATTTCGTATACAAGCTCCTGATTTAATCAACCGTCCTTACAAATAGTTTCATTCTGTTGATTGACTATAAGGGCAGCCAGACAATGGCTGATAGACAATATCTCTCTACACGTGTTTTAGACTGAATTCTCTTTCTATTCTTCTGTCGACGACTTCAGATGAGCCTCCATCACCAAATGGAACTTACGGTTTACCCTATTTATAGTCCTACAATGTGTTTCCCTATAACGACATATTTCCGCAAACACCATCATAATACCTTGTAACAACATCTATCCTAACATTCTCACCATATACATGTATCAAGGTACCTATATGTTCGTGAACGTGTCATACCGCGTCATTACACACAGTGACGTCAGAGCCTGCCGTCTGTTGTGATGGATGTCGATATGGGTCATTGTCAGCAACATCGCCTATCGAGGCTATAGATTTATTATTCGAGTTATTTATGCTCTGACGTCTGATAGGGGAAATGGAAGAAGGAAACGTGTTGCGCCGACCCCAAATAGAATGGGACAAGGACGGGAAGATGATGATGATATGACATAACGAACAGATTTGAGAGACGGCTTTAATGCGTTTAACGGTTACGGAAATGGTTGTAATTATAACTGTAATAAAGTCATGGACCAGACTGGTAATTATATTGTGTTAAAATAATTTTTTCTTCGGACTTTCTGACATTATCTTGTCAATTTGTTTGAAGGGTTTAGACGTTGATATAATTGCAAGCACGTACGACATTTCATGTTTGTCTCAGGATAGATACATGGTTATACGATTAATAGGTACCTAACATACATTTTAAGTAGCTTTTGTGAAACACAATTATTTTAAGCACCCGGAAATGTTTTGGAATTAACCTGTTTCTGTTAATATATCATTGTAAAAAAAATAGCAAAATAAATTATAGTGCACAAATCAAAGGAATTTTCTTCAAATGTCCGAAATTATCTTCAAATGTCCGGAATTTTGTTCATATGTCTGGAATTTTCTTTGTAATACTTATTTATGGATCTGGGAATCATATACTAAAAACAGTTACTCTCTCTTCCTCATTGCAGAAGCACTAAAGCTGTACGGCGAAAGACTATCAGAATGGGAGAGGAACGAGGTGCGGAAGTACCCGGAGGTGTGGTTCCTGGGGCTGGAGTCCAACAAGGTGCAGGCCAGGGCCAACCTGCCCAACAACTGCGGGTTTGATGACGAGAACGGCAGCTATAATAAGGTGAGGATACTAAATTGTGTTTCAAAACGTATCGAAGCCGAAAGGCACAAAGAAACGTCGGATGGATAGTGTGAAGGATGATATGGCTAGAAAGGAGGTGACTGCTGAGATGATGAGTGATAGAGAAGTATGGAAGACTAAGATATGCTGCGCATAAATTGGGATAAGAGCAGGAGAATGATCATCGAGCCGAAAGGTTAAGTGCGTAATTTTCGCAGATTTCTCCAGATGCATAAATGTGTATGAAGCTTGTCCAAATGCAAAAATGTGTATGAAGCAAAGAGTTTGTAAGGATCGTAGCAGGTGGCGTTCTGTAGTTCTTGTTTATCTCCTTAGGAAAAAGGCGTGTGTTTATGTGTGAATATTGTCAGAGCGAAAGTTAGGTACACTCCAGAAAAATTAGTTGCTTCATACATTTACTTTGTGTTCTATCTACTCATCGATATACAGGCTGGAAGGACACCGTCGCATACGGTTACCACGTATTCAGCACATTATTCTGAAAAGATTTTCATGAGTAATTTAAAAAATCTCGTTGCTTAACCGCTTGTGCGTCCATGTCCGTTCCACCCTGTATAGGGAACAGGGAACATCAGATTTTTATTCGCTATTTCTGGCGTACACCAACAGAACAAGTTGTTTAAAATAATGAGTTCAATGAACTCTTTCCAGGTTTTCAGTTGTAACAATTTCATTCTACCTTTTACATGTTTTCCGTTCCATTATAAAAAATCCTTATTTACCCAACATTTTATTGAAAAGTTCGGAGCCGCCTAATTAAAACCCAAAGCCTTTTTATCCAAAAAAAATCCAAAAAAAAAGTTGTATGAAATAAAATACGGATCTGATTCCAGCAAAAAAAAATACTCAAATGGAATTTTAAATAGGATAACGAAATGGGAATTGAAAGAGCGGATTCTGTACTAAATTAATTGTTCGAAAGGCCGAAACCGAAGCAATGAAATATTATCCGGAGGAATTTGTTTTACAACGTTGGAAAATGTTGTCCCTTGCCACCGGCTTTCAGGAATTCATTACCTTATCTTTTGAATTCATTGGTAATCATATTACGGTGGCCTTCTTCTTTGTCGTGTGCTTAGTACCTAAGCTGGTGTCAGTTTTTATGCGGCCCTTGGGCCTCTGACTTGGCTTTACATACCATCAAGAAATATCTCAGGCATGCTGGTTACCTCACGATGTTTTCCTTCACCGAAGCAAGTGATAATATACAATACGCACATGAATCCAAAAAAATAGAGCTGTGTGTCTTGGGTTCGAACTCGAGACCTATGACTTGGCAGTCCGAAGCTCGCACCACTAGACTATCACTGCTACACACGCTTTTAAAAAAAATGTAGATATGTTATCAGTTAAGCCTGTACGCTAATGGAAAGCGTAATGGGCTTTTAAGCAATTAAAATGTCAATTTGCTTGAAAACTGTGTTATTAATTTCCGTTATACCTTATACACGCGTAGATAATTAAGACAGATAGGAACATAAATACTTGTATGATATTAATTTGTACAGGGTAAAGGGCGAGTTGTTGTGTGTTCTTAAAAGAAGAGAAACACATCTAGACTAGAATGGACACATCTTAATTTGCAGAAGAACGTGTCTTTCAGAGATTTACTAACCACACAATTATTACTGAACTTATTGATAAAAGATTACAAAAGGAATTATCGTTGTTTACCTCGGAACACCATATTAAGCATTTTCCAATGAAACACCGCCATGACTGGTCTCCAAAGCGATAGACAGATACAATGCAACTGCCTAGATTTCCATTAACTTTCCAATACTAACAGTTTACGAGGGAAGAATTATTTAGTCCCATTATGGTACAGACACGCCATTGAGATGCCAAACATAGGTCATTTATTGGCAATGATACCATCGTTAGCCATTGGATAAAATCTCTAATGTTGAAGTAAAACATACTTTTCTAACAAACGATAGCTATATCCCTTTAAAGGCAGATGAGTTTTACCCCATACTCAGATACCATACCCACTTCGCCCGCAACTTCGTCCACAAAAATTGTAATACTCGACTAATATACGCATGATATCAATATACTTTATAGCCAAGAATAATGTATCTTTCCATCAGTGAATTTTTTTTTTAAATTGAATCATTAGTCCCGGAGATTACTGCCTAAACACAAAAAAATAAAAAATGTTCTAAACAATAGACTAACAATTTTTAAAAAGATAGCCCTAGTCTTAAGGGACATCTTTTTACGAGATAACGACTTATGGACCAATAAATAAGCTTTAGTTAAGCTAAAGTGAATCTAGTGTTGGTTTTGGGAAGAAATTGACTAACCCCGATTGCGTCAACTAACTTGTATGGAGGTTTATACATTGGCGCGAATAGTCGCATGTCTTCCTCATTGAAAAAATCGACGCTTTCAATTGCGTTCCGCTTGGGTGTGGCCGCGGGTGTCCGAGTGTGGCCGGTGCTTTAGTAGCAAGGTTATCAAGCCAAGTCACCCAACTAACACCCTATATCTTTTATTCCAGCAAATCCACGACCACATAGCCTACAGGTACGAGATCCTCGAGGTCATCGGCAAGGGATCCTTCGGTCAAGTTATCAGGGCGCAAGACCACCGCACGGGGACCCAAGTGGCCATCAAGATAATCAGGAACAAGAAGCGATTCCATCATCAGGCGCTGGTGGAAGTCAGGGTGTTGGACCACCTGAGGTTGAAGGATAAGGATCAAGCGCACAATGTCATTCACATGCTGGATTACTTCTACTTTAGAAACCATTTGTGCATCAGTTTTGAACTCATGAGGTGAGATTTATTAACATGATGACGCCTCGTTGGTCTAGTGGTCGCAATCGCGATTGCTGAGCATGACATCGTGGGTTCGATTCCCAGGTTGGGCAAATTGTTATTGGTTTTTTCTATTTCAAATTTCTCAGTTGCAGGCACGGAGTTTGGATTTGTGCTCGGTTGATGGCAATAGGCCCTCTATTACATGGGACTTAAACAAAACTGGCGGAATTTGGGTGTACTATTAGGTTGATCTCTACGTAACCCTTCAGGGATTACAGGCGTTATGTTATTTATTAACATCTATGGATTTCTTAGACGTTTTGTAAAAAGACTACCGCCTGCTTCCCATGATTTTTAGGACTTTATAAAACTTCGAGATAATTATAAACCTTCCAGAATAAATTCGTCAAAAACTGCAAAGAATATTCAGTATTATTAGACACGAAAGGTGACTTTATTTGATTGAACACATCAGCTCTCTAATAGACATAAACTACGGTATTCAAGTTAAATCTCAGCCGATATGACGTATTATCGTCGTAAATATGGCTTCCATTAAGATAGATTACCGTTATCAACCTTGAGGAAGAAGCACTAAACTTAGCGAGCCTAATGAATCCATAATGAGCCCTTATCTTGCAGGTAAAAATAATCTAAATACTCTCACACCTAAGCTAAACACCTTAACGCAACATCATCAATTTGATGAGCTTAAACTTTCTCCTTGTGTTTCCAGTATCAACCTATACGAGCTTATCAAAAAGAACAACTACCAAGGCTTCAGTCTGAGCCTCATCAGGAGGTTCACGAGCTCACTTCTGCGATGTCTCCGGTTGCTCGAGGGAGAGAACATCATACATTGTGACCTCAAGCCGGTGAGTCCCCTTTTCTACTATTTTTGGTTCGGGATCAGAAATCAGTTGGCTTCGATAAACCTTTTTTTATTGAGAGGTCATGCATGAGAATTCGTTATGAATGGTGGAGTTTAAAAATTTCGGTTTTTAATCCTTTTTCAAGAGAATTATAGGCTTGAGTAAACTTTTCGTTCTCAAAAAGCTCAGTTTTATTTTTATCTTACCTATTTTTTTTCTAAACGATTTGCTTCACTCCTCAATGGATAAGTTTCAAATATTTTTTCGTGCAGACAATTGCTTGCTAGATCTGTTTCTTTTTTCAATATAGCTGGTAGATTGCACTTCACGGAGACTGTGAACATTCCTATCTCATTCACAGGAAATATCAAACATCCTAATCCTACCTCAGTAATTAATTTGGTCAAATAACTTAATCTTCCAGGAAAACATCCTCCTCAAAGCGAGAGGCAGCTCCTCCATCAAAGTGATAGACTTCGGCAGCTCCTGCTACACGCACGCGCGTGTCTACACCTACATCCAGTCGCGGTTCTACAGGAGCCCTGAGGTCATACTCGGGCTGCAGTACGGGACCCCTATTGATATGTGGAGTATGGGTGAGTTTTACGATACTTATAAACACAGATACTTTGATATTCTAGAAGTAAGTAAGTAGTAGACCATACCTTTTAGTGTTGCCATGCAGGGACGCTGATTAGCTTTGATATGTATGGTTCTCGATTTAATGCCGGCTGAAATGTCCGAGACGGCAATACTTTTTTAATTAGAAATGACTATAGTCTGAAGTGACTCCATTCTTGTATGATCCCATTAACATTGAGAAATGCCACTTGAAGGTAATAAGTTCTTAAAAAAAAGCTATCGTAACATCAACAACCCACATACAACACAAATGTCAAGAAGGTCTCCACCGTAAAATTGACGCTGTTATTAATTTGGCAACAAAAAGAAAACCATGCTTTGTTAAACACTGCGTGTGTCAAATATAATTACTACACGTAAGAGATCAATTGAGGCATTGAGGTCTATCAGTTTAAAAGCCTTATGTAATGTTTTAATAAGCGTTTTCAATAAATATTCTTTTTGAGAAGTACCAAAGAATTGGGACGAAGCAATACCACACAAAGCGGAAATTGCATCATAGATAAATACTCTAAAAATGTTTTAACGGATGGCTAGCAAACAAAGCAATACTATAAACATAAAAATCGCGTAATCCTCATCTTGCTTCTCTTTCTAATGTTCTAGAATAGAGAGAAAGAGACAAAGTCAATAAAGTGATATTCAGAGGCTAAATTACTACTGATAAACTGGGTTATGTAAGTAAACTTAAGTTCGCCACACACGACAGGAGCAGAGGCTTCCTAAATTCCTGTCACTGTTGCAAAACTGTGAAACTATACACACAAGAAAAAGACCGGAACGTGTCTGAGCCATAGCAACAGATAAGTAAAGTATATAGACAAGTAAATAGACTTCATAAACTAAAGTTAAATGCAGCGACAACAGAAAGTAGGTTACTTATGACTACTAATAACGAAATCGAAACCTTAAATCACGACACTTAAGAGAAAGTAACGCTTAACATTACCTTAAAGCAACGATAATGCTCCAATATTGTAACGCCAAACGATATTCTAACACCACTTGACCCCAAACAATCATAAACATAAATATCGACAAAACACGATCACAAATTCGAAGCAAAGCTTTCTTAACAGACAGAATCGCAAGCATGCCATAATCTTTTGCTATAGAAAGTGAGGGAGAAAGGTGACCTCGCGATTCGCACAGCAGATATCGACGCGAAAGAATGTAGTATTTACGCAACTGATGATGGATGTTACTCGTACCTACCGGTCGGTACTCGTTACGATAACGACTCGTTTTATAACAAGAGACGCATCTTTATAGGGAACAGGTTGGAAGATGCGTAAGCACTTGATTTTTTTACGACGGTGACTTTCATTACAATTTGGGTTTTTGAGAGTTATTCGAGTATTTGTGGTTCTGCCTTGGACTGCTTCGTTGCCTACTGCTGAACGTAAAGTCTTAAGTTCGATTCAAAGGTCGGGTAAAGTGGTTTAAGAATTTCTTAGAAACAGCCAGTAGTCTGGAATTGAGCCCTGTTAATGGCAATTAGCTAGTCTTCAAATACAACCAACATCTCGTGTTTGCTACGTAGTACATCTCTGCTTAGTACACGTGTCTAATTACAGACGTGATGATAGACATACATTTATTATGGGCTCTCAAAGAAAAGAAATATAAAACAAAACATTACCATAGATGAAACTGTCATTATGTTATGTGCTACGATGGTTTAATATGGTATGAATAAATTAAAACTTGCATCTCTTAAGTAAAGATCATCCATGTGAAACGAAAGACTTATAATGAAGTAGAAATTGTTGTGAGAAAACAATAGATCGTAGTGTAGATATTGATAGTAGAAAAAGACAGCATAAAGAATCACGCAGGGGTACACAAAATCGCCCGTTAAAAGAAAGATATCATGCAGGATGACACAGAGAGTTGTCCAATGTTTAAATCGTGTATGTTATGGACAAACTCGGAGGAATGAGTGACATGTTAGTTATAAAGACAATATTGAGCAGATAATTTATAAGGATGGGTCTGTAAAATTGAAAAATAGGAAAGCATTGATATTTTATTTGAAAGATGTTAGTGCTATAAACGAGATTAAAGACTGCGTTAAATAAAACATACTGCACAGGACGGGGGACAAATAAATAACGGCACGAAAATTTGAGTTATAGTCCATAAACAAACTTATTTCCTAATTCTGTATAACTTTGGTCCCAGGATGTATCCTAGCGGAACTCCATACGGGCTACCCGCTGTTCCCGGGCGAGAACGAGTCGGAGCAGCTGGCGTGCATCATGGAGCTGCTCGGACCTCCTCCCCCAGACCTGCTGTTACATGCCACAAGGAAGCGACTGTTTTTCGGTAAGTTTAATTCTGGACCTACAATGTATTCCAAGGGAACTTGAAATTGGATGCTCTCTTTTTATTACGTTTTGAATCTGCGAAAAGGAAATGCTTATACAGTACGATATTAAAGTTTTGTAACCTTGAAACACTCACACTTCGAACGAGTAGTTATAAACCAAGTAATATTTTATAGTTTCTAGATTAACTACTTTCAAACTGCTCTTGTGGGTATAGAATCTCATTCTGCAGTTTCGTATTCAAATCTACATAAATTAAAGAAATTCTGTGACGGACTCTGTCAAACGCTTTTGTCTAATTTGAACCATTTTGTTCACTAGACTCAAAAGGCTCACCACGCAGCATCACCAACTCGAAGGGTCGCAAGCGACGTCCTGGTACCAGGACGCTCACTACCATCGTGAGGTCAGACGACCCAGCCTTCCTGCACTTCTTGCACAGATGTCTCGAGTAAGTTTTTTATAAGTTTTTTTTCATACACAAGGTTCAACAGGACTCAACTCTGAAAACCTTTGCTTTGGTTTTTAGTGACTTTGATGGGAATCTCTTAACAATAAGAAGCCAAAGCTAAGAGAATTTTTGGTGTAAGAATTATTTCGATAAAACTAGTTACTGATTCGGCCCAAAATATTTTTACACCCTGACCTGAATTGTATGGGCTTCATGTTTCTTTAATTGTTGCGTTATCCTTCCGCTGAAATCAGACTGCTTAGGAGTGTGTTTTTTACATTAACCTTGATGATTAAAACAATTGATATATCGCTGCTTATTTCTACTTGAACTTATAACTGAGCTGTACAGTAACTCTACAAAAAGGTTTCTATTTTTGTAAGTTTGACCTTTCTAAATTCTTTAACTTCTTCTCCATTACTTATCATCATAGCTATAAAAGCAGCATCCTCTCAGTGCGCAACATTACAGCCAGCACGTTATATCACAGTATTTACAACATCTGAAGATAATTATAATTACAAGTAATAAAAATGTTGTAAATACCGCCCGGCCATTGCACGCCATCAATTATACACATAAAAACCATGCCAGTATTTTAAATGGGAAAATTACAGATTTCCCAAGTATGATTGATTCGAATTAGCAGCAATTCGCGGACTGTTTTACGCGATTAGTAAGATCTTTTTAGTATTTTGTTTCTTCAATAAATGGAGCAGGTTTTTCTAGATCAATATTGACCAAGATTAATTAGTTAATTCGTTTTGTTATCGAACGATATTTTAAGTAGTATTACAGTCGAAACAGTGCTTGGGTAATACCAGAGTTTTTTTTTTTTCAACCGGCTATGAACGAATCCGGACATAATTCCATGACAATCTCAATATTTGTTTTATTTATCGTTTTATAGGCACATCTAACCGACATTAACAACTTTTCTCAAGCTATAAAAAGGTAGAAATCAAACAATCTATCAAACCTGACAATGAATCAAATCATATTATGTAGCGCGACCAATCAAAAATTCTCGTTCAACTGCCCAAATATTACGTATCAGTCTTGAGTTTCACGGATAAAATAATTTCCCACACAAGACTAACATATTGTACAGTAAACAAAACTATTTTGTTTAAAGGTAGCTCTTTGACCTCTCGCCGGATGTGACGGATCTGATCGAACTTTGAGAGTAAAGGAACAGAGTGTACATTTGTTTTAGCGCAAACTTGTGCACTGATTAGATCTCCTGAAAGAAAAAAAAAAAAAGAAAAAAAAAAAATAAAAAAAAAAAAAAAAGACAAAAAAAAAAGGCTAAAAATCTCCGTAGACATGACCGGATGATGGTTATCGTGAACGCAATTCGATCAGGAAAATATTATTATAATAGGCAGATACCTTGCAAAACTCCTAAATACCATAGGTAGGAAGTTACAAAGTCGACATTAAAATGAAATTGGCAGTGTAGTGGAAAAAATTAACCTGTTAACCAAATATTTTGTTCGTCTGTACGTTCTATTAGTCGTAGTAGCGATGGGAAAGCAGTGATGAACCGCTTGCGTAATCGTGCGAATGCCGCGTACGCGCATTGAGCGCCCGCTCAATGGGAAGCGTCATCTGCCTCAACCGTATTAGATTGTTTAGTAAAAACTGCGTCTTTGTTTATTTTGATATTATCTTTGCTTTTATTTTTATCTGGAGGTTAAGAGTCAGGAATTCCGTGTCAGATAGTATTGTAATTAGGTGTGTAGCGTTTGGCATAATTAGCTTATATTGCTCACTACTGTTGGGACATAGGCCATCCTATTCCATGAAAGGACCCAATGTGGATTCCTATCCACAAGATGTTACATATCTTCGATATTTTCCTTCTACAACGAGCCTTGTTTTCTCACGATGTTTTCTATAACCGTTTTGAGAGCAGTAGTGATGAAATAAATTATACAAAGTAATGCGTCTACGGTCGAATCCATGTTGTACAATTCGTATGTCTGGTCCGTAACCACTAAGCCACAACTGGCCAACTCAATAAACTGTGTGGTCCTCTTCAATCAGTAATTTAATCTGTCATGTCCTTGTCATTAATTCACCTGTCATTTGATTATAGTAATGTCCAAAAAGCAAATTATCTCCTGCCAAAAACATCTGATCACAAATTGTAATTCCAACCTTTAACCCCATCACATTCCTAGCAGTACGATGATGCGTTAATAGCATATTATTATGAAATTCCAACGCCACTTGATCAGAATCGTGACCTTTCTCCTACCACTTACCTAGTTGTCAAGTGCTCAGAACTAATAAACATGGTTTCTTTTATTTTTTTGCAAGCGTAATACAATACAAGCTTTTGCTCGTGGCTTCATCTGCGTTGTGGTCGGAAATTTTGCGTAAGGAATGAACCACCGGGCACCAGGTCAAAATTATCTTTTGTCTTATCATAACTCTCATGACCAATCACGACCATGGGCATTTTCTCTCGGTATGCCAAAAGTAATTCAAATGTCACACCTGTTAACCCCGATTGGTTAAGCAGAGGTGTATCCACATTTTCCCAGTGTTGTTTAAGTCCCCATGAATTTGTGGGTAAGTCTGTTGCTATCAACCGGATACAAATCCAGACTCCGCACTGGTACTGAGAATTTCCTAAAGGAAAAACCCAATAATACTGCCCCACTTGAGAATCGATCCCAGGACCTTGTGTTCAGCAGCAGTGCTGGCGACCACTAAAACAATGAGCAGAATTTTAGCAAATGTTACACAAGACACAATAATAATAACATATGTAGAATTTTAACGCAGCCATTGATTTCGTCTCCTAAGGCATCCATACACAGTTTCTAATTTATATAACAAGCTATTATATCTATGTTTGTAGAAAGTATTGAAAAACTTGTTTCTTTTAGATCATTGTAGCCGGTTAGATCGCTTAGTGTTAGGCTCCTATCTGATGTGCGCTTTTCTTTCCTTATTAGATGATTTTAACTTGAACCCGCTTTTATGAACCCTGTCTTTTCCTTTTCATTTCTTCTGTTATCATGATTATAATTTTTTAAAGATAGCAAAGTTTTCTTTCACACACTGATTTCATCTTATATTTATAATGCATATAATTTCTCGTGAGCATTGTGTTAAAAACGGCAAGTGTTCATATATGTATGTACTGAAGGCGTAAAATTGTTTAGTTCTTCATCATCGATCTCTACCGACAAACTTAAAGACCATATTTTCATGCTAACCATAGAGGTAGACATAAGGATGCTTACGCAAAACTACTCCAAATTACCATACTGGAGATCTGTCACGTCTCATCTTTACCTCTTGACGACAATATCCCATAACATATTGACATAACACAACCATTTCACGCGTAACGAAGATCCAGCCATCTGCGAACGCTGCTAAACAAAACTAATTTAGCCAAACGCATATGTAAATATATTCTCACATTTGCGTAACAAACTTAACAATGCTGTTACGGAAATAGAAACAGAACTCAATGAAAATAGACTTAAGGTGGGAAATGAAAGAGAAATTAAAGTTGTGAAGGTGACAGCAATAAAAACATGACTTTCTCTACAAGTTCACACCTCTTTGCAGAAGCGTCAAGTGCGAGAGGCGGAATAGGAAGTGATGAGTCGAGCTATTGTCGCTGCCTTGAACGGATCTGTTAACTTTTTAAAAAAATAATAAAACTTTTTGAAATGTTTCGCCATTTGCCGCTATTGTCCAAATCGTTAGGAAAGGTTTTGTTTCTTTATAAGCTACGTTGCCTGTATTTTTTGAGGGGAGCGTGGTTATGAATATCGATTTGTCACTAGATTTGGGTCAACATGTTAACTATAGGTTTCCAATTTCATAAGTATGATTAAATGCATGTATGCAAAACTAGCAATAAGGATGTTTAAGTAGGACGCAAAATAAAAAGTAGCGCGAGGCAAGATTAAACGAAAAAATTGGTTTGCCATTTTTCTTTACCAGAAGTTGCGTAATGTTCCATTTTACAACTTCTGAGGCAGATGAGTTGCAGCATATTTAAAAATATTTGATCATTATTCTAAATCTGGTGTTCTTGTTGTTCATTTGTATTCTAATCTTTTTGGCTTAATGAAACCTCCAGCTGTAGAAGAAAATGCCCTATCAGTTGTAAATTGTTCAACAAAGTCTATCATAATTTTCTCATCAAACTCACGTCGCTACAGTCAAGAAAGGAAAAGTGTTGAAGCAGCGAGATGCTCGCAACTGATACCAGTTGACCTGTCACTTCTTAAGTGTCATCTTTGACCTAGCAAGTTCTTCACACGACTATTATTTATGTTCATGATCGAGCTGAGCGTATTATCTTCCATAGTATTACGTTATAACAACATCGTTTTCCTGGCCTTATTCCATTTCTTTTTGGGGTAAGTTCAACATGTTTTCTTCTTCTATACTTACATTACCTGTTTTAGTTTCGAAATCACACCCTTACTTACATGTGAATTCAGTACAAGTCCTCGATAGTTCAAGTTGTGCATACGAAAATTTCACACATTGCATTAAACTTCACAACAATGTAATTACCGTCTAATATGATAACTATTTGAAAGTTTATAAGTATTCAATTGAAACAGCATTCATAGAGTACGTCTCGCACCTATCAAAAGCAAGCAATCACACTATGTAGCCGGAGGAGACACGACAGATACGAACATTTTCGCATTGCCGACCTTTTGGCCGTGAGAGCGGAGAAAGCGGTAGGGCCGACGTCATGTGCGTTACGTATACTTGGATAACTTTATGTTACTGTGGAACCGTCTGAGCTTAGAAATAGTATAATAAGAGAAGTGGCTTGGGTCAGTGACCATGCGGATACGCGCGGAAATCTGAGAGGTGGTAGGGAAGTGTTGCCATGTCATGTGTGGGCTGGAAAAGTGTGGTCATCAAAATGTCTTGGTCATGATGACCGATGAACACAATGTCATGGTGTTGGTAGTTAATATTAATGTTGCCTTAATTAAGATTGCAATTGAAACTAATGTGTGAAACGAAAGACTCAAATCCAAGGAAAAAAAATGTTAGTATACGTGGATAACTGTATGTTACGGCACTAGGACTTCGTCCGCGACTTCATCCCCAAAAATGTGATAGCTCAGCTAATGTGCATGATATAAATATAATTTATAGCCTATAGCACACACGAATACCCAACCATCGAATTAAAAAAAAAATGGTTATTAGTTTCGAAGATTACCCACCCCTACATCAAATTTACAAACAAATTTTACCTCTTTATGAGTATAGATGATATGGAAGGGAGTAGCTAGAAATAGTTGTGTGTAAAGAAAATATGTCTATATCAGTGAAGTTGTTGAAATAAATAAAAAACAAATAAAGTGTCATGCATAGGCTCGGAAAGTATGATAAATAATGACCCGTAAAATGCGCAATGTCATGAAAAGAGTCTTAAATTTAAAATAAAAGTTGCAATTAAATCAAATAACAAAACTAATTAGATACGATAAAAGCAGCTGTAAATATCATGTCTGCTAAAAATATTTTTGAAAGTAGAAATGACGCCGTTTATTGATTTAAGATAAAAAAATATTGACACTCATTTAAAATTTAGAAAAAATGCAAAATTAAATCTTTCTCGTGTTTACAATTCTAAAAATATTTATTTTAACAATACTGAAGAATATTCGCACATATTTAAAGATTACCATAGTTCGACAGAGAGTTCAAGATCGTATGCACCGGTTTGAAGAACTGGCTTGTTCGAAATCCGTGAAATGCGGGTAAGGGGTGAAAGTGCATCCTCGACCTCGGCACTGGTCTCACTTTCGACGTCAATGCAGATACATATAATACGCATGTCTAAGATAATTTGACGTCAGATGACGGGGCTATACGTAGACGGCAAAGTCTAGAACAAATATCAATCTGAATAAATTTAGTGATTAAGATGATATCTCAGAGCACAAAATATTCGTAAAAACATAGGTTAAAATGTCAAAAACAGGCAAAATCCTCTAAATCCTTTGGAAGAATTAAAAGATTAATTAGAAGTATGACAAACAGAGCAGTAGGTAGTAGTAGAGAGATTCTCATCTTCTATAGAAAAGAGAGGATCCTCTGACCAGATGGGTGTTGTCGAGTTTCTGCCATCATCATTCTCCTGGCTTATTCCTTTTTGTATGATATGTTAATCGCATGGAAAACTCGCGAAGTAGGATTTATATGTCAATATTTGGTGCTATAGATTTCGCTCCTATTATTATAATATAACAGTAATATAAGAGCCAAAGGCAACCATTTGAATTCTGTAAGCTTTAATTTAGTATCCATTTCAGCCATAAGACTAACTAGCCACTGGCTACTCAATAGACGGTTCTCGTTTATGTGCAGATTGCAAATATGCGAGTGGCGAGAACTGAAAGTGGAGCAATGAACTCTGTGAACGTGTATACATGTTGTATACATTTACTGTCCTTTTCCTTGGGCGAAGACAACATTCTAGTGATTCATGATAAAGGATGGTGAAACTTGGGATACTGTGGGAATAGCTTGCACATATTTTCCTTAGCCTTCATCCATACATGACCGTTGCTAGAGATACATGGATGAGGAGGCTAGATCAGTATCTAGCCTCCCTCGGGTCAGTACCCGACGCTAAATAAATTAGAACAAAGGAAAAAAAAACCCTGGTGCGACCGGACCTGGGTTCTTCTTAGCGTGTAAATCTAAATTGAGTCGGCCGAAAATTTGGCTACGAGTTTGGCACTTTCAGAACCGTCCATTAGGTCCGAATATTTAGGGACCTGTTATTTGATTATAAGTATGAAGGGAAAGGCAATGATCGTTGAAAAATCTAGACTTATAAAATAATGACTCCATTCTACCCTCTCCCTCTGTCTCTCGTTTTACTTTTCTTAACTCTTCTTTTGTAATAGTCTAATGACTAACCTACACTATGCCGGTATGGTCGTTCTTAAGTCCGTTATTTTGTCATATTATCATGATACATTAGGTGTGCGTAAGAATGACCTTTCCCCACATTGTGACGTGTTGCAGCTGTCAAACTAAATTAAGAAGCGTTAGGTAACACTTATAGAACGTGCACTCTCATCGAACTAGACTTAGTCCGGTCCAGGTCATGGCCATATCTGTTCTGATGCCTTTCTAGATTCGATTTTCTCAGCATTATGACTAACAATACTTTGGTATATTTTATTTTAGGCCTTGCAACATTGGAATCTTACACTGCTGCTTTACAGATCTATCTCTCTATCAAGCTTATAATGTCCTAGTACAAGGGAAAATATTGTTTTCTCCCTTTTTCACACTGTTCTGTGCCTGACAGTGTTTCTGTGAAAAGCATTGCATTATGTCAGAAGGACTCAAGCTCGTCTCGAAATCTCTGCTTTAATTTGCTGCGGAAGTGGTCCTAGTATTAATTATTAAAACTTAGGCAATGGTTTTATACCTTTATTTATTTTCCTCATTTTTAGCGAAAATTGCCGTCTCATTTACTTCAGAAGGATATTTACTCACATTCCGTCGCAAACCGCAAGTTCTTCTGCGCGCACGCATCTAGCACGCAGTGAAAGGTTACCGCGTCTCTGACGTAACGTTGATCATCCGTCGCCGACCCGAGCGCTACCGAGAGTTACCGATGTGACGCGCATACCTTTTGTGAGAGGTTTTACTTTTCGTTTTGATTATGAATGAGGAGTTTGAATACCTCATTGCGACTATGGTTTTTAAGAAATGTTTAAGTCCACTTCAAAAGTATGTGTCAACTTGAAAGATTCCGTAAAAAAAGTTTCCGAATGTTGAATCACATCTATTTCTCTCATTATCATTCCCAAACCCCCCCCCAAGTCACAACTCCTACATATACTTCGTTCTTCCCCCTGTCGACTGTCACACCATAATTTACTGCTTTTTCTGTCATATCATTCCTCACACAATCCATGTGTCTTGTCTTTGGGTCTGCTCTCTCTTTTCATCAATTTGCATTGTTTTTAAATTCAATTTAATACATTGCCCCACACTAGGAATTTCTCCTGTATCGTGGGTGCGTTTACAAACATTTAAACTCACAGAAACAAACAGCCAGACCCGGAACAACTATCTGCAGGCCATACAAATATTTGTTCCGTGCGGGGATCGAACCCGCGACACGTAACGCAGCAGTCAATCGCTCAGCCACTGCGCCAACCGTGCCGTCATTTAAATATTAGACTGCCCAGGGTAGGCCAGACGAGGTACATTTACACCACTCTTGGGAGCCTATTCAAACCACAATACATCTTGCACACGCGATGCACCTAAATACTAAATAATAACCATAGAGGCTATCACGTAAGATGAGATGATATAATAACGTTGCCTTGGGCTAAAATTACCAGTTACTGCATTATCGGTAGTAAGAACTGGCCCTACAGGTCATCGAACTCTTGCCCATATTAGCCACTAATCGCCTTTCATTTTTGAAGAGACTGTCCATCTATGGCTTACACTCCAAGATTGGTACTGACTCAACAGTTGGCACCATCATTCAATGAAGATTGCGGAATTTTAAAATTATGAATATATTCATTGTGACTGATGATCAATATTATTGAATTAACAATAAGGTGTTTATGGGGTCGCGGTAGACCGAAGAGAAGATGGCGGGACGTCTTGGATGGCTTCCTCGCGAATTGGCGAGAAGAAGCGCACCATCGTGGAAAGTGGAAGGAATGGGGGAAGGCCTTTGCTCAGGAGTGGGATATAATACGGGCTAACATAAAAAAAATAAGATGTTTCTTCTCATATTAAAATATTAATTGCCATTGGTTCTGCTTGTGTTAGATATACCAGTTAGGAAATTATAATATATACCTAAATTCACGCCTGCAATTATCGAAGCTTAAGCAGTGGAGTGCCTAAATAGGTACACCCCGATTTCTCCAGATTGCAAGCTAGTAGTGAGTGACATTACTGATGTACAAATTCAATCAATCTTTATCGGACTTGGGAATTGAACCCAAGATCTAAAGCACTGGCTTAATAAATAGTTTAATTGTTTCTATGTCTTGTTATAGACTGATGATCTAATAAACTATATCTCTGCAGCTTATTTCCTTCAAGACAGCTCTAACAGCAAGCAACTGCAGTTTGAAAAAAAATTAAGACGTGTCAACCATTCCTTTAAAAAAAAAAGAAGTTTTTAGTTGCTAGTCGTGCATGGTATGTTTATGTAAACCACGAACTAATCTAATCATGTAACATCATGGTAATCAGAAACAGTTTCACTTGACTCAAACGTTTTCTCTGTGACTCAGGCGCTGCCTTCTTACGATTCTGAACCTATGTTATGTGATTAGGTTAGCTTCCTCCTGCTATCAGTTGCGAGAGCTCCAAAGCCATCTTTATTTGCATGATAAATAGTAATGGATGAACGTCTGCATGCCCATGTGACCGCAGAATATAATGAACTCATTTGTCCATTATATTCTGCAGAATAATGAACAAACATGTAAACCATCTATGTACGTACTTTATCTTTATTGAAAAGGAAAAAAAATGTATTGTTTCTAGCCTATTATTATTTATTTAGCCTTTATTTCCCTTAACAATTACATTTCTTACAATACAATTCATTTAAAATTACATACCTTTACATTTTACATTTCTTTTAACAATACCTTAAGCATTTCATTAAAATTTACATTTAACATTTCATCTCATTCAACAATACATTTGATCTTACATTTAGTATTTTATTTCTTTTTTTCTAGCCTATACCAGGCGTAATAAAAAGAATCTCCATTCATGCACATCTTCCTAGCCTATTCCCAACTATGTTAGGATCGGCTTCCAGTCCGGATGCAACTGAATACTATTATTTTAACATGGAGCGACTCCTTTGTGACTTCAACAACCAACTTACTGCGTAGGTACCACTGTACAACTGATCATTACTGGCTCTCAGACTATTGAGCTTCTGTATGACTAACATTAGGTTCTAATCGTAATATTTCTATTAGTTAATTCAATAATCATTATAACAAAACATTAATCATGAAATGATTATTGTATCTATCATCATTTATTACGTGTCCACAAAGAACAAGATAATTGAAACCTGAGCTTGCGAAACGCGGTAGTGCGTACCGTCTCATGTAGCTATAGTCTGTTCATTTTGTGATGAACGATTTGACATTATACGAAAATAACCTTCAATTTTATGCTCTGTCAAATAGCTGTTAGGTTTGCTGTAAGAAAACTTAATTATTGTCATGAATTTGGCTTGCATTTTTTCATAAAATACCGCAGTTAATAGCATCATTTTTTGCTTTGCGTTGCATAAACCACAAAGTTAAAACGAGACAAACTATTTATTTTTTCTAGTAGCCAACCTTTTCCAAATTTCCTTTGCCAAATTCATGCCATAGTTCGAAAATAAGCTTTTGACATCTGTCATTCTGATCGTCATTAATGAACATTGTTTAATCACTCGTCGCACTTAGGTGATGGTCTCACAGAAGGAAACACCAAGATAACTGTGATTAACAATTTAATATGCTGATAATACATCAATAGTAGGTTAATTACCTTTCATTAACAAGAAGTTACATTACATTATATAAGTATTCATCTTGTTTCCCATGGCGGACGCCGCCCCACGCCCACCTAAAGACGGTGAATCTAGTTAATTAATTTTAAATTAGAACGTAATCAGAAGTGTTAGCTCCATTAGAGCATGTTTTTATACAATGAACCTAAATAACATAATTATCAAAGTAACTAGTAGGTCGTTTGATATTGGGTGTATTATTATAATTAGTAATATTGTCACAAGTAAAAAGAGGGCCGATATACCTACTTTCACTATGGGGACAACACTGATATCGAAATAAAAAATCAGTTGTTCCACACATTAATAATGCATTAAACTCGACAAAATTTCGGATCGCTAACCAGTTTTTTTTTTCGCATTTCATGTTTTGGCCCTTTAATAAAACTTGTACGTGCGTTACCTTATGGTGAGTTTTTTTTTCAGATTATCAGTTGTTTTAATAACAACTTGTAATAACTTATGAATACGAAAGTTTGTCAGGATGGATGAATGAATGAATGTTTGTTACTAATTCACGCAAAAATTACATAACGGATTTAGATGAAAATTGCCACACAGGTAGTTTATAACCTAGATTAACATATAGGATATTTTTCAACCCGGTACTACGATCCCATGGGATAGTTATCGACCTCTATCTACTTAGGCAGTCATATTCCTCACAGCTAAGGATCGTGACCTGCAATCATTTGTCACAATTTTGCGTGGCGCAAGATTGTGCGTGGATTAAGTTAAACCTCAATAATATATTAAACAGCTAGCTAGACCGTCCGGCCATCGAGTGGTCTTACGTTCAAATTCCAGGCCACTGAACTATTAGAAAGGGATTATTAAGAAATTGCTGGGTAATATATAACTCAACAGTTAAAATGGCGGCCGAAATGTCCTAAACTTGAGTTCTGGTTTTCATAATCAGCTAGTACTCGCCCATACTTCGTAAGTCTGAAGAATTAAATGGTATTATTGTGGAAGTATTATGCTTTACCAAGTGCTTATAGTGTTATAGTATTTATGCTTGACGGTCGTTATTGTTGGTGTAGTGCTCGCAAGCGCGACTATTAAACGAGGGGTCGGTCAGTGATACTTATAGGGTTCTTTTACATCAGGAATTTCTTAGTAAGTTATTCTGGAATCTAGATTTGTTCCTAAAAACAGGCTTAAATCCTGTAAGGTACCTACTTGGCAGAACAAACTAAAGAATCTTGTAGGTAATTAAACGTCTTATAACTTAAAATATTCTAGCTACACTGGCGGACAAAATTGATGGGCGATGTTTCAGGCACTGGGCAGGTAGACTGGCGCACAGACTTCCATGTCGCCAATTATATTTTTATTTTTATTTGGTTATTTACGAACAATAAGTTAAGATTGGACTATCACTTTATGGATCTATGGTTTGAATTAAATAAATATACTTAATCAATTCATATCTGATGAGATGACGAGTATTACTCGTCATCTCGAGAGGTATGGAAGAAGAAGACATGCTGCGCCGACCCCAAATGAGTTGGGATAAGAGCAAGAGAATGATGATGATTAAATAAATAAATAAAATTTTAATATAAGTCTTTGACAATTGCACCGTTCATACGCCATTACGACTGGAGGTTTCACACACATCACATCATCAGCCTACAGCGGGCACTGCTGGACATAGGCCACTCCTATAAAACGCATTCAACTTGTTTCTCGAGAATACTCATTCAGTTGCTACCATGACTGGAAGAATAAATAAAACTGTAATACCTACAACACGAAGTTTTTTTTTCTTGAAGTACCACTTCAAATTGGTGTTATATACCACTTACATACGGGTCTAATATAGTATGATAGTTAAGCAATACCCGTTGCCAAGCTAAGCTAGGCTAGAATAAACTAACGTCATTATAGTCGCCAGTTACATAACTGAGAGCGACAGTGCGTGCCATTTTGATGTATACTTAGATGCTAATCCGCATTCTTTGCGGATTAGAGACGATCCTTTTGAAAGGCTGACAAAAGTATTGATGTCTGTTAGTAAGATGTTCATCATCATCATCATTCTCTTGCCCTTATCCCAATTCATTTGGGGTCGGCGCAGCATGTCTTCTTCTTCCATACTTCTCTATTACTCGTCATCTCATCCGACACCTCCTTTCTTGCCATGTTCATTGAATGAAAATGATAAGTAATTAAGCAAAAGCTATGTTATTAAAGAATTTGATTATCTAATCAAAGACTTAAATCATTTAATCTTCTCGTACTTAGGTCAGACAGAGACATATAAATGTTTATTTGAGAAAAAAGAGCTGTTCTTACGCATCTCGCATGCAGCAATAGATACGATTTTCAGTAAGAATGAGCTATACAATACGTTTTATTAAAATGCTGTGTCAACGAAGCAGAAACTATATCTACATCATTTGTCGCGTGTAAGCCGCAGTACATATCTTTAATGTGATTATATTATTTGTCAATAGAATACTGACTGTGCCATTTTTCAAAGGGAAGCCGGTAGGAATCGTGTTGTATAGAACCTTCGCCACTGTAAGTTAGGCTACTTGGGAAACGATAATAAAAATCCAAGGTGTAAATACTAAACAGGAGCCTACGTCGCATATATTTCGTATTTGATTCGACAAACTAAACTTTACTTCAAGATATAAACTATGCAAGTTACGTTGCAGAAAGAAAGTGACTCATAATATTGTTTGGTTACGGTCTTTGATCAATCTGAGACGCACAAGCAACTTAAAAATAATGAACAAGTAAATTCGTAAACCAAAGCTAGTCCACACAACTAACATTAATGCGATAACCACTTATACTTAACGCGGGCCTGAGTATAACTTTATTCGTCAGCATTCATTGAGCGCGTAAAGCTGGTCACACAGTCCACAGTTGCGACATTAGCTTTTGTATCGCTAGCAGGAAGTGTGTGACACATCTTATGCCATTTGAGAGTTGAACGGAAGAGTTGAAATGTTAGTTCCTTATGGGGTCTATGAATAATTTAGCATTTTAAGGGTAAATTGGTCGAGAGATAAAATAGTTGGTCTGTTAAAGTTAATGACGACGTTTTAAAAGCGATAAAAGGCTTGCATTTAACTTACTTAGTATTTCACACGAAGCCAATTACCTTCAGTCAATAACCTTCGGCTAACTGGGACCAACAGTATTCACCCATCCACAGAACATGGTCAGAAGCCGCAGCTTTACTTTAAACTACGGTACGATTCTTGCTGTTCTAACAAGACTTCTAATTATGCTATGTTACAATAAGTGAACATTTTTAAAGGCTTTGCCTTTGCATTGCTGTTTTTAGATATACTTTATTCCTCTTAGCTAAAACTCCTTGCAAAATAATATCATATAAGGCAGATACCTGAATTATTAATGACCCACTCGGAGCCTGGCCGGTTTAAAAGTGACAGTATTATCGCCTTGATCCAGATTTACTGAAGGTACTCGGACGCTAGTTGGGCAGGCGCAGGACATAGTGCACAGAATAGATCAGATGGGACGATATGAAATATTCCATAATTTAAAATTTATAAGAAAAGAAAATTATATGCTGAAGACGTACTCGTGGCAGCTTCTGGTATGCATGACGACTTATGCGAGTTTAGCTTGTCACATTTTATGAATAAGAGCATTATTGAAGTCCGTAACTCCTCAGGCATGCCCCCAATATGCACGTGACGTTGTTTAAGCTCTTAAAACACTAATAAAATGATAATGGTTAACAAATTACCGGACTTAGGCCGTCATCCCGAGTGAGACAAACCAATCAAATATCATTTTCAACAAAAAGACAAAAAAGACAAGTGATTTTTTGACTTGGTATGTAACGATTTAAATCTTTATTCAAGTTCATTCATTTGGTTTGGCTCTTTGAATTTTAGATACCACTAGATATTTATTTATTTCTTCTCGATCTTACGACTATCTTTAAAGGGTTACCTAATGCGATAGAACGATGACGATTACCTTCAATTAAATAGATTTTGTCAATATTTTATTCAATACTCGCACTAACTGTTCTGTCTACCACTACACCAATCACACAGGATACCATACATGGTCACCACACATATAATAACCAAGCTAATAACTCTATATATCGGAGATTAAAATTAACTCAACTTGCAGCTGTTGCCATACAAAAAAAAACAAGTTGATTTTAATCGTAGTTTACCAGTAACAGGACAGGTTTCCGTTCAAACCTGAAGGGTTGGGCAATAGGAAGTGTTCAGAGGTTTTTGCGAGCAGTCTGGGCTAGTTGAGCAATGTGTAAGGACCATTTATGGTGTTGATGGGACATTTCCTTAGGTATTTTTGCGGAATGGTTAAGGATCGTCTGGTTATGTAAGTTGAGTAATATATCTTACTTAATGGGTAGTTCATGTAATCTTACCTAATCGTAAGGCAAGTCTTCATAATTATGTATACAGGGTGTGAAAGGACCCTTCACGAAGCCGTCCACTAAGCAGTGTTCATTGAACTTATTAACACCGCAATTTTTTGCTTGAAAGACAACGTTTTTTTTTTTGGTGCATTTCGGTTTACGGTGGCACTAGCACTAGCTAGCAATATAACGCACTCAAATCATTGTGCTGATGGATACATTGAATAGAACAGGGATCATACAGGTATTTAAAGTAGGGAACCCGAGGCAATGGACGTGAGTTAGAACCCAAACTGGAATTTGATCTGCGTGGTGGGTTTTGGCCCACTCTCTCTTTCAGAGAACGCCCTAGCGGAATACTTATGCGGAATATAATTTTAATTTTTAATATTTTTATTTACTATTATGCTGTATGGATTTTATCTGAAATAAACGTTTTATTATTTATTATTAGTAGCGAGACGGACTCTAAATCAGATTAATTGTTTGTCAACCCACGGACAGGCAACTTTGTGTCGAATGAAATTTCAATTGAAACGTTGCGGTCTCATTATGATTTGGATTTCATAGCTCGGTTGTCGATTGTTATGATTATTTATTGTACGTTTTGACACTGATGTCCATGCTTTAATTTTCAATAAGATCGCCGTCGCTCCCTATTAGGTATGTGGGACTGGCAAATTGCAACTGTACCTAAGGGCACATAGGGCACACTTTTCCTTGCTCCTTCGGAGATTACGTGTTTCAGTCCACCTTATTTTCCCATAGAAGATTAAACCATCTAACCACTTAATTCTCTTGCAGATGGGACCCAAAACGGCGAATCACCCCAACGGAAGCCTCCCGCCACGAATTCGTCACAGGCTGCGCCCTCGGCTCGGCCCCTGCCGGTGTCCTGGCCTTACCCCGGCTGGCCCCTCCGCGGCCCACCAGGGGGGCGCTGCTCCACTCGCAGTCAGCCGGCGACGTGGCGGCCATGTTGGGCCGAGCGTGACCACGCGACTCCTGAGCGAGGCTCGGCGCCTGGGGCCTGCCTTAGACAGCTTCTTTTGTTTCTGTAGGTACAACGAGTAGAACTCCCTTTGTGGCCTCGATACATTGGTAGGAATGTTACTTATTCTTTGATATAGGTAGGTGCATCTGTTTTGTTGTTGTAAGTGTTGCTGTGAATTTGTTCCGCAACTAAGATAGTATTCAATAACTAATATCACTTTACTAAGTATGTTTATTTTTCAATTGAATCTTGAAATTCTAAAATATACTTCTAAATATAAGGACCATACTCAACCCACGCCAGGCGAAGCGTTAGTGACCCGCGAAGCATTAGCACGGGTCATTGTCTATGGCCCACGCAAGAAAAATTAAGTAATTTCTTATGAGTCAGTGGCGGAACTTGATGTTTCAAATCTTAACTGCAATATTTCGTAGTCAATGACTACCACCCACTGTGCGTATTTTAGCTTATGACAGAATTGCAAGTCAGCAGAAAACAGTGTTCGTTGCTTCATGACAGAAATAAGTTGGCTTGAAGGTAAGGTCCGCTTGCACCAAAAATCTTCAATCAATTAACAGAAACAGAACGACGTTTTTAATACGTTTAACGCTAAACTAGTTTAGTGATTTGTGCAAGCGGACCTAAGAGTTCATAGTTTTAATATATCCTTGACCGGTCAAATAAGATTTGGTTAACCAAATGCAACGATTAGATTGGCTCCACTTTTTGCGCTATCACTAATTTGATTATCGCCGTTTTTTCGAATTAAAACTGATGCAATTAATAACAACCTTGAAGCTATCATAGTTTTTTATATTAATAGTCCAAATATTGCCAAATTATTTTAATAGATATTTCTTAAGAAATTGGTACAGAGTTTTTGACTTTCATGATGAGGCACATTTAACTGTATGGTGAAACTTTCGTTTTTACTCATATGATGGTTAATCTTACAGTACCGTAGTTCTGCCAGGCTCATATCGGGTGTTGCCATGTGATCAGTTCATGATAAAACGTTTTATTTGAGTCCAAATCACCAATCTTGGAAATTATAAATAGGTTTTTGTTTTTAATGTTGGGCAACATTACAAACACTAGGAATTTCTCCTGTATCTTGTTGCGTTTACAAACATTTAAACACACATACACAGACAGCCAAACCGGGAACAACTACCACACAAATATAGGTTCCGTGCGGGAATCGAACCCGCGACACGCAGCGCAGCAGCCAATCGCTCAGCTTTTGGTGGATATATTGAAGTCACTTTAACAATTACTACCTTGTTCCATATTCGTCACAAGGAAATTTCGAACTGAACATAATATCATTAGATTAAAACTTTGTCAACTGCAAAACATTCGTGTATGGGTAGTCTAATACGAAATAATTCTACCACATTGATGATGAGCTTCCCAATGAGTAGTCCATCGATCAAATATCAGTTTAAATAATCGCGACTTCACTCAGCTCACAGGTAGTTAACCTTTCTGAGATCAAATCAATAACTGCACCATCTGTAGCTACTAAGTAACATCATAACCGTGAAGCAACTACCCATAACAGCTTGGCCACGACTTACGCGCCCAAACGACACGCGTGTTGCACCGACAGTTCGGAGATAACAAATAAATATTTAAACAATATATAAAAATATGGAAACATATGATGTTTAGGGAAAAATAAATATATATTAAAATTATGTTTTATAATATTATGTTGTATAAAAAACAAGATAGGTGATAAATTTTGACTTAATATAGTGGGCAATTTGTACCTCTCACAAAAAAAACGAGTTACACACGCGCGTGTTCTTTGTCGCAAGTAGCATCGCCTGAGGTCGTGGACAAAGAGTGAGATAATTGAATTGAAATAAAGTAGATGGCCCACTAAAATTATGGCTTATGGGTCAAACAGCCAAATCGAAAATATTACCTACCTGCAGCCATTAGCCATTAAAGGTGATTTAGCTCAACTAGGTTGCTTCATGGAGAATCCGCTTGCTATGCTTACATTTTTGGCAACGGTTTTTTCTTTTTGGGCAGTGTTCGAAAATGGCGATTGAGGTGACAGAGATTACTTATTGCTTTTTTGGGATTGGCAAAACTTGTGCCAAATTATTAAGACTCTAATGACACAGCTAGAAAAATGTAGCAATCAGATTATATAAGAGTCGTTATTGTTACCGGATTGTAGATAGGTATACCCACAATACAGGTCTTCACGATTCTCGTTCGATCGGGTAATATTGGCCAACAATCGCCCGACTACAATGCCTAAATGGGAGCAGCTCTCTAAATCTAGTGCAACCTGTGCAACTTATAAAAGAGCATAAGATTATTGTGTCATAATTTTTTATTTTCCGTAGTCTATACTGTCCCGCTGCTGGGCTTGCCCGTTCTCCTTTCAATCCTCTGTTTTGTGCAATTTCTGGCCACGATTGCCCCGCGAACATGATCAGATCTTCACCACCCCCAGGCGTCCAGTGTGTGACGATCTTTGACCACCTCTCCGGGTCATAAAGTTATGAGTCTAATTTAACGAATATTCCCAATTTGATGAAGCTTTGATATCTACCGATCTAGTTCCAGTTTCAGGCATTGTTCTAGAATTTACGGCTATATACATAATCAGTAGACGATAGAAATGTCATCAAAGTAATTTAATTTAATTAGTTGCAACATCTCAGCTGTGATGAAACTTTTGAATCTGAAATGTCATGTGACAGATTTGAACTATGATTTTTAGCTTAAATTTCACAAACAGTTTTTAATGTTCATTTAATTTATGTACGAGTCATATAATTAACAATACATATCAGTATTGTTTGAAGTGCCAAAGATCATCATTTCAATATAAGCTAAATCTTCTACCACAGTTTAGTATTCTTGTAAATAATCTCATTTATATATCGAGGTCCACAATATAGAGGAGTATAAAGTTAGAAAAATGTACGTATATCTAATAATCATATCGTCAAATATCATTCTTCCTTCAATGTTTTGAATAACGTAGAAATTCCAGAAATACCATTTTGTGTACTGAATTCCTATTCAAGCCCCACTGTCCAATATTACGTCGACTGAAACTAAGTACAAGTTGGTATACGTTCTCATATCACAGAATGGCTCTATTTAGAAATAAAAATAAATTAATTCTGTGCACGAAATGACTGCGTTTACAGAATATGTAATGGTTAATGGAATTAGAGAATCATGACCGGCATTGCGAAAGAATATCACTTAACTGAGTGTGATTTTACGTAACACTTAATACTATTGAATAATAGAAAAAACCAGCCAAGTGCGAGTCGCACTCTCGCATGAAAGGTTCCGTACCATGGGGAACCCAAAATTAATTTTTAAATTGTTATAGCGGTTACTGAAATACACATTCTGTGAAAATTTCAACTGTCTACCTATTAAGGATCATGAGATACAGCCCGCTGACAGACGGACGGACGAACAGCGGATTCTTAGTAATAGGGTCCCGTTGGTTACCCTTTGGCTACGGAACCCTAAAAGGCTATATCGGTGACGAAATCGACAATAATCACGATATTGTCTTCCTTTCTGATTGACAACAGTTCAGTCCGCGGTTAGACTAATTCCATTTGTCATTATTCCAATTAGTTTGAAGCTCTAGTAAAGTCTTCGAAATTACAATACTTTGAATCTATTTTAATTTTGGTCGTATTATCATGAGACAATCGCAAAATGTACCGCCATTTTTAATTTTTGGAATAAGAACGCGCTACAAATCGTTTTTTTTTTTTAGTAGTGGATCTTGATAGTACGGTAGCGAAATGTTGTTTTCGATTGATTGAGTTGCAGAATTATTGCTTCATGATGATATGATCAGATATCTAGTCAAATAGTTAATGGTATAGGATAATAGTCAAAATCGGGTACTTAGCTATAAATGTTCTAGTTATTGTGATGTTGTAGATTTTTGTAAATTCATTATTAGTAAGATATCTAAGCTTTAAATAAAATGTTGATAGACAAGTAGAGTTTCTTTGAATTATCGTGTAGCTGACTATTAGTCTTTTTATTAACGTATAGTTTCTTAGTCATTTGCTGCGGCATTATTTATTGTTTAAATAAAAATGTGATATTGTAAGTGTTAAGAAAAAAATACTGAACAAAATTGACTTTTAAGTAATAGTTATTTTGATTTAAGTTAGTCTGTTTGGAGTTTAATAAATGAATTGGAAATATGAAAGTATTTAATACTTGTGTTGCGTTTTGAGTTACATATTTAGCTTGCATAAAGCACGAAACAAAATAAAATATAATAAAAAGGCCGATAGTAAGGCCTTTATGTACTTATCGCTAAGTTTTTCAACATTTATTTCTATTATCGATAGATGTAAATTATTTCTCAATCAAAGCTTGCTTGTATTATTGAGATAGCTTGAATCATTTAAAAGTAAATAAGTCTTGCCTAAATTATTTTACTGTCATAACTAAGGCACATATAACTGTACGTTAGCATTATATATCTAGTCGTGGATATTTATTTTATTTCATAGAATAAATGAACGGACCAAATGCCTTTGGTTCTGTAGCTTTTTGATAATAATATCTGTCTATCTTGTGAACTAGATTTTTTTAAGTAGTAGGTACTCTAACATCGAATTAGTTATGATTCTCAAAGTAAAGAATGTTTGTTTTCTTTATTTTTATTATCCTTCTAGTGTTACCAATGGTACCGTCGCACACGTTTAGTGCCAAAGTAAAACAGACGTCGATCGCGCCACGTAGCGCGACGTTAGCGTGGCGTGGACGCAGCGACTACGCTGTGCTTGCGCTGGTCTCACGCCAAATGTGGCAACACCCTTGGTCAGCCCATCTACTGATGTTTTTCTTGATTGTAAAGTTCATGAATGATTCCAATTTTTGTTTTTTATCTATGTTTCAATAACTTATTATTTTGTGTGTGTATGTGTGAGCACTCAGCACATTATATTTGAAGATCTCATTTCTTTTACTCAAAATGAGTTACTTCAATTTCTGTTTCATTTTGCATGTCTAGACCATAAGTTAATTGACAAATAGTTCTCTCTAGTCTAGTTAATAATTTGTTACTCCTAGGAAATGGTCTAAGATTGTGTATATACTCTTATCATATTAGTTATTAGGATTAGGCCAAGCCAAACTGAATTGACTTAAGTATTCATTACATATATAGAAATGTGGCGGGTTCAGATATACGCAGTTTGCAAATTGATATTGCAACACGAAATTAAGTAGACAGACAAGATCTTAGCTAATTCATTTATGATCACAGTTAAAAAACTTAACAGCTGCTGTAATGGTCAACTATAAAATAAATAGGGGTACTGTACACATGTTCTGATCGATATGATGGCGGGAAAATCGAAGTAAAGCAGATATTTTCTAAGGAGAAAAACCACTCGGTTTACCTCGATTTAGGCCGAGCTGACCATAACATGGTCAATCGACAGCCGTATGTTTTGACAAATATGTGTAGCAATTGCGTTTGCTTTCAGAGACTCGATAAAGGCCAGCGCGCACAAGGGACGGCAGGGCAGAGCAGTTTACCTTTACCAAAACTAAATTCATACGTAGCTAGTGCTAACAAGATCCAATGTTCAATGCCCTCTTTGATGACTTGAGGTCGATTTCCAAACATTGTAATCTGTATCTTGTTACATATAAAATGCTCTCCCGTGCCTCCCCCGGTGTGCGCTCGCCTTAAGTGCACCTCTAAAGTATGCACACGTATTTTGCAACAAATAGTTTGATTAATCCACTGTCAGTAACCGCTCAGTAGCGACCTCTGAACTCGCCATTACAAAGTTAGTGGAACAACGTGTTTGTGATTTCGATGGAGATATTAGAAACTAGCTGATGGTTGTTATACCTATGTATATGTACCAGTAACATGTATGTACATGATATGTTATGTATCTATTCGTGAAACATATTCGTTCTAATTGAATCGTCATGATTAAAGTTCTTCCAAGCAGTTTTGTGTTTTATTTGAAAAGTGTGTTTTTAGTGTTTTATGCTGGACCTCGTGGCCAAATAATAAAAGCCACTCGGGTCGATCTTCAAGGTTAAGCTGCATTTGCCTAGGTCGGTCAGTGGATGGGTAACCATCCATTACATACCGATTTTCCTCCGTGCTTCGGAAACTACATTAATCCGTTCTTCCCGGTTGTCATTTGTAAGTCTTTGGCAGTCGTTATAGGTAGTCAGTAACCCGAAAGTCGAAACCAATCTTACCAAGGGCAAGGGGTATCGTATTAGCCAGTACTAACTAGGTTGTGGAGGTCAAATAGGCAGTCGCTCCATGTAAAATACTGGTATTTAGCTACATCCGGTTAGACTGAAAGCCGATCCCAACATATTTGGGAAAAAGCTAAGCAGATGATGATGATGATAATGATGGTGCTTAAACTATCTTGAGTTGTCTTATCTTTCAGGGGAAAACACAAAAAGAGAGAAATTATCTTGAACCTGTTTTAGTTAACAACAGTTAGAAGAAAATGCCACTGTTAACCAATAAGACAGTTAATGTCTGAATCAAGATAATTAGCAGTCATGGGTAGCCTGTACCCATGGACATGCAGTGGGACTATATTGGTCAACAATATCACTCAAAGTTATATATAATTCTGGTTTCTGTGGAATATAACAATCCTGAGACCTAAACGCAAGACATGAGTCGTAACTAACCATTCTCCAAACATTTCACAACAGATAGCCCATAAACGATCCACGCAACAAGATTAAACGTAACGTGCAAGCAATTTAACAGCTCCTTAATAATTGTAACACAGACGATACTCGCATAACCTTTTCAGCAAACGGTAGGCCACGGTAGGCAACGGTAGGCTTACCAAACGATTGCCAAACAGATCTATTTCTCATGTAAAACGGCCGGGGCGAACGGGTCGTGGATTCCGAAAGCAAACAGGTCGACAGGCCCAGTCTCCCGTGGAGATTGTCCTCTAGTTACAATTACGACATGATTCGTATCGGTGAAAGGCAAACTAATCCCATAAACTTCAGTTAACTCAGTAGAGTGGAACTTGCTGGTTTCACGAAGGCAGCAATGCAGAAGGCCTGCGAATGAAGGTAATCCATATCGTTTGCCTAGCCTTTTTCTAGTTATGTTGGGGTGAAGTCCCAGTCTAATCGGATGCAGCTGAATATTAGCGACAAGTATTTCAGGTCGAATTTCAATTTCAGCGGAGACTGCCCCCGGATGCGGAAGATAATAGAGTGCGCCTGTGTGCACTCTCTCTTCCCTTACAGGCTCAGCCCGATGGAACGGCTTGATCGGACATGACCGGAGAAAGGTCAGGCGCAGGACCAACGGCTTGACTCGCTGCCCAAGACACGGGAGGGGGGAGGAGGTATCCTGTATGTATGAAAAATTCCTCATGGAAAAACCTAATAAATGACACTTCAAATATTGTAGGAGAATGAAGTGGTTACGTACAGCAAAAGTTACACTCAACGAGCAACGAGGCGCATAACGTTTAAAGCTTTTGTCTGTGGTAACGTAGCTGCCAATTAAATGGAACGATTTCAGTCATATGAAGGATGATTTCCACCAAACGGCTCGCATCGGATTGGAACGGATTTTACAATCCGTGAACGATATTAAATCGTGTACACAGTATTTAAAGTCTTTACCAAGTCGCGCACAGCAGCTTGACCGCGATCGTAGCTGAAAGTATGCTGCGACGCGCGATCGGCTCCGTTCGCTTGTCGTTGTATCCGACACGGTAGGAATGAAACTATTTGACTACGCGCAGAAACGAATACTTTCGCAAGCGACGGTACGGAGCCGATCGAATGCTGTGACATCCTGTCGGACGCGACCGGCTGTCGCCGCATCCGTTCTTATCCTTTCCGATTCGATTTGATGCGAGCCGTTTGGTGGAAAATATCCTTTAGGGTCGATAAACGCCTGTCTGAAAGGCTGCCAGAAGTGGGCCTTTTAGTTTAACCTTTTATGTCTAATGTTGGTGTCAATTCGAAACATATCAGTCCCGGTTACGTAGTATATCGTAACTGAACGTAACGTGGGCGCTGACAACAAAGACGTGCAATTAGATTGCGATACAAGCTTGTTAATTGTTGACCAGCTTGCGTAGTGTTGAAGCTAACATGAAAGAGATGTAGATGGAATAGTTTTTATTACATACGATATACAAAATGTAAACGGACCCTTCACGAAGCCATCAACCAAGCATTCTGTACATCGAGTAAACCTACGCAAAAATTGTGCTGATGGACGCATTGAATAGTGAACGGGTCATGGAGGTATTTAAAGTAAAGTTATAACCTTAACAACAAGTCTTAAAAAAAGAACTTGTAAATGGTATAGAACTTCCGACCTCCAATATCTCCATGTATGGTCCAGAATAAAAAAATATCGCGGGGAGAACAAGTGCCTTTCGACTTCGTTAAAGGTCTATTTACACCCATTATTAAGGAAGGACAAACTATTTTATGAAAACGCTTTACGTGTGGTTTACCGCAATCAGTGATTTACAGTGATTTAGAATTTGCTTGTGAGCGGGAGTGGTTTAGTAGGAACGTGTCATAAAACGTAGAATCTACATTCTAAAAGGTTTTGTCATCGGGCCGCTCCGTTCAAAACTCTCTTTCATTGTCTGATATGTTACAGAATGTTAATAGTGGAAATAGCGTCCCTATCTAGTGTCCGTATGGAGTGAGCCTACAGTAGAATTACATTACTTAACTACGTAAAGAAACAACCAAGTTTTCAGAAATACGAAAGTATGACAACCAGTCTTACCAAGGGGTATCGTTTTACCAGTACTAACGGGGTTATGGAGTCAGATAGGCAGTCGCTCCATGTAAATACTGGTATTCAGCTGTATCTGGTTAGACTGGAAACCGAACCCAACATGGTTAGGAAAAGGCTAGGCATATGATGATTTATATATGTATGGATACATTCACGTAGATATAATACTCCTATAATTATAAGAGTAAGAAGTAGTTGAAATACCAAGAAAATATTGGAAAACAAATCATAATAGGTATTTTCTTAACACTTTTCTATACCCGTTGTTTGTTGGCGATATAATCGCATATCTCTGTGAACAGTCCGCGCATTGTTGAATAATGCTAGATATCATCACGCCATTGTACACAATCGTACCAGCAGATTCCGTAGCGGAAGACTACAGTTTTTAGTTCAATTATAGTGGTATTCTGTTCGGCTTCTATTGTTAATATTGTGGGAATAAAAAGTGTTGTATAAGATAGTGGAAAGGGATTAGGTTTTGTAGTTTTGCATCTGCGGGAAAAAAGCCTAAGCGGATTTTATCAATTAAAGTGAACGCGATTAACACATCTAAACGACATACAAGAGCTCTCAGTGTCCATGTTCCATAGAAATTATGACGATGGCATCTATTGCACGCAGTTAGATTTTGACATACTGGGCCTAATGCAGATTTTCACCAACACCAAAATTAATGCCTGAATATTATTGCACTATTGTAATTAAAATTCATGGTATTTAGGCATTCGTAAAATTATCTCTTAGTGTTATTGTATGTCCGAATAGGTTCTAGGCTTTGAAGCTTAAATAGGTTCAAGACAAACAAACAAATATTTGAATTAAAAAACGAAATATTTAAATTCGTCAGGTACTTACCTACTTACTTGAGTAGACCAAATCAGATCATCGATGAAGAGAAACCTCAAATGATACGCTTACTTTGGGGTTTTGGACAAGTTTTAATCCGGAGATTAATAATTATATAATCCAATAAAAATAATCAAAAGACGCCGAACGACGATCCGTATCCTTACGCAGCACCTATCACAATAAATTATGTCTATGTCAAGAGAAAATAGCTGAATAATTAATTTTATTAACAGGCTGATCTATGGAAAGTATCATTTATTAATGGTATGTAGATGAGTCGCGAAAACCCATCAAGAGAGAAATTTGACATAATTTCTAAGATGTCAACATCATTATTTTTTTCTAAATTAATAATATTAATATGCTTATGTGATATAAAATCAAAAACAAGACAAACAAGACTAAACATGGTTTTAATATGTTAAATATTTTCTTTCCAATCAATAAGCAACACATAAGATATCGCTGCCCTAGTTCAATAGTAAGATATCGCTAAAAAAACCAAATCTTATATCGGCTTTTCAAATATCGGATATATGTAAAACGTGCCTAAATTTTCATATTTCACTGAGGAATATGCAAATTGAAAAAAAAATGAATAAAAATAATATTAATAAAAAAAAGAATCAATAATAATGAATGAATAATAATAAATGTCTAAAATGCAAATCTAAAAAAGTATTTTATTCATAATGAAAAACATTACCTGCTGCGTTGAGGAGTTTTTTTGATTCCCTTTTATAGTTTGTTGTTAGTTTATTCTTTTTAGGTTATTTAATAGTTTTTAATTAATAATGTATATGATTAGTTTAAATATAATCTAAGTTTTAAAAGTAAAAATAAAGAAAAAAAAAACATAATGAAATATAAATAACAGCTATCATTTTTGTAAATTAATCACATTTCAAATAACAATATGTGAATTACTGATAGTAAACTCTTAAAAGTATGATTAACTCAAAACAAACTTCGGTCAAGACATATTTCTATTGAACTAGGGCAGTGATATATTCCTACAATATACTTATAATACTGACCTACACCATTTCCAAAGCCTTTTCTAACTTAGTTTGGATAGGATTGGCTTCGAAAAGTTGAGTTCCAAAGAGCAAAAGTGAACACATAATACTACACATGTCCGGTTACTGAACTTCAGCATAACATAATTACATATCATCACGCAAAAACAAGATGTACTTAATAGTACACCCACATTTCGCCAGTTATGTTTAGGACCCATGTACCCATGTGTAGTTCTACTGAGAAATTCCTGATGGAATAACCCAATTTAAATTTGCTCGACCCGGGAATCGTGCTCATCAGTCGCGCTTGCGACCACTAGACCAACGAGGCAGTAAAAACAACATACATTATTATGTGGCTGATTATAATCAGCTTGCCACATCGCCACAGCTGGGACACAAGCCTCCTCTCTGTAAAGAGAGACTGGGTTTTAATGCATCACGCATGGTTGATAGATGTCATATGTCTTCAAATTATCGGTCCCAGGACATGCCGGTGTCTTCACGATATTCTCATTCACCGTGTTTTGAGAGCAGGGTGGTAATAAAATAATTTTCCAGTGAAATGTGTTTGATGGGGTCGAGCTTACAACCCGTAACTCGCGCTTCAGGAAAACTTGCAAATGTATACAGGGTGGTGCCGACAATACGACAATAAATAAAAACACTGGTTTATGAATTTGTTTTTTTTTTAAATTTCTCTGTGAACTAGTCACAGAGAAATTTAAAAAAAAATCAAACAATCTAAATAGCGAAATACAACACTCTTTATACATTTTGGTTTACTAATCTTGGGTATAATTTTCACTAATTCACGTCTGGTAATAAAAATTAAGGAACGAATTTCGCAAAGGTTTTTGATGTGGCGAGTTGGCAACATGTGTTTAGTGTTCATACCGATGCGAGGGTCGCTAACCTGTCGCTGCTAGCCTATATCCTACATCATGTAGAAAATGTTAAAAATGAAAAATAATGTCCTGTGACTAAACTACTGGATATATTCGATTTTGTATGCAGACTGGGAACGTTATGAGATATACGTAATTTAATTTTTCTGTCGTATTGTCGGCGCCACCCTGTATAAACCTAGAATTAAACAAAAGCAATTCACAATCTTTACCCGTTAATCAGTCGCCATCACGACTCGTAAAACCACAAAGAAATCGCAAGGGACGATGGTAGATAGCTATGTGAACCGCAGAAGGATGGTGTTCACGATGATAGGAGCACAATGCCTGCCTGGTACCGTATGTAGGTGGCGTGATGATAAGGTAGCCGTGTGAAAGCAGACCGTGTGTAAAGAGCGTACTGACCTAAATTATTGTGTTGTGTAAAAGGGAGTTGGTGGCTGTTGTGGCTAACTAGAACATTGTTCGTCTAGACTTAGACCAGTCAATCTGTCTGAATTTATTTTGCTGGACTAAATAAAAACTTGACTTAAATATGAATTGGTTCTCAGACAACTTGAAGCGATTAACTTGAAAGAAAAAAAATAAAACATTGAAAAGGAAATGAGCAATTTCAGAAGGAGCTATCCAATGATAAAGTATACAGGGTGAATTTTTCAAGCGGGCGTGGATGGCAAAATAAATAAAAAATGTATGGATGCAGTTTTAGTTTTCATTAAAATCGGGCTCGAAACTCCTTTGAGTAATTTTCGCTATTCCAAATAGTTTCGGATTTGGCCATGCATGCCCACTTGAAAAAATCATCAGTATACTATTTACACATCCATTGCAGAGGGTACCAAAATTTACATTATCCTTTATTTATATACGTAGATAATGTGCTTTATTAAACAAAAGTATGATAAGGTTGTAGGTTAAGATGGATTGGGTCTTGATACTTACTTGTTACATACATTTGAATTGAATTGTATTAAACATGCGTCATGTTCGTGAACGGGCGCTGTCAGTTGTGACTGGTCATCTCTTGGTTGCCACGGTTTGTTTGAATTATTTATTTTATTTTTACTATGGACACTTTTAAAGTACACATCTTGCTACATCGTTCTCACATAATGTACCATCTCAACATAAATGATGTAACCAAGTTATTGTAAAGTATTCTGATTTAAAAGAGTGTCCATGGAGTTTCTTGCCCGTTCTTCTCCATAGAGATCTACGTTAGGGAATGGGCAACTACAGTACTTTCACAGTTTTTATGCCTTGTGACTGGGACTGTAGCTATTCTTCATTGTTGTCTTTATTTCGACAATTCAAAAGTGCCTGTAATAGGCCTATTTGAAATATATGATTTTGATTTTGATTTTTGATTTTGATTGGAAAAGCTTTGTTACATATATCCGGAAGGAATTTATGCCATCGCTTTAAGTACTTGTAAGATACGTGTTTGTACATACAGTTAGTTAAAGTTACATGTTTTTATAGAAGTCATAAAAAATATATTTACCTTTCGTAACTCGTAACAGAACCCTAAAGAAATTAATTGATGTCTTGTCATAAAATCGTAATATTGATTTTTCGCTTTCTAAAATAAATTTGTTTTTGTTTATTTAATTGCCTGAGAGAATGGTAGGCTGTTTCGAAAGCTCCGCTCCTTTAATACGTAAATGTAGATTCGATACAGATCGTCGATAGGTTTACTGAGATAGCCAATGTGTTTAGAAAACGTAGCAGGTTGTATGGGCTATCGATTAGGCAAGATTTAGGGCCGAACTCCACCGAAGCAGACGAGATGAGGGGAAAGGACCACCGATAGAATTTTGTTTTTACACTTCTCTTCTCCGCTTAGCTTTAGTGGAAACAGTCGAGCAGTGATGACAAACTAATCTGATTTAGGGTTTTAAAAATAATTAAAATGGATAGCAAAAATAATAGGTTGGCAGCTACAGTGTAGTAGTGTGTAGTGTGATAATTCAAGGACTCCTGAAAAAACTTAAAACAAGGTTATTAATTACTTGGTACAATAGTCGTCCATTCAGTATATTGGTCGCCAATTAAATTATTATTCGCTCGAATTATTTCGGCCAGCCTCTACACTCGGCGGCCAAGGGCACAGCGAAGACGAGAAGAAGCGTGAGCGGCGTGCTGCGAGCGACGTGCGGTGTGCTGTTAGCGGCATGAGATAAGCGGTGTGCTGTGTGCAGCGTGCTGGTGTCTGTGAGCGGCGCCGCGTACGGTGCAAATCTCCTCTCCTCTCCGCTTTCCACATCTTCGCACAGCTTCGGTGGATACTCTCCAGCACTTACGCACCTCCTGTCCTCTCCGCTTCGCACATCTCCGCTTTGGTGGAGTCCGGGTCTAAGGCTAGCTAAAGGCGTTTTATCTAGTACTGTTACTATAATAACATATTTCTTTCCTTGAAGCAGTAGGCTCTAGGGCTGCTACTAAGAAATACCTGACGACAACATTCAATAATACTCTTAAGCCGGGTTATTTGTACCAGACTATACTAGAAAGCAAAGTGACATCGAGCAATTTATTATTTTCTAATCAAAAATATTCAATAACAGACCGAGGTTTATGATGGTTTCTAACGATAATAGACAAAAATGGACATTTGTAATTTGATTTAATTTTTAAATACTACTTATACTGATACTGTTAGCCTGCGTCATCACACTGCTGGGCAAAGGCCGATCCAGGGCTAATGTGGGCCACTGGTCGTTCTATCCACCTCGTCCCGCCATCTTCTACGAGGTCTGCCGCGACGCCTTCTGGCTGTGTCAGAGCTCCAGAAAGTGGCTATTTTGGCTCACAGCTCATTGGGCGTGCGGCAGACGTATTTAAACTTACATTTAGATTTTTTAAATAAGTTTGGTTTAAATATATCAATAAACCATAAACTAAGCAGAGCTAAATACATCTTGGCCTAAGAATTCCCACTTCGTGACTTGGCTAACTTTACTATGCAACCAGTGCAACATTATAAAGATGGACCATAAATATCTATTACACAAATGGCAGGTATTTATCATAAACATTATATGTACAAACATTATGACAAGCTATAAATTAATCAATCAATATGATAGTTAAATATTAATTTTACGATGCCTTCTTTTCAGTTTCAACACTTTATACTTACAGCGTAATTTAAATTTGCAATGGTAACGTTGCAATTAGAAGGCGTTGCACAGAGGGCATCCAAGGTGGGTTTTCTCTACCAGGATGCACTTGGGCACGCCGACATCATAATCCTGTGACGTATCATTTCTTTGCTGACTAGCATGAGCTTGTCAATGCAGTTATCTTAATGAATGTAAAAAGGGTGAATATCAGGATGACGAGTGTAAAAAAGGCCCTTACTGGAGCCGATAGGCACTGGATCTGGACCATACCTGGGAACCTTCTAGTTACGGAGATATTGGAGGTCAAAGTTCCAACTTTTTCATCAGTTATTTTCAAATACAAGTTCTTAAAGTTCAACTTTAAATACTTCCACGACCCCCTTACTGTTCAATACATCCATCAGCACAATGTTTCCACCATTGAATCCTACCGTAAACTATGATTTTTCAACCCCAAAAAAAAATCGTTTCTCAGCAATATTTTTTGAGAGTTACTCAGTTTGATGTTTTCCGTTTTCAAGCGCAAGCGAAGACGAGCTTGTGACGCTGACTTGTAAGGAAATAGATAACGAATAGGCTTCTCTATGAAGTAACTAATTACCTTCTCACATTATGTATTACGACCTATGTGGTCAGTGGTCATACTGAAGGTATAATTATGACCAGTTATGAAATATTCGGTTGTCACGACTTTTTAACTAATTTTGCCATGATTGATGATGGTCACCTAGAAGGGATCTCAAGGGCTTGGAGAAAATGATGACCATAGCTAGAGACACCTGTTGAAAATCGTTCCGTGTCTTCTCTGTAATTTTGTCATTTTTGGTTGACAAAGTGACAAGCATACAGCCAATTATTAAGTATTTATGTTTATATGTCGTTATGTTTTAGAAAAAAATATTATCATACAAGCCCTGACACTTCTTAACGCTATGGTTTATGTCAGATCATATCATACGATCTTATGACTCAGCCAGAGAGAATTACCAATTCGTACGGGTTGGTATATGACTGGATCGCAAATTGACTACATCGCTTTTAGCCCACATCTCATATTGTCTAAATCTCAAAATACCTAAGTCGCAAAATGCATAAATCGCAAAAAGTCCGCAAAGATGTACTAAACATTTTTCAAAAAAAAATGGTTCAACGGCTTCTTTCTTAGTTGAAATTGCACAGCAAAACAATCTATTTAAATTAAACTCTGCTTAGAACAATAAAGAAACAACACCAAAAGAGCTACTGAAAAAATAACTTAATAGATATTTAATAACAAAAGTGTGTTCAAAAGCTTTTATGTAAGTAGGTATTACCACACACGATAATTTACTATCATTATCTTATTAGTTAGCATATTATGTATTGCAGAATGCGGAACAGCATCACACATTGTAAATATAATCTAAAAGAGGTTACATTGCATTAGACTCTTAAAGCCTTAAGTGGCTCTAACCATAATGACCTAAGACCACCTGGATAGATGTTTAAATAATGTTTAAGTCTTCGCTAGAAGATGAAGACATCCATGTAATATTTTTAGAGACCAAACTGAATTCATGATATTTTCCAAGGCTGTCCAAAAAGGCTTGTAAATTGTCGCTCATTTTTGTGTTACATAATTCTAAATGTGCTATAAGTGCTATAACGCAATGACTACAGTGGTTGACTTCAGCTGACTTCCGACCCCAAATTCATGGCTCTGGTTGCAATTTGATCTCACTACAACTGAACAAACATGATTTATATTTTCTACTGCGCTTTGCGCACGTGTGCGTATGTCTACGACAAATACTAACATAGGTTTTAATCCAGTTGTAAGAATTAATTTATACGATAGGTTTGTTCCTATAAATATCCTATAAGTAAGATAATTTTTACCTCCATTGACTATTGTCCTATTATATAACTTCAATTTTTTATAATCGGCTTTGTGGATTGTTCTATTGTTTTAATTATATGACCAATTATGTTTACCTATGACGTGAATTCCAATTCCAAGTTTTTAAAACAATTAATAGGTATAAGAAAAACATAACATCACGCCTGTAATGCCGGAAGGGATAGGCAGAGCTGTACCTAATAGTACACCCACATTTCGCCGGTTAAGACCCATGTAATAATAGTGGCTCTTAACTTAGTAATGACTACAGTGGTTGACATCAGCTGACTTCCGACCCCAGGTTCAAGGCCCTGGTTGCGATTTGAGCTCACTACAAGTGAACAATCATGATTTATATTTTTTACTGCTCAGGGTCAGTTATGTAATTAAAGGCTTTATTCTTCAGAAATGTAGGACAGACAGAAATGATTCCGTCGTAAATTAGATCCAGGCTTGGGTGCCGAATTAAGCAACATTGTGCATCCAAGACTGGATCTAGTTCTTGTGGGATTAAAACTAAATATTAATATTGCGCAACAAACATTTAACTTGCTCTTATATGATCTCTTTTTCAGTCACGTCAGGATCTATTACATAAATTTCAATTATGTGCTTCAATTTTATACTCTTCATAATCACCAGTATCAACACTCATCATTCTAAACGTATTGCATTAAATAAATGATTTAATTTCGACGGCAAAACGATCAAGATGATTGCCAAACTGTTATGTGAAGCCTGAAGGTCAGCACTTTCCACCATTTTGTTTGCTGATGGTAAGTCTGGCCTTCGGAAGATATTATTTCAAGTAGATTGCTTCATAGCGTCTAGGCAGTAAGTCATTTGCAGCTTGATTCGAGATGGTGACTTGCAGTTCGAAATTTGCCGGCATTCCATTAGGTAAGGCCACCAAAATTATTTTTTACGCTCGATTCTAAAAAGCAAACCAAGAATTCTTTAGGAATTTGATATCTACATGCCACATCGCATGGTTTACCCCAAGTGTCATCATCACCTGCCTCGCCTTTTCCCAACTATGTTGGGATCGGTTACGGATACGCAGTGCAGCGCAGCTTATTTCACTCTAACTATAGTTTGCAATTGCATCATAATCGTTTCAGACGTTTCTGTTTCTGAATAAAAAAAATGTAGTATGTAAATATCACTTTTCACGAAATCTTCCATATAAAACGGCAATTTCATTCTTTAACCCCTAATACGCCCCTGGTAACACTGACTACCTGTAACGACTGCCAAAGATCTACAAATGACAGCCGGGACCAACGACATAACGTGCATTCCGAGGCACAGGGGACACTCGGTATGTAAAGGATGGTCACCCATCCACGGACGGACCTTGGCAAGCGGCATACCTTTTGTAACTTCCACTATCATCTAGTTTTATAGATGATATTGCCTCAGTCACTCAAAACTAAATAACTGTTTAAATTAACTAGGTACAATAAAAAAAAAACTACAGAAAAATAATTTAGCTTACCAAACGAAATAAATAACACTCTGAGACAAAAACTGCTACATTTAGAAATAATGGTTTGGCTAGGAAGTACCTAGCCTAGCTATTTAAATTAGATTACAAATAACAAAAGTCATTACCGTTATTGTAACTTATAAAACGAAATGATTATAAAAGTGCACAAAGAAGTTTGTAAACAAAAACTTAAATAGACATTTTAATCAATTTTATTATGATAACTTTTGTAAGAATAGAAGATAATGTTGACCAAGTGACTTTGAACAGTGATAGGCAAACCTGAAAAAGATAAAATAAAATGGGACTTCCTCATTTTGTTCTTTTCCGTTTCAGATCGTCGAATTGGAGCAACAGGGTTCTATGTTGTTCTGGCCTTCTCTGTCCCACTCCTGGGAAAGGCCGCGCGCCCTCTTTCCAGTACAAAATTACTTATTTTCAATGAAATATCAGTACGTTGTGACGGTTCCATCTATTATTTCAAGCTTAAAAAAATGTCTTTTGTAAATGTTTAAGGGGTCGTCCATTAATCACGTGATGTATTTAGCAACTTTTACCCCCCCCCCCCCCTTCTGCCCCATGATTACGTGTATTTGTTGGTACAAAGTATCTTGAAAAAAATCAGAATATTATCTTTACATACAGGTTAATAGGATAATCTAAAATAATTCTGGAAAATTAAGCACCGTGATAAAAATATCAAGGCCACGCACCGCTTTTCGGTTTAGAAATCGCTCGTTCTTTGAAAAAATAAATACATGTGATATCTTACAGGCGTGATGATATGATCTTTTTAATACCTTTTAATTTATGCATGCAACTATCCGATACACTGACTCAGCATAACCAGACCACTTACAGTTTAAACTACCTAGTATTTTATTTTGTTTAATTAAATTCATACGTTTTAATAACTATTACAGACAATGATGCAACTGTCTCATTTGAGGAAGTGAAGAACCGGAATAAAATAAAATGTAACTGTTCCAAATAAAATTAAAAATAATTGATATTAGCTCAAGATTGTAGACTGTTGCATAATCTTTGTATAACATAATTATTTATTATCTCGTTTAACAATTAAAAGACTTTTGTTAAGATTTAATAGGTGCCTGAAATATTATGAAATGTTACTAACGTGAATTAGGTACTTAGTATAAAGTCGTTCTACTTATTACGAAACGGAATGTAAGTAACAATAAACTTATCACTATTTAAGATGACTATTGTTAAAACGATTTTATTCTACTTGGCACTTATATTGTGTCAAATGCTGTTAGAGTAACCTACATATTTTGCTGATCTCTGCGCACGTTACGTTAAGGTTGTGCCTAAATATAGGTGATTGTAGCGAATAGGCTGTGATTTCCTAACTTTGTAAGCTAAGAGCACTTGACTCTCGTTATGAAGATATTATTTTTTATCGTAAGAGAATTAAAAGCATAAGTAAGTTTGTAATAACATGTTGCCAGTTTTCATATAAAATGATAAGTTTTTCCTGTCATTTACAGCACTACAGCATTTGCTATGGTTAGATCAAAACCAAATTCCAAAATACCACCAACTTCAATTTACATAACATGACGCCTATAATCCCCGAAGGGAGTTAACTCGTAGAAACCTAAAATTCGCTAATTATGATTTAGTCCCATGTTATAGGGGACGACCCTATTACCGTTAATCGGGCACTAATCCAGAATCTCAAAATCCAAGCTGCTCCTGAGAATTTCCTTCGTCATAGCGTGTCAATGACAAATGTTCGTTAATTATATTTGGCCCAAAATTCAGCTATTCGAACTCCGCTCGCTGATACAGTCATAAGATCGTCAGAAGCATCAGTATCAATATCAAACGCAACATTGAGAACAATAACCTGTAATAATAAACCCCGCAACACCTCACCCAATTTAACGATCATTCCACTCTAAAACGCAACAGATAAAAGAAAGACCGATCCATCTGAACAAGATTAATGACCGAACAAATAGCTCACAAGCTCTAATCTGAGCACCTATCAGCTACCTTGGGCAACATAATCATCTCTTACTAATACTTATGTAACAAGACATTACGTGTCTTATAAGTTATAGCACGGCCATTTTAAAAGGCCGTCAATTTAGAACTGAGGGAATAAGTTGTGGGGAGATGCAATTTTGCCGGTTGTTCAACTTTCTCTGACAAGGTCATCGGTGAAAGTGCTTATAAGATTAACATAGCTTTGTGATGTGAGGTCGTTACACGTGCTTCGTAGTTCAGTCGTTTTGGTTTATGCTGGCTTAGTGGATTAAGAGATTTTTGTAGGTAATATCTTCAATTTATAATTATCCAGGACCTGCAGTTTGCATAAAAACGACCGTCATAGCCTTTGTAACGTCGATCGTCCACTAGGCTGCTTTGGAAACATTTTAATCCGTATTTTCTTACTGCCCCGTAATGCCCCCCACTGGTGAGCAAAGGCTCAGCCAACATCCATCCTCCTCCTTGAAAAATAATTTTAAAAAAAGGGAGACCTAAAAACAAAAAAAAAATAAAACCAGAAGAAACGATGTGAATTGTAGAGTAGATCAAATAGTGATTCTATTCGTCCTGTAGATATATTAACATTTCCAAAAGAAGAAATTATACAGGTCCTACAACCGTTATAACTACGCTTACTATTCCAGGCAAAACCTTGCTAGCTTAACTGAAACCTTAACAAGTAGGTAATTCAAATTACTCATGGCACTTTAACAAAGTAGTAAAACAGGCTTTATCGATTTAAACCGCGAACCATTTTTCTAATCAGCAACCTACTTCATTTCTTTCTTTTTAATTTCCAAATCTGCGTGGAAATCGTTATCAATGACGGATTGACCTTCCAAATTGGTTCCATTACGGATCCGGATCAATTTTGAACCGCGTGCGCATTTGTAATCGTGCTGATTCGGAGACAATCGGTTATCTTCGGCAACAGTCGGTTACGTAATACTGCTCACGACGCGAACCGTGATGTCAAATGTCGAAATTTGAAAAAAGAAATGCCCCGTAACGGATGTGAATATATCTACACTAATATTATAAAGAGGCAAAGTTTTCAAGTGTGGCTGTTGGGGTAATCTTTAGAACTACAGGTCCGTGTCCAAAAATTCTTGCAATAATGGGAAACTACATTCATAGGCTATATTAGAAACGATCCCATAGGATAATTTCCGATCATAATGCGAGCGAAGCCGCGGGCAAAAAGTAGTCTTTTAAATTCTTTTTAAATCTTGGACGCGAAATCCTGTGGTTGTCTATTGCTTAATCACAGACGCACCGAGCGACGATGACATTGTGAAAAAGTTATTTAGATGAGGAAAATGTCATTATTTTATCAATGCTGCCGGTAATTCTTTATTGATTTTCTTTCTGCCTTCAGATTAAATTAGTTTGTTGATCAATATTGATACAAGTTTTAATCTGAATAGTCTGAAATTGACGTTTGGTATTACGCACACTGTGTACTCGTATATCGTCAACGCACTTTGGGATCTTTTTCTTACATAGACAGCGGTCCAAACTTTCTTTAATTATGGTAAAATTATGAAGATTTTATGTAAATGTTTTAAAGGCTGTTTTTAAAGAACACGTGTGCGTATGTCTACGACAGACAATAGGTTTTAATCCAGTTGTAAGAATAATTTATACGATAGGTTTGCTTCTATAAATATCCTATAAGTAAGGTAATTTTTGTCTCCATTGACTATTGTCCTATTATACAACATTAGTTTTAGTATATGCGAAACCTGATACACGTGTCTAGTATTTTTATGTAAAGAATCTATGTACAAAATTTAAAAACTGTATCATGAAAAATCACAAAGTTATAAGCTTGTTCTGTTACCTAGTTGTCCGCACAAAAACGTTGTCACAACACAGCGCGCGCCTCCAGCGTCGTCTTGAGCTCATTGATAATAATAATTTGGCAGTAAGTGCCTAAATTATTGCGATAGGTACTTAAAGTCGCTCGGTGTCCAACTTTTAACTTTTTTAAATATTTTTGGGAAAAAATATAACATGGTTTAAAAATTATTGGAATCGATTCAGTTACTTATTCTGAACAAACTATATTCAGGTTTTGCATATACCAAAAATAATGTTGTATAACTTCAATTCTTTATAATCGGCTTTGTGGATTATTCTATTGTTTCAATTATATGACCAATTATGTTTACCTATGACGTGAATTCCAATTCCAAGTCTTTAAAACAATTAATAGGTATAAGAAAAACATAACATCACGCCTGTAATTCCGGAAGGGTTAGGCAGAGCTCTACCTAATAGTACACCCACATTTCGCCGGTTAAACCCCATGTAATAATGGTGGCTCTTAATTTAGCATTTGATCATTAATTTCAGACCTAACGCTATTACAATAATGGTCCATTGACCATTATTGGTTATTAATTAAATCTACCACCTAAGTATTGGGTGTCGCAAAATAAATTCATTTTGTTTGTCAATAACATTATAATCAAACCAATACTAATCGTTGGCCTGTTGATCGATTTCCCGCCAAGCGATCATTTGAAAAAAGAACAACCAAACCGCACATTCACACCAATCAAATGATTTCATACCTTAAACTGATTGCAATAAGGATTATATAGAGAGACGGATAAAAAAGTGCGTTAATTTGTAAGATTTCATAAAACAAGTTGCTAGATTAAAAATACCTTATTATTTTATTCGCTGTTGCGAAATTAATTCTAAAATGTTGCCATTAATTAGTTATAGCTTGCAAATATTGGTAGTTTATATTTATTTATTCTGTTTTTATTTGTAGAAAATGCAATAAAATTAGATAAAACATAGTGCGACGAATGCGGTGACCCATGAGGGTCAGACTCTGAAATTCTGATTAGACCTGTGGTTTTATTCATTGTGACTGGTGTGAAATACTGAATTACTAACAAGTTTGTTAGCGTACACATCATTCTTTATCGTGTGGTTAGTGCCTTACCTGGTGTCAGAGTTTTCACGCCGTCCAAGGGCCTGTGACATAGCTTTACATGCCGTCAAGAAATATCTCTCAGGCATGCTGGTATCCTCACCATGATTTCCTTCACCGGAGCAAATGATAATTATAAATAAACACATGATAAAAAAAATCAGAGGAGACGTGCGTGCCTAGTCCGACGGTCACACCATTAGGCTCAGAATGAACTTGATAGCTGAGTAGGTAGGGCATAATGAGAGAACGACAAAACTTTATTTGATTTCAGACAGGAACCGTGCTGGCTGGGGCACTTTTTCAGATTTCAAAAAAGGACAAAATAGCAAGGGCTCTGGCCCGTACGATGAGATGAAACGGTTTTGGTTCTGACCAAAACTACGTAAACATAGTAATCTGACAAAGCAGTTATAGGTTTTCACAAAATTTTACTGTACACAGAAATGTTTATATGATTAAGAGTTTTCTTTATCTTTCGCTACACTATAGCATGTCTTCATGGAACTGTTTATGGTTAAACTTACAATAATAAAAATTTTTAAGCTAAAGGGGCCTATAAGATCACCAGACAAAATATAGGAATATACATTACTTTATAACCCATATGGTTCTAGATCCCATAACCATTGCTCAAGTCGAAAGAACTGTCGATATCTCAGTCAGTCATCAGCTGTCTAGATTATATCTAAACATTTAGTATTTCAGCACCCATTGTTATGCTTACAATGATATATTACGAAAATAAAAATGTCTATAGGTAGGTACATCCGCCATGATCTCCGAATTGCGAAAATTTTGAGTTTTGAAATTTTTTCTCGCATTCTTTAAAAGATTTTCATAAATTTTATACCCTAAAAAAATCAACTGCTTCCTACATGTCGGTATGTCGCTCGAAAACATGTTAGAGAACAACGATTTTTTTTAAATGTCGTAGGACTGAAAATTTAACCTTTTGAACGTCATTGTCACATATACGTGACAAGCAAGCACGTGTCCTGTACGCTAAACGATACATATATGTAACAAAATGGTAGGTGAAATTGTGGCTTGGCGTGGAGGGCACGTGCGTACGTTTATGCTCTGGCGTTTAATAAGGTACGTCCACCAACATGCACTAGACCCACGTGGTGGTTTACAACCCACTCCCTCGTACAGAGAGGAGGCCTGTGTCCCAGCAGTTGGGAACATATGTGAAGTAACTGGTGTCCCCTTGTTTCGCAGACAGAAATCTCATAGAAATTCGTTTCGCCGAAAATGTTTAATATAATACTATTATTATTTTTTATATATTATTTGTTCTTGTATTTTTATTTCCAATATTATTGTTTTAACGACTATTTACTTGAATACAACATATTTCACAGAAATACAATTCAATGAATTTTATAATCACATTTTTTTATTTAACAAACTTATCAAACTGTAGATTTATTTTTTAACGAATATTATTTGTTCGGCGTATGTTTCTATGGTATTTTATTTCAACTAAAATGTACAAGTAGCTATCCATAATTTTATAAATAAATATACACACAGTCGAGTGCGTCTATCGTACCCCTATTTTTATGTTGTTTTGTATACACTACTCACCACAGCAACATAAACAAGGCGTTGTGGCAAGAAAAACTTAGGATGCAAGAGCGAGTGAAACTAGCTCAGGACTTTGGGGCACACCGACTCCGGACAGGACAGTTAGGTTACTTTAAAACCTGCAGACAGAATAGGAGCCCGGCTACCCGTCCATTACGCCTACGTATTACATTTTGATATTTAACTTGACGTTGAAACTAACGTTTACTCCGACCAAATAGGTTAGGTTAGGTTAGAACTGTGACCTACGTCGAAATTGGTCGCAGTAATAAAATTAGGGCACTCCAACAATTATGAACCGCAAAATAAACACAGTATGTACGTGTATATTAAGTCACTATTAATGAGAATAACAAGACTACCCGTATTTTTTTTGTGAACGCGGTGTTGGTATTTTATAGGAGGGTATGCATTTGTCAAAGGTATGAATTGAAACATTTGAAAACTCGATAAAATGTTTTTTTTTGGTAATAAGTTATTTACGCATAATAACCAATGATTTATTTATATTATATACATTAATAAATTAAAATAACCTATATTAACTAACTAACTTAAAAATAAACTTAAAAAATGGCGTCAAAAAACTCCTCCTCAACGTAGTCAACTGGTAATGTACCCAAAAGACTGGCGGCGTTGCCACGTTGTATGGCAACGCTAAGCCTTTGGCCAAGGTAAAAGCCAGCCCTTGGGTCACGGGAAGAGTCAACTAAACGTTTAGAAATGTCCTTGAAAAGGCTGTGAGCACTCGGACCCCACGGACCTAGAGTTTCAACCCCAAACGGCTCGAAAATATAGTTACCAATAAGGTTACTATATTTACGCCGCTTGAGGTTCTCTGCAGCCGCAGCCGCAGCACCAGCACAGCACGATGAGCTAGGAAGATGGGATGGCGCAAGAGTATCGACACAAGTTGCATCCCACACTAAAGGCCTACCCATCCTCCATGGAAACAAAGACATGCCGTCCGGTCTCTTGCCATCGTCGCGTGCCAAGCCATTTAGTTCTAATTATTCATATTGTTTAGTTATATATTAACTAAACAATATGAGTATTAAGAATATTTGATTTGTTATTATATGATATGAATATCGAAACATTAATAATATTTGTCACAAAAATCTACGATAACATTTTTTTCGAAGTAAGTGTTCTGCGTATTGAGTATTCTATGAAATAATAATATGAGAAAAAAATTATATGAAACGAAATTCTATAAAACTTTTGTCTATAAAACAGTGTACAACCGATGTAACTATAGATGAATAATAATGAAGTCCATTTTACAACAAGACAACGTACCGACTTACGAGGTGCTGTTATGCTTTCATATGACACGTCCTGAATACGCAACTGTTTACCAAACAAGTAATTGTAGTAACGCACAAATAGGATTTGTTATTACTGAGCCAAATAGTGGGCAAACATACGATATCCGTACAATAGTACTCCGGATGTGAGAAGAAACAGGATTGACAATATTGTCCTTACCATCATCAGCCAGCAGCCTATGACGTTCTCACTCCTGGGTCTTCCCCACTCTGAAAGACTTGCCTTACGATCACACAATTATACAGAATGGAAAGGACGCACAAACGGTTACCTGTTTGTGCGACGGTGTCCCTTCCACCCTCATCACGTCGAGCAGTTGATGACGATCGCTAATCTATCGACCTTATCGTTTATGAACGTCCAACCGTCAATCGATGCACGAGTAGCCATGGATTTGAGTGGCTAAGGTTTCATGTAAAATGACGACGAGCCTAATGCGACGTAAAATGCCGACGACACCAATCGGGCATAAATCCGGACCCTGGGTTACAGAGAAATTTCCGATGGAAACACCTAATAACATTTTGCCAACTTGGGAAACGAACCCATCGGGACCCTATACTGAGCAGTAGCGCTTACGGATACTAGACCAACGAGGCAGTCGAATAAGATTCTCGATAATCTCTACCTCGACCACAAACTCAAGCAAACTTTTTTAACACACTTCAAAGCGTCCAAAGCGCGCCTTGCGACACAATACCTTTAACTTAAATGGTGCAAAACGTTCAACACCAATTAGTATAGATATGCTCCATTCTTTCGCACAAGCTGTGGGCCAACGAGGTTTGGGCCATTGTGTTCATGGAACATTACTGTTTTGTTTCGCCATCGGCAGATATCTCGGCTGATTAATGATTTTACCATGAGATTTGTGATGGATCTCGCAAGGGCTTTAACCGTGACCGCTCTTATTTGCATTTTGATCGGTGGTGTTAAATTTTGACAGTTTATTGTTTTTTTTTCGGTTGGCAGCGCATGCGTTCAGATTGTATTATACACGGTGTATAGTAGAAGTACCGACTCAATTTGAGGGCTTGGGGGCTAGTGTCGCCTTATGAAAATGAATAACACCAACAATCTTTGAGTTCTATCACAACCTTAAGTGTTGATGATTAGGTGACATTTCCCGAAATAAAAAAATACCTCAATTATCGTGACACTTATGGTATAGGTTCGGTGGTTGTCGGTCCCTCTTTCGAACACCCTGTATATCGATATAAGATTTTAAACTATCATGGTCACTAACATTATTATTTACACTAGAAACGGGATATTTACCATGTTTACTGTAAACAACCCCTGTACCGTTCCTCACCTGTGTGTCACCTTTGTATATCGGGCTGGTCCCAGCGCGTCTTTTGCGTACGGCCGTGCATTCAGTTTATGTTAATTTTATCCGGGATATATTGGCAAAACATAGTAAACATATTTTAGACAATATACTATCTGTAACCATACCTATGTTTAACTAAATAAATGATTGATTGATTTATTCAGATGTGGAGTAATGCTTTGATTCGGAAAACATGATGTAAGAGATGTAAAGATGTAGAATATCATTTATTTCTGAATAGAAATCATAATGCATGAGATGAGATAATCTCAAGAATAACAAAAGAAATTACTTGAATGGAGTGATTCACGTAAGATTTGTCGAATAATCGGTAAAAGAACTGAAAAATGGGTCAGAGGCGGAGTGGAATGGAATCTTGGATTGCCCCGAACCTACGGCATGGCTTATTTTTTATTAAGTAGCCCTTGGAGAATACCTAGGATGCATGAGTCACGGGAAAAAAAAGACTTTCTTTGGTTGAAACAACACGACAGCTAACAACATGAAAATCATGTAGATCTATTAGCGTGCAAATTACAAGCTGCCTTTAATTTTCCGGATCATCTACGCGACCCTTTGGTCTTGCTTGACTGACCGATTCTTTTAAATTGTGTCTGAAATTATTTACACGCTCTGTTTCTTCCATTCCTAAAATTATGAAGAATCAAGATTCTCCGCATAGTCCATTTACGATGTTAAATAGAAATGCTTATAATATAGACGAATCATTTTTGTTACAAAAAAGATGTTCGAAAAGGTTAAGTGATGATAGTATCATGTTTCAAGACGAAAATAAAAAAAGTAATTAAAATTCATTACGTGGCCGTGCCATTTAGGTATGCTATGACATGAGATACAAGAGCGTTATAGAAAGTGGGCAGTAACGAGTTTCAAAACGCTGACGATAGTATGGTGAAAAAAGACAAAAAAATTCATGACATCTGCAGCAAAACCTAAGTTTTAGGTACAGAATCGATGCAACGTACAATTCAATTAACGCCCACGATGCCATCTGTTTTAATTCTCATCTTGATGAATCCTTTCGAAACAAGTAGGGGGTACGGAGAGTAGGGGTGGTAAAACGGACAGGTGCTCGCCGCTCGCGCTATTGCCGTGTCGACTGCCGCATCGTGTGTCCGCCGCTAACAGCGACGATCAACTGTCAACTTGTGACGTTTGCCAGTTTGCCGCAAAATTTTGAATTCTTTTTTTTTGCGTTCGGAACATAGTGCCGTGCAGTGATATTTTTTGTCAGACAGTGGCAAAGGACGTACGCTCTGACAGGATAGTGGTGTGTTGTGTGATGGTACTCAGCCGCTCTGGGTTTTGAGAGCAGTATGAGGGGCAGCATTTGTCAGTTTTTGTTGTTGGCGCACGCGGTCTGCGCCATCACCGGACCGAGAGTGAGTAGATATAATTTTCTTATTTCTTAAGGTTCATTTTTATCGAAAGACCCTAATTTTGTATTAAAAAAAGGTAAATTATCAGATATCTACAGGTAGATACGATGACAAAAGCATGTAGTATATTCCTAAGTCAATTTTTCTTTTCACGAATTCAAAATATCCGGACATCCGGTATGAAAAAACCGGTTTCTCGTATCATCTGCATCGGTCCGGAAGAAAGCGGCTGTTAATTATTACTGAATGCGTCGAAAGTAGATATCGAAATTCGCGTGTGTTATATCGATTATTTATTATCCTAGATACATAATGATTTATTGATTGTACCGGGAGTCGGGACTATTCATTCATAAATCTTGCCGCGTAATCGGTAACTTTGAATAATCGGCTATCGAATCTGTTTTCCGACTTTAGATCTGATTAGGACTTTTTATTGTCGTTCTACTTAGCTAATTTCAACCATTTCCTCAATTATTAAGTGACTTTAAGAATGATCAAACTTAAGACTTTTTAAAACTTCTTTATTATTACCTAATCTTTCATCTCTTCATTAAATTGGAACATAGTGTTTAGCTGTATACTTTGGTTTTGGTAAACCCTGAAGCTTAAAGACTATTTAACCAGTTAGTCTCATAAAGTATCCCAAGAAAAAGATTAGTAGCTAACATAGCGCGAAAACTACCAAAATGCACGCATTTTCTCTCGATGTTAAAAAATAAAAACTTTTTTAATGGCATCGAATATGCAAGTCAAGCTGAAAACACAATTTTATTTGAACTAATATTGCAATCACGAACGAATGAAATAAATCTTTAGTAGGTCACCAGGAATAGACGCGGATATTCAGGAAAATGAACACAAATGTTTAATTTGCGTGTTCAAATAAAATTACATCGGAAAAGGGAAACGATGCAACATGATTCTCAATTTGTCATCATTAGACTGTTCAATGATTATCGTCTAAAGAATCTGCGTGGTTGCGTGAAAGACTGAAGAAATATTTGAACGATTTTCTTGTTTTTTAAGCACGCATGATGTGATTTTGTACGCCAGACAATGTTCTTTTTGATTGATTTTTTAAATGACTTTAAAAAGTTGTGTTGTTGAATTGGTAGGTAACCGATAATTTAATAATTATCTTTGCTAAATCTTACTACTATTTTAAATGCGAAATTTTTGATGGATGGATGTTTGTAAATCAATCACGCCGCAATGGCTGAACGAATGTGGATGTTTTTTTTTAAAGTATAACTTTTTTTTTCTCATACATTCACATAAAAATTTCACGCGGACGAAGTCGTGGGCAACAGCTAGTTATTTATAAGTAAGAATAGGTTAAAAAGGTGCAGATTCCCTTGTGTTGATAAAAAAATGGGGTCAACTTTCAAGTTCTGAGAACTTTTGTTGGCGTACAAAAAAATGCGTAAGACATGAGATAATTAAGTTTCAATTAATTAACTTTAATTAGTGGAGGTTATAATAAAAACTGCAACGATACCTTGACACGTGTATTTTTAAAAACAATGCCGAGTTTAAAAATAAATCCATACATTTCCAAATCAAGAAATAAAACATACCTAAGTACAATTAAGTATACACACAATATAATAAACTACCCATGAATAATAAACAAACAATATTAGTGGTAGACTCATGGGAATAGTCCCATGTGGATAAAATCAAGCGTGAAATGAAACGGTTCCACGCACCATCACTATAATGTCGGTATAAATATTGCAATTAAACATCATTTGCATTTCACTGCATATAAAAGAACATTGACATGGGACGCATTCCTTTAGAAGTGTAGTATCAAGCTCCATCAATATAATATCCTCCATAGAAAGAAGAGAGAGAGAGAGACAAAGTGCTTCCCTGCCAAACCCATTTGTGCCACTTGCCAAAAATCACCCACCTGGACATGAGTTGCCATGGCTGACCTGGAAGTCTTTAAATAGACTCCGGACACAGGTTGGCCAAAGCAAGAAAAACCTATTCAGGTGGAGATTCATAGATGACTCCTGCCTGCCCTGGAGTGTAAATATAGTGTTGCCCCACAAACGATGGGACACTTGATATCGTGTCCCGCCTGTCCTGTTATTTGCATATCACAGAGCGACGAGTATGGCACTTTCAGTATATTTGGACACTACTGAAAATGCCAAATTCGTCGCTAAAATTTGGGCTGACTCGATTTGAATTGTCATCTAGCTAGGTGAATAATTGAATATCATCCATAAAGTGCTTAAGCAACCAGCTCATCATCACGCTCTTGTGCTGCCCTTACTTACGTATCGCAATTCGATTGGGATTGTCGCATCATCTGTCTTACCAATACCTTCAATACATTTCTATTATTCGTCATCTCGGTATACATTTCTTTTTCTAGCTATATTTAAGTCATTCTGCATTCAAATCGATTCGTTGGTCGTCTAACTTTTTACAGTCGCTAACAATAATTCTCATATCTTTTCTCTCAAGAAACATGACGGATTTTTCATGTATTATTTATTTATATAATAATTACATGCATCGAATTATATGTATTATAGTTACACTAAACGATGAAACATTTTCATGAGCTTCTGGTTACGCATCAATTTAGCCTATTTATTAAAAAAAAACAGTTGCGCATGCGTGCCGGTCCATTTATACTATAAATAAATTATATTTGATATTGAGACGAAACACGATATCTTTTTTAAAGTAATATGAATAAAAAATTAAATCAATTTCGGCATCTCCAAAGATTTATCATGATTGATGCTGAATTGTAGTTTTTTTTACTAGTAAGACTGAAGATGATATGTTCTTTTAGTCGGACGATGTTAGGAGTTAAAATTTTAATTACAAGAGACGTTAGGCTGCTTCTGCCTTATTCAACTTGATGTGTGAAAGTAGCTTGGAAGATTTACTTACAGAAACAAATATCATTTCATTTCGTAGTATCTTCGTCTTTATCTTTACTACCTACATATTTTCTAAATAATTGTCTGTCTGTCTAGACAAGTAGACATGTCATATTTTAGTCATCAGTCAACATTATTTGGAGAAGACAATCATACATAATTTCTTTAAATCTACAAATTCCAATTAGAAAGAAACCACACTTGTCAAAACAATGATGATGAAATTTTTATTAAAAGACAATAGGATCCTGATGATTGTGGACTCTTTGTCTATTCCGCTCTATGATTTGTGTTGATCCAGAATGCCCTTTGTTCCAAGCATTCGATAGCGCTGTATAGCATGATTGTATAACACACATCGTTTCTTTTGTGCGATATATTAAGCAGTACAATACGTAGTTGATGACATAATTGGTCGTTGCGCTTGTTGCCTGTAATATAGATCACATGAGAACTTTCTGCCATTGGGCTCTGTTAGTTTATCACTAATTGCTTTAAACTCTTGGATGTGTATCATTATCATTCTCACTTTTATCCAACTTCTGATATTACTCGTAAATACACCCATCTCTACCATCTGTCCTCTGCAACAAAATATAAGGCTACTAACTGATATAGTAACTCAACTTACTCAAGTGGTTACTGAAAATCAGTTTTATAAATACAACTGAAGAAATACATCTTATCTGGTAATAAGATTAAGGGTACCAGTTTCTTGAACCCGACGCATGTTGCCAAACTATTAGTCAACTTTACCTACGATCAATGGAGCTATTCTGGTCAACCGCAATGCTTACATTACTAATCTTATTCAGGTTTTCAGAAACCTAGTCAAACTGCATCATCTGCCTAGCCTTTTCCCAACTATTTTGGGATTCGCTTCCAGTCTAACGGGATGCAGCTGAATACCAGTATTTTACATGGAGCGACTGCCTATCGGACATTCACAACGCAGTTAGTACTGGGTAATACGATACCCCTTGGTAATACTGGTTGTCTGACTTGGGCCACTGACTACCTGTAACGACTGTCAAAGATCTACAAATGACAGCCGGTACTAACGCTTTACGGAGGAAACTCTGTATTTAAAGGGTCACCTATCCACTAGCCAACCTAAGCAAGCGCGGCTTAACCTAAAGATCGACCCGAGCGGCTGTTATTCAGCCACGAGCTGCTCTGTATCAAAACCTCCATGGGACCGCATAATTTTGTGTCATCACCACTAACCACTGAAGTTAAACGAATAAGGCAGTAACCTGATACGTGCTCCGTAATACATTATCTGTATAGACACATTCTGTAAGAGGATACGTTGCCTTTCTCTCTTTCACCAAAGCTTGAGTTGCAACCGGTGATGTAACTACCACGCCTTGTAAAATATATTTATTTTTAGCAAAACGACTCATCGTGGTGTAGACATTTTTTGAAATTTGCTTGTGAATAAGACGCCGCCATATATGAATAGTTGGTGTAAATTTGGAATATCCGTGAAATTGTTGCATAATCTGTGTCATTTCTACTCGAAGTTTAGTAACATCTCTGTCAGGGAAAATAAGTTGAATCTCTTAGCAAACGTGCTGTCCGTCTTTCTATAAACATGATGTTAGACACAGATGCGTACGCAAGTAGGTAGGTAACCTCCAAAAATGAAGAATGCTATCAGTTAAATCAATTTGGGTCGAACTTTCGGTGACTTTAAAATTAGAACGTTAGCCGTTCTAATTTTAAAGTCACCGAGGAAAATAAAATCAAAGGAACAATAATTTAGAACTTTTTTTTGGGATGTGGACGTAGTCGTAGATATAGCCACAAGCTCCGTCTGGCAGAAAAGGAAAGCTATGACGGACTCAAATCGGTTAAATCAATATAATAATCGGTTCCTCCCGGTAGTCGAGAACACAAGACAAAATCTAGAAAAGTAGGTACAGCATCCTTTTATACTTAAACTTTTCTAAACTGCAAGACTTCCATAACAAAACGTTTAGGGAAATAATTAGGTACACAAGTTATCTTAAACATATACGCTTAATCAAATTACATTAAGATTACCGCAACTCCGCAATTCAAGTAATTCATGCAAGTTCTATGAATAAACATGATGATGCCTTGAACTTAAACAATGAATACTGATGCAACAGTTTAGAAAGTAGAATTACGTTGTTTATGGGCGATACAGATTATAAATTAGCTAAATTATGCGTTATCGTACAGTGATGATGGCTATTGTCCTCGTTTTGAACAGTTTAGATGCCTTTTATTGCTGTGTAAGATGAAGGGTCAATTTGGCTATGGGCGGTGAAATTTAGAATTTTCTTTTTTTTTATTTGCAATAGAAGAACCTGATTTAACTTATATTGGTTGTTAGCCGTGACTTGGTCTAAGCCTAGCCTATGTTCATGTCCAGGTCTCAGGATACCTATTTGTCAAATTTCTTAACGATCAATTCAGTTTAGGCGTGAAAAAATTTAATAGAGAGACGGTGTAACTTCTCCATTTTTAGGGTTCCGTACCTCAAAAGATAAAAGGAACCCTTTTATAGGATCACTTTGTTGTCCGTCTGTCTGTTAATACCTTTTATCTCAGGAAAGCGTAGAGGTATAGAGGTGGTTGAGTAAATCAATTATTCCTGTCTACGGGCTCTCTCAGCTGTGAAAAAATCAAACTTGTAAGTCAACTTGATCAATAGGTATGACTGTTCATGTCGCAAATTTTCGTATATTTTGCGATTTCGTAAGGTAATCTAACGCGGGGTACTTCCCGCTGACCTAGAATCATGAAATTTGGCAAGAAGCAATGTCTTTCAGCACATGTAAAGGAAAAATCTGAAAACCGTATTTTAATAACAAAATACCTACATGTTTATACGGAACCCTCGGTGCGCGAGTCCAACTCTCACTTGTTTTATTGGATTGGAAGAATGAATAAACCAGTGTTATTCCGGCTATAAATTATATGAAATTAAAAGAAAACCTATCAATTTCGATACGACGAATGCATTTAATAAATAGCCTTTCCATAGTCAACAGGAAACCAATCGGAAATCAATATGAATGTCAGTTTTTCTTGATAAACATTGTTTAATTGCTTTTTGCGTATGTGGTACTTGTAATTAATAGCCTAATTACAGTCAAGCGTGAATCTCGCGTGTGTCAAGCGACTACTTTCACCTCTGGGTGCGCGGGCGCAGTGAGTGATGCGAGTTTGTTATTTAGTAGGTACTTTGTGAGGCTGGCTAAGATAACTTTATAAAAGACGAGAAAAAACTGTGAAAAAAATAATTAATCTTTGAATTTTTTTTTTTAATGCCTTTTGCCCTTTTTTAAATGTTTTCGACAACTAAGTACAAAATAATAAAAAGCTAGATAGTCTACGGGGTGGAAGGGACACTGACGCGAAAACGGTTACCACGGATTCAGTACACTTGACGCTCAAGTAAACTAAATAATCTTTATGATATGCTTCTACTTACTTACCTTCTATTTCCTTACCTCCGTCTTAAAGTTTTTCCCACTAGCTCTATATTTCTACAGGTGGTGAAAATTGTAACATGTGAACAATAAAATTTTATAGTAACTTTGCAAAATGAATGGTTCCAAGTGAAATTACTCCACTTTGTAAGTTGCTTCTGTCCTTTACAAAACCTTAAGTTACTTCCAATTTTAATTAAAAGTTGTTTACAACAGCTTACCTTACATCAGCTAGAAATTACACAATAACAGAAGCCATTGCAGAACATTATCGAATATCATCGAAAAGTGCGCCATTTTGCAACTCAAACAGACAACAAATCTAAAACCACAGCTTTTGTAATCGTGGCAAAGGAAACGGGTAAACAGTCTTTGAGTTATATTTTGCAACTCTATCTATTTATGTGTCATCTTGTTTGATATAATATGCCTAGATACGTAGCTTTACTTGGAAAACTACATTTTACTGTTTAAATATTAGGTTTGCCTTATTTATTTGGTAGTTCTCAGTTCTCATGGTAATAAAGATTTCATTTGGAGATGGTCCAATTGAGAATATTTTACTTTTCAACGGGCTCGCTCTATACTCTACACCAACAGCAAGCTATTACAATCTGTCATTAGGTTCAAGGTTGATTGGGAAAATTTGAGTTTCGGGTAGCTTGATGTGCTGGCCCCCGTACCTAGGTGTTTTTAGAATTTGCTGCTCTGTGAGTTTGTATTTTTGATGTTTAATACTTAGTTGTTATTCCTGATTGATGGGCCAGAGAAGGCATAACACCGGGGGATTTGGAAAGGAATGGGAGAGGCTTTTGCCAAGCAGTGGGACAGAATAAGCTACTTATACCTTTCATTAATTTATTATTCGAATTTTGCCACACCGTGATGATATCCGAAATAAATCTTTCGATCTTAATTCAAAATGCAACATTCAACATGAGAAATCTAGACAATTTCTTCGACGTTAATTAAATTAATGGGCTTAAAGGAAATGTCTTAAGAGTTACGACAGGGAATAGTGCGACCGTTTGCGTAACGCAGTGGAATCGGGGTGTGCTCTGATACCATCTCGGCGAAATTCTGCAATTTGCGCAATTTTAGACTCGATGTTGCATCGTAACGTGATTCGCGCCATTTGCATTTACCATAAACCGAATGATACGAATTAGTATTCCAATTACAAATGTGTACATCCTTGTAAGTGCTTTACGATAGTGATGTAACATCAATCACTCGGACGTTCACACCGGTTTTCGAATTCTTGAATATAAATCTTTATCCTTTATTCTCAACGTTGTTGTTGATGAATTAGATCATAAACTTCTTTAAAAAATAATATCAAAATATTTTTAATTGCTTTGGTTGGAATTAGTGTTACACGTGTAATATATTAGTTCAATTACATAATCATCAATATTTCGATCAGATTAGTTTTATAGATTCAAGTTTTTCGGCGGGAATACGAGCACTTATGGCCGTCTTGTTTTGTTATTTTATAGGTTATTTCTGAGTATTCTGTCTTGATTCTTGAATTAAACCTAGGTGTGCTTTTTCTATTAATTCCTTAATTATTTGCAAACAAACTTGTCTTTTCTAATTTTCCCGCGTTCTCGTGTACCAATCAACTGTTTACTTTGTTAGCACTTCACGATTAGTTTCGCAAATATTCGTATTAATAGTCACGAATATCTCACGAATATCGTCACTTTCACTAAGAACAAGTTCCCCGGAGCTTTCTGTTTCGTACTATTGTGTTAGGTCGCCGACATTCTGCGTAATTACAAGAATTATGTAGTCGCGTGTAACATAGAGACGCGGTTGTTTTTTTTAAATCGGTTACGGTAGGAAGAACGGTTTTAGTCGTGTGCCTTGCTGAAATTGGAACGATGTTGAATTGGATAACTGGTACAGAATGTGTTTTTTATTTGAAATGCACCTCACCATCTTTTATACTTTGCGCCACTATCATCTTTATTGTTGTTACAATAAAGTTGTTGCTAGTAGCTATTACTAGCCAATCTGTCAAAATTGTAGTGACCTTTAAATCAGTTGAAATAAGGTTGCTTTTGTCAGGCGTAAAATGTCTGTGAAAGAACTGTAGCTGCAACAGATTTGTTGTGTTATTGAATAAGGAACAGATTATTCAGAAACAACCGTAGGTTCCTCTAAATACAAAATTAATTGGTCTGGTCTCCTAAATGAAAGATCTAGAAGATAGATACCTACTAGGTTAAGATAACGTCAATTTAAAACCTGACTAAGTGTTAAGCAAATCTAATTAAAACTAAAATTTAATTTAAATTTTATGAGAGGCTGTTCCTAATTTAGCTGGCTAGGTTGGGTAATATGCTGCAATTACCTATCTACTGCAGATTTTTAAACAGTAAATTTTTCATGACTAAGAAACAGTTTGACGTTTTAGTAAACTCACGAACGCGACGCTTTCATCATTATAAGTTGGACCACAGATAAAAATCAAATATAGCTATTTAAAATTAATTCATTACATGAGTCCTGTCAAAACTTCAACTTTCGCTTCGTTAAAAATTTAACTTTATTTTAAACGTTTTCATGATGACAAAGTCGTGTAGGTACTTCAATGTACCATGTGAATAACAATGGTGGTGCGTTCGTAGTTTCCACAAAACGGAAGAAAGCTGACTTTCCGACAACCAGTTTTACTAATGCAACACCTCACTCGCTTACGAACTATCTAGACTTTGTTTTAGTGCCAATTCGTAACAATTAAGAAAGTGGAATTTAAAATTAAACACGTTCGATTTGACTTAAGTGACAGTTTTGGCAGAACGGTGCGTTTTCTTCGCTTTTTGAACTATGAATTTCTAAAAGCGATTTTCACTTGTTATTAAAATCAAAAAGGCTTTGTTCTCTTGTGTCACGACAACAATATTTTGTAGAAAAAGACACGATTCACGCAAACTTTTGTTAAAACTTCACTTCACCAAAACGCACACAAGTTAACACTTGATTTCGTTACTTGCTGTACTTAATTGTTGTAACCGTTGATCGTTCTAGTGTCATTGACATTTACCTCTGACAGCAGGAACTAGTGACTACAATAAAACTTTTTTTTATCTCTATTTCTATAACTCAATATCTCACCTTTTGACGGTAAATCAAAGACACACTCTCTTAAATTAGCTTTGACATCTCAGACAAAAAGAACTACCAACACTCAATGCTAACGCGACAAATATGACAGACATAAATTGTGTCTGTTTGTCTGTTAGAGACGTAATGTATGGTCGAAAGTTGTGTAATCAGTTCCATATAGATCACAGTCGCATAACTACACGCTATTAGAGATGATATGTTTTACTAGTCGTTCCATTGTCATTTTGCTTAGATTTTTCGCTCAAGTTAGTATCTCTTGTCATGTTACATCAACCATGTGTGGCAGGATAAAGTAGCTAGCAAAATTCTTGAACAAAAAAACCTATTCCTGTTTTTAGCGCCCTATTTAATTAAAAATGGCACCCGTATTATCGTGGGTTGCGCATGGTCAAGATTAGTACGTTGCAATACCAACGGTGGGTGGGAAGTTTGACGTTTCCGAAAATATCGGAATACGAAGGAAATGTCCGGACGTTTTCAGCGAAATCAAATCGTTCATATTTACTTGAGATTTCTTGTTAATGAACCATGTTAGATCGGAAACTGAGCTGGAGATCTAAAATGGCGGCTTTAGCAGAATCATATAGGATAATAATATGAATTACGTTACAATTCGTTAAATGGTCACAAAGTGACAATTAAGCCGTCCAAACGTAAGCGTATTTAAAAAAAAAAACATTAACTGCGTCTGTGACCATTTTAAGAATTTTAACGTGATAAGGTATAAATATTCTTTATTTACAACTTTAGAACATACGAGTACATTGTTCACTTATCGAATAAATACATAACTAAGGTTTCATATTATTATCCTATTTTATGAGTCTGCTAAAGCGGCCATTTTGGGCCTCCGCTGAACCGCGCATTTTAGCCCCACAGGGTGTGAAATCGCACTGTCCTCCGTATAGCTGCAGTCTTCTTTCTGGACAACCAATACCATCGAATGTTCAAGAATCACTTATTTGCATTAAGTACGTATTATCGAGTTTTCTCCGTGCCTCGGTTCCCAAAGCACATTAAGCCGTTGGTCCTGGCTGTCATTGATTGTAGATCTTTGACAATCGCTGCAGGTGACTTCAGCGGCCCGAAAGTCTGACAACATCTACTAAAGGCTATCGTATTAGTATCTTAGCACCTGCAAATTGCAAAAAAACGTAACAAAATTTCATTTTCGCGGGCTACCTTAGCGCATCTGTCGAAATAATGTTCCAAATTCAAATCTACCATGCATCAATAAAATTACCATAAGATTACAACTTGTAAACTTTCTGGGCCTATTAATTTCCAAGTATTCGATTACCAGCGCTGAAGTTAGTTCCGAATGGTCCATTGTGTCTTAGAATGGAGGCTTTTGGATATATTTTTTGCTTGAAAGACAGTAAGTAGAGCGTGACCAAATAGTGTTAGTAATTGTATGTAACTTATCTAATGTTTACAGCTATTTGTTTTGAACACTTAGATAGATGCATTTGCCTAAAATAGTGATGGATATGAATGTTGAAGGATGGAGAGGGAGAGGAAGGCCAAAAGAAAAGATGGATGGATTGTGTGAGGAATGAGATGAAACAGAAAGGAGTAAATGTTGCCGTGACGTCTGACAGGGGAGAATGGAAGAAGAAAACGTGGTGGGCCCGTAGTAGAATGGGACAAGGGCAGGAGGATGATGATGATGATGATGATGATGATGAACACGTATATAAACTAACAAGAGAAGGAAAGCATAACAAACACAGTTTTAAAGTTGATAAACTTTTTAGAAATAACGGTAATTACTTCAGGGTTCATCGTGTCAGCTCAGAAGTTTGATTCGGCAACTAAATCGGAGGCTACTTGCCAACTAGTAAAAAAAAAAAAAAAACTATTGTCACTTATATTATTATCTATGTCACCAAATCAAACAATGCCATTGTGACATAACTATATCACTAGGTAATGATAAATGATTGTCGAATCTTGAGTGGTTTCTCACACATTTGACCCAAATCCACGTTTTCCACAACAATGACTAACTTAAAATAATAAATTAACATAACGTTTGTAATGCCCGAAGTGTTAGTAACAAGTCCAACGATGGTACACCCACATTTCGCCAGTATCATCTAATATAGGGCGAACCTATTGCCAATATTGCCATCAACCGAGCGCCGGGCACAAAACCAGACTTCTGGCTACTGCTGACATTCCTGATGGAAAAAAACACAATAATCATCACGTTGCCCGCTTCGAAGGAACCCAAGACCTCATGCTCAGCAGTCCCGCTTGCGACCACTTGACCGACGAAGTGGCAAAACAAAGAATTATTATAAAACAAATTACGTATGCTATGTAATATAGTCGCGTCGCGTTTGTAATTTCACCGCAATGACGTCGCGTCTCCTTCACACCTGCGTGCGTCTGCGCAGGTCGATGATCTAGGCTAGATGACTGAGTACCTAGCGTGATCTACTTACCACTAACTTCTTTTTTGTAACGACTCTTTGCTAGTCTTGTCACTGTGTAGTTTTTCTTAAGTGTTACTTGATGATTAATATTGTTTTATAAGCAATATTGTAAGTTTTCAGGACTTAAACTATGTAACAGTAGATGGTGAATGTATATTAGTAGTTTTATGTTTGTGTGATTATATGTACATACAGACCTATAGGAGCCCAAGGATTTGTCAGCAAGCATATCATTTTCTGCGTAGCCTTTCAGCAAGCATATTCAGCACGAGAAGATGAAAATCAAGTTTTTAAGTCGTTTAATTTGATTTAGGTCCTACTCAACTTACCTAATCAGATATTAAGTTTTCGTTCTGAAATGCTTGCTGAAAACCCCTCTAGATCTTTGCTGATCAGTCTATTTCGTTTCTAAGTTAGAGAATTGCGCTTTGTTTATGTATTGCACTATTACCTCTGTTAAAGTGTCATAATATGCAGAAATACTCATAAATATTCAACTTTTTTGTTTTTAAATATTCATGTTTGTATTGCAAATCTCCCGAGAAATATTGCAACATAAGTATCTATTGTATGAAAGTATCTCTGTTTATTTAAACATTTTCTCCCGGATGTTACAAATATGAATAAAATTTTTAATATTATTTAAATCTAAGAGCTTACTAGGTATTGTTGAAAATAAAGCCATTGCAAATTTAATTTAAAAAGAGAATATGAACAAAAAATGTCGGAGTGTTAAGCACAGCACTAGGAGTAACACTCGATGAATGAAATAGGTCACGGGAACAATGCGACTCCCGCATTCCCCTGAAACCCAAGGGGAAGATTTATAAAACCATGATTAGACCTGCTGTCTTGTATGGATCAGAATGTTAGGCCACAAAAGGGATACGAAAGGCAATTGCATGTGGCTGACATAAGAATGCTGATGGGGATGTGTGGTGTTACGCGAATGGATGAGATAAGAAATGAGTACATAAGAGAAAGTCTGAAAGTGGTGCCGGTGACTGAAAAGTTGTGTGGTAACCGGTTTTCTTCGGTATGGACATATGATGCGGAGAAATGACGAAAATGTCGTGAGTAAAGTTTTGAGTATGAATGTGGATGGGTATAAGAGTAGAGGAAGACCAAAGAAACGATGGATGGACTGTGTGAAGAGTAGGATGATATGGCAAGAAAGGACGTGTCTGATGAGATGACGAGTAATAGAGAAGTATGGAAGAAGAAGACATTCTGCGCCGACTCTAAATTAATTGGGATAAGGGCAAGAGAATGATGACTTTCTTTAAGCACACTGAGTGACTTATATGACGACTAAAGCGCAGGGCACACCGCCAACTAGCGGGCGCGCGAGCGACACGAACGACACCATTTTCGTACTTTGTTCGTATGTTTCGAAGTTTCGATAGTTCGCGGTGTGAACTAAATATGAAAAGAGGTGAAACGACGCGTCGTTCGCGTCGCTCGCCCGCCCGCCAGCCTCCGTGAGGCCTGCGCTTCATAGAGAAGTATGGAAGAAGACATCCTGCGTAGACTCGTAATAAACTGGGATAAGGACAGGAGAATGATGATGACTTTAAGCACACAAATTTACAGAGGTAGACTTAAAACATAGGCATTTCTAACAGTCAACCTTTGGGATGACCCAAGAGTTGACTGTTAGAAAATGTCTATATGGCCAGAAGCAAACGGTGGTAGGCACAATTAAAAAAAAAATACAACACACCTTGGAGACACATAAGGTTAATTATTTTGGTCACACTTTTCTACTCTATTTGGATGTGTATTATATCTCTTGGTCTTGCCATCTGAACTATTCTGAACTTGTCTTCTACTTGGCCTTTTAAGTTAAAATTAAAGTCTACGAAAGTGACATGGAAAATCCATTTACTTAACCAAAGTTTGTCGACACTGGCAGATCGTGAGCATGCATTATAATTCACTTTAGCATTGCATAATCATTTTCTCCTGCCATCTGAATTGTTTACTGAGCCGGCATTCAAGCGGACTCGCTACTTTCTTTAAATGCTTTTTAATATCCATGCTAATGGTGTTTTTAGCATATTAGTATGGTGATTTGATAATTATGGAAACAGTTTAGCCATAACTATAAGTCGGAAGTTATGTAATGGGTGGAAGCTGTAGGTAGTCGGAATTCACATAATGTGTAGTAGTTTCTAAGTAACACATCCGTACGTTATAGATATTTCCTTGAAAATCCTTGTCAAAATATAGTTTTCTGGCCCATTTTGGCCTCAAACGTGGGTTTGCGGCTAAAATGAGCCACTAAAAAAGGCTAAAAAGAAACGCCGAACTTTTTTTTCAACAGTCTCATTTACCGCCAAATTTGACGGCGAACCTCACATTTCCCGCTCAAGTTTCCTTCACAACAATGCAATAGACAACATAGAATAGATCACACTCGGCGTCGCATCCCGCACTAGATTCGTCTGTCCGTGACGCATCAGTCGCAAGAAAGTGCATTCTTGCGCACTCTCTGCGTTTGCGAGTTAACGCGCCATTTAGCCAACTTCTACTAAATATTAGTTTTAATATCCATTTATTTGTTAGATTGTGCAAATTGTTGACAGCAGGTGTTATTTTATGATGCAATTGTCTGGCAATGGCTGTTTGAATTCTATTGAGATTGATTGCTAATTGTCAATTTTAACAATAATGTTGCAAGAGATTTTCTAGAAAATACCCAATGTGACCGTCTGAATTTATTATGTCAACCAATCCAATCTGACCTCTAGATGTTACGATATCATTCAAATTAAGCGATAGTATCACACGTCCAATGATACCGAAGCACGTTCTGAGTAACTCATATAGCAATTGACAATTTTAAAACAAGTAAAGTAAAGTAAAAGTAAAGTAGTTAGCCCGTATTGTCCCACTCCTGAGCAAAGGCCTCCCCCCATTCCTTCCAATAAGTAAACCCACTTAAAATCTCTGATGAAATACCACCCTAAGAAAAACTCGGCTTTCAACAATAAATTAGATATTTTGTCCCCAACATCCTATCCAACCCAAAGACTAGAATTTATCTTCCATTTCACAGGTTTCATTGCGTAAGAAATTCTCACGACTTCGGCTATTTAGCACCTACCCGTTTATCTTAGCTATTCAATTTTGAAACCACTTGCATTCTGCACAATATGACATAATTTATGCAACAATTCACACCAATTTCGCAACTATGTGCTGAACAAATCTTTTGTTCAATCTTGTGTTTTAAACATGTTATTTGCATTAACTAGCTTCGGTAATAAAATAAACATTGACAAGTTGACAACGTGTTAAGTAAATATGAAATTGATAATTTCGTAATGCCACTTCCGTCTTTTAGTTATCTATGTACCTACCTTATTATGTAATACTGTCAAATATGTTTTTTTTATTTGGTCGGTAACAACAGACAATCAAATTAATAGTTTTAAAAATATGATTGTTATGTTTCGTAGTTTGTTTTGTAATGCTCTTTGTTTTAATTGCCGGAATTAAATTCTTTTGGAAAGAATGTCATAGTAATGATAGCTAATTACCTTGAGGAAATAATTTAGTTTGTTGGTATTATTATACATAACAATATTTTTGTTAGATGCCATCTTTACATTCTATAAAAATACTAAATATCAAATTAACGGTTTCCTTATGTTTATTTCCAGGTAGAGAATGACTTCGATAGACGAAGACAGGCCTCGCTACCGCACCCCGGCTTCACCGAGCATCAAACAAGATTTGGTCTGAACTCACCCCTACAAGGCTTTCAACCACAACAAGGCAACAACAACCCTTCCCCTACCGTCCAGTTCCAACAATCCATATTCCCCCAGCAACAGCCACAGCAACAGCAACAGCCCCAGCAGCAACTGCCTCAGCAGCAACTGCCTCAGCAGCAGCTGCCTCAGCAACAGCAGCAGTCTTATGTGCCGCAGTTCCAAAATCATATCCCGAACCTTCCCTTGCAAAACAACAACTTCCAATTTAACCCCCAAGCGAGCAACCCACCATTGCTGCAACAACAAAATAACTTCCAACAGCAACAGAACCTAAGGCAGCCTCAAACCCAGAATATTCTTCAGCAACCCATTCCTACATTGCCAACGTACCAGAATGGACACTTACAGCAAAATCCCACCTTCCAGCCAAGTATACCCGCTACGGTTAACATAAACCAACAGAGACCTACACAGCAAGCTTTCTTGCCCACTATCTCGACGTCACATAACCAGCCTATTAACCAACCTATCTTCAGTCAGCCTAATCCCATCACTATTCAGCCCGCACCAAACCTAGCTCCCCAGAATTACAATCCCAACCAGAATCAGAACAATCAGAACAATGCACAACTCCCTTTCCAGCCGAATCTGGGCCAGCAACCCATATTCTCTAATGGACAAGCATCTCAAATACAAGATATCTTAGAACAACAGTCTAAGGAGAACTTGGAGAAACTAAAGGAGTTACAGGAAAGGGCGAGAATCATTCAGAAGCACCAAGAGTTTGTGCAGAAACAGCAGCAGAAGCAACAAGAGAAAGTAGAGAAACTGCACGAAGAATTTGTGAAGAAGCAAGCGACGAAATCAGTTCCTAGCTTCTCGACGACAGAAAACTATGAAGATTACTTCAGGAATGCTGAAAGGCGACGACCCATTCTGCCGCATGAGACCGATTTATTCAAAAAAGCTGTCGAATTGTACGAGAGGGACCATCCTACAACTACCACTACCACAACGACTACAACGACCACGACAACCCCGCCCCCACCACCCCCTCCGACACCTAGGTACAGACCTCGCCCTAAACCAAAACCTAGGAATCCCCCACAAGATAGAAATAAGGCAAAACTCTACAACGAAATCAAGAATCTCTTAGAAGAAAGCGAAACTAATGGATTCGACGACAACCTAAGAGCGAAAAGTGCTGAACTATTGAAGAAACCAGACATTTTGAAGCAGTTAAAAGTAGCTCTCGCTGAAAACCCTGCAGACTTCTCCGAAAAGAATTTCTCATCTCGCGAGATTTCTCTCAATGGACAGAAGTACGAAGTTATTAGGACAACAAATCCTAACTTAATTCCCAAAGGCGCCATCACCGCTGACAGTTCTAACTTGGCGCAAATCATGGCAGCAGCCCAGATTGAATCGCAAAAGGAAAGTCGAGTTTCGATAGAAGATCTGACGAAGGGCATTTTACCACCTGGTGCAAACTTCGAGTTGATCAAACAAGCAGATAACGGCAAACTCGAAGAAGTGAAGGCACCTAATGAGCTACAGAATAAAAAGAAAGTGACATTCGTATTTCTAGAAGAACAAGAAGACGGAACTTTCAAAGTGAAGGGTGTCAAAGCTAATGGCCAGCAAACTGAGGAAGGTCCTGAAGTAGAAAACATTCTGAAGAAAATAAAGAACGGTGAGATTCAACTGCCTGGACAGACGAAGATCTCGAACTCTATCTTCAGCTCGACAACTGCCAGCCCAATAACGGAAACGACGGACTATGTGGCAGCATCTTCGCACCACCCATCAAGTTATTCGACTTTCGTCAGTACCTCTAACCGTGGATCCACTGGCCACACCGTTCCCATTACTCACACAACACCGACGCCACACTTCCAGCCTTCCGTCCAGTCTTCTAGGAGCACCTCTCAAACTCAGACACACTTCCCGTCCACCGTCACCGTGTCCAGCACAGAACGATACAACACGAAGTCCAGTACCCCTGCCTTTGAGTACAACGCAAGTAGGAACAGCATCAGCCAAAGTCCAAGAATTACTTTCCCCAGTTCAACCCATTCGACGATCATTAACACCACTCCATACCGCTCCTCTGAGAAAGACTTAGTTGTGATTGGCTCCAGTACACTTGCTCCTACTTTTATAAGTGAACCTTCACCTCAATTGAACGAAGCAAGACAAGCATCCCCATCAGGCAACCTGGGTAACCCTGGTCTAGTGGATATTCTGAAGGAAAATGGTCTGTTTGCGACGGCGAAGTACTTGCGCCAGTCAGGGTTGGATACGATCCTGAATGAGACGGGCCCGTACACCATCTTCGTCCCTACGGACAAGGCGTTTAGAACTCTGCTCGTACAACTTGGAGGTCCTGACAAGGCTGAGGAAAAGTTCCGTGACAACCCAAGACTGCTTAGTGGAGTAAGTATTGAGCTAATTCTTGTACTGTATGATAATGTTCCTATTTTACACGCTGGGTATTTATGTACGACATTTTTGGAAACTTGTGAGTTTGTTAGTCGAAAAGTTGACAACTTAGTACATTATGACCACTTTAAGTTAGCAGTTCAAGGTTACTTGTCAATGTCATGAAAAAATGCACTTATTTGTCAAACTTGTTACATTTACTCTAGTTTTGTGGTCTCCCGCCTGCATAGATAAGTTGGTTGAAGTGGTTCGAATCCAGAGGACCTAGATGTCACAGATTTATATGTTTAGCTAGATGTTTGACACGATGATGGATTGGCATAATTATGCCACCGAAAAGCTTCTGAAATGCTGTTGAAAATCGTTGTGAAAATATTTGAAAACCTTCTGAAATAGCGACCAATTGCCTCTTATTTAGGCCTTCAGGTGTAAGCTTTCTCAAACATTAGAAGACATTCAGTTTCTGCCTACTTTATATGGCTTTTATATCACACTAGCTTTAATTTAAAACTTGACAATCAATTCGGGTTGTACTTTGCTTGTAATAATATAATTCAATCATGATTAGAAAGACGCGTGGCGCCATCTATTTTCATAAGAACGTTATTGTTGTTTCCTCGGGAACAGTACTTTTTTTCGGGATGAAAGGTACCTACTCTATGGCCGATTCCGTACACTTGAAAACGTAGGTACTTATATGCAGTTTCAGGATGATGGGTTCAGTAGTTTAGGTGTGAAAAAGTAACAAACGCGTTCGGAACGTGAACGGTTCGCATTTATAATATTAGTTAGGATTAGGATTTTTTCCAAAAAATACTCAAAATAATACTGCCTAGCACATACCTTTTCGACGACTCTTGTGTCCAAAACTTAACCGTTCTCTCACTACTTCCAGTTACTACTCCACCACGTGATCCCCGGTGCCTTTGACATCGGATCCCTGCAAGACGAGATGACAGGCGTCTCACTAGCTGGCACGCAGTTGAGGGTCAACCAATATGATATGCACGATGTGGAATGGAACGAAGTTCGCGTCACTACTATAAACGGAGCCAGGGTGCTCGATGATAAGAAGGATATTCATATACCACAGGTAAAATAACTACTATTTTCAGGTTATGTCCATTTTCATGAAAACTAGTTGTCTCTTAAATGAATGCCTAATTAAAAGCACACCGACGGACTTGCAACGCACAGTTGAATTTCGAACAGTGCAATAATATTTATTCATTTAGGCGTCGCTTTTTAGTTAAATTTTAATGTAGGTAAATTTAATTTAACTACAATAAAATTTTAGTGAAACTGCTTTAGAAGTTAAAAAAAAAAAAAAATGCTTGCTGCTTTAGTAGTTAAAATTTCGAATTATAATTCGAAATTTTAATTTCCACAAAATATAAATTGATTAAAATTACAGCTGTCAAACAAAAGAGAAACTAATAACTTTGGTCATTTCTAAATAAATAATTAGAAATGCATTTAATGCATTTGTAATATACACCAATATAAATACCAAAATAAATATACTATTGCGCCTAAAAAAACCTGCGCAAGATCCACTTTGGGTCGCTCAGTTGGTGCGCCTGCCAAAAATCATACGGCACAGGTTCTTTAAATAAAATCATAACCGACAAACAAAATAGTGTTGATTTACTATTACCGCAATAATTTAACAAATAAACACTAGCAACATGAAAATAAGCTGTTTATTTTTTTAAGTAATCGACATGTCTTCTATTGATTTTAATTGCCATTTTTCTATTGAGTTACCTACAACGGTGTTGCAAGTGAACCTCCAGTTTAGAAATAAAAATCCTATCTTATCCTCAATTTCATCAGGGCATAGCGCACGCCGTGGACAGAGTGATGTTCCCGCTACCGGTGGGCGACCTGGTGCAGACACTACAGGCTGACAGGGACAGGCGGTTCACCACCTTCCTCAAAGCAATCCACGCCGGTGGCTTCGCGGAGACGCTTGCAGGTCAGTTGGAATACTTGCTATTGAACATTTTTAAATGAAATAAAGGCATGAATAATTGTTTTCTAGTAGACTACCACCTACTTTTTAATTTACCTGATAATATTTTTGAGCTAGGTACCTTATTATTTGTGATAAAATAAACCACATTAGCAAATAATTTCAAAATTAAGTCATCATCTGCCCAGCCCTTTCCTAACTATTTTGGGGTCGGCTTCCAGTCTAACCGGATGCAGCTGAACACCAGTATTTTACGGGGAGTGGCTACCTATCTGACCTCCACAACCCAGTTAATTCAAAAAAAGGTCAACAAAATTATAACTACATAAATTGATTTTTTCATTGATAGCGAATTGCAAAACAATCGATTTACTTCCAAATCTTTTGTATCCTCGTCACCATGTCTTTTATCCTCTTCTTAGTTCAATAACATTACAGTAAGTATACCTTATAACCCCTTCTTGGAGGAGGCCTATGTCCAGCAGTGGACTTTTCGGCTGAAATGATGATGATGATGATGAAGTATACCTTTATTCACCAACCTTCTTCCCATTTCAGAAAGCAAAACCTACACAGTATTCGCGCCAACGGACGCAGCGTTCGCGCGTCTCACACCCGCCGAGCTCGCCCGCTACACCGAGAAGGCAGGCGCCAAGGCTCTGGTGGCCAGGCATGTGCTGCCGGGGACACTGTACAGTGCTGGCATGAGGTACTACCAGCTGCGGAACTCCATGGAGGACGCTAAGCCGCTAACGTTACAAAAGAATGCTGGTGAGTTAGACGTTTGTTTTTTTATTTATTGTATTGCACAAACAACATGGCGGCCACAGTTCCGATTAAGGCCACTCGCCAAAAGGCCCATGTAGCACCATAACTCTTTTTATGTGTTCGTAGCCCTGGACGGACCTGGACCTGGAGTATACTATACGGAGGTCCAAATATTTACTTGACTGTAAAAAATAAATATAGATATTTCTCAAGTATAAGTCTGTCTCTGACACGCTGAAATGATGCTGGCTCAACTAATCACCACTGAGCTATCCTATTACTACAGAAGGCAGCCAGTTTCGCGATGCTGATGCAACAAAACACCAGCCACGGTAGCCAGAGCCACTTCATCTCAGGCGTGATTTTATGAGGTCCGCCATAAGTATGGCTTGTTCAATGTCTACATCGTGGTCATAATTCGGATGCTGCAGCCAACTACATAATCTGTCTCTATGGAAGGATCGCATGCAACCTTACGACATTTTGTAAAGTTGTATGACTCGAAACAACTTTTAATTCCTACCTTCATTGTTCCCAGGTCGCATAAAAGTGAACAACGCACAAGTGATAACACACAACATCCCCGCGACGAACGGTGTGATCCACGCGGTCGACGCGGTCCTGTAGCGTGCGCCCGCGCAGCCCACCAATTAGCTTCAATGAAGCTTAGCACACGTCAGTCGGCCCCCGACCATGCCACTATACGCACGACAGCGTCGCACTAACATAATGTAATATTAAGACTGTAAATAATGTTAGATTAAGGTAATAATTTATATATGCGTGTTAGATTTTGTAAATAAAGTTTATTAATTAATTAAATGGGTTTTTGCTGATTTACGAAAGACCATAAAAGATTTTTTGAAAATGTTCGAAAATAAAACAAAGAAAATTGATCCGTAATACTATATTATAAAATATATCACACACAAAATCGCACTGATTTTAAGTACAGTTTAAGTTTTTATAAACCATTACTTTGCAAGTAAAAACACAAAAAGCCACACACCTCTCATGCACACTAACCACTACTCAACCATACTATCATCAAAGTAAATATCACTAAGACTGATAATTGAACTTCGCCAACATCATTTTCAACTTGACAATCTCATCATCTTTTGCAGCCAGTTCTTCCCTTAAAGACTTAATGGTATCATCCTTATTTTCAGACAGATTCTTTAATTCTTCCAAAAGCTGGGCTGTGTCCAACCTCTTTGCAGGTCGCCTTTGCACCAACTTGCCTATGATATGGGCTATTTTAGGATAGTTGGCAGTTAAATGGGCAGGAATCTGGCCTTTTCGTAGGTCTGTGATGGTCTTCACGCGTTCCATGTCAGTGTTGAACGGTTCCACCAACTCTAGGAGGATGATTCCGAGGCTGTACATGTCACTCTGAAATGAGAGAAAAAGAAAATAAGTTTTTGTGTTACTTACTTGCTTTAAACATTAATTTGACTTGGAGGTTTAAAATTGATTGGTACCGAGTACCGCCATTAGGAAAAAAACTTAATCATAATGCCTTTTGATACCACTGCTGGGACAAAGGCGTCCTCTCCGTAAGAGTGAGTGAGCTGTAACCGAGACACGACGCGGGGCAAGTGCGGCTCAGTTGATGTCACATGTCTTAGAATATTTGGTTCCAGGACAACCGGTTTCCTCACGATGTTTACCTTCAACTAATCTACCACATTTCAAGAAATACGATTCAGAATCAAACGAAAATTAGCTCTTCATAAATAAACAAAGAAATGAGAACAATTTTTCTGTGAATATTAAAGTGTCTAGTGTTTATAATTATATAACTCACCTTAGGATTACACAGTCCCTCCAACTGCTCCGGGGCAGCATACAATTGAGTCCCCAACGCCAATCCACTATGAGATTGCTGCAACGGACACGCCAGTCCGAAGTCACCCAACTGTACTGACACTCCACCTTCCGTCTGAGCCACAAACACATTACTTGGCTTTATATCATGGTGGATGATCCCCCTAGAATGTATGTAGTGCAGCCCTTTCACCAATTGTGTAAACATGTCTATCAGGACATCAATGTGTGTCCATGCTACGGGATATGCCAAATCTGGTGATTCAAGACTAGAGGAATCTGACGAATCGCAGTGATGAAGACCAGAGTCTTCCGAGCCTTTTCGAGTGACCGTCATTTGCTGGTTCCTTTCATCCAGCCATTGTTTCAAGGTCTGTTGGCAGTATGTCATTTGGATGTACAACGTCGCCCATTTCAAGTTCACTCGGGAGCAGTTTTCGAACTCTTTGCTGGCGAATAAATTGCAGACAGCGTTCTCGTCGTGCGGGGATGTACTATCTTCGTCAGATAAAAACTCGGACTCGTCTAAATCCTCTTTGGAACTCGCAAAACTGGAGTTGTTTGAGTTTTTGAATGAGATGTCGAAATCGGAAAAACTTTTATGAGTAAACAACTCTTTTGAATTGTGAGTCTTGAACGATGTTATTATGTTAGGCTGCGCGGATGATATCAAGTTCGAGTTGATGGTGAAGTCTTCGCTGTCAGTATCCATCTTGAATTTACGCTTCTTTTTGATAGTGGATTCTATCATTGGTTCCAACCAGGCTGCTTTATAGTTCACTATGTTAGGGTGGTTGAGACTCGCGATAGTTTTCACTTCCGCCAAATGTATCATGATAGAGTCGACGTCTGAAGATTTTATGTAAACCTTTTTGACAGCGTATTCTACACCATCGAGTCTATGTTTAGCTTTGAAGACGCTTCCAAAACCGCCACCAGCTATGAAGTATAGCTCTTCGAATTCTCGGTGGTACCTAGACCACTCAAGGCCTGATGGTTGGACTATAGGCCATGACGCTGGCAGGTTTATGGGGATTTCGGAGCCACTGGCGACAGCAACGAGTTGGTATAAAGCTCGTTGGTACTGACTCCTCATTGCTTCGAATTCTCCCATGGCATAGGAGTCGTCTATGAGGTTCATGCTATGCAGCTTCTCGCATATTGTGTTATACAGCTGGTTTGCTCTGATGTTATCTTTTTCGAGGAGGGAACATAGTTGTTTGACGAGCGACTGGACTAGTAAGCTGATAGGGGTGGTGGCCGCTGCGTTGATGATGTCGATCTGTTCCAAGCTCTGGTGGAACACCGGCTGGTTGCTGCTGTGATTTAATCCTGGAAAGAGAAGAAAAACACATCATTATAAAATGTTTAGTGGTTTAAAAATTCGAAGACGTAATGACATGACATTTATCATCCAGCACTGGGGCCGCCTTCTGGATTACGGCTCTCACAGAGGGGCCCTTTACAGAAGGGCCTGTATCCCAGCAATGGGAACATTATAGCCTGATTATACTTACATGGCTACGTTTAAAAAATACGTATGTCGTGTTGAAACTAGGCTTAAATGTTTTGTCCCCATCGCTTGAATGTTAAAAACATTGTTATCAAGATGACGTAAGCGCAACGCACTTGTTATCATTTCATCGAGGGTATGACAAATTGCAACTGGCGTAAACTGTGTAAGTAAGGATATGGACATTAGATTAATTTGTTGCGCCTTCGAAATAACCTTGGCAGAAGAATAACATAACATACCATTTCTGTCGCCATAAAATATTTTGTCCACTTTCCGTATTTCCATAGCCCCCATATAATTCTATGAATTATTTTAGTTTATGATATTTTCAGAACTGTTTAATTGAGTAAGCACTGTCAATACAACTTTCGAATTCAGAGTCAGATTTTTTTCTGACGATATTCCTCGATTTCAATCAAATGCATAAAACTTTAAATGCAGGGGATTTAAAGTTTTATGCATATCAATTTTTCTCAATAAACATTTTTATCTTGCAATGGGATATGCCATTGAATATATGTTTATTGTTTACGAATACTGAATAACTAATGAATCGATCCGAAATAATCATGAAGGTAACGGTTAACTGAGGGTTTCATGAAATATTGATGTTGAATAATTTGAGCTGTAGGCCGAAATTTTGTGGAGTTCTAGAATAATCTACCGTTAGATTTAAATATGAATGCGAGACCCTTTGCTTTGTTTGTGTTCTTATGGAGAAGTATACTGTTTGAGTGTCAAGCTCCGGTTGTGATGCTGGTGGTATATAACTTTGACTGGGTGATTAACTGATTACAAATAAAAATGGCCGATGTATGTGTACAGTAAGTGACGGCGAACGAGTGTCCTTCGGTAAGATCGAGGGCCTAGCGTTAGGTGGGGCTTTAAGGTGAAGTAGGATCGTATGCCCTTATCCTACTTAGAGGCACGATGTGATGGCCCGGAACACGACCGAACTATTAAAGTTGCTCATAACGAATTTTGACACAGACTTAGTCGTTTGCATCGCAAATCACTGAAAGCGTTTGGTGACAAATCTGCTTATTTACTTCAAAAGTTCTATTGACAAAAACTGAACAACGGCGAACGCGGATGTTTTGAATCCGTTTAGCGCTAAACATAACATCACGCCTGTAATCCCCGAAGGGTTAGGCAGAGGTATACCTAATAGTACACCCACATTTCGCCAGTTATTTACAAGTCCCGTGTAATAGGCGGCGAGTCCATTGCCATCAACCGGGCACAATTCCAGGCTCCGCGACTACAACAGAGAAATTCCTGATAGAAAAACCCAATAACACTTTGCCCGACCTGGGAATGGAACCCAGGACCTCATGCTCAGCAGTTGCGCGACCAACGAGGCAGTCACAATACAACCGACTGTAAACGAGATAGCAAAGGGAAGCCACATAAGCCGTGCCTATGAAATTACTGCTGGATAAACTAAACAGGATATTATCTGCCCCCGTTCTGATTGAAAAAACAATATTTGTGTCTACAAATGTAGCATGTGAACAAAACATTGAAATGTATTCAAGTTTATGAACCCAAGGATCTGTTGCTGTAGGTATAAATATCAAGTTATCCAGCAACCTTTGTTTCTTCTGTAGGGGTCGACGTCATCCTAGTGTAACACACCTTTATAGAAAAGCAACCTTGTTGTTTTGAAATAAGGTTGAAAATATTAACTAAGCAGTTTGAATTTACACCCATGGGTCCTTACGTTGACCGAAAATAGACCTTACGTTGAAGACATAAAGTTCATTTTAGCTTCGGTGCAACGATCTGGAATATTCTTTGAACACGAGGTTTTGTCGGACCTACTTGCAAACCTGTGGTACTTGACGTGTGTGTGTGTGTGTGTGTGTGTGTGTGTATCTGATACATACCTACCAGGGCAGGGGAACAGTCCGTGTCCGTGAACCGCAAACGATAAAAACGAAAATATACTAACAAAGGAATATCCAGTATGTTCATTTGTATTTTAGTTTCTTTTATTCTCAAGATAAAATAAAACTAAAAAATCGCTTGAAACAGGTCCTGCAAGTTGCAATTTTTATACATATTGCGAAATAAATGTTGTTGAACTCTCCTAAAGTTCATTTTGGCTTATTGCCAACAAAAACAAGCAAATAACAGTTAACCTAGGTCATGGTCAACTCCATAAATCCACCATTTCATGTAACATTCATCATAGCTTTAAAGCCAGTATAGTAATAAGTTTCAGTTTATTAGAGGAAGTTTAAAAGTTGCGCCAGTTACAGAAAAGTTGAAAGGGAATCGACTGTCTTGGTATGGACATGTGATGAGGAGCGCCAAATCGCATGTGACTAAAAGAGTGATGAATATAAACGTTGATGGATGGAGAGGGACAGGAAGACCAAAGAAACGATGGGTAGATTGTGTGAGGAATGATATGAAAGTTAAAGGAGTAAATGATAGCGTGACGGTTGACAGAGGAGATTGGAAGAAAAAACGGTGTTGCGCCGACCCCAAGTAACATGGGACAAGGGAAGGAAGATGATGATGAGTAATAAGTTTCAGACTACAGTATTTCAATGAGGTTAATTCTTGAAATATCCTTGGATCTAGTAGGCACACTGCCAACTGTTCGAGACGGTTCTTAATTCTAAATATAGCTCGTTATTTTCCATCTGTTTATTGTTTTACTGGAGCAGCTGTACTGTAGTTACCCGTAAAATACTGTAACTATCGCCCATCAAGTCAAAGACACACTCACACTCACCACACCACACCACACACACCACCTCACCTCACCTCGCCACTTGACCACTTTGTTTGTGTGGTATTTTTTTATTATTATAATAAATGGGCTTGCATCTGGCCGCTCACCTGATGTGAAGCGATGATGCGGCCTAGGGGAAGCATGCTTACCTAGCACAAACCGATTCAATCGAACTTTGAATAGATCCAGATTATAGTAATCAGGGAACAGAGAAGCCGGCAGTGAAATCCACAGACTGGCGGCTCGCACAATAAATGTGGAAGCATAGCGCTTTGTTCGGATCCGTGGAACTTCGACCATATAACGATGACGTTTCGCCGTGTCTCTGCTCATCCGATGATAGAATGGGGATGGGGGGGAGTTAGATTGTGTAATTCCAAAGCATACTCTCTGAAATGTAACCCATAAAAAACCGACCATATGTCCTAGAAGATAAAAATCGCAGTTCACCTACTCTGACTTGGTCTGGCTCTCATATTATACTATCAACTACTTACAGCATATTCTAGTTTGTATCTGATAAAGGTCAGTTTCATAACAGACAAATATAACTACATTATATTTGAATATTATTATTTTGATTAAGAAAACAGGCTTATGCAGCTTGCTATAACTGCATAGTGCCAGTAGATAATAGATAAAATTCAAGTTTTTGAGATAAAATACAAATTATAGGTATAGATCTTATCTCTTTATCAATACAGGAAAGTACTTCAAAATACTGACTAATGATTGCTTATTAGAAGTCTATTTAATTAATAGACTAGATAATAAATAAATAATACCAACCTATTAAATTCCTGTTTCGGGCATGCTTCCAGGAAATCCTGGTCTCGAAAGTAAGTACCACGAAATCCTGGGATTTTTCAACATAGCATCGGTTCTGCCTATACATTTCGCGGTTCTTTCGGTACTAAGGTTATCCACAATTGTTTAAATAACGTCACTTCATCATCAGAAGTTTACTATTAGCCACTAAAGAGTTCCGCTATCTACCACCTGTCTCTATCATCAGATCAGCTCCAAGATACCAAATTATAGTATTGTCAAAGACTCAATCTTAGGCAAGAATAGAACTTTCAATCTAACATTGCATGGTACGGAATCTGGCTACAGGTCTAGAAAAAAAACATTGATTTCTTACCTAATTCTGCTCAAAACACGAGTAGTCCTACACAAAATTCGCATAGGACCAACAATTCTCAGTATTGAGGGATGAGAAAATTTCCGGTTAGTTAAAATACACACCCATGTTTCGTTGCAACAGCCATAGTTTAAATTACTTTGCCTCGTTCACAAAATACGCACTTTGAACATAGAATTGTGTATACCAGACTGTTATACACAAATTGCTAGGCCTAACGGTGCGACTTTCGAAAGAAATATGCGACAATGCATTTGTGTTTCATGAAGGGTGTAGGTACTTCTTATCAGTCTATGTTTCTTATCTATTTTATTGTTTCAATAGCCCCTTCTGATTTACATCAGCTTCTTTATCAGATAATAGATATAATGAAAATCAAACAAATGATGCCGGATGTTGCTTTTTCAGCCCTCCACATTGGGGCTCATGTACAATGGTTGACTTTAAGGACTAAGTGCGGAAACCGAAACATTGACATGGAACATAGAAGCCCTCCTCTTGATTATTTTTTTTGTTTTTTTGGTATTTCCATTGCTCCTCTTTCACCTTTGTGCACTTTAATGCAGCATGACAAAAACAATGATATGCAGAAATACTGCAGTCAGGGCCCAATCACAGGATCGAGTTTCACAAGCCACATATTTTGTCAGCGGACAAGCATTACATCGAAAAGAGATTACAAATAACAAATCTGCTGATAGCGGAAATTACAAACACAAAAAAATTTACCTAATAATTTATTTATCATCCACTCCATTCTCCAGTCATCCCGTGACAACATCGAAATATCAGGAGTTCGCAATAGTTGAAAATGACGGAAGATATCCCATAAGTGACAGTGTAACTTTAGTTATAAACTGTGAAAACTTAAAACAGTATTGGAAAATATTCTGTCATTCATGTGTCAGCTTTGAAAATGATAACCTGATGGACTGAGGTGTCACATAAAATAAATAATAATATAACAAACAGATAGGATTAACAGAAAAAGTACAAGAATTCTTTGCATCTACATTCCTACAATATGTGGTGTTCATACGGACACACATGCCACAAGCAAATTTTATCTGCATAGTTGTCTTATTACGAAGGACATACAAAAGTATATATGTATGTGTTAAGTAAACCATTTTCCTCTTAAAGGGCATTCAACCAGTCAGTGCTCAAGTTTTAGGTTATTGCTACTACACTAATATTCCAGTCTATTTCTATTTGTCCGGAATTGAATATAACAATGTAGGCAATTAATTACTGAATTTCATCATTTTGATGGGTATGCGAAAATAGGCATATCGTTGCTTAGTCAAGTCAATTGAGGAAAAATATTTAAAAAACAACAGCTACATGACAAATTCGACTGTAAGCAGCATTAAGCTGAATTTCGAATACGAATTTCAAGGCTCTTTTTTTAAACTGAAGGAATTTACCATATTATATGTTCTAGGTTAATGACTTACCTAAATCAAAGGATTTAATCGTAGCCAAAGCCTTCCACTTGTCCTGTATCTGTTTCTCCATGGTGATTTCTTTTTCTTTCTTTCCAAGCTGATCAATGACCAGAAAATTGCAGCCAAGACTTCAGTTCATTAAAGTCGGGGGACGCCATTTCACTTACTTAAGAGCCATTTTTTATTCGTGATTTCACTGCAAAATATGATAAATGCCTAATATTTACGTAAACTAATAAAAATAACACTACAGTGAATTTCGCACACACTCTCGATTCCTCCATAAAATTGACTGAACTAGGGACGACCATTGTCCGTAATAATCGATAAGTTTACAATTCTTTTAATTAAAAACTAAACTAAATATTATTCAAACTAATTACATTCATATTTTGTAGTTCATTTATTATTTCATAAATTTCTATCTGAAGATTTCGTTTAACGTGAATTAAAAAATGTAGATTGAAGACCCCAATGGGTCTTCAATCTACATTTTTTAAACGAAATCTTCAAAGAAAACAGTTCTAATCTTTAAAGAAAACAGTTGTGGTATATGAAAAACACAGTTAGTGTTATTTTATTATTTATTATTATTAGAGAAAAAGTTATGTATAATTCCCTATATTCCTTTTTTAATAACATACTAACAGAAGAACAACATGGATTTTGAAAAAATAAAACTATAAATAAAGCTGTCTACGAGCTATTTTCAAAAATTGTTCAGAATATGGACAAAAAAATACCCGTTACAGCAATATTAATGGATATGACTAAAGCATTCGATCACGTAAACCATACAATTTTGATGAACAAACTAGAACGTGGTATGGTATTAGAGGCAATATGTTAAAAATGATCCAGGCATACTTAACGGAAAGAAAACAAGTCACTACCGTTAATAGAATTTGCCCAAAGACGAAAAAAGAGATTACTTACAGATCATCTCAGCTAGGATCACAACATGTGGGGTTCCTCAGGGTAGTGTCCTTGGGCCCTTACTCTTCATAATATATATAAATGATCTTCCTAAGTGCACTACTCATCAAACCATTATATTTGCCGATGACAGCACAGTAATTATTCCATGCAATAATGTAAATGAATATGAAAATGATATAAATACTGCCTTACAACATATAATTAACTGGTTAAAAGTAAACAAATTAAAAATAAACTTAGAAAAAACTAAAACGATGTCATTTTATCAACGTACAAACCAATCACAATTAAATATAGTTTATGAAAATATAAAAATAGCTGAAACCAACATTGCCAGGTTTTTGGGCCTATACCTAGATAGTCATCTATCATGGAAATCACACATAGAAATTATCTGTAAAAACTTAATCAATACGCTTATGCTCTCTATAACTTAAGAAAAATAGTAACTGAATCCGTCGTCCTAGTAGCTTACAATGCTTACGTAACATCCACGTTACGCTTCGGAGTACTGGGGAAATTCTACAGATAGATTTATCGCTTTCAAAGCGCAGAAAAAATGCTTAAGATCTGTTTTCAAGCTGAAATCAACTGATAGTTGCTTGCCATTATTCAAAAAGTATAAGTTACTTACCCTACCGTGTATGTATATTTATGAGACGGCAGTGTTCGTAAAATGTAACTTACATTTATTTGAAACATTGAAGTCGAAACGCCGTAATAATGAGATTTGTGCCAATGCACACAACACAGCACTTTATGCAAAAAGTCTTAAAGGCATGGCACCCAGAATATACAACAAAATTCCGAAGCCTATACGAGAAAAAAGTGAAATTGAATAGTTAAAGGATTTCAAAAAGTACCTAAATAAATATATAACACAAAAGGCATTCTACTCTATCAAAGAATACCTAGACGATAATGCAAGCTAAGTAGTAGTAATTTAGAAAAATTTTAATTTTATAATATGAAATGGTACATTTTTATTTTTTCCTAACAGTTTGTATGTTTAAAAACAATTTTGATTGAAAATATTTAGTTAAAATAGTTTGTAAGAATAATTTATAGTATAATTTGAATACCTAGGAACTTACCTAGAAATAAGAATATTTTTAAGAAATAATGTATGGTAGATAGCTGCTATCACCTTTAAAAAAAAAAATCTTTTAATATTTATGTTTTAATATTTGTACGCCGTTGTCGGCAAAACATACCGATCTTTTATATTTACTTACATCTTTTACACCTATGTTTAACAAATAAAACCTTTGACTTTCACTTTGTTCTCTTGTTTATCAAATAATAACACAATAAATTTATTATTTAGAACTATCGAAAATCAATTTTACGGCTTACGATGCGATCTGTATCGATAGAGTCAAATACATACAAATAAAACATGTGTCCATCCCTTGATACTATAGACAAGATAGAAAATAGCAGACATTCAAGTGACATTCAGGACAAATTCAGGATTTTCTAAATATTCAGGGTCCTTTTTTATTACAAAAATAAACTGTATCTATTATCTGAGGAATAAATAGATGACTGGACTACTCTTGTGCAGAAAAAATAGGCTACAATAATAATCAGAAATTAAAATCATCAAATGAAAATGAAACTAAATTTTCCACAGCTGAAAGATCGATAATATCAAACACCTATGTTTGTTTGACAACTTGTCAAACAAAAATTTGACACTGACTGAAAAACAAACGCAGTAAATCCATGCGTGTGGAATTTCTTTCGCTTTTTTGTGTTAATTGTATTAAATCAAAATGAATCTGCTGCCTAAAAGCCACAAGGAATTTAGCGAAAAAGACTATTGGAATAAATTCTTCAAGAAACGTGGGAATAAAGCATTTGAGTGGTAGGTTATTTTTTGGTCTTAACGTGCTAAAATCATAATGACTGAAGACACTGTAATAATAATTAAATAAATATTTTCCAGGTATGGCGAATACTTAGAACTATGCGGACATTTGCATAAATACATCAAACAAAAAGATTCTATACTTATAACCGGTTGTGGTAACTCAAGCCTCAGTGCCGACCTGTACGATGTCGGGTATAAGAACATCATAAACATAGACGTGTCAGAAGTAGTCATCAAGCAAATGAACTCCATAAACTCCCACAGAACGAATATGCAGTTCCTCTGCATGGATGCGTTGGATACAATCTTCCTTGATGGGGAATTCAATGTAGTTTTAGACAAAGGAACCCTAGACGCTTTAATGCCAGATGATGAAGAAGAAAGTCACCTAACCATAGAAAAATACTTTTATGAAATCAAAAGAGTTTTGAAGTTTGGAGGTCGGTTTGTGTGCATATCTTTGCTTCAGAGCCATATTCTCAGTAAGTTGTTGGAGTCATTTGGTGATAAGTCTTGGATGATTCGAGTTGTGAGATGCCATGAGGCTGAAGAGAGGAATGCCGAGAACACTGATGGACCTATTTTACCTGTGTTTGTTGTTGTTGTTACTAAGTTCAAACCAATGCCTCGATTGGTAAGTTTTTAATATTGTCATCTTCATTCTCCTGCCCTTATCCTAATTTATTAAGGTTTAGTTCAGCTGAATGTTGAGATGGATGTGTGCAGTGACAAGAATGAATAAAGTAAGGAATGAGTATATTAGAGGAAGTTTGAAAGTGGCACCTATTTCAATTTACACATGTAACGAGGGAGGATGAAACACATGTGACTAAAAGAGTGATGAAATTTTGATGGATGGAGAGGGAGAGGAAGGCCAAAGAAAAGATGCATTGATTGTGTGAGGAATGATATGAAAGAGAAAGGAGTAAATGTTGTGACGTCTGACAGGGGAGAATGGAAGAAGTAAACGTTTGGGCCGTCTCTAAATAGTATGGGAGAAGGACAGGAAGATGATGGTTCAGCGTATCTTCTCCCATACTTCCCTATTAGTCATCATTTCAATAGTCACCCCTTTTGACCAGAGGAAGACAGTCAGAGACATTGAGTAAAACATTCTGATGGAGTTGGACATTCTGAACAAACACTATATCTTCCTTCCTCATTTCTTTTCCAGATATTAGAAGTATGCATGGCTGGTGACATGATGCAAAGGCTTCAGACACCAGATGAGTTGAAAACTTATGTGAAGACAGCTCAGGACACTGCATTTGTTACTAATGGACTTGCTAACACTACCCTGGATGAAGATAATGAAGTAAGAACAAAATTATTTCTTCTTGTGCAACCCAGTTTCCTTCCCAAGACTTTCTAAGTCCTAAAAATCCCTCCAAGTTGTGAAATATTAGGGAAAAACTATGATACTAATCATCGGCCTAGCCTTTTTCTTGGACCCACAAGATAGCTGGAGAAACTTCCAGTCTAACCAGCACGTGTAGCATGACCCCTGTAGAACAGGTTTTGTCGACGGAAGAATCGACAAAAAAACAGATCTGCAAAAGAAATCTATCATTTTGTCGATTCTGGTGCTGATTGTTTAACAGGCTGGTGTACGCAACTCCACATCCAAACCGCGTATTTGGCGTAAGCCAGGCTATGGATGCAGCTGACCACCAACAAACTAAGAAACATTATCATTAACCCTAAAAATGGGATATTTACCATGATTACTGTTTGTTTTGAGTTCCCGACATTTCGGCGCTGTTGCAAACATCATGATCGCGGAAAAACTGAAGTTATTGCGGGTGGGTTTTTATGAGCAGACAAAACAGTTTTTAGTGTTAATGATAATGTTAATGACCATGTCAGTTTAAAAACTTAAACAGCATGGGGTCTCAACTAGAACAAATTATAATTAGTCATGAATAAAAAATCATAGATGGCAGCATAGGTAACAGTTATGAAATTAACAACCACTAAAATGAGTTAAACGGCAGATTTTGGCTGAAGTAAGATTAGTAAAAATCAAAACATCTTTGTTTGATGCTGATTTATCTATTTACACTCATAAATCACGTAATTTCGACAAATAAGATAACTGAAGACTTTTACTTCCAATCGAATCCATAGAATGATAAAGTTAGCTATCTGTTTAACATTTTGTTTAGACCTGCTTGCAATAGATGGCGTTTTACTTAATTGTCACATACAATCTTTATTAATATATTTGTTATTACATTAAATCTATTACTGTGCATAGAAATGTAAGAAATCTTTTAACATGTTTATGGTACAAATTTATATATTTTTTTCATTTTACTAAAACTGCAACTATAAACATTAAACGAAACGTTTTTTTAAAAGTAGGTAGTTACTCTGTCTGTCAATGTCAATTCTGTTTTCGTCATGTTTGAATTGTTTGACTCCCAGTGGCAGTTGTTGAGTGTTTACTAGTTTCTTTTATCTGTTTCGAATGCGTTTTTGTTTTCTTATAACCGACCTGGCTTCGAATTACGGATTTTGGAAAAGACACCTCCCTATGACTAGACCTGGACCCTGGATACTGGACAACAACGAATCTTGCACATACGACGACTTAAGCTAGTGAAAACTTCGGATTTTGATTTTACAAAATACACTCAATATGGCTCCCACCAAGTGCTCATATTTTAAGTGTAATAATACGTCGAAAAATTTCTCAATGTTTCGGTTTCCAACTGGACACGCAAGTCGTTTGGAAGTTTGGTTGAGCAATTGTGGTAAGTGTATTTACTGCTTAAATATTATGTAGGTACTCACTTTTGAGATACTAAAAATAAAAATCAAATAGCAAATGACGAAATACATTAAATTTAATAACTAAAAATTTTATGTAAAATTTAATTTCGGTGATATCCTGAACTCGCACATACACAGATTCTGTTTTAACTACTCATTGCACAAACTAATTAACTTAGGAATACATAGTATGATCAAATATAGTGTAAAATTAATAAGTATTGTGTGATAAAGGCTCTGTAAAATAAAATATGTACTTACTATAGTCACAGATTATATAACTTAACTTATAATACTAACTTCTATAGCCAATCAATACTCCAAATTGTTTTTATAAATGTTGATAACTGAAAAATAACAGCTCAACAATATACATCTAAAATGTGGCCATATTACTCAATAACATATTGTTTGTGATTTTAGGAAACATGACGATAGCTCACCTTAATCATCAGGAACTGCGGAACAGATACCTGTGTATTGCACATTTCGATGATAAGTTCATTCAGAATAAAACTGGCAAAAGGAAAAGTTTATCAAAAATAGCAGTGCCTCAAAACCACAAGAATGAGCAATGCTTGGTCATGACGCCGCATTCACCATGTCCATCAACATCACAAGGTATTTTTTGAGATAATCACAATTGTACCTACCCTCATTTATGGAAATTCTATGTGCGAGTTTTTAAGAATGACAAGAACTGTTTTTACAGGTTGTCAATAGTTTGTAACATAGAGTTTTGCTTATCTGTTTTTTTAGCTCAAGAAACTTCACCTGTACTGAAAGTTTTGACTCCAACCAAAGTGGACAAGACACAACTGACTCGTAACAGTCCAAATGTTGAAGAACCTACTGAATCTAGTGCACCTTTATGTTTTGACACACCGAAGAAAAGGAAATCAACTGACACTCCAAAGTGCAAGAGATTAAAAATGAGCCTTCAAATGTCTTCCAGGTTGATCAAAAGAGAAAAAATCAAATATAACAGACTGAAAAAAAAAATATGTAGTAAAACTAATAACATAATAAATTTAGAAAAACACCACTTCAAAAGTGATGCTTCAAGAATTTTGACAGTTATGCAATTAAAACAATCTAAAAGACAGTGGAGTGAGGCAGAAAAAAATTTTTGCATGTCACTATATTATAAGTCACCTGCTGCCTATAAACACTTATTAAATACAGGCATAGTGCTAGCCTCACCAACTACCATTCAACACTGGCTCCAATCATCTAGTTGTCTGCCAGGTGTTAGTGAGGATGTTTTTCAAAATATAAAAAAAAAGTTTTGTGATCAACCAATAAATTATAGGGCCTGTGGTGTGTGCTTAGACGAAATGAGCATTATGGCTGATTTGGAATATTCAAAAAATTATGATTTGATTGAGGGATTTGAAGATTTTGGTGATGGTGAGCGTTCCCCGAAGGAAGCCAGATATGCTTTGGTATTTGTGGCCAGAGGAATTTACTCCAATTGGAAAATGCCTCTGGCATATTTTTTGGCACATAAAAATGTTAATTCTGACAAATTAGGATTAATTATAAAACAAATTATAAACAAATTATTTGAAAGTGGTTTGTTGCCAAAAGTAATTATATGTGATCAAGCTACCACAAATGTCAAAGCAATAAAATCCTTAGGGGCTACCAAAGATGATCCTTTCTTTTTTATTGATGATCGTAAAATTTATTCAATTTTCGATGTACCTCATTTGATTAAAAATATTAGAAACAATTTGCTTGATAACAATTATTATTTAAATGGCAATGAAATTTCATTCAATGATATAATCAACGTTTACAATATCGATAAAAATAATAAAAGCAAATCATTACGAAAATTGACCCCAGTGCAATTAAAACCTAATAATTTTCAAAAAATGAAAGTTAAGTTTGCCACCCAAATTTTTAGCAATTCAGTAGCAGCAGCAATTGAGACTGTAATAGCAAGTGGAGAGCTAAAGAGTGATACGGCAAAACATACAGCTGATTTTATAAAAAATATCAATGATTTGTTTGATTCGCTGAATTCAAAAAATAAATTTGATAAAAATCCATTTAAATGTGCAATTACGAAAAATAGAAATTCTTACGTTAATAAAACATTAATTAGGGGCTTGGAAATCTTCAGTGATTTAAAAAAAAAGATCATTAAAAATAATGAATCAAAATTAACCCGTCCTCCCTGCTTTGATGGAATACTGCAGACTATTAATGCTGTACTTCAGCTCTCCACTGAAGAATTTTCAGAAGGCACTGAGGTCAGATTTCTAATGACATACCGCTTAAATCAAGATGTGCTTGAAAATTTATTTGGAATTTTTAGAATTAGAGGTGGTTGTAATCGCAACCCGACATCTAGAAGCTTAAGAGCTATGTTCCGGTCCCATCTATTAAATAATTTGATTAAATTGGATAATACTAATTGTGAATCAGATCAAGACACCTTTATGTCTACGCCGGCCGAGAATCAGCAGCAAAATACACAACCATCAACAACATCATTGGAAGATCCAGTAGCAATTGCTGGCCCATCGAACGCTGAGCCCTCAAGTGTTGTAAATGATCTCCAACTTGAGGGCGCGGATAAAGAAAATGCACAAGTTCCTAATGTAATTTCGGGTGGGGCACCACCCGAAATTACATTAGAAACTTGTTCTATTGTGTATTTTGCTGGCTGGTTAGGCAAAGTGTGTGTAGAACATTTTGATTGTGTTGCATGCAAAAGTGTTTTGATTAATAATGAAGTTGATTTAACTGATAAGAAACAATTATTGTTGATTAACAAAACTTATTCTAATTTGACCACACCAAGTCTTAAATCTCCAAGTGATTTTTTATATGATTTAGTAACAAAATTACTTGATTTATTTAATGATAGCATTACCATAATTCACAAAATCAATTTGTTGTCTGATTTAGTGAAAAAATTTCAAATAAATCTTCCCAATGATTACCATGATTTTAATCACATTGATTTTTTAATTAGAAAATTATTTGAAGTGAAAATATATGATTACTGTAAATCAAGAAAGAAATCCATTGAACCAAAATCAAAAATAAGAATTCTACAAAATAAATAATTTAATGGCCTGATAAGCTTAAAAGCTACTCTAGAAAATTTTTTGGCTAATCAAGGTTCAAAAAATTTCAATGTGGGCATTGAAATTTTTCATCGGTTATTAAAAAAAAACAGCTGTTTCCTACAAAAGTGCAATACTACACAGTCAAAATGTATTGAATGGGGTCAGAATGATGTACTGAATAAGTGGTATCTGTTTTCGCGTCGGTGTCCGTTCCACCCCGTATACAGGGTCAAATTAAATTAGCTAGCGAAATTTTACCACGTGTTACGAACCGATATCAAAAACATACCACAAACGCGTGCGCAAGGCCGCGCGACATTCGCTGACCGATTGCGGGCATTGACCTCAACCCTCGCGGTGCGTTCTATGGTGCATTTAGATCAGCCGTTTTTGTACTGATCACTTTGCTATTTAGTTTTGATAAGTACTTGATTGAAGTATTAAAATATTTTTATAAAATTATTCCGTTCGTTTTTTTTTATTTATGCTATCCATCTTTCATCCTCCTACTCCTATTTAATTTTATTTCCTTGCCGCAGTAGCTACATAAAATTAAAAGCAATTTTATACCTAGATTTGATTGATTTGAGTAATACTATTTGAGTATAATTAGCTGCCGGAGTATCTAACGTAAGTAAATTTCCTCACGTTTTTTGCAATTTGCAGGTCGGTGTCAGGTTGATTAAAATATGATTCGCAGCTGTAACATGTATGTTGTTACTGAATCGTAATCATTAAAATCATCAATACAACTCTCTAAGTTCATTTAATCCCATTGAATGACTTTTTCATGAAATAGATATTCAATAGGATTGTATTGAAGATTTTAAAGACATAAGTGTTACGGTCGTGAATTATATTTTGTTCAACATATAGACTGACACTGCACTGCGCTGCACTAACGCGGGATATTCTTGCATTTTCTCCATAAGAGCGTTTATATCTTACGGCATTTCATACAAACTTTCAGGTCCTTTGTTTTCGAAGGACTGAACCAATTTTAATGAAACTTCATACGAATAAGCAGGATACATAAGTTTAAAAAGTTATCAGAGAACATTTTCGAAATGTCTTTAAAAAAAAAAAAAAATTGGAAATTTCTGTTTCTAAGGAAAATCTAAAATCGGTCTAATTTAGCTATAACACTATTTTTAGAAAATGTTCCCTGAAAACTTTTTAGAACTATGTATCCTACATAAGCGTATGAAGTTTCATTAAAATCGGTTCACTCATTTCGAAAAAAAGAACTTGAAAGTTTGTTTGAAATGCCGTAGTAGTGAACGCTCTTATGTATTGAAATACACAAAAACACATGAAGAGGCATTCGCCGCAGCGAGATGTTTGTTAGCTCACTCGAAAAAATGAAACCGTTCCGCCAACTCGAGATATTTTTGTTGTATTGTTATTACCTACGTCCTTGAACGCACGGTGCGATGTACAGAATCTATATAAAAGCAGCGCCATCTAGTAATATTGATGCCACTTAGTATCGATGCTACCTAGTAACCAGGCCGACTCCTAGATGGCGTTGTAAAACTACTTTATCTGGAAAATAGTGAGATGTTGGTGCTGCCATCTGTTGAAAAAATTGAGGAAAAAATTTAGCCCGAGCGTTAGCCAGTTTTAGGGAGGTGTCATTTCTTTGTATGGGATTGGGTATCTGTACGTAGTATTATATTATCTGTGCTTAAACTAAGAAACTACTAACATATTTTAAATAGTAGAGTGCAGTCAGAAGACTATGTCTGTCCCTATTAATTTTCAGAAATAGTAAAAATTAAAGCTACAATCTCGGAACTGCTTTATTGCTATTTAGGCTTAAACTTGGTTTTCTTGCTAGGGAATCTAGACCCAATATTAATGTAAATAAAATAAAATTAACTGGCAACCAGTCAATAACCTGTTAGATGTCACAATGCATCTTAGATGTGTGTTAAATTATGTCAACATATCAGGGTGTTAATTCTTGTTATATTTCTGTAGGTATCTCTGGACCTGATGCAACCGGGCGTAGATTCGCCGCGGTACACTCTGTATGTGATAGACCAGAAAAAAGCGAAAGCCATCAACAAATATGCAGTGTTTATAGTGCCACAGGGCAGGTAAGACGCATTGCTGTTTTATTATTATCTTCTTTATCTTTACATAGTAAAAAACAAAGTCGCTCCCGCTGTTTGTATGCTTAGATCTTTTAAACTATACAACGGATTTTAATGCAGTTTTCAGCAATAGATAGAGTGATTCAAGAGGAAGGTTTATATTTTTATGTGTGTATCTACATTGCACCCGTGCGAAGCCGGGGCGGGTCGCTAGTTTATCATATTTTTTAAGTTATGATGGTAAACGGTTTTACTAACACGCATGTTTCGGTAACCGGAATTCATAATCACTAAACCCCCGCCCCCCTATTACATGGGGCATACAACTGGCAAAATGTGGGCAGGCATGGGTGGTACCCCTCTACCAAACCCTTCGAGGAATACAGGCATGATGTTGTTGTTAAAATTAGTATCAACAGGAGCAGACCATGTAATGGATATGGTCTACTTCTGTTGAAGGTAGGCTGTCCTGGACTATTCAGCTATCTCAGAGTTTTAGTTTCCATAACTTTGACGTTGTGTCATGACCTCAGACGGAATTATTGTTATAAGTTATGGCAGCAAATTTTTCAAATTTGATTCATACTGGCATGCCACACTCACAGTATATGTTCTATGTTAGTTTTTTGGTTTCCGCACTTAGTCCTTAAAGTGGACCATTGTACGTGAGCCATGGCGGCCGTTACTCCAACCAGCCCACCTCTCCAGAAGCAGATCAATCTTGCCAGTCTTCTCAGGACATCCGCAAGGGATCTTGATGTTCCAAGAGTTTCCTTGCTGATCTGGGTGACGCCGATGCACTCGAGGAGTACATGCGCTTCGTTTCTATCGTTTCTTCGTCGTCCATGCACGCTCTGCACAGCGACTGTCCGGTATACCTAGGGTGTAAAAGCGTTCGGGCCTGTGGACGGCGAGTTTTGGGCTAGCTCGCCGTCCGGCCGTCTTATGACGACAGGCCGTGTCGATGGCGCGTTCGTGTTCCACGCGCGCCTCAAAGAGATGTCAGCAACCACGTAGGGGTCCGCACGGGCCAATGCCTGCCAGGGCTGCGGGACTGTTCGAAAGAGATACCGCGGCCCTGGAACACAAAGGGCAAAGAAGGAACATGGATGGGTTTTAGTCAGTACAAGTCTGACACTCCCTTCCGCTCCGCCTAGAGCGGGGGGGGGGGGTCATTTGATGATTTCCCATACTAAAAAAAAAAAAAAAAAAGGGTGTAAAAGCGTTTGTTCAGTGAGCTGTGTCCAGTGATGGTCCCTGCCACCAGTCACACGCTATCTCTGACCATGCGCAGAAGGCCCACGGTCAGCGTCCTATCCAGGGATGGCATAGTTTCCTTCACACGAAGGTATATTCTACAAGCAATGTCTCTCCTCTTCCCTACGAAAGGATTTTCAAGCCTAGTATTTATTTATTTAACACTTCAAACACAAAGTACAGAGGCGGACTTAATGCCATAGGCATTTTCTACCAGTCAACCTTTGGGTGATGCAGAGACAAACAGTGGTGGTAGTGGTAGTGGTATTCCATAAGCTCTTCAAAAAATACCACCAGCAATAACCATGAACTTACTTAGCAGTATTTGTAAACATTTGAGATTTTCAGAAACTGTACATAATCTGCTAAAAACATATTTATGTAGTAGATAAATGTAAACACCTATCGGGTATGTTTATTAAAGTAAGAAAAAATCGAGAATATAAAACGGTATAACAACAACAAAGGTACCTAGGTAGTTAGGTACTCTGTTCAATGGCTGTCAGAAATAGCAGCAACGCGTAAACATCGCCCACGGTCCGTTTTATTGCGAAAGAGGATCTTTTTGTATATGGAGATAAATATGTATGTTTGTCTAGCAAAGAATTTTCTAACCAAGTTTCAGAAGCCATTCTGATTTGTGCCCAGACAATAGGGTAATAAAAAAAAATAAAAAAAAATAGTTTATTTGCACTTTCAAGTAAAAATATGGTTTACAATAAAAATAGGCCTTAAGGTAATTAAAGTTGGATGTTATGAATTCCAGCCAATACCTAGGCTAAGATAACTTAATGTCTTGTAATTATAGGTATCAGCGCCCACCCTCTATATTATAGCCAATGTTATTGTGCCTAATTTGGGCAAAAATTTTTAGGGTCGCGCCTTTCTATTACTTAGGACTTAAAGATAAACTCAAAAATAATTTATTTCAAATTGGCCCTTGACATTCACTTTTGCATAGTCTATAATAAGCTACCGACAGTCCTGCCATAGTCATAATAACTACGAATGGACTGACTGTAGTTGCCCATTTCAAAATCGTAGATCTGATGCAGAAGAATGGGCAAGAAACTCCATGGACACTCTTTACAAATCAAGTTAGATATTAAATTGTTAGTCTTGGGTACAATATTGTTATTGAGCACAATGTAGAAATAGAAAAGAAAAAAATGACAATTAAAACCATAAACAATAGCATAAGCCCATAATAGAAAGTCTCCATGGTAATCACATTCACAAAAACTGAAATAATGAAATCCAGAATCCATAACGGAACGCTCATGCACGCGGATTTTATAATTGACCACAATAATTAGACAATCCATGAATGCGCAAAAAATAAAGGGTATAGACCCTTAACGTAGCCGAAAGGCACTTGTTCTCCCAGTCATTACGATATTTTTTTTGTTAAAGACCATACCTGTGAACTTTCTAGTTACGGAGATATTGGTGATCAAAGTTCCAACTTATTCACAAGCATTTTTTTAAATAAATGTTTTTAATGTAAGATTTTTACTTTAAACATCTCCGCGACCCCCGTACTATTAAATGGATCCATCAGCACAATGTTTGAAGTGCGTTACATAAAGTCCTACCTTAAAACGTAATTTTTCACCCTAAAAAAAAGTCGTTTGCCAGCAATAATTTTTGCGTAAAGTTACTTAGTTTCTTGTACAGAATGCTTGGTTGACGGCTTCGTTAAGGGTCTTGTTACACCCTGTAAAATATTATTGAAAGAGAAAACCCCCAGTATTTGCCTTGTGTTGTAAAAAATACTGCTCATATAAAAGACGCGAGAGGATCGGCGCATACGCTGTAAACTTTTTGCGATCTTGCTGGACGAACGGATGCAGTGCGACAGTGCATTAGATATTATTGTGATTTAAAAATATATACTTACTTTGAAAGTTTTGAAGGATCCTCTTAGCCAGTTTAACTGTGGGTAGGTATCTTATTTAAACTAAGATTTCTTTAATATTTACTAATTGTTGCTTTATTTGATTAATATTCTCGTTTCCTTCATTTAAAACTTTCTTCATTTTTTACATATTTTTTTTTTAATACAAAAAAAAACATTTCAAAATAAAACAAATAGGTTACCGCCAGTGTCGGGAGCAGGATCCAAGCTAAAGGTGGTTAGGGCTCTAGAGACAGGAACCTCACAATGCGAGCCGTATCGTATTATATTTTTTATTAATATTATCTTTAAATATTGAAAAACTAGTATTTAAATACTTTCCAATAGTACTAAATTATAAGACAACAGGAAAATAAAGAAACTCCAATCGATCTTTATAGAAATACTAAACAAAATTAAATATCGTAACATCTCGCTTATATTCCCCAATAGTCTGAGCAGAGGGGTAAAGAAGCAAACAATATTAAATATATTTAATTTTCCTGACAGTGGCTAGTTAAATGTCATTTTCGTTGTAAATTATTTTGATGTCTCTGATGCCCACGATATGTCTTTGATGATCTCACATAGGATAAAGTGGCCTATTTCAAGAGGAATTCATAATATTACTATACTTACCTGATTCTTTTAACAAAACATTTTGACAGTAATATTAATTTATCTTTTAGAACTATGTTTTTTTCGCCTTTGAAGAAAAACTCAAAATTCCTACAAAATACAAAAGATAACATTTCAGAATTTCTTATCTTCAACACTTGCATCTTCAGAATATTTTAAACTTTAATTATACGAGCACATGACATAAAACCGTAATTTATAGACTGCGTTATTTCTGATTTTATATTCAGTTTTATGACAGTTTTAATCTGCGTCTTCCCACACATTGGTCAACCAACTGGAATTTCTGGAATATTGTTAACCTTACAACCACATAAAACATGAATAACCTGCTGGGGAATTTCCGTGATTCAAAACGTTCAATCTTATCAGAATCCCAATTCAGCTACAAGCAATGTAAAACAATAATTTGTGCATATTACAGGATTTTTTTTTAAAGATTGCTTTTGAAATTAGAATGCGACCTTTCTTAAAAATACGGGAATTGTCGTATTCCTCAGTATTACATTCCATCATCATCATCATCATTTCAGCCGAAAGACGTCCACTGCTGGACATAGGCCTCCCCAAGGGGGGTTTTGCCATAATCGCCACGCTTGGCAGGCGGGTTGGCGATCGCAGTATGTTTGTTATAAAAAAAATAAATCACAGGGAACGCTGCTGCCCATTCACTGGTAAGTCCCTTAGTCGCCTCTTACGACACCCACGGGAAGATATGGGATGGTGCTATTCTTTACGTCCGGACACCATACAGAACATTACATTCACCATCATATAATATCCTTAAGAGTACCTCCAATAACTTATCTCTTTAAATTATTATCTCTTTTGCGCCAATCTCGAGTTATTTAAGTCCAGCTAAATAATTCTGTTGACTCATGTAGACCAGTCGCACCCTCCTAGAAATCTCAGTCGTTGCTACCAATTTCATCTGGCATAATTTACCTTGTCTAACTAGAATCCTGACTGACTATCGCACCTTTATTGTCCATTTAGTATTTGCAAAAAAACCCTCTTACTAACTTTGATACGGTTCCACCTTGCATAAAATGTGGCATTTGTTTTAATAATACCAATTTATCAAAACCGTTGGCCACGTTCAGTTTGAAATTAGACATACATTCACCTATTCCAGAGGTTCCAAAATTTTCTGGTATCGGTGGACGACGAGGGGGCCGTTGCTACATTTCTATCATATTCCATTCCAATTAAACAAGTTAATGCAAGTAATGCAAGATTACACATGCGCTTTGCAAGTCTCGACTCGCGTTGTAATGAATATCGAATAATAATAATTATGCAAGTTTTTACAAGTAACAGTCAGTAAATTAAGTGATATAATTAATTAAAAATTAAGTAAGGAATAAAAAAAGAAATTACTGCTAAATGCAGGCTATCTGATCCGCCTAACGAAAAAATATTTGGACCAAATAAGAAAGCAAAAAATTTGCAATTTTTTTTTTCACGCTATCTGATAGGATTGCATGAGAGCCCTAGTTCCTGTTTTCAGGATTTTCAGATTTTTTGGCAAAATTACTTTTGCCAAAAAATCTGAAAATTAGAATCTTAAAAGCTTAAAAATGCTTTTTTTAAAGTTTCAATACGACCATTTTTCACCGAAATACAACCTGTCAAAAATCACTGAATTGGTATTTTTTTTTTTTTAGTTTATTATCTGCCTACATCAATAGGTAGAGCAAAGCCAACATTTTTGTTCTTTACTATCGAAACCAGATAAATTTTCGTGGACTTTCCCCACTTACGACTTGTGAACCCCCATTTTTTTCTTACGCCAACGTCGACCCCGTCGAGTCTCCCGTGGATCCATGGAGGTCTGGATCACTTTGGGAATCACTGACCTATTCCAAACCTGACTTATAAATATTTGTGGTAATAAATAATACAAAAATGACGTCCACTTATCTCTGCCACTAAGATTACCCCAGTTTAACTAAGCAACACCTAAATTAATGCCTAAACATTATTGCAATCTTGGAATTTCAACTCTAGGTGGTAACCCGACCGTTGAAAATAAGCAACGGAGCGCTTTTATCTAGGTGCTGCCTCGTCTGCGAAAATAGCATATGATTATAATATGCGAATCCGACCATGTCTCTGCCAGCAGTCGCTCATACATCATCGTTATTCAGAAATAGATACTGGAGCGAGTAATAATTATGAATGTCACAGTGTGACTACTGAAAACGACCTTTGAATTAAGATAAAATCATGTTGGAATGCGATTAAAATCCCAGTCACTTTTGTGGCTTTATAATTTCTCATTTGTTCCCAAAATAATTGAGCATTTTCATCATCAGCCTACAGCAGTACACTGCTGGACATATGCCTCCTCAATCGCACGCCACTTAACTCGATTATGAGCAACTCTCGTCCAGTTGCATCAAGTCACTCTACGAAGATCGTCGTTCCACCGATCCTGAACATCTTGTTTTGGTGAAATCCTATACTTTAAAGAAATCACCAAGCACGTATCTATTTAACTTGATAAGATACAGCAGTTTCCAAGATCAACCAGGACAGACATATGGAACACTAATCATAACTTTCAATGATGCCTGCTCCAACACCATCTCACATAATACCAGCCTATTACTGTCCCACTGCTGGGAAAAAGCCACTTCTCATACACAGAATTCAAGAACAGTGATCACCAATTTTGCTCAAGATGGGTTGGCGTTTTCAGATTTATAATAATTCTCAGCTCAGATTTTATTTCGATTCTTACCTTCACTGATGTCAGTGACATAAAAGAAAAAAGTCTCGTTAATTATCTTCTAATGATCCATGCACCTACAAACACACATTTATAGCACGTTGAAAATAACAAGACCACACCCACATTGTGTGGTGCACAGTCGGTTAAAAATAGAAGTGTTTATCAACAAGAACGCAGCGATCTGCGCGTGAGCCGATGAACTCCAAACGATAGCATTTGCGTCGAATATTTGTTTTTCATAAACAAATGGATTGAATATTTTTGTGGAAACTACGAGTTTGTGTCTCGTGGCACTTCCTTCGCTAAAATAATTTATATTATAGGCAAATGTCATTATAATTATGAGCAGTGGTAGCTTAAGTGGTGTGACCGTCGGACTGCCAAGTCATAGGTCTCAAGTTCGAACCCAAGACACGCACTTCTGATTTTCCGGATTCATGAGCGTATTGTAAAATTATCACTTGCTTCGGTGAAGGAAAACATCGTGAGGAAACCGGCATGGCTGAGAATATTTCTCGACGGCATGTAAAGCCAAGTCAGAGGCTCATAAAAGGCGGCATAAAAACTGACACTAGGTTAGGCAACTAACCACACGATAAATAAATAAAGAACATTATAATTATGTGTCCTTTTCCCAACTATGTTGGTGGTACCAGTATTTTACATGAAGCGGCTGCCTATCTCACCTCACAACCCTAGAACTGGGTCAGTACCTATACTGATTGTCTGACTTTTGGGATTCGACTACCCGTAACGATTTCCTCAGATTTACAAATGACAGCTAGTGGGACCAACGTCTTAGTGTGCTTCATACTTCTTCAGAGGCACCCATCTGCGCTCCTGTCAGCTATGTTTGTCGAAGGTTCAACTTCGATACACGATCGGCTGTATACTTAGCCATGCAAAAAGTCATCAGAAAATTACCCTTCACACAAAAATTTTCAAGCCTCCATTCTTCAAACTTTCAGGGAATCAGAGTGGTTATTCGGTACGCCATCCGGTCGCCGTCAGCTGCAAGACTCCGCTCGGTTCGGTAGGCTGGTGGTCGCAGTGCTGCATAGAGGTCACAAGTTCGTGTCCTTGGAGGCAGTGAAGGAGGAGCTCGCTCACGCCGCCAAGATGCTTATACCGTATGGATTGACGGGACAGGTAATAATTAATTGACTTTTATGTTAAAGATACTGGTTAGGCTTACATAAAATATTTACTGGTAATTATTTTCTTTAGTTCAGAACGGAATATTACTAATAGAGGCCATTGATAAGTCTCATAGCACAGGGCAAGAGCATAGCTGAACCGGCTCGCTCGGCGCCCGGTTGATGGCTGTATAAAGCCGTAGACTGAGCTCCGGGCAAAAATCCAGACGGCTGCTACTAAGAATTTCGTGTTCGTTAAATTCGGAAGTTGCGCTTTTGACCCTTATACCAAGGAGCCAGAGAATATATTTATTTCATTCTTAATAATTTCAGCGAAACTCTGTTGGTTGAATTTAATTATACCAGATTTCCTTTTTTTTTTATACAATATACTTAGTTCTTTATTCATCAATAACTTTTCTACGATTCCAGATCCCATTCCTCTCCCTGGGCAGCGACGTGGGTCGAAGAGTGAAGATCTTCGAAGGTTCCTCGCAGTTAACCGGGGACTTCGTGGTGGAGGACGTGGATGTAGAGGGCGCCACTCATCGCAGGCTCGTGTTCTTGGACAACCAGTTTCTGGTGCAGTCGGAGGCTAAGTTCAAGACTGGTAAGGAAGATTGTGTATTTTGTGTGCACCGCGATATCCCGCGAAATTTTCTTTCGTTTATTTGCAATTTTGCAGGTCTATGTCTGCATGTTGAATTAAATGTAATTCGCGACAATTACAAATGTATTAACAGAATTATAATCTTTAAAGACATCAATACAACCCTCAAGTTCATTTAATTTCTTTGAATGATTATTTCATTAAAAGTCATTCGATGTCAAACTCAGTAAATATGGTTATTACGGTCGCTAATCATATTTTAATCATCATACAACCTTACACTGACCAGTAAATTGCAAAAAACGTAAGCAAATTGGAATTTCGCGGGCTGTCTTAGCGCATCCTCCATAAAACTTTTAAGCAAGTTTTTTTTAATAGTTCTTATTCCAAACAAAAACACTGTTTGTTACTTAGTATAATCAGCTACGCTGCTGGGGGCACAGGCCTCTCCATGTGAGTGCACCACGCGGGCCTCATGCGGGTTTGCTTACAACGTGTGTTACTGTTGCCTCCATCATCCAGCTTTGACTCATGACTTCCAGTTGTTTTGATCCAGAACTAATGTGGGCCACTGGTGTGTCTCAAAACTATAAATCAAAAAGCGACGCGGTGTAACAAACATCACATTGATTCATTATCATGTTATTTATTCTTGACAATTCTCGTTGTTACGACTATCAGTATTGGTAAGGCTTTGATGGTTAGGCTTGAACCTCGGAAATAGAGCGAACGTGCGCATCATCGATGCTGCCGCATGCGATAACATTCCCGCTCTGTTCTCACTCTAGCAAATGACGGTTCTGAGCGACAGAAAAGGATATCAGCATGGGAAAGTGCAATCGCGTGCTGCTAGATGAGGCGGGAACTCAAGCTGTAGTAATCTTACCGACCATTGTCTCTTTACAGTTAAACGAAAAAACAAAAGCAAGCTCGTCATCGACTTCGGTCACATATCCCTCTACCATTCCTTCATGTGCGTCGGAGTCCAGCTATCAAGAAAAGCCTCCACCAATGTGGCAGTTCTAGGTCTTGGAGGAGGAGGCCTGTGCATGTTCCTCAGGAAGTGCTACGACAATGTCAAGATTACAGCCGTTGACATTGACCTCGCGATGGTGGACGTCGCGGTGAACCAGTTTGAGCTCCAAATTGATGAGCGGTTGCAAGTTAAGATAAAAGATGGGCTGGACTTCTTGAAGCGTGAGGTTAAGAAAGGTGAGTTGTGACTCTGTGTATAGGTAACTCAGATATTATTTAATTTAACCTCATAAGGATCATAAGGCTGTGAAGAAGATGGATGCAAAACGTGAGCATGTAGCGAAGATGAGAATGTTGAGATGGATGTGTGGAGTGACAAGAACGGATAAAGTAAGGAATGAGTATATTAGAGGAAGTTTGAAAGTGGCGCCTGTTACAGAAAAATAGAAAGGAAATCGTTTGTCTTGGTATGGACATGTAATGAGGAGGGATGAAACGCATGTGACTAAAAGAGTGATGGACATGAATGTTGATGGATGGAGTGGGAGAGGAACGCCAAAGAAACCTATAACATTCATCGTTGGACGACTCGATACCAGTTATTTTGGTATAACGTACTTACATATTATTTTGTTAAATGCCTCGTTTGTCTATCGATCGCAAGCGCAACTGCTGAGCATGAGGTCCTGGGTTCGATTCCAAGGTCGGGCAGTGTTATTTGGTTTTTCCATCAGGAATTTCTCCGTAGCAGCCATGGAGTCTGGATTTGTGCCCGGTTGATGGCAATAGGCTCGCCCCCTATTACATGGGATTTAAAACATAACTGGCGAAATGTGGGTGTACTATTAGATACACCTTTGCCCAACTCTGAAACCCTTCGGGGGTTACAGGCCTGATGTTCTGTTATATTCTTTTGTTCTCTTTTCTTACTTATCTTTCCTACATCTTCAGGTAACCGCTATGAGGCGGTAATGTTCGACATGGACAGCAAGGACCGAGAGTTGGGCCTGTCGTGTCCACCCAAAAAGTTCCTGACCCACGAAGTACTGGATGACGTCAAGAATATACTTACGGAAGATGGTGAGGCTTTTTTCTTACATTTACCGAAAAAGAGCTGATCGTCTTTGGCAGTATGATTAAGGACTGGACTTAGGACATTTTCAAAAGGACTGTCACGTTGGTCCAGCGATCGTTAGCGTGACTGCTTAACTGGATCCTAAGTTCGATGCTCAGGTCAGGCAAAAGGTTGTGGACGGTTTCTCCTAGGAAATTCTCAATTACAAAGTCTGGATTTGTGCCGTTTATAGAAAGTCTCGCCCCCTGCTCCCTCGTATGAGACCTCAACATAAGTGGTTGTACTGTTCATTTCTGTTTACACCGTCATAAATACAAGCGCTATTTTCTGCCTTTGTCTGTTCCTCTTCTGGATAAAGACCCCCGTAAAAGCATGTCTTGAAGTCATATTAATACTTACAATGACTTGAGTAACCATGGAATTTCTTGCCGGTTCTTCTCCATAGGAAACGACCAACCCGAACCGTGCACCTTTTCTCGACGATTTATAAGTGCCCATGAAGGCCTATGTGTAATAAAATATTTTGATTTTTAATGTTTTTTTCAGGCCAGTTCATCCTCAACTTAGTCTGTCGCGACGTGAAACTTCAGATATCAATAATGGACACCCTGAAATGTCATTTCAAACATATGTCATCGGTGAAACTGTATGAAGAAGTAAACGAGATAGTGTTCGTTACTAATAGCAGTAAGTTGTATAATGCTGATGTCTTTGAAAAGGCGGTGAAGGAATTGAACGCGGCCGCGCGGCAGAAGAAACTCGTTGATGTTCGATGTGTCGATTTGAAGGATTTCTTACAGTCCGTTAATATTATTTCTTAGTTTTAAGCTGTTATAGGTAAACAGTGACTACGTATTCAACACATCATTCTGAACGGCCCCAGATAAAAAATTGTCATTGGTAAAAAAAATATCAGCTGTTCAATACATCTTTAACCCATTCAAGTCCACCCCCATTTCATAGAACTCATGTGCCATGCCACCGTACATATTGTAAGTGGACCCTCCAGGTGGGTCACTGGCATAATGGCATTGCGTTTACGCAACAGTGAACCCACCAGATGGGTTCCCGGCACCGATGAACACATGGTAACCGTTTGTGCGTTGATGTCCCATCTTCTCTGTATAAGTAACTAGGTATTTAATTAATTTGAAGTGAATGCTTTTTGTGGTTGATTCATAGACCATACATATTATTGGCATTTGTAAAAAAAAAGTCATGTTCTCATTAAGAAATGAAAATGAAGTGTTTGATGTTTCATGTTTAGGAAATAATTTCTTATTATATTTGTCATCGGTTATTAAAAATATAAATTAAATTAGCTAGCGTAACTCCAAATAACGGTAAAAGGAAAAAGATTAGACTGCTTTGTTGGTCTAGTGGTCGCAGGCGCGGCTGCTGAACATGAGGTCCTGTAGTTCGATTCCCAGGTCCAGTAGTGTTATTGGGTTTCTCCATCAGGAGTTTCTCAGTAGCCACGGAGTCTAAATTGGTGCCCGGCTGATGGCAATAGGCTCGCTCCCTATTACATGGGACTCAAAAACATAACTGGCGAAATGTGGGTGTACTATTAGGTACACCTCTGCCTAACCCTTCGGGGATTACAGTCGTGATGTTATGTGTTGTGTTTAAAAAATCTGTTTTCTTTATCGTACAGTTTCGCTGGCTAATTTTCGATTATGTATTTTCCATATAGGCACATTATTTTTGTTGCTAGGATATATACTATAGCATCTGCTCCTTGCTACGATTGTTCCTCATGCACTTGTCAATATTGACATTACATTATGATAGTATTGTTATTGTTTGTAAATATCATAGTTTACATTTAAGATATTTATTATATGTATTGTTACAATGAACGAATCGTAGTATGCTTAATTATAATTGAGATGAAAACTATGTAGTTGGAAATATAATTGTTTTTAATTGTAGAAGTTATCAACTGGCATAGTTGAAACTTTAACCGACAAGACCATAGTATCAGTACTTCAGTACTAAAATATTAGTGATTAACACTAAGCAGCTAAATTAATACTAAAATACAGGGTGGAAGGGACATTGATGCACAAATGCTTACCACTCTAGTATTTTGACTTAAATTTTTGTTGTAAATAAAATGTTATATCTAAGCCGTAGAGGTGATGTGTAACTCAGGCCCTTCAAATACGTTTCTTTATTCAAGATTGTGCATATACCAGCGCCTGTAATTTCTCATGTCGAGATAAAATAAAAATGTATGATTATGATATGTTCAGTACATCATTCAGAACTCCTCACATATAAATTTTTCAACAGCAATTTAAAAAAAATAAAAATGCTTTCGCCCAAGTGCAATACCTACTGGGTCAAAATGTATGAAACAGCATTTTTTTTTTTTAATTACCGATGAAAAATTAATATATGAGGGAGTTCGGAATGCTGCGCAGAGCACGTGGTAAGCGTTTCTGCGTCGATGTCCGTTCCACCCTGTATAGTACTATTCGAATGGCAATCTCGACGCTGAAAAAAAAAAAACGCTTTTATTTAGGCATTAATTTAGGTGTCGCCTATCCTTAGTGTAATAGTCTACCATAATTTATAATTGGAACTTACTCTGCGAAGAGAATATGAATGTGTGTCCTTTAGAAATCAATTAGCATATTAATCAGTATATTTTTCTGTAATAGGTTTTTCTGTAATAGGTATTTCTGTAATAGATGTTAATAAAAAATTAAACCACAGAATAAAATTAATGCATTTAATGCCGTTTCTTTGTTTACCGATCGCTCCCAACTCCAGACTAGCACTCGTCTTACCAATTTCACATTATTGTCGCCATTCAACACATTCGCAAGCAGACATCATCGCATAAAATCAAAATTTAACTCGCTAACAATTAGGCTCCCTAATTTATCACAATTGGCACCTATGAGGTCTACTAACAACAAATATACAATAATTTAAACATTAATATTCGCAATGAAATAAATTACAAAAGCGACGCGCTTAATGCTTTAAGCGGAATACACGACACTGTTTAATTAAAATTATGTCCCTCAAAACACTTTCTTGAGAATGTTCTTTAGACTCTTCTTCTTCTTGTTACCACTGCTCTCGTTTTCTTGCTGTCCGTTCTGTGATATTTCCGTGGATTCGGACCAGAGACTGCCTGTAGGCGACTCTGACGCAGCTTTCTTGTTCATATTCCCGTTGAAAATGGGCTCTAACGTCCTCACAACAGGGCTGGGTGTGCTTCTGCTGCTCTGTCTGCTCAAAGTTCTCAGGAATGCTGGAGACGACAGCCGCCGCGTTTTCATCGTTTTCGTCTTCAAATTGTTGAAGAATGAGCCGTTCGTTTTTGGTAATTCCTGCTTCGGCGGACTAATCGGCTCGATTTCGCTGAACTCTTTTGGTTCGGAGACGGGAGCGAAGTATTCCTCCTCGTCTAATGGTATGGGATTGTCTTGGAGTTTTCCAATACTGTCTAGTCGAACCCATTCTTTGGGCTCCGTCTCGCCGGTTCTGTGCACTATCGATGTCTTTCTTCTCCTATTCTTGCGCGCCACCTGCCACTCGCCGTCGTCTTCCTCTCTGCTCATTTCCTCAGTAGACTGTCTGGCTATTTGCAACGCTTCCTCACTGGGTCGTCGCTTCTTGGCCGAAGGGGTCTCATGTCCACTGACGCCTTCGACGGATTTTCTCCTAAATTTGTCTTGTTTCTTTTTGGTCTTTTTCAGGACTGGTATGATAACTGGTTCTGCTTTCCGTCTTCTGGTGAAGAAATAGAAGACTATGGCGAAGATGATTGACTGGAATACGATGAATTTGAAGAAGTTGATATTGCCGAACCAGCTGTCTCGTTCTTCCATGAGAATGTGCATGGCGGCGGCCATTTGCCCGAGCTGTTCTTGGAGGCTGGTCATCTGTTCGAGGTATTTCTGTTCCCTCTCGTTGCTCTTCCGTCTTTCTTCCGTCATCTGCTGCACTGTCTTTTCGAAGGTCTTCTGCATTTCTTCCACCTGCTTCTTGTAACGCCTGCTCAACTCCTCCAGGTACTGACCCGAAAGAGACATGTTGCGTTCCAGGGTCTGAAATTGAAAATAAATAATGTTACAATGGATGTAAACAATGTAGGCAAGTGAAGATTTTAACATTCTTTTAAGTTCAGTGGTTCACTGGGCTTCATTGACTGCGCAAAATAATACAAATTGCAATTGTTTCTTTTTGTAATGGGGTGTTATTTTGAACGGTTCCGTAACATTAACTTTGTTCGAATATGTTAGTTATTTGCCCGATTGCCAAACAGTTGCTATTGTGTATGGCATTGTTTATCTATTAATCTGGATGTTTGTATAACACGGGGTTTGGCGTATAGACAATTCTGTCTAAACATGATTGTGTGCGAACACTCAATTTAGTTTCGTAGGTATTTTTAGAACTAGTTTTTCCACGCTGCTTCGCCTACAGGAAGGGCGGTAATATCCCACGGGAACGTACGTTCGGGTTAAAAATTATCCTGATGCTAACCATAATCATAATCTACTGAAGTCTACCTGCGTGCCAAATATCAAAACCCTTTCAGACGTTAAGCCGTAAAAAGGTAACAGACAAGAGTTACTTTCGCATTTATAATATTACAATCGATTATTGTGATACTGACCTTCACTCTGTTAGAAAGCCGCAGAAACACAGACTCCTTCTGCAGCGTCGTCGATCCCTGGTTCTGATTCTGCGATGGCACCCCCGCGGGGGTCGGGTCTACCGCAATCTGGTCCAAGTCCGATAAAAAGTTTTCAGTATCTATGATTATCGGATCACTCACTTCCTCAACAATGCTGTTTTCTTTTAACTTCTCTGTGTTAATATCTGTTTTACTGTTTTTAGGTTCAGTCTTCTGAACAACATCTTTATTTTCATCTACAACCATTTCAGTAGTTTTATCTACTTCTGGTACAACTTCTAGTGTTTCTTGTACTGGTTTCTCCTCAATCGAGGGAGTTTCTTCGATCTTTTCGTCAAGTGTCTCATGTTGCTCTTTTGGCAACTCAACGGGAACTGTCGTGCCTTCAGGCACAACTTCCGGTGTTGTCCTTTCTTCTGATTGAGCTGTTTCATTAGCTTTCTCGTCATCAGAAGCTGTATTCTTATCTGGAACCAACTTTATTTCCAGATCAGAATGCGTCTCACTATTTACAGTTTGTGGCGAATCATCAACAGTTACATTCATGGTAACATTCAGTTCTGTTTCAAAACTCGTGTTCAAAACAACTTTCTTTTCTTTAATAGCTAAGATATTACAGAGGGCGGCTAAATATTTTTTAGGGAACAAAGCATTCACATAAGCGACACGTTCACCACTAAACTCTATTGTCTTTGTACTTTTAAAATCTAGTCCGTACGGCTGGCAAATGCCGGTACACTTTAAAGTCTCGCGGAGGAACACTTGGCGCACTAAACTCACTAACTTGTCCGAGCTACAGCTAATTAGTTCGTACACTTCATTGTAAAGCGTCTCACTGCAATTATCACACACTATAATATGGCTGGGCGAACAACACCGTTTGTACGTTTTGTCGGTCGACGTATCGTTGTGTTCGGAGGATACGTTTTTAGGAACTTCAGTTTTCACCAGCGCTTGTGCCGCCTTCTTCATGATAGACATCACTGCGTCTCTCGCGGAACCGAACAGGTTCTTGGAGGGCTCTGTCTCGGCAGCGGGTACGTCTGGCACGTCTATTATTTCATCATCCTCATCCTCATCAATGTCGTGAGCTGGATGCTGCGAGTTCTCTTTTTCTAAGACTTCAAATTCTGACGTGCCGTACACTTTAAAAAGAGATACCGGGCAATAGTGCTCGGACCCATGGTGAGATAGCATCTCAACTTTGATAAATTTTCCAAATAAATGCGGGTAGAGGTCGAAACTCTGCACGTCTCTCATGTCTTGCGCCGTAAACTGTCCGACGCTGGCCCAGTCCCTCGTCGGGAACCGGTCGCTGAAATACACAGCGATATCTTTGGGGGTTGATGAGAATAGCTCGAAATTAGCTATTTCGATTTTTTGCGCTTGCACCGCCTCGCAGAGCTCGACGACGAACCAGATGCGGCTGGTGCAGGTGTTGAGCATGTACTCGTCCCTGTTGGGCGAAAGGATGGAGCTGGCCGAGCCGGCCTCGGGGTTCACGGCCACGATCTTGGCGCCGCACGCGAGCGAAGCGTAGTTCTTCGATCGCAATTTAGTGCTTTTACTACTAAAGTTCGTATTACTATGACTAGGTTGACTCGAGTGGTTCAGTACTGTGTCTTTTTTCTCGGCTTCGGCCAGCTGTTTCTGTGCCCACTCTGAGAACGAGGGGATGTCCTCCTGGGGAGTTTCTGGTTTGACTGGAATGTTTTCTATTTCTTGTTCTTTTGGTTCTTCGACTTGAGATTCTGTGATGGCTTCTATGTCCACCGTTGGCGCCTGAAATGCTTCCTCTACCTGCCTGGTCTCGTGCATGGGCTTGGCTTTGACGACGAGTCGTGGTTCTGTGCTTTCCTTCTCCACGTCTTCCGGTGGTTTCTCTGCTTCATCTTCAACGGGCTCGCCGTCAATGATGGAGAAGATCTTGGTGTCATTGTGTTCCTCCGAGTCGTTGACGAATAGTAGTTCGTCTGGATGCCTCAATTCCAATTTGGCGTTGTCTGCTAGCGATATGAGCACTGGAGGCTGCCCAGTGTCAGGTAACCTGAAATAGGACAGAAAAGCATGTGTTAGAAACTTTTATTTAAAAAATTGCGAACTTTGTGGTATGAATCTCAAACGAGGACATTATACTGCAAATTAAAGAAATGTTGCTTAAAACATTATAGCTCAGATTCATTTAAATATAAAAAAAATGTTTTTTTTTTAAATATATCAATGCACAGATAACATCTTAATCACTAGTTTATTAACCAAACTCCGGTAATATTCATATTCATAATTCGTGAATATCCAACGGACAAAAGCATTAAATCGATTGGACCACTGCACATATTATTATCAACATTTCATTTGAATGTCCATCTAATACAACCTTTCTTGTAAGGTACCTTCAATTTTAATCAAACCTAACAAATCAACTACTAGATTTCCAGCCAACATTCTCCCAATCTCAGCACCGCCATTACATAAACTAGATAGACCAATAAAAAATCAGCCGCATTCCATTTATCGGGCGGCAAGGCGCGGCCATACCGCATTACCGGCCGCACAACCGACAATGGGACACAATGAATGTATCGTTAAGATTTCTTGCGATTTATGATAATTGATCCCGATACGAGCAATTGAAACAATCAGCATAGTTGATGTAGATTGGGTAGATTTTAAGCAATTTGTGAAGAGTCGATGGTCCTGTTTTTATGCTAGTTTATTTTCAAAAGCGAATTGTGAAATTACGCAAATTCCTATTCGCCTAATGTCATGTATGCCTATACTACATTAATGTTGGCGACGACTAGTACTTGTACTTTGCTATAAAAAAATCTTTCAACGGACTTTTTCGAAATGACTGAACCGATTTTAATGAAACTTTATACGCATAAGCAGGATACATAGGTCTAAAAAGATATCAGAGAACATTTTCTAAAAATAGTGTTACAGCTAAATTAGACCGATTTTAGATTTTCCATAGAAACAGAATTTTCTTTTTTTTTTAAAGACATTTCGAAAAGGTCCTCTGATAACTTTTTAGACTTATGTATCCTGCTTATGCGTATGAAGTTTCATTAATATCGGTTCAGTCATTTCGAAAAAAAAAGGACTTGAATGTTTGTATGAAATGCCGTAAGTCGTAAACACTCTTCAAGAGACCAGACCAGTTTCAATACTCCTTTTTCAGATCGCAGATTTAACTTTTAATGTGGTAGTTTTATTCAGCTACTTGATATAATATCTATACTAATATTATAAAGGTGAAGAGTTTGTTTGGTTGAACGCACTAATCTCAGGAACTACCGGTTCGATTTGAAAAATTCTTTTAGTGTTGGATAGCCCATTTATCGAGGAAGGTTATAGGCTAAAATAAAATTTATTTCAAAGGTCGTGGACAACAGCTAGTACTTGATAATAATGAAATTTCATATTTTCTTGTCGAAAATAATAAACTAGTCGAGGTTTCTCCCTTTCTTTCCTCATAAATTATGTTCAAGGTTCCGAGACTTCAATCGTGCGTAATTGAAGACAATTTTCATGATTACAGCATTATATTTTCAGACGAGCAGCTACTGTGTCAAGGAATGCGTAGTTATGTTGTTTGCAAACGAGCTTTTATTTTGTGAGTTTCTGTACAGGACCAGCCTTGTGCTACATAATATTATTTTATTATGTTTTAGGTTGAATATAAGTTTATATGTACAAAAGTTTATTCATGTAAAGATCGATGCGGCTCAGGTGTACATATTGTTCCGATAAAGCATGATGCGACTACGGTGCCTCAACACAAACTATGGCTCATCTCCTGTCCTGCTCTAGATGTAATTCCACCTGCACTTTGAGGGACCTGTTCGAAGCCACCACCGACGCCGTGGAGGTGGCAGAGGACTTGACTCTAATAAAGGGAATAATCGACACGATGAAGAAGAAGAATGCTATCCAGCATCAGAATACAGAACAGTTCATTTAAAATGTATTTTGCTATAGCTCAACAAGATTTCCCTCAGGAACCTAGATATAGTGACATTCTACAACCGACAACGGTGACTACTGAAAAGCTTAATGTCGATTAGGTTAAAAGTCGTTGTAAAAGAAATACAAAAAGCTTTGAAACCGGTTGTCACTTATCTACCCACTATACTTGCACCGCATGACGTTATCGATATTTAAACTCTTCAAAGTTCGAGCGAATCAGTTTCTTCTAGAGAAGCGTGTTTCCCCTAGGCCGCATCATCGCTTCACATCAGGCGAGTTGAGGCCAAACGCAAGCCTATTTAAGTATTAAAAAAAAATTGAAAGGTATAGATATTCCAAAAATCTAGTTAGAATCCAAGCCGATTGAATCCATCGATATCTCTATAATTGGATACTGTAACCGCAGCTAATCTCAGTTCTCAATTTCCGACACTGTCGAAACTCTCGTTTAGTTTCAATAAGCCGTCCGCGAACTGCGAAATTAAATATTGGAAATTGGATCCTATCTTACTTTATCTTTTTTCGAAAGAAGTTAAAATTCTAGAATTTCCATGGAGGATAATTACTAGAAATGTTGCAAATAAGGTCGTTCTTGAACCTGGTACTAGAGAAATTGTTGGGGGTGCATGTCCAGTAGCGAACATCTAATCATATTCGCATTTTTTTTTTCAATAGAATTGTATTAAATTAGATAAAGATAAATTAACCAAATCTTTGATGGACCTTTCAGGGTTTTCGTACCGCGTAAAACGGAACTATACACGGCATACCCCATCGTGACGCAACTTCGACATTTTGACCATGTAGGTTTTGCTCTTCTGTATGGAACAGCTAACTTTATATGTCACGATGTTCACTGGTATATTCTGGCCCTTTATCACTACATAGTATAAAACAAAGTCGCTTCCCGCTGTCTGTCTGTCCCTATGTATGCTTAGATTTTTAAAACTACGCAACGGATTTTGATGCGGTTTTAATAAATAGAGTGATCCAAGAGTATTGCACCCGTGCGAAGCCGGGCGGATCGCTTGTATTGAAATAAATCAAAACTACAAAGTCAATTTCATAAACTAGACTTTGTTAGTCGTCCTCCAAACATCGGTTGCCTAACTACCGGGATATACACAAAAACAGTTTGATGCGATATTAATTCACTACATAAATCACTATTGGTATTGTTTTCAAAATCGGTCAAGGTCTTAGTCCATACAAATAAAAAGTACCTATCCAAAAATAAACAATGTGCTGATACGTACGGAAAGTACCTAATACAGAAAACCGGGTACATCGTATTGATAGGTTATCCAATATATTTTAATAACAATACCGATATTACAGTATACATATATAGTTGAGTGTTTTAATAATACGTGGGAGGTGGTGCTGAATCAACGCATGTAAGCTGGTTGAGTCACTGTTTTGGTTGCAGTATACCCAAGAAAGCTCTAAACAATTCCAGTTCATCAGAGACCTGACGAAACACACTAGAAAAGGTAAAAAAGGTAATTTTGACAGTTTTTGAAGTAAATTTTTTTAATGCGCTCCCTCAAAGGGGGCATTCGCCTGTAATGTAACAGTTCAGGTTCACTTGTTTCTGTACAAAATCTAATCTTGGAGTGTTACATTACACGCGAATGTTCCCGGTGAGGAAGCACCGTTATACATCCTGCTTGAAAATCTGTTACGGAATTGCACAGACAGTACACACAAGTTGGTTGTGATCGATAAGACGCAATCGATGACTGCCAAGCCAAAATATGTAACAAATGAGTAAAGATATATAAATAAATAATCTCTACGATATTCCTTTGGAGGTTGTCGAAGTGCATTCAATGCATTCCAACATTACAAGTCAACAAAATCTTGGGCACTAAGCACGAACAATTTTTTTATGTAAGTACTTAATTACAAGAACAACACATTGTTCTACTGTAGATATCTAATATCCGTGTAAAATATAAAGTTTCAGTGTTTTAAATTACAGCTTGTCAATTTGTCATTCATCATTAAATGAAATATGAAGCAGCATTTTCAAACAGGTCTTGAATTCAAGGTGTGACCAGCCTTGGACTGAAATGTATTACAATAAAGGCCACTGTTGCATAGCGTTGTGCTGTAAAAATGAATGGGCAGTTGACTGAAAAGCCCTGTAAACGTGGCCATGACAAATTATGTATTTCTAATTACTGATATTTTTAGCTGGACACGTTTGCATGAGAAAAATATCGTGAGGAAAATTTTGAGCATGAATGTGAATGGCTTTAGTAGAGAAGACCTGAGAAACTATGGCATATCTGAAAGTTGATGCGGATAGAAACTAATAGAGAAGCATAGAAGAAGACATGCTGCGTCAACCCCTAATATAGACAGGAAAATGATGATGTTTACTTGAGAAACTAGCCCTAGTTGATGCTTTTAAAAATATCTGAATGAATTGTAATATTTTTAATGCGATTGCCAATCAGCATTAGTTATTCGAGTCATGTGTGACAATGATTTCTTAGTTGTCGATGCAAATAATGTTATGATGGATGACGCCGCATTCCAGACGGTTTGAGACTTCCTCAACTTTTGTGTAAGTGTCCTTCACACCCATAGTCATCAGTCATAAAGAAGTATATCTTATTCTTAAACAAAGTTCAGGCTTCAATACAAATAGGGTGCTGTTCCACTAACGACCACCTGTTTTCGTGTCCTGCTGGAATTGACGCGCCACTGATGACGAAAAACTCGTAGCTAAGTTCTGGCCCAATAGGTCGCCGTCGACACCCTAAGGCCCGGTTTCCACCAAAGAAGAGACGAGCAGAGCAGTGTGAAGACGTGGATTTGAAGATGATGAATGATGATGATTTGTTTTGTCACGCACGTATCCTCTCCGTTTGGATGGTAAAGGGCCTTAGAGTGTCAACGGCTGGGAAGTACAAGTTTGGCACCATCACCAGCGTTCATCTTCTCAAGATTCTTAAGATAAAAACCATGCTTACGTGCAAAATATCTTGGTGAGTCCTTGGTGGCCACCGTACGATAGCAGTTGACATATTAGCAGAGCCGCCAGCAACGCCCGCGCCGGCGACATCCTGTATCCGGCGCCGGCGCATTGGCGACGCGCCGCTACACCTATCACGACACGACACGACACCACACCACCGATGCGACACGAACGTGGGTCACGACAATATCACACACGGAAACTTGCACTCCCCTTTTTTGTAGCAACTGTTTCTGCACTAAAAAGTTCGTAGTGCGTTACAAATGCGGACACGTCACGTTATTTCACCTTTTTACTTTCTTGTAATTCTGTTGTACACTGTTTCCGTTGATGACCATTCGGGTAAGACCTATTAGAAGGAATTGGCAAATGTATTACGGATGTTTGCAAAACAATGATTGTTAGAGACTTCTTAGACAATAGGTTCGTGAGTAGCGATTGTAGTAAAATCTGATTTGTTTGTCAAGTTGAGGATCCCAGGAAAGGAGATGCATGTATACTGTCTGGTGGATTAGAACAGACAATGATCAAATGCATATAGGTACACTCGATGTACCTAAGTATCAAGTATAGAAAAGGGTTTTATGGGTAACGTTGTTTAATTTGAAGCGCTCGTGGCAGGTCGCTATCTCGAAAATCCTACTACGTTATTTAGAGGCGAATGTTTACAATTTATTCAACAGATGTCTTATGTATGACAACACCGCTTTGTTTAGTACAAACAGTGTCTCCTTTCAATTAGTACGGCGACTGTCTGTTATAAATGCTCTATGTTGAGACACTGCTACTCTGTGTCAATTAGAATACATTGGCCAACTATAGTCCATACTAAGTTGTGATGATGGCTAATTAACCAACGGACTTGACAGTTATGAGTAGTATACCTGTCTAATTGACGGTCGAAAAGAATAGTCCTACCGGCCGTTTTCGGCCATGGTGGCAAAGCTCATCAGACTATCACAGACTACCCATTGACGCAGGAAATATTAGTGCACAAGTGACGACAACACGTTAATATCAATGTGTGTAATGCATTTTAATTTTAATTAATTTATTAATTTTATCTATCAATCTGTGTTTTTAATTTTTTCTATTGTATATTGTAATGTGATTTTATTTATTGATGAACTTAGATTTGTTTTTTTTAAGCATTAGCAATGCATTAAAGTTTTAATAATATATACAACCACATATAGTGCATGTGGTGTTAACCTATAATTAATTGTTGCACTTATAAATGTAGCAGTAAATATTGTTTTATGAATGTACTGTGCAAACAATTGTTGGTTAACCAAATAAATAAATAAATATCAAGTGAGATAGTGGCAAGCCTGTTGGTAAAACATGAAAAAGATTGTTTTCTATTCTTCTTTACAGTCTGAGTACTCTTACAAAGCAGATTGTAATCCGCAGCAGCAACGTCATCCCCCATCGCAAAGAGAGACCACAGTGACACAAGTGGTTTCCATGAAACCCTTAAAACAAGCCGTATATCACTATTTTCACAGTTAAACCAGTCGTGCCTCACTGCGACGGGGCGACGACCACGACGTTGCATAGCGGCTGCCTTTGAAGGAGCACCTTTAATAATTTTCCACACATTGCTCACAGTCAAGCCAATATTTGAACACACCACACAGTGTATTCTCGTCTCCAAGCCGTCAAATAAATTGAACAATGAATCCAATAACACAATGTCGTTGCCGCACACAAAACGACTACAACTACTTAAGTAGTTGCATAAACAGTTTCTATTGAATGAATGAAATTCTTGTTGGAACGATTTGTGGGATACAATGTATTGCTTGAATAAAACGGCTCTTATTATGTTGTTTGTTTGACCCCGATGGCTTTGATAGCACTGCAAGTTGTAGAGATAGGGAAAGACTTTGGAGGCTCGTGGTTTCAATAAGAACAGCCAGGCAGATCAAGTTTAGGTCCTGGCTGTCATTCATGGATCTTTGACAACCGTTACGGGCGGTCAGAAGCTCGAAAGTCTGGCAGTCTTGCCAAAGGATATCGTGTTACCCAGTGGCGTGCCTAGGGGCCAACAATTCAGCAAGGCCATAAGGCAGTCAGATTGGTAACTATGTTGTGGGCAGTCGAGGCTGTCGTGTCCAGGAAAAAAAAAAATACAATGGTTCTAAAACCTGGAATCAAAAGTGACTTTACGAAACACATTTTCTAAATGACTGCATTCGATCTTTACTAATGTGTATTTGTACTACAATATTTTCAAATGCGGACGGTGTCAGATTTTTGGATTCGACAACCGACCTAATGACGAATCTTCTCAGACACAATTTGCTACAAAGAAAAGACACACAGGGAACTACCAATTAAAAGCATATAATCATAAAGCCATGTGTCTTTTAATCTCCGTATCACAAATCCGCACATTACTAAAGTTGACGACTGACACATAACACACAGGACCACGTGTAGTAGTGCGATTGAATAAAACAATAGGCATTGATTACTTTGTAGCATATCATATGACGTATATAGTAGCTATACAACAAGTCATACACGTGGGAAAACTTACGTAATACTAATAACTAGTGACGCGCGGTCTCGCGTACACTTCGGATAAATATCCGCGAATTCCATTATCTTGTATATCTTCTCCGTACGTTGTAAAATGTTGTTGTGTTTAGTTTTCTCGTTTTGTTATGCAAACAATGTGAGCTTGTTCAGGAATAACTTTATTACCATTTGATTAATGTTTTATACGGAAATCATGATGACAGAGTTTTTGTGCAAGCACATGCTTGCAGCGTAAAAGTTTTACCACGGAAATAAGATTTTGTTCATATTTTTAAACAGTCTCTGTTAAAAACTAATTACTTAACAGAATCTATATAATGTTCCAGTACAAAGTAACATTGCATGTGCTATGTAAATGCATAATAACTCGTATGCATTTCAACTCATTACCTGCATCGCAGTGCATGTCTTTATAATGAATAAATATTACGGAAGTTAAGTTTAAACTGCGTTCAGGATTTACATGTTGGAAAAACAACTTTAATACCAAAACAGAAAGTTCAGTTTGCACAGTAGTAGTGCAATAGTAGTAGTCATTCTAAAATAAACTTAATTTATTGAGCAATAAAGTATAGTAAGTGATATTTATTCGGAAATAACATTAGGAAACAAGGACCTGAATAAGGCATAACTCGACTTGTTATTATTTATTTCTAGTTGCATTATCAATTATCGATAGCGGAATGAAATGCAATAGATAAGAATCAGTACAGCTGTTCTGAAAATCGTGTTGTCACTTTGTTATTTATTTTTATCGGTCAATAAATCGAAGTTGGTTAGACAGCTGATATTTATGTTAATTGCAGTTATCGTAATAAATGTTTGATGAGGAATCTAAACTTAGTGAATACCAACCTCTAAAACAGAAAAGTTTTTGAAAAATAATTCAAGAGCTGTCAAACTATAGAACAAGAACAGTCACACGTAGAAAAAATAAACATTATGTATTTACTGCCGGTATTTTGTATGTCTAGCACGGAAAACAATGAAAAACTTTAAGATTACTATCTAAACCTTATAAAAATAAAGAGAAATACAAAATACAAAGGCAATATGATGTAATTTAACACTTTACATCATATTGCCTTTGTAATTAATTTGCTTTGTACCAACAGACGCATGTTCGTGTAAATATTTATGTTAGTTAACAAGAAAGTATATTGTTGACTAAAGATTATTTATAAGTAGGTATGTAAGGTTTATTGTTAGCCAGAACGCACACGAACGCACTTGAAGAAATGTTTATACGATTGGCGAAAGAAAAAAGGTCCAGATTTTTAAAAGAACATATTTTTTTACCCGTCCTAACGTTGTTAGGCTTACATGTAGTGTACATCGCCCTTTCTTCATTTACCTAAGCAACTTAGTTTAATTCAAATACTGTCTCAACCTAACCCGCCAAGACGCCAAAAATCAAGAATATTAGATTACAACAAACCTAAATGTAAATTAATTAGCACCCTTTAACAAAACAAGTACACAAAATTAATGTGAAAACAACATTGCAAATAACTACTAAACAACAAACGCAATACACCGGCAGGCGGCAACAAATCGGATATTTATCCGAAAACTTGCCACCTTAAATTCGTATAACGACTGACCGAAGGAAGTCGAACCGAGTCGTGTTACGCAATGTCCCAACACTATTCTATATCTAAGGGACCTCGCGCACTACGCGGTTACGACTTGCCGCATGACCGGTCGCTATCTTGAATAAAACTAGTCGGACGCCCAGTTGTGCGAGCAAACCTTCTTCCTGATTTCGACAAAACGTAATTTTTGCGGCCAAAAAGTCGTACCTAGTCTTCCCCGAAGTCCGTTAATAAGGACCCACGCCCACCGCGACGCAACGATGCAAACGCAAAACGGTCGCGATACAGTCAAGATGCTGTCGCTAGCTGTGTACCTTCACCTACATTACCACGAGTCTGAGCAACCCTCCCTACATTTTCCACTCAATGCCCCCGCGATGTCGTCAGAAACAGCCAATTGCATGGATGCTGTCGCGCGTTTGCAGCATTGCTGCAAAAAGCCGTCGTGAGCGAGGGCCCTAAGTGAATAGTTATCAATAAGCCAATAAACTAATTAAATAAAGCTTGCCTAGTGACTGAAGCAGTCTAATAACCACAGTTATCTATCTGCTATGAAATATTGAATACTATTAGCATATCGTTAAGGTGACGTCGATTTTGTAAACCGATCGGGGCGAAAGGAATTCTGTTAGTGGTTTTAGCTTGGTTCAATTAGAATTTGTTGTATCTGGACTAATAAATAGCTGGGTTTGGTAACAACATGGTATCGCGGGAGCAAAAGGTCGTGAGTTCGAGACTTACTCGATGCAATGTTGTTTGGAATAGCTTGGATTAGATGCTTGGAGAAAACACTAAATTCAATTGTGTCTTTTTCTCTAGAGTTAGTCTCTCAATGTAGCTAGAAAGTAGGTGAATCTGACTGCTGACATAGTATAGTATGTTAGAGAGATGCTGATTTTTTAATTTTGTATCACTTCATATGTTACTCACCTACAAAAAATAAATATTACTAAAGAAAATGTCTATTTTGTCATGAAAAGCACTATGTTTTTTGTGTAATAGAGAAGTTTGGAAAAAGAAGACATGCGGAGCCGACCCTAAATACATTGGAATAAAGGCTAGAATGATAAGTGCTGGTTTTTCTGTCTTTTCCCGTTACACTCTTTCTAGAGATCTACATTGTAGACTACATATTACTTTTAAATTTTACTGTAAAATATCATAATCAACACAGCTGACCTTGCGCATGTGCAGGCAATAAAAATTACGTAAGAACTATCAATTATAAATTATGTATGTTATTAATAACTTTAAGATTGTCGTAAACGACTATTTTAAAGACACAAGTAGATAGAGTACGGTGTTAATTGGACATGTCGAATTTTAGAAAAAAATCTGAATCAGGAAAAGTTGTACAACACCGAACTTAATTTCAAACTCGAAGTAAGTCAATCATAGTCGAGTAAGTACTACCGGGCTCACCGACGGTCGACCACTTTTCACCCTTATGCAATAAGGCAATAAGGTTGAAAAAAGGTAGACGGTCGCGTCGGTGAGCGCGGTAGTACTGTACTTTATGACTACTTTCAGTGATACTGATACGTGCATGACAGTACCCAAATCAAAGCGAAAATTTGGCTGCTCGCAGCGTCGAGAGTGCAGGCATTCACTTAGATGTTACCTATAGTTCGTGAAAACAGGCATTAGTCGTAGACATATTCCCAGAACAACTAGCAGTAAGTATGTTGTATGAAAGTGGAGCAAAGTGTATCGTCTGGTGGGTATCCAGCTAGACGGGTCGACTTGGGAAATGGGTCATCTCATCTTGTTTGAGACTCTGAGAGTGACAAGCTGTTAGTGGTCTAGACCTGTAGAAATGAAAGGGTTTCGAATTCGATTCAAAATGCTGCTTTCATGTGAGATTTGCGACCTCATTAAACTTTTCGGAAGAATAATATTTACCTTTCACTTTTTTTTCAAAATATATGGAGCATCATGACATGCTTGGATACAACATATTGTATCCAAGCATGTCATGATGCTCCATATATTGTGTGGTTTCAGATTTTTCTGCCTGTTGCTTGGATCTGCATTTAGCTAAAATATTCAGTTTCTTTCCTAACCAACTAGTAATCTGATACTAATAGTACCAAATATACTGATACCTCATGGGAGATTATGACGTGCTGCGCCGATCCTAAATAAATTGAGATACGGGCAGGAAGATGGTGATAATGATGATGATGAAGACATAATACATGAGCATAATCAGCCTATAATGTTCCCACTGCTGGGACACAAGCTATGAGAGAGAATAGGCTATAAGTAATCCACCACGCGGGCCCAGTGCAGGTTGGTAGATGTCACATGTCTTCGAATTTTTGGTTCTAGGACATGCCGGCTTCCTCACGATGTTTGAGACATAATACAACATCTGCATTATTTAGTACATAGCACATACTATAGTTACCTGTAGTATGTAATGTAAATAGTCTTCCCCACAGAGTATCTAACGACGCATCGATCACGCACTTTCGTTTTCCATCACCGACGTTGCTTGCTACAATATTCGCGGATCATTTAGTCGGTGCAGTATCAATTTATAAGCTTCTGGTATACAACTACATGCTATAGCTTTCGCCACGAGGCCAACGCCCGCAGTGGGCGGGACAGGTTGCGTACTCAGCTAGTTGAGGGTGCAGACGTAAACTATGTTTGGAAATAGGGGTGGCTGGTAAAAGAAAAAAAAACTTTTTATTCTTAATAGATGAGGATGATGAAATAATCTTTACATCATATAAAATTGAAGTGTCTGTTTGTAATATCAAAATTACAGCTTTTTACTGGATGCATATAAAAATATATAAGTACGGCACATATAGCAAAAACAATTTTTTTTAAATTTTTGTCTGTCTGTCTGACTGTTTGTTCCGGCTAATCTCCGAAACGGCTGGCCGATATTGATGGGACTGTGAATGGGGGGAGGCCTTTTACCCCAAGAATGTTTATTTATTATTATTGAAACCTTATACATTCTGTTACTAATAAGTTTTTATACAAAACGGCTTTTCAGAATACCTAACATTTTGTTTGTCAAGCAACAATATGTTTAATATTAGTGTTAGCTTCCATACCAATCTAGAATCTGAATACATAATTAATAAACTGGATAATATTTTCTGCCTTTTCTAGAACGTGTTTATCAGTGTTGTTATTTTAGCGACCGTTTGAAGTGTTTATTTTTAGACAAAATGTTGCACCAGATTACTTAATGAATACCTATGATTTTATCATAGAGCATAATTATTTTTAGAAACTATAGTGTCAACTTCTAATCTAAATAGACGCATCTGAGAACATAAAGAAAAGGTTATCTAATAGATTAAATTACAATAACAAATACAGCATTTAATTTGCATCATCTCTCAGATGATACAGATTATGCAATCGTGTTTATAATCGTTGTAATGAATACTATGTAATTTATTTATTCATGTCGTGTGTTTAATAGTTTGTGTCTACATCCTGTCACATTCAATTCTACAATCATTCATCGCGATTGTTCACATCATCTAGGAAGAATCATCAGCACGGAAGCTTACCTAGTTCATGTCTAACGAGTAAAATTTATTAATCAAACTAATATTAAGGCGAAATTTTGTATATTTGTTACTCCTTCAAGCTCCAACGGCTTAACGGATTTGGATCAAATTTGGTATAAAGATAGCTTATATTCTGGATTAACACATCGGCTACTTTTGTTCCCGGAGGTAGATAGGACAGGTGTAGAGTAGTAAAACCCAAGGAGTAGGTAGAAAAAGCTGCATTGCAACACAAGCCGGATACAGCTAGTAACTATATCAGAACATGGACTAAAAATAATTCATCTGCCCTTATCCTAATTTATTTAGGATCGGCACAGCATGTCTTCTTATTCCATACTTCAATCCTTTTTTGTACATTCACCTTTCATACAATCCACCCATAGTTCCTTTGGTCTTCACCTACTCTTACAGCCATCCACCTTCAAAACTTTCCTCATTTCTACAAAAAAAAATATGATCAACGGCAGAAAATGTAGGACCGACATTACAATTAATAACGTTCTAAAACGAGATGGAAAAGTTGTCTTAAATAACTTTAAAAAACAGGAAAATAATAAAATATTCGAAATACACGTTATGTCTGATCCCTCAGCCAGTCTGTTACTAGGTAGAGAGATATTATTAGCGAGTGCAGTCGTGCATCGGACGCCCTGCATCGTCGGAATGTCGCAAAAAGCGTAAGCTACTCCTATGGAAAAAAAACTTCGCGTCCTATAGCCTTGGTTTGCAGTATCTACATTCACGGGATACCTAGTGTGAGTAAGGCTTGTATAAGGATGATAACTTTAATTAGGGATATCATCCGGACTGTCCAGTCTTTGTCCTGCCTTCAGAAAAATAAAAAAAGGAAAAATGGCATTGAATTCTAAAAGTATTAAAAGTGATGTGTATTTTTGTCTGTAATTTCAAATTCCGGAATGATAAACCTAGCTTCATTGGTATTGCTACATTGAATGGCTATTTATAGCCTTAATAATTGTTCTGTATGGTGTCCGGACGTAAAGAATAGCACCATCCCATATCTTCCCGTGGGTGTCGTAAGAGGCGACTAAGGGACTTACCAGAGAATGGGCAGCAGCGTTCTCTGTGATTTTTTTTTTTTTTTTATAACAAACATACTGCGATCGCCAACCCGCCTGCCAAGCGTGGCGATTATGGCAAAACCCCCCTTGGGGAGGCCTATGTCCAGCAGTGGACGTCTTTCGGCTGAAATGATGATGATGATGATGAATTGTAAATTTAAGAAAACATTTGATTAGCAGTTACTCAATTAGTGTGAAGAAAAAATTTCTGTTTGAGTGTTTGGCAAATGAGCGCTTAATGCAATAAAACTCATCTTAAGTGCTACTTAAAAGTAAAAACAAGAAATAAGTGTGCAGGTGGCATACTGTTGGTTGATGTCCTTTAATGTACAAGAGCATTTAATTTTAAACATGTTTATAATTTATACAACATTATACAAAATACTCAACCATTATAATATACGATGTTCCAACAAAAAAAAAACAATAGAAATAGCAAACAGGAATTTTATCAAAACGCAATAAAAATCATCGACGGTCAACCGATCGTAGTGACATTTTCAAAGCTAAGATAAACAAGACAAAGAATAATAACTTCTGTAGGAATACAAATAACGATCATTTTAATCCAGGTGACTTTGAGGTCTTACAGACAAGAAAAGGGAACCGAAGTCGTTTGCAATCATAAATCAATGCTGCAGCCGAACAGTCAGATAATTAATCAAAATCCACAAGCAATTTATTGGTACTAACAAATCAAATGGTGGAGAATGCAGTTTTGACATGCAATTCTAGGCGATAACTATGAGAAAATGTGTTAGGAAGCTTATTTCTCAATCATAACATCTTTGAATAGAAATTCTTCACGCTCAGCTGGACGAAGAAATTAATCAGTAACATTTACATCAACGCTAAAATGAAATTTATTTGTTGTCGTCAGATTTCTCGGCTTTATAGTACACCTGTGACCAAACTAGAATTCCGCTGTACTATAGATGAGTGAATGTATCGTGCGCTTGTTAACGATCTTAAGACCAGTTTGTTTGAGCAAGGCGGTTTCTGGTAGACGGCTGGGAAAAGCTAGACCGCAATAATGATTTTCCGACTCTCAAGAATTTCTACATTTTAAAGGCAACGAGAAGAACAGCTCAGTGGTAATGGAACGGTCTTACGTATTGTAGCGTTACGTATCGAAAACATGAGACATCCATCAACCCGCACTTTATTACAGCCCATTCCTTTACATACAGAGGAAGCCTGTGTGCCAGCCGTGGAACCAGTATAGGCTGATGAAGCTTACTTCGGGGGATAAACCAGGATAAGGCTGGCACAAGAACGAGAAGAATGGCATAAAAAAGAGAGGTGTATGGCTTTGGATGATGATAATACTAATGCTAAAGGTAATAAGAACATGCTGAACCGAAGGAACAAATTACAAAAATGGTTGTACCAGCTTGTAATAACCACAAAAAGGATTCAGTATCCTTTTGAAACGGCATTCTGGCGGTGCTAAGTCAAATCCCACGTACGCCTCCGCTTGGTGGGCGAGTCATTACGAACTGTCGCTGCAAATACTGCAATACTACTGTTTATTAGTGTTTACTGCCCATTGTCTTAGCATGGCGAAATCTACAGCTTGGTGCATAATTGTGACAGCCGTTGTGGATGGCTGTGGAGCCAAGGGTCAATCTAGGTTGTTAATTGAATATTTTGTTTATTGGTTCCTGGTTGATACGGGTGATTGGATACAAACTGGCCATGTTTTATTCTATACTAATATTATAAAGCTAAAGAATTTGTTTGGTTGAACTCGTTAATCTCACGAACGAATGGTTTGAATTGAAAAAAAAATAAAAAAATAATGTTGGATAGCCCATTTATCGAGAAAGGCTATATAACATCCCGCAACGACCAATAGGAGCGGAGGTCTTGGACAACAGCTAGTGTTTCATGATGTGGATGTAGACATAAAGACCATGCTCTTCAAAAGAAAAAAGTGTTTGAAAGATAAACGCAATTGTAGTGTTGATTGATGACATTGCTACGGGTGTGACGATAAAGAGTAAAACAAATAGTTTACTAATCTCAAACTATTCGCGAAGGAAAACAAACATTTATTTTGCAAGAGCTTGCTTGGTAGATCTGTTTTATTTGATTTGCAGTGGACAAATTCTCTCAAGACTTGTTTGTGATCTTGCCTCAATAAAGCAATATGTATTTATAGTCTCCCTGCTATATTTGAATACTCTTGTGAGATACATTTCCAATATTTATCTGTAGCCTCATCATATTTGCCATGTGCTTGATCTTTTATCAACTTTCAATATTAAGGTTATTTTTTCGCAAATGTTTTTAAAGGTTAATTTACTTCAAATTTTGCTTGACAAACCGTGATGTAAAACACACGGTGACATCATTTCCTGACATTCCTCACGCATACTCAACCCAATTCTAACTCGGTGCTTTTACGAGTCGCAGGCGCAGAATGACCTACTGAACGAACGAACGAATGAACCGTTGAATGGTTTGTGTAACAAGGCAAGAACGGTGTAATCATAATAAAATTTATATAAACAACCATTTTATTGGGTCTAATGAAAGCTATAGAAGAGGGAATGATTGGCGTACTTATTTTGAATCATGATAGTATTTAGAGCGATTTATTTACGTAAGATAAGTTATGTGTATCGAAGTTTCTTTTTACGCATTGCATGGCTAATTACGTTAGTACAATTAGAAGCTTGATTAATGAAACCAGGTTAAAGATCGGTTGTCTAGATAGCTGATCACTAACAATGTAACTGGTCCTGTATTGCTTCCTGAAGCGAGAAGGTTGCATGCTACTTGATTGACATTCGCATATTTTCTTCGTCTGTGACATAAACATCGCCCTCTTCCTCTTTTCCCAATTTATTCAGAGAAGGTAAGGCATGTCTTCATACACCTCTATTAACTATCATCTCAGTATTCACCCCTTTACTGGCCATCTTTTGAACTTTTCACCTAATTCCATTCATTTATTTTTGTTACGTTCATTGTCTTCGTCATCATCATCATCTTCCTGGCCGTTCCATGTTACTTGGGGTCGGCGCAACACGTTTTCTTCTTCCATTCTCCCCTGTCAACCGTTACGCAATCATTTATATCTTTTTTTTTTTTCATATCGTTCCTCACACAGTTCATCCAACGTTTCTTTAGCCTTCCTTCATTGTCTTCGACCAAATACTCTACATTTACAATTTGCAGACCTATTCTTAACTTGTTTCAAGCCTTTACTTTAGAGATAGTCCCATGTTCTCTACAAAGTTTTCTCAAGTCATGTTCATGTTCCGATTCTCAATCACATTTTGTTCGCTTATTATCATCTTTTCACACCATTCCTTCATGCTCGTTAGCCTCTTTGTCAGTGAATGTGACATAATGGTACACAAAATGAGAGCCATTGCTTTAACTGAATACTTGTTTCTGAACCTTTATTTGCAAGGTAATCCTACGTTTAGTACCGTGTTTCCTCAACCCATCATTCGCCCGACATTTCCCATTCATGTTTCGATCCTCAATTACATTACTCTCAGTCTTAAGTTAAAGGCGCATTGCATGTTGTACGATAACCGTTACCGTATCGTGGTTAAGTGGACCAATAGCAATAGAGATAACACTGTCATAAATAGTGACAGCTTTGCTATTAAACCTACCAGGGGATTCGAAGCGGCTTTAATTTACTATTACTGCTTGGCCACGAATTACACGCATCTTGCGACAGTTAGTGCAGACAAAAAAAATTAAAGACGACTTTGGACTTTTCGCCCACGGTGACTTTTTGTAGCGCGATGCTGTCGCGCGTTTCATAAATGCATCAGCGCAGCTACTGTATCGATGGAAACGTGTGACTGTTTCTGACGACATCGGGGGAACGAAGAGTGGAGAAAGGAGGCAATTAAGTATCGATGATGAATCGCGGTTGCAAAAAGTCACCATGGGCGAAAGTCCGAAGGTCGCTTAGCGTATTTCGTGTCGCTAGTCGCATCGTCCGAGGCCGTGACCGGGGCCTTAGTGTTTGAGTAGAACTACAGCTAGGCTCTGATATAGGTGTTCTGGCACTAAACACAGGGAACACGCTTCGTTGAGCAAATGCATCTACTAAGTTGCGGTTATGCTCTGATACACTTGGATTCATAAGGTTGGTTAGACTTATTTGTAATGTTATGTAGTCCTAGTCAGTTTTTTATTTACTTTTGAATTATTTATCTACCTCAAAGTTGGAACATTAAGATTTAAGAGCCTAAAGAAAAAATTGCGATACCGATAAGGAAAACTCTTATGTAACGATTATAATCATGATAAGAAGAAATTACGCGTTAAATTCTAGTATTTTCTTCAAATCGCGTCGTTATTTACGTGATGGCAGGCGCCTCATTAACTCATTAGTCGATAAAAGCATGATTGATTGATCATAAAATCATATCAAAAGATACTTGCGCACGAGTTGTATGCAAATAAGTTTATTTATACTCTCTATGTTATTACTATTGAGTACAATATAAGATACTATAGGTATTGTCTATTAACACAATGGTTGACTGACTAGACCCAGGTCATGGTCTCCACGTGTGCCAACTTTCAAGAGTAACAGACGGACAGGATTACTTTAGTATTAATATTAGTATACAGACCCTTCACAAAGCCGACAACCAAGCATTCTGTACACCAAACTAGGTAACTCTACACAAAAATATGACTCCGTTTAGGGGTCTTTTACACCCATTAGATGATGAATGAAGATCCATCTCATATATGAAAATACCGATGTCTAGAGTCCATGAGCTAGAAACCTCGTCGCACGCGCACAACCTATTCAAATCCAATCGCATTATTTGTCAAACGTGACTTTCAAACGGTAACGCCACATATCGATACCGTTGAACCTATATTACAAATTGTTGAACGGAAGCATTATTACGGTGAAGAATTTTATGATATAATTGGATTCATGTGTGAGTCATATTACTTTGAGAACTTGTAGTGAAAGAAGAATGCAAAAAGATGACGAGAATAAGTGATTGACCGATATAACTGGCACCAAGCCAAGACAGATACCAACAGGATGGTTCACGATCTTTAGCACTGTGGACCGAGTATAAAGAAGAAGACAATTTATTGTTGGAAGTATGGGACCCGAAAAAGAAAAGGTTGTTTTTGCTTGGGAGTGTTTTAAACCCACAGATAGACTATTTAGATAATGGTCCTGAAGATTGTGAGGTAGATTTTAAAATAGAAGTAAGTCAGTACAAATTAAAACATACTGCTATCATTACTCCTGGTTATGGCGAAATTGAAGCAGCTGGAATAGACGTGTAAAAAAGAAGTGACTGCCGGCTTACGCGGATGCAAAGACCGTGTTTTGGGATGATTATTGAAAGAGCTTGTTGTGTTTATGCTTAATTAGTTCCAGGAAAAGAAATGTAGAAATATTATATCAAATATATCGTCTTGCGGCCAGTGTCGCCAACTATACGGTTGTATGTAAAGCTTCTATTGTGTTCGAAATAAAAATGTCAGTCTGTGTGATTATCAACGTCTTGTTGTTTTATTACAGGTTATGGGCTTATTTGCATTCATAACTCGCGTTTTTTTTAGTAATCAAGTTTATTCGGACTTTTAAGTGCAAGACTGAAACCAAGTGCAGTTTACACGAAATCGGTTTGAACTGCGGCGGATTGTCGAAATTTTCGCAGACGAACAACGTGATCAGTGACTATCTAAAGATGTTCCTGAGCTCAAGGGACGCGAAAATTATAGCGAGTGGTGTTTCGCGGCAGAGAATTTTCTGGTCCTCGAAGTGATGTGTGAAGCCAGAAGCGAAGAAGGAGGAAATTAAATTTCCTTTATAATCAATAATTGCGATACGGTGACGAAATTATAATTCGTTGTCAAATAAACTTAATGTGTGTACAGAGATAGAAATCATGTTGCGAAATGCTATTAAATGAACAATGCACTTAATAAAATGTTATCATAAGATTCTTGATGCGCTGTTAATCAGTGATGAAGCTTAAGAATTCTATTAGAATGAGTTTATTTGAAAACATAACACGGGTTTAGAATAACAATGAAATTCTCTTACGAACGGTAAACGTTGTAGATGTTTTTTAACAACAGTCTTGTTTTATAGTAACCTACTTTAAACAAATGACCTTGACTTTAATGCTACTTCTACTTAATTAGATTATAAATACTTACTGTTATAACGATCTTAGTTCGACCTTGAACGTTGAGTCAATTAAAGAAAATCGATTCAGGGCTGTCGTTTTGACTGGAAACGGTTATATGCCAAGTCATTAGTAAAGTAATTTTGATATTAATGATTTAGAGCCTGATTAGGTTAGTCTTATTAATCGGTATATGTCATAAGCAATTGCCTTCTATCAAGCCATCGATGAATGATTTCGAAATAGTGAGCAATTACATTGGAGTCCACTGTCCACCAGTAATAAAATGGCTGAATTGAACGTCAAAATAATCTCAGTATCTGTCTTTGCAAGTGTTGTACGGAATAAATTGGTATTTTGTTCTGTTTTTTCTCTTTTCCTGGCTTGTTGTCTCAGCTATACGCATCTAGGAAATCTGACAATTTTGATAAGAATTTAGTACGTCTACTTTTAGCGCCCTGCTCCTTTTCCTGGTACTATTCCTTTTTTCTTCTTGTTAAGAAGGCTAGAAAGACATCTTACATCTCTTTTGACGGCACAGTTGGCGCAGTGGCTGAGAGATTAGCTGCTGCGCTTCGTGTCGCGGCGCGTCGTTCAGGAGAAATTCCTAGTGCGCAGCAAAGTTAAAAAAAATACTCACGTTATTTTCATACGCGGGTTGAGAGCTTTAAGGCACAGTCAATTTACATTAGACAGCTCCCACAGCACAACCAATCATAAGAATTTCAAAACTGAACCTAAAAAGTCTACTTTCAGTAGCTCCAAAGCAGCATGCATACCAAGTCCAAAAACAGTGGCTAGCTTAATCTAGCTATCAAGGTTTTCTAACGTATACTGACCCCGATTCTGAGTGGACCATATAACTCTTGAAAATGTGAAGTATAAAAATAAATAGTAAAAAGGTCACAAGTATACGCCATTGTTGGAAGTATGAGACCTGAAAAAGAAACTTCTAGCTAGGGAGTGTTTTAATCCCAACAAAATAAAAAACTTTGATAATGGTCCTCCTGATTGTGAGCCATATTTTAGAGTAGAAGAAAATCTACCAATAAAATGCACATTCAATAACTTCGGAACGCCAAACTAAGTCCTTAAAACAGTGGCTAACTTTTAATCTAGCTATCAAGGTTTTCTATCGACTACTGACCCAGATTGGGACTGGTCCATATAACTAATGTATGTGGGCGTATTGTGCGAAATCTCTATCGTATTATGACTTTGTTAGTACAAATTGCATGTGGTGGTCGAAATTTGTGAATGGTCTTTGAGATATTGTGATAAAAGAGATTTGAAAGATCATGTCGGTTAGATGAAGTATTACTGCCGGAGGATGGTTTTGATTTTGTTATTGTCTTCAGTGTTGATGTTTCTTCAGGAATTTCAGGCGTTTACTTTGTACAAACTATTTACGAGTTTCAATTTCTTCCTAAAATTTTTCCAGGCATGTCACCAGTTTCTTTAAATAAAAAATCAATTGCCACATGTATGACAATCCACGGCGTAAGTCAGAATTTTGGACTTTTGCGAAGCCGAGTGGAGTGGCTAGTTTTTATAAAATTAACTGTAGAACAAAGAATAAGGTACTAGAAACACTTAATACAACACAAAATAACACACACGCAACACAGAATATGTGCCAATAATACCCCGACACGCTTAGATTTCTTCTCAACACCTAATGGATGTTTGAGTAGACAAAACAAAAAAAACTTGAATTCATTGAATTGAAAGTAATAGTATTCTTTCTAGACTTTCACTCTCGACTAAATCTCTGATAAAAAAAGTTTAGGCAATCGTTACGTTGCTGTACCTGGCTATTATGGCATAATATGTAATTTATTTGACAGCATAATAGGTTTAATAACATGTAACGATTATTATCTGTAATAAAAACAACATACGTCGATGTGTTGTGCCTAGAGCTAAAGGCTATGCAGAATTTACTTCTCTGATAGTTCGAATCTAGCTGAAAACATGCCAAAACAAAATCAGCTTTTCTAGGTTTATTTTAGCGCATTGCGATGCAATTAATTCATACTAATTGGCAATTCAAATAGGCTATCCGTCGACTAAAACCTTGCATTCTGCCAATTTTTATCGCCATTTAAACCGAGCGTTATTTGGCAAATAAAAATGTACCATTAATAGATTCATTATTGTTAGCAATTAATATAAAGCTCTTTCTTGTGTACTTAATAAGAAAACATAAAATTCAGAGTGTTCGCATAAGATGTGCCAACCCGGAGGACCTGCAGTACAATACGGTTGATGGACCCAACCCTTCAGTCTCCAGAGCTATATTTTCAGGAAGCATCAAGAATGGCCGGCAGGACCAACATATAACTAGTGCGAAGCTAGAACACAAGATAGGTTACAATCCTCAGGACTGAAGCACCGAGTACAAAAAACAGGTACCAACTAAAGGCCCTTCGGCAATTGGCGATCGTTGTACGGATTATGAACATAGACGATGTAAAAAGAGTCGTAATTCTTGCCTACCGTGGCAATAGGTATGAATTTATACATATTATTATAAATTCCAACAAGTATACGCATTTCCACCTGGCTAACTTTTATCACCGCAGTGTTATCGTAACGAGTACTGTGTCATAATCAATTCAGCTCGGTTCAACATAACAAGTTGCGAGCGGAGATAAGCCTAATGCACTGTTTCAGCAGCTAGAATACCTGGCTTTGACGCGTGTAGGGTTAATTAGGTGTTACCGTGTTGGAAGGTACATGGGTACTAGCTTTATCTAGAGCTTATCTCTCTCTGGTGACGTTCTGTAATTTCTACATCATGGCTAGAATGAGGATCCTCTATGTGTAACATCTGCTTTCAAGAAGATAAATGATGCAGCCTCAAAACCGGAAAACTGTTGTTAAGCTTTGCCCGAACAAGGTGTATTCAATACCTCATTTATGATATAGATTTGGTTGGTAACGGTTATATATTCTCAACTGTAGTAATTTTTTAACAGCTTACTGTTAAAACATTAAGATGTGTTACGATTAGAACTGATCCAGAACTAAACTTATACAGTCACTTACGGCATATCTTTCGTGATTGTTCATTATTTTGAGTTCCCGATATTTCGACGCTGTTGCAAGCGCCATGATCGCATGAACCGTAAAAGCTTAAAACAGTGTTTGATCCAAAACTTTTTGCATTAAGGCAATTTTTGGCATACATCGAATGCGTCCCTATTTGAAGACCAAGTCTGAGCAAATAGAAGAGGCAATAAAGTTTGGCCGATTACATAATACTGCAGACGTTTCAAAAGAAACGATAAAAACTGCCGAAATAGGCAATATCAAACCAGATTAAGCTATTGAAGTTGGAACACGTCCAACACTTCTTCACCTTAATCTTACTTGTTCAAAAACAAACGGGATGCTACACAAACACATGATGGATGGTCGACGCAATTGCAAAACGTGACATTACCAGTAACGGTGAAAGGAATTAGCTAGTAATGTCATCGTTTGCAGCATACTTGACCATTTTATTACATGTTCTTGCGTAAATACTAAATAGTTATAACCCGATTGCGATAGGTAAGGGTTTTACGGTGCAATAAACCTAGATCTTCGAAGGTTGTTGCCAAAAGCTTAGATGCACTGCTAGACAGACTGGCAACTGAATCTTTACGGCAGTAAAAGCTTGTGATAGACGTCGGAGAAGAACCTCTGTACAGCAGATAAAGAAAAAAAAATCTACCAAATTGGTCCTGTAGGCACAGATCGAGTCCATAAAATCGCGAGAACGTAAAGCCATTTCTAAAGCATAATTTAGGAAACTTTGTTCTGGTTACTGAAGCCGACTAAGTAGACCTAAGTGTACATTAACACCGCTAGACTAATGAGGTGTTTAACATGCTAATTATCCTTGCGTAAACACCCAGAAAAAAAAATTGCATGTTGTTTCTTTCCTTTATGAAACAACAATGTCAAATTTTGTATGCACAATGATGAAACACATGCAACGCAAACAATACCAGTAGAAAGCATTGTAAATGCAACGCAGGAGTGCAAGTATAATCAAGCAAAGGTGAGGGACATCAAAAGCAATATTAATGAAGAAACTGTGGGTACGAAGGTTTGTTTAAACGCACTAAAAGATGGTGTTGATTCTTGTGAAAATATATGCTAATATTATGAATGCTGCATGTAAGTCTGTCTGTTAGCTTTGCATGCCTTAACGGCTGATCTGTCTGGATGAAAATTGGTACACAAGGAGACTATTAAGAATACTTTTCATTCAGATAATACATTCTCGTGGGATATCAGACCTCCACGTGGGTGAAGGCGTGGGCAAAAGCGGTTTTTTATATAGAATGTCAGAAAACCATTTCATAATGCATTTATGTTATAATATTTCTGATGTCAGTGGAGCTCCCACATGCATTACAAGCAAATACTTTTGGAACATTCCAAAGCTAAACGAGCAACTCAATCAGGCATACATTCATGCTTACCATACAATGCCTATAATCTCGTGCTACATAGATTTCTCTAACAATAATTACGAAGCTATGTCCAACACCCACCACCACTGCAGCCGACTCCGCGGTGGGCGCAAACTATGTAAATCGTGCCATGGGGCCGACCGAACAAGTTTTCTATTTCAAGGAGAAAATACAGATTTACAGTGCCCGTGAAACGTCAATTAGGTGGCTTTCGCGCCTTCTACTACTATTTCGAGTATTGTATGATTGTCAATCTATTTTGCCTTAAGGGGTGAACAAAACTTCGGGCGGTATCGGGGAATTGGTTTGCTTAACCGTTCTTAGATGTCTGAAAGTGCGATGGGTGAAAATGTAGGTGCGATAATTCACAAGTGAGTTTTATTCAGCAGTTTTCCCGGCCCGCAGCTTTGCTCAAAGAAACTTTCTGTGCTCATTAGAGCTTTGCCGGTTCTTTCATCTTTTATGTGGCAAGCTTCGGGTTCTACTAGGTCAATAGTCTTTTGACCTGTGCACCCTTCACCTTTGACTAAGAAAGTGTAAAACTCTTTTTCTGTTTCAAGTATATTCGATTTTAAATTTAATTACTTTCGTCAAATATTTACAGATCTTCTAATTGGTTTTCCTTAACAGTTTTTACGACTTTGACGGTTAGAGGCATTGCGACTTATATTTATTTATCGCATGTTTTTTCCTTTCCATACTACCCAACATGTCTATCTTACCTACCCAGTCATTTCAAACAGACTTATTAATTTATTTTACTGTCAATATACTATCAGAGCCATCAGTCCGAACGAGTTCAGGTTGCCATTTAAAACGGATTAGATTGCTGGTATTGCCTTGAGTCTCGTTTAAGATTATTATGCAATGCGGCAACACTTTACAAATTATAATCAGAGCAAGACCAGTTCTTTCAGTAAAGCTGGTTCTGGCAGTAGGACGAATGGTGTTAATGTATGCAAAGTTGCAGATAAAGAGTAAGTTACTTTACACAAAGAAGTATGTAGTTGATAATAGGAATAAATAAAATATTGGCCGTATTAACAGCTAGGTTTATAAAGGGATGCATCTAGCCAGGTAATTAAAAGTGCAAGTTGTCAATGTTTGGAAGAGTCAGAGGATCAGCCAGTGTGGAGCCCCTTTGCACAATATGACCAATGTCCTTTCTACTCATACTGCATAACCCTCTGGATCATCCAGGAACGAAGCCAATGATGGAGCTGTGTAGGTAGCTGCATACTGGTCTGACAAAATTTGAGTGATATCGACACGTAAAGAAGATGAGTCGAAATATTACCAGGAGTACAAAAAGGGAGAGTTGGTCTATTGTCGCCAAACCCTTGCCCAGGCATTTTGCTCAGTATCAAGCATATTTCGGTGTTCTGTACTATTGGATGGCTACAATAACGACAATGTCTATTAGAGGAAGTGGATTATTGTCGAGCTTGTGGGCCATGGTCCAAACGTCACCATTTATGTACGATAGCGGTCTTTATGTACGACGCATTGCAGCATATATGTAGTATCTGACTACTACAGTACAGTTAACATTGATCCCGAAAGTCTTAAAATTTATATCATGTTTGCCAAGTTACTGGACTGTGGCAGTCAGATAATCAGTCCCATAACGTCAAGTACTGGCAATCAACTGCATGCAGTTAGGCTGGAAGGCGAAAACGACATAGTTGGGAAAAGGCAAGACAAAGGATGATGAGTTAGTGTCGATCAGATTCTTTAATCACGAGTATGAGCACCGATAACAGAACTGTTAGAATCAATAATAAACTTTTACATACATTGCATGATTGAAATTACTAGTATTAATGAATCATATCTATTGGATAGTATCTTTGTTTACGAGAGGCTGTGTGAAAAGTCAACTGAATCCAAAGATCGCGTTTCATTACATCATTTGAAAGATCATATCCAGCGTGACAGTTACATGGAAGGAACTAAATACTTCTAATTACTAAACAACAAGTAGGTGTTGTGTTTCTTCCCTTCTAAGAAAGTAACAGATATTACTTTTTTATTACTTAGTGTATATATTACAGGGTGTGGTTACATCATTTGGTGTGACCATCAGTTTCAGTGAAGTATGAAACAATATGCGCAGAATATTTATAAAATAAAATGGTGATTCAGTCACGCAGTTGCAGTTTGGTCGTGCTGTTTTGACATGGATATCTAAAACACGCGTGTCGAGCCAGTTTGTACCTATATTGATAACGTACTGGTACTCCAATACTTCGATTTAAGAAAAATAGCAGCACAAAACTTATCATGAGTCCGAGAAAAACAACTCAAAGCTGCTGTGGCTCGTAGAGACAGTTTTGTCCTCAAAAGGACCAGATCTGGTCCTTTACGTACAAAGGACCAAGTTTTGTAATGCTTTTCTAAGTCGTTAAACACAACCGCGTGATTCTACCATGATGTTTGACCTTTTGACCGATAATGACGCCTTTAAGAGCTGTCGTCAAGTAGAACATCGGTAAATTACAGCTGGCGAGGGAATGAATTATTGGTACAGCTATGCCCTCTAAAATTTTTTCGATGTTTCTCTTAATTTTTTGTTCACACTGACAGTCAGAAAAGGAGCTAAAAAAATATTTTACTAGTAAAAGAAGAGTAAAAAAAATGCTTTTACCGATAAATTACATTAATCATAATTATCTCATTTTCAGGTGTTTCTGTAAAGCAGGAAAATCCAGTGATTTGTCATAGGTGTCATAATATGCCATTAATGGATTTATAATACAGATAATATTATACCTGTACCTATACCTGTTGATAACAATATATTGGTATCACCAATCAGAATACTGAACGTGGTGGTATTAGAAATGTTTTCTGAGGAAACTATGCAAGATAAGAGTTCAGCTATTTTAATTATTTCTTATGACCTTACATAGAAATGATTTTTAATTTATTAGATACATTTCATTTGTATCAAGATGATAAAGAAGATTTTCAGTAGATTTTACCTGTCAAATGACAAATCAAGTTTTTTTTTAAAGCTAACTAGAAAATTCCTAGCTTACCTGTAAGTACACCAATGAGGAACATTAAATTCTGTAGATTTTCAACAATTTTCTTAATTTAGGTACTAATTCTCATAAGTCACACTAAATCTTTCAAGAAAATGGTAGTGATATTGAAGAATTCAAGGTTAATTGGACCACCTATAGAAACAAGGATACTCTGGTCGTAAAATGTAAATATTTGTACTCCAGACTAATTTACTACCAGCGAAATTAAAACGCAAGGTTGGAGAAAAAATAATACATGCGAAATTGCGAAGTATTGAATGTATTAGAAAATAGGATATAATAGGAACAAAGAAGATAAAAATGTGGGATTTTAACAAGATTTTACCTAATGTACCAATGCCAGACGCGGTAAAGATAAATATTTTAGAACTTATTAAATTATAAATAAAGCCAATATGAACGTTTGACAAATTGTATTCACGAAAATGCTCAATTAAGACAGTGTCATTCAGTTCAAACCATAACAATTTCATTCATTGTTATCCATTAGGAAATCGATTCAAGTCAAAACTAGAGCATGGACGCATTGCATCTAATTCCTAAAACAAACTCCGAGAAAATTTGCGGTATCGGTAATTCTAACTTACTCAAGTTATGTTAATAGATTTACTTGTCACGAGCGCCTCTTATATCACGTCATAATCTTTACATAGTATAAAACAAAGTCGCTCCCGCTTTCTGTACGCTTAGATCTTTTAATTACGCAACGGATTTTAATGGAATTCAGCAATAGATAGAGTGATTCAAGAGGAAGTTTATAAATGTATATGTGTATCTACATTGCACCCGTGTGAAGCCGGGGCGGGTCGCTAGTTGTTGAATAAATAGGAAATGTAGAAAAGGAACTTCTTTGTGTAATAAACCCTACGTGATCAACAATCAATGTTTTGCAAACACGTAAAGGGAATACCCAGTACACGGGAAAACTCACGTTACAGAAGATATACCACAATCCAATTTTTTTGATATTCCAAGCACTAACACTCAAAGATGCGAATGAAATAGAAAGCTAAAACACGCTTTCGTTCAACGAAAATTTAAACTTCGCAAAATTCACGATCGCCGCGGATAATAGGATTTATTTTCCGTCCGAACGCAGTGCACACGTCTTTCATGTGCGCAGTCACGCGCCTTACTGAATTATTACTGAGTACTGCGCCGACTGTTGAGAGCGAAATTGGTTTTCGAACGACTAATCCTATCAATACAAAATGAGCCCTGATTCATTACATTTTAAAGTTCACTATTCTATGGGGATATCTATTTTTTTTTTCGCTACAACGCGCAAACAGGTTGGACACGAGAAATTCGCAGTCTGCCAGGAAATTGTCACGTAGGTCTATAGCTTTTTGACCGATAGTGACTCTTAATCATTTTAGTTTTACGCACCCATAAACGGGAACGCGCAGTTGCAGTGAAGTAGTAAGTTAAATTATAAAATAGTTGATTAAAGTTATAAAAACATACATAAAGTCTGTGCACTCTCTCTGAGTAAATAGAAAGCTACGTCTATATCCTTCCCAATTTAGCGTTGCTACTTCGTGGTGCATTCAAATTCCACGAAATTGATCAAAAGCACACACATGAGCAATTTTGACAGTCCCAATATTTCTGCCTATAAAATATAAGCTGCAAAGGTAGACTAGACCTAAATATAACATAACCATAATAACAAAAGGGCTTTTAATGAATTCAGAGAACAATCAAACGCAACAAACTGCATTTCAGATATGCCAGAAAATTCTCCAGCCTCTGTTTCAACGGAATTACTTTCTGCAGCAATGAGACGAGGTTACAAATAATCGGTTCCCGTTAGAAACTACTTACGGCAAACGCAACGAGTTTTAAGATGGAGTGGTGGGTAGTTGATAGTTTATTGGGCCTTGTTAAACATGGCAGAAGTTATTCCTTTCCGGTTCAACTCTGTGATCTGTTGCAACTTCCATGGTGATATCACAGGCTTGCAGGCTGATAAACATGAATTATGCAGGCTTCTAGTCTTCGACTAAGTTGCTTGAGATTCGTTTACAGTCAAAATTGTTATTACAGGTAGGTACTTAGACAGACAAAGTCCTGCCTGCATAAATCACTGGGCTTAGAAGCATCTGCGCTGCACCAGAATTACTAATAATGGAATACGTTTCTATACACCGCAATTGAGCACTTAGGAAGGAGCTACACTTAGGATTTTGAAAATTTAATTCTATTAAGGACTCAGGGCCAGAAATCTTACGATTTTCCTTACAAACTTTAACAGAGATTAAAGTTTGTAAGGAAAATCGTAAGTTTTTGCCGTTGGAATTTCTCTCTCTAGGGGTTTGGCAGGAGATGAAAATTTGTATGAAAGATCGTCAGGACGGCTTGTAGATAAATAAATACTTGTGCAATGCAAGCTTCGCTAGACTCTTTTTATCTACTACGCCCCTCTTATCAAACTAATACTGTGTTATTGTGATATAAATATAAACTCGTTGACATATTACGTTATGTCATCGCTGCACCGCACGTTGTTTGAGCGCAAAGGCCATGTCCCCATTATGTCACACCAGCTGTTTTACTGTCCCGTCTGAAGTGCCGGAAAGGTCTCAGCGCGATCCCGACGCCATTACAGAACTGTTTTGGATGAGGCTGATTTTGGTCAGCTGTATCCTACAATGAAGACTGTTTTCTTGGTTTGAGATTATCCGACTGTTTATCAGAACTAACTAAGAGGGACTTTATTTACATGAGGTCTGGCTTTTACGTGTCGTTATTATGGGATCCACCTAAGCGTGAGAGGTTGGCGTCAGAGATCCCCACGTTATTGCAGAATTATTTTCCTAGGGTCGGTTTGGTGGGTTATCGATTGCTGTTTCAAGATCGGTATTTGCATAGTTTGGCCGTTTATTGTTTTTATTCTGGTAGTCATCTAAGTTTGTCTAAGTATTGAGCACAAAGGCCATGTCACCATTATGTCACACCAGTTGTTTTACTGTTCTGTCTCAAGTGCCGAAAGCATCTCAGTGATCCCGACGCTATTACAAGAACTGTTTTGGTTTGGATGAGGCCGATTTTTACCGGCTGTGTTATTTTGGTGACTATATATATCAAGGTCTGGATAATTAGGAGCTTTACTTCGCCTTTACAAGACGTCTGGCTTTTCAGTGTATTTAAGATTTAGCTAGCATGAGCAGTTTATGTATCCAGGACTATCCTACTTCTAGGCAGAGGCTTCCAAAGTTCTTTCAGTTTGAGTTTGCCAAGTTATCTTAATTTATATAAAAATCACGTGTCACTATGTTCGTTCACGCTTAGCTATCCACTCAACCGAATATATTGAAATTTTGTGAATGTTAAAGTTAGTTCCAGCTTGAAAGATCTCAACAAGCCTCTGTTCTGACCCCGATAAGTGGTGCCATGCGAAGCAGGGGCGGGTCGCTAGTAAACTATAATTTTCAACCGTTTGTTTGCTCCACTTTCAGCATTTCCCAGCTAACATTTTTATTTATCATACCATCTCCCAACGATGTAGGTTAAAAGCTTGCATGTATCAACTCATGTTAACATATTTTGACATCGAGTTAATGCAAAACTGTTGTTGAATGGTAGAACGATGTTTGTCGACGGTTTTAACATAAATATAACTTGTGATGTGAATGATGATAACAATAATATACAGTGTGATGAAAAATAATAAAGTCACACTTAGGCTATTAGCTAATGGATTGTTCTAGGTACAGTAGAATGAATTCGTGGAAGGCTATTGGTGTGAAAATTATTAACTGTTGAAGGGCAGAAGTGACGAATAGATATATCTTTAAATAACCTTTAGAAATAAGAGATTATCGTAGAATTGACTAGTCATTTAAATATGACCTATTCATTGTAACGAAAGACAAACAGCATCTTTATTATATTGTCTTCACTAGAGGCATTCTAATGACTGATTAAGACATGGAATATTCTTATAATGACGCATTTCTACACATACGTAAAGAAGATTCATGAAAGAATTATGAAAGTGGCGAAAAATTGGTCCAGTTTTCATAAACAAAAATTCGTAAAACACGTCAGTGAGTAACCCGCTTATCCAGCGACCAATATGATGAATAAATTCATTGCAATATACGTCGACAGCGATAAGCGGCCGAAACCCTAAAAAAGATGGCGGCCGCTAAAAAAAAGCGAATGGATATTGACTTTTTTAATAGTTTACAGTCGACCGCACATTTGTAGCTAGCTAGGTGGCCTAGCGTTGTGTGGAGGTTCAATAGAACCAGAGATCAGCTTATACTGCTCTTGTTAACACTGACATGCCTATGGCATCTACTGAATACTGTATATTTGAAAGTTAAATTCAGTATGACTAACAAACACATAATGTGACAGACAGTCACTAATTTAAGTTTACATTACTAAAGCGACAGCGACGTACAAATTAATCATGCACTCGGCATTAGCAACGCAGCCACTAATAACACAAAAGGAGTTAGTCGCATCTTTGTACAGACGCCAGCACATCAAGCTACTACAAACTGTCAAATTTCTTTAATAGTTTTTCAACTTTTTCGCTAAAGCATTAGGTACAAAGTTGATAAGGAAAATTTTACAGTTTCGGGTAGCTCGATGTGCTGGCGTCTGTACCTACACAGTCCGCTTTCTATAATCGTCTAAAGTTATAACAGGATATTACTAAAACTAAATTAATAAGGAAACGCCAGATTGACGACTGTTAATGTCCATAGGTTTATGGCTAATTTACACGCGGGTGTCAATTGTTAAGATCACAATGGCATTTCGTGCAATCTGCCCAAGGCTAGAATTATTTACTGAAGTTGAAACCGTATTGTTAATTGACAAATACAATTTATTTCTTTGTTAATTGGCTAGGTCATATTGTCGTGCCAAAGGCAAGAAGAATAACTCTTCGTTCTTCATCAAATTTGTATGACTTAACTTTGAAATTACAAAATGTATCTTTTTTGACGTCATTTTCCTTATGAAGAACAAGTTTTAGAAACAAACATTAAAATAAATCAGAAAATATCCTCATTTTTGACGTCATATCATATTTGAACAAGCTACAAATGGCTGTTGACGACGACGCTAGACTATTTGCTTGATTAATGAGTCTATTCATTGAAATAAATACAATTGAAGTTGTTGTTTAATATAAAACGGAGGACACAAGCGACATATAAGATTTGTAATGCAGCAGACATTTGTGTTCATAGACTTCTAAATTGTCTAAATAGGTTAAAAGTCTTGAGTATTAATGTGGATGACTAAAATAATAGCGGAAGACCAAAGAAACGATGGATGGACTATGTGAAGGATGATAAGGCTATAAAGGAGGTGATTGCTGAGATGACAAATAATATGGAACAAGAAGACATGCTATGGCGACCCCAAATAAATTAGCTCTTAACGAGCATGAGAATGATAATGATGAAGATAGTCTCCTCAATCGTAATATCAGATATTGTTTAACTGACCCTTAAAGCTTTAAGAGAGGAAACCTTGAAACATTAAAAACTAGAGCAGTAGTGGAAACACGTGAGTGGCTAGACGGTTGCCAAAAATACAATAAAAGAGCTAATTAAGCAACTGAGGATTATAACGAAAACCTCGACACACCGCTAGGTTGAATTAAAGAACTTGGCAGGCTTCAGCTAGACACGGAGAACGTTATTACGTAACGTTATATTGAAGCTAGCAATTTCGACCTATAAAATTAGCCTTTATGACCACACTCCACACAGAGTATGCCTGTGCCCTTGCTCTAAACCAAAATGAACAAACCCAAAAACATTTAAAATAAAACTCATCATCATCATCGTCATTTCAGCCGAAAGACGTCCACTGCTGGAGAAAGGCCTCCCCCAAGTGTCGCCACATTGAACGGTCCCGTGCGACTCCCATCTAGCGGATCCCTGCAACCTTCACCAGGTCATCGGTCCACCTAGTGGGAGGCCTTCCAACGCAACGTCTTCCGGTTCGCAGTCGCCACTCCAGAACTTTTCGGATAAATAAAACTCAATTCCTCTTAAATACTAATGAAACCTATATTAACACAACTCCATCAGAGATTAATCCAACAACAAAAAACATTGTCTTCAGTGCTATTATTCTTACTACTCTCTCAGTACATAGTAACAGTGACGTAAATGACGTATATAATAAACGTCAAGTAGACGATTTCGTCCAAGCCGTTGATTCTGTGACGGCTAACGTCGGTGGGCGCGGTGGCTCGTAAATATACGCAAATAGTGAAGGTGGTGTTATTTTTAAATGACAACGTCAAACTTAGAGTACGCTTGAGTAGTTTCGTCGAGATATTTTTAGGGCGATTCGGATTTATCGGAGATGAGATGGCCGAACTCAATATAAATAGTTGGGAAGTCTAGACTTAGTCTAGACTGATGATGATGTTGAAGTTGAAAAACATTATTAAGATGAAAAACGTAACCGAGAGCATTAGAATTGACAACAACAGAATTTTCAAAATTCACACCACCACCGACCATCCACTCCACTATCGAATAAGATAGTTCAGAAGATATTCCATGCTTTTGAAATTATAGTTAGTTTCTAGTAAGAGCTAAAACTAAGTGGATCATCCAATATACATATTTAATTTCCTTATAATGTCCTTTGTTATTATGTCTAAAAGCAACAAATACATCATCAAGCTTGTCATAAATACCTCATACACCTCCCCACATGTCCACACTCCACAGTCTATACAGCATCACAAACACAACAATATTGCACTAAAACAATAACTTCATAACAGTTCATACATTTCCCACTGTGACGTCACAGGTCACAGTTCACTCCGCCACAAGATCGTGACTCACGCGCCTGATAATCAAGACGTAAAAGGGGAATTAAACTATCTAACAGATGGGAGATGTGTACAGATTTGTTCCTATAGAGTTATGTGGTGTTAAAACTTTGACTTTCACTCTTCATTATCCAGGGACTATGGTTTTGCAGTTACGAGATGCAGTTTTATGTCGTAAATGAGAGATTGAAGGTGTTATTGATGATGATGAGGAATAAGATTCGTTTGTATTCATTAATGAGCATGAATGCAGATCAGAGTGTTGGGGCTCAAAAGGATGTAAGACAATTGCATGATATGGTGTACCGTAAATGGATTTAAAAAGAAGTAACTACTAAGAGGAGGTCTAAAACAGGCAGCTATGACTGAGAAGGCATTTGATACAGAGGAATGAGGAAAATATCGTGAAGAAAGTATTGAGTATGTCTATTGTAAGTGGTTGTGGATAGCTATAAGAGCCGTACTCTAAAAAACTAATGCATGAATAAGAAAGAATGGACTTTGTGAAAGATGATATGGTTAGGAAGGGGGTGACAACTAGTAAAAAAGTATGAAAGAAGATAACATGCTCCTAGGAGAACAATAAGATGCAGACGCAGCCATTCGAAAAGATAGCTCATCAAGACTTTGAAGACGAAATGTAAATAAGACTAGATGGGAGTTATGCGTAATTAGTCGGAGTCTACAAAGCTATGTAGTGCAAACTTTCACTCCTTATTATCCAGTAAGAATAAATCTCGTAGCCATGTCAAAGAGCAGACCAGAATTAAAGCCTTAGAATTAGATGTGGGGAACTGGGTAATAAATTACAGCTTTATTGATTCAAAGCAGTAAAAGGTAATGTTTATAATACTGGTGTATAGCAACAAGAGTTAGCCGGATTATTGAGGCTGTGTGTGAGTTTATAACGACAGTTTAACAGAGTCCAATTTATTGAAAGACATTAAGTTCGAATAACACTTTAACAATATTGACACTTACGGCCGCAGTTAAAGGGCTTGAAGTTCAAATCTATGGAATTTGAAGTTAGCTGAGCAGGGACTTTATCTAGACAGGGAATGGGGAATGAGGATGTTTAGTATGATACTCAAACGATTGGTCCTTCTACCGTTATAAAGGACCCACGTTTCAATAGTCCCATATACTTCGAACATAATCCTCTTATACCAAGTAGAATACGAAATGAAGTTACATTAAAGCAAATGCCAGCAAGTATCAAGTATTGAGTTCTCAAAGTCAAACACCACGTACAAAGCCATTCCTGCGAAACCCACGTAAAACCAGATGAACTTAATTATGAATCATGTAGGTACTGCTTTCTAAGACGTGAATAACTTTATAAGGCGCGTATTTAGAATTAATTACGTGGAGACAATGGTTTACGTAAGTAAGCGTTCAGAACCTGACCCTAAGGGCCCAGCACACGTCGGTCGTGGCGAGTATTTATTTATAGTATTACAATGGAACGTGAATTGGCAGAAATTCTTTTAGATGTTTCGAGAACGTTTTTCAAGAATTTACGAGCATGATTTGGGATTCTCTTGTCTATGCGTGCAACTTTTTTTGAGATATTTGTCCAGATTGCTTACACTGAATGAGAAAAAAGCAATGAAAATGCGTCTTTACTGACATTGATTTCTAGTACACTATTCTATCACGTTTATTTAAAATTGGACTATAAATTTTACTCCCAAGGCGCGGCTATCATTGATTAAATCATTCAAATGAAAACACCTATGATTTATTACATTATCTATTCCAGAACATTATGGCCTATCAAAAGACTTATTATATGCAAATGCACAATCCCACGAATGCGTAGGCATATCATTGAGTGCATTTGAAATATGCTAGTCGGATACTCGCGCACTTCAAAGCGAAGAAAGTTGGAAAGCCAATGTTTGGAACACTGTGGTGCATGGTTTTGTGCGCGAAAGTACGTAAAACATTTAGTACAAATGTTTGGCTCGAAGGTCGGTCATTTTGTACATGTTCAGGATTGCGCACATTTACATATTGCGATGAATGTGGTTGTACAGCAAGTGCAAGCTCTTATGGATGGTGTATAGCAGAAGGAAGGTTAGATAGAGTCATCTTCTGAACTAAACCTAGTATATGATTAATATTACTAACCAATCATTAAACACAAATACAGGGTCTCAAGCTACTCAATTTGTTACCCCTACAAGTAGTAATAGCTGCAAGCTACGTAAACTAACTTGGTATTCTGATTTAGTACTTCCCCGCCTCATAAAGGGGAAAATCGAGAGAAACAGACATAATTCACGAAACTAGGTTGGCTATAAATAAATATACTACATCAAACGGTGAAGGAAAACGTGACCTAACCCACGCCTTAATCTGGCTATACATATGTTTATCTATTGAGCCTACATTCACTCACAGTATGGGCTTTTGGCCGCGCCTAAGTTTTTGGTCCTACTTCACCGACTCCATTTCCGTTGGGCCGTCTTATAGACTAACAGGGGATTATCTGCCGGATGGATGAAATAAGCTGCGGTGAATAGAGATTTAAATGATTCTGAGATTTGGTCTCAATAGCAGATAATGGTACTGCCAGGATTGTGTCCAATAAGAAACAAACGGCTGTCGTTATGACTTGCCACTTAATGCTGATTTATTTAAAAAATAACTGATGTTGCGAGATCGTCGTTGTTTCGGGGTGCACATTAGATTCGCCGTTCGTATTTGATGAACTATAAAGCTAAACATATGCAACTACAACACATATTCGACTTTCATTCGGCTCCTGCAGATCGGAAGACTTCGTACCCTCGCTTAATCAAGTTCTGGGGGGGCTTGGTATAATTCGAACTACCTAGAGCGGTTTTGCTTGAAAATATATTGGATTTTGAACCCGGCTGTGTCGAACCTACCTCCCCTAAAAAAAAATACAGGGTGGAAGGGGCACCGACCCGAAAACGGTTACCATGTATTCAGTACATTATTCTGACCCCCCCCCCCCCCACATAGAATTTTTTCTATGTAACTTTTTTTTCTAGTATTTTTTTTTTATTTAAAAAAAGAAAGGCTGTTTCCTATAAAAGTGCAATACCTACACGGTCAAAATTTATGCAACGGCTGTTTTTTTTTTAAATAACCTATGAAAAATTTCTATACTCTGAATGATTTACTGAATAAATGGTGCCCGTTTTCGCGTCGGTATCCCTTCCACCCTGTATAGCCAAAAATATGCATAAAATCGTTCTAGATTCATTTCCACATCTACAAATGCAACTAATGCATTTGCTAATACCCCCATGAACATGATGCAAGCTAGATATCACGTTTGAATCTTATCAGCGTTAGCATCTAGATTCTAGTCCCTCGTGTGGTGGGAACCTGGTATTTGGTCCTAGGCTCCTAGTTTCATGGGTGCTTGTGACCTTACATAATACTTTGCAATTTAGTTGTTGTAACAATACTGGTAGCGTTACGTGATAGGCTTTTGTTTCAGATTGTGAATTTCATCTTCGTTAGTAGGTGTTAGCACTCTTTAGCACTACCAATACTAACCTAACTACTTAAACACCATTGTTACTAACACTAAAGTACTAACAAAACTATGGACTGTAGTCTGAAAATAAAGTTTTATTTATTTATAAGTTACATTTGTAATAAATCTTGTTAAAAACCTATCGTCTGCCTAACATGTATTAATCAGCTATCTACATATTTAGTTCACCTTTTTGTCATTTGATAAGTTTTCTTCAAGTATTGAATGAAACTAGTATTTCATTTATGTTTAGGTCTTCTTTATCGTGTGGTTAGTGCCTAACCTGGTGTCAGAGTTTTTATGCCACCCATGGGCCTCTGACTTGGCTTTACATGCCGTCGAGAAATTTTGTCAGGCATGTTGGTTTCCTCACGCTTTTCGTTCACCGAAGCAAGTGATAATTATACATGAATCCGAAAAATCACGAGGTGCGTGTCTTGGTTGAACCTGAGACCTATGACTTGGCAGTCCGACGGTCACACCACTTGCTATCAATAATATTGTATATGTTTAAGGTGTAAACGATAAACGAAGTCAGTAGACAACATGCATAATACTGAAGTATGTCCTTTCGACCTAATGACTAATGGAGCGATGCAATGTGTGTAATGTTGCGTTAGACTTAGTACTGTATTGCGGTTAGCGCATTTCAGGGCGTTTTCAGAGCACACACATTCTATGTTTTATAGTTAAACATAATTTTGTACAGCTCCTAATACTACCCACATCTACAGGTCACCAAAAAATATCACACAAAAATACTTCAAACATTTTCCACCCCGGGTCTGTTAAAAAATACAGCCATATTTTTTCCCCTATTCGAAAAACGTTTTAAATGCATTAAACTCTCGTGTACGTATGTCCACATGTATGTACAGTCGTTCACAAAGTCCCATTTACATAAACGAGTCAACGTCCGCGTCCCGTATAAACGTATACAGTCCACGGGTGAACTGGGTTACCGGAGTCGACCGCTGCACCCGATAGTATTATTGCATATTTCAGGGATTAACGAGAGCGTGAAATGGAGGTTTTATGTTGTGGTCGACTGTCCGGGAGGATTTATTTTCAGTGATATTGTGTTTATACGGCCTATTTTATCGTTTTTCAATCCATTTTAATATTATTAAATGTTAACATATCTCTGTCTGCCTGTTACGTTTTCACGCCTTGATGGTTGAATGGACTTTGATTCAGTTAGGTACACAGGTAGTCCATGACCTGAATTATGACATATGATACTTTTTATAACATAATGCCTGTAATCTCCGAAGGGTTAGGCAGAGGTGTACCTGATTGAACACCTACATTTCGCCAGTTACTTCCATGTACGTCCGTGGCTGCTAGTGAAAAATTCTTAATGGAAAAACAATATAACACTTCGCCCGACCTGGGAACCGAACCCAGACCCTGATGCACATACAGTCGCGCTTGCGACCACTAGAACAATGAGGCAGTCCACATTTAATTCCTGATATTACGTCCCCGTTGGATAGTTTCAGACTTCCTCGTATGCGGAACCACGGGCAAACCCTAGTATTATTATAAATCGTTGTCATGCCTTCACCTGCCAGCCTTAGCTCTCTGACAGTCCTCGTGACAACCGGGGTCGAAGGCTTAACGTGCACTCCATGACACATTATGTAGTATGCGATAATTCGAATAAAATGTACTGAGAAGTGAGAACTAACCTGACTGGCTCGTTGGCCTAGTGGTCGGAAACGCTGAAAAGTGTAATCAGGAATTTCTCAGTAGTAACCCAGAGTATGGATTTGTGCTCGGTTTATGGTAGATATCGCCAGTTTTTGGACTTTGGACAAACTTCCGAGCATAACTGGCGCAATATGGATCTTCTTAGCTTGACGATGGGTGTATATTGCGCCGGCTCAGAACTGAGTTGCTAGTTTGGCGCCTTCAGTAGCCATCGGTTCCTGTAATGAACAAACAACAGGACACAATATTAAGTGCCCCATCGTTTGTGGATTGTACAATTGGTACTTACCTACACTGGCTTCATACTTCGGGTGACACAGGCTTTATGTTATACAGGGTGGAAGGGATACCGATAGCAAAGCAAATATATGGAACAGCTGATTTCTTTTTAATAACCGATGATAAATTTCTATAAGTGGGAGCTCAGAATGATGTACTGAATACGTGGTAACCGTTTTCACGTCGGTGTCCCTTCCACCCCGTATACTGAGAAATGCTTGCATAACTCATGCGGAACTTGGTAACAAAGTTAAAAATAAAATGACATATACCAATATCTGTCATCATTCACTGCCGTGTAGTGTGCCGCAGTATTTTGACATTTAAAGTTCAGATAGAGACGGTATAATTAGTAGATAAGTGCGCTTAGCGGATCATTAGGAACTAATAATAACTAGAAGCCGGAGAAGATGGAGTGTGGTAAAATGTATATGTATAAAATGTATTTGTTATACAGGGTGTAAACGGACCCTTCACGAAGCCGTGAACCAAGCATTCTGTACATCAAACTAAGTAGCTCTACGCAAAAAATATTGCTGGGAAACGACTTTTTTTTTGGGTTGAAAAATCACGTTTTTCTGTAGGACTGAATGTTACGCGCACAAAACATTGCGCTGATAGATAAATTGAATAGTACGGGGTCGTGGAGGGTTTTAAAGTAAAGTTATAACATTAAAACCTTATATTTAAAAACTTGTGATGAAACAGTTGGAACTTTGACCCATATCTCCGTAACTAGGAGGTTAAATAATGTTCCCAGGTAAGGTCTAGAACAAAAAATGAGCACAATGACGGGGAGAACCAGTGGCTACCAGCTGCGTTAAGGGTACTTTTACACCCATTATACTCGTAAGTCAACTGCAATTAACTGCAAGTGCAAGACAAATGTCTCAATGACAAGGCACCAGATTGCTGCTGTCAAAACGGTGATAGAAAACACCGTGAGGAAACCGGCATGTCTTAAAACCTAAGAGCAGTCATAGAACAATGAAAAATGCAATTGTAAATCGTAACAAGTATACAATTGAAATGGCGAAGTTAGATTTCTAATTATCTTATCGATCAAAAACAAGTGGCAAATGTCTTACAAAACCTACCCATAGAAATAAATGAAATTGAAGTGGCTGCTTGTATTTTCAAAATAACATTATCTCCGAAACAGCTGGACCGATTTGGACGGGACTCTTACTGGCAGATAGCTGATGTTAGAAGGAGTAACTAAGGCTACTTTTATTTTAGAAAAAGGATAAGGGTTCTGTCCAAAAAAAAAAGTTAACAAAATTGAATTCAAAAAGGAAAGTAATAATTTTACGCGGACGAAGGTTGCGAGCAACAGCTAGTGAAACAATAAACTAGGTACCAGATATGCTTAAAAATGAAGAGGTTATACAGCACACAACCCCAAGCCTAAATATCGACAAGTCCAAATTCGAAAAGAGTTCAACAATACTGAGACCCCGGAAATTGTCAGTTTCCTTGGGAGCAGCCCTAGATGTACGTGACTGTCGGATAGGCCGCGGCCCTGACTGCCACGGGGCGAAGCACGGGGACGGAAGCACGTGTTCCATCTGATCCTATTATGATTTACGTCGGTGCACAACTCGTGGAGATTATATGCTGACGATTGGGAGCTGTTTTAGCTGTGGTTGGATGAGAAAACCTTGTGTTATAGTGTTTCTTCTTTAACGTGTGCTTAGTGCCTAACCTGATCACCTGGTGTCAGAGGTTTTATGCCGCCCATGGGGCTCTGACGTGGCTTTACATGTCGTCAAGAAATATCTCTCAGGCATGCTGGTTTCCTCACGATGTTTTCCTTCGCAAGTGATAATTAGACAATACGCACATGAATCCGAAAAATCAGCGGTGCGTGTCTTGGGTTCGAACTCGACATCTATGACTTGGCAGTCCGACGGTCACACCACTAGGTTATCACCTTAAGATAGATTTGGTTCAGTTCTTTCAAGATTAATAGTTTTCGTCGTCGCCGCAAGATTCCAAGTGCGAATTTCACTAAGAAACGGCGCACAAACACTACACCGCGTTTAAGAGCAGTTAGTATCATTCATCATTGTTCTTGAACGCGGTTTAGATAGGTGGGCTGATTCGCATTTAATTTCATTGATTGAATTAGCTTGAAAAATTCACTGGACTAATGCAATGCTGATTGACGGTGTGCAATTGACAAAGGTTGAAAAATGCTCAACCGTGAACTTTGACGACTCTACATTTTTTCATTAAGTATGTCGAAGCGTCGACGCATATCAGTCGGTTTGGATCAGCGCCATCTATCTCTCACTGGAGGAACTATGTAGTTAGATTTGACAACTAATGTTTGGGAACGTCAAGTAATAACTTGGGGATGGTTAGCGTGGAGTAATGGCGACACTGAGCGAATAATCGAGTCAAATGTGGATCCGGAAGTGTAATCAGGTATTCGACACTGACAGGTACTGACGTTGACAGGTAGGTTGGCTAACCTGTAACGGGGGTAGTACACGTGTGCGGTGACAGTTGAGAGAGGGCACTTTGAATCGGTCCGGTAGTCTGGGTGGACGTTCGTTACTCCGCGCTAAACTTCCCGCGTTCCTAAATTCTTAATCGAGCCATATTTGAGGCATCCTTGATTATTTTGTATTGAGTGCGTGTTAGCAAGTAATTAAAAGTGTAAACGAAGGTTTTGTGAGTTTTATTTCCGATGTCGCGACCCACTGATAACGAACCTCCGTCATCAGAAGTGGGATTGGACCACGACGACCCACGTGTTCAAAATGAAGACGCTAGCGACGAAAAATGGATGCGTTTGTTGGAACAACAACCGCAATTTTCTGACGCTGATTCAAGCCATGAAAACACCCACTACGTCGTCACATGGCTTTCGTTTACCGGATTTCGATCCTGAGAAACAAGATGTGGATGCACGTGCTTGGGTGATGACTGCAAAGATGTGCTTGACGGACCAAGACCAACATGGCGCCCCGCTTATATTCGCTCTAAGCCGCGCCGTGAAGAGAGGAGCTTCAACCTGGCTATCTACCGTGTCGTTTCCTGGGATGACGTGGACCGATTTTAAGCGACTTTTTATTGCAAGGTATGATAATTCCACTACTATTGCTTCGTTTCTGATTGATTTGCAAAGTAGCAGGCCTAAAGAAAACGAGTGTCTTGCTTCCTACGCTGCTAGTTTAATGACATCGATCATGGCGAGATGGAATGGCCTTAGTACCGAACGTTTGGCTATTGCTACTATATTGGCTCACATTTCTCAATTCGATCGCCGTGTGCAACGCCTATCTTTCACGACCGATATTCAGACACGTGGCCAGCTACAGCAAGAGCTGCAAGCGGTTTCTTTTATGAAGAGAAAGCTACCTAGCGATCACCGCGATGCCCCTGAAAAGCGGTACAAAGTGAATAGTACTGTGAAGCCTCTGAAGCGTTTTATCTGCGGCAAGCTGGGTCACAAATCCGTGCACTGCTACCGCAAGGACGTGAAACAGGATAATCAAGCTACGCCGAAGCACCACAACCACGGCAATGGCAACGGAAGGGGTTCATCGACAACTGCGAAGTCTCATGCATCCGGGATCACCTGCTTCCACTGCCACGCGCAAGGCCACTACGCATCGAGCTGCCCACGGCGCAATGAGAGGAGCAGCGCCGACTCCGGGTCATCCAAGCCTGTCAATGAAAAGAGGGTTGACCTGTGTCTCCTGAACGCGCCTACTGGGACTCTACGTCACTCCGGTGAGCAATTTTCATTTCATTACGACTCTGATGCAGAGTGTTCTTTAATTAAAGAATCTGTAGCCTGTAAATTTAAAGGAAAGCGTATTGATGAGACTGTGACTATGACTGGGATAGGGCAGACTTCCGTAACTCTACGATACAGATGTTGGCCACTTACCAAAGTAGAGATCGATGACATTAGTATTGAGATTTGTTTTCATGTATTGCCTGATCATTTTCTACGTTATGGTATTATGATTGGACGTGAGATTCTAGAACATGGTTTGACTGTTCAGATGACTACTGACCGAATTAAGATCTTTAGGTATCCTTTTATTGCTTCTTGTGAGGTAGAGCGAACTCCTGAAATTGACTGGAACTCTATCGATACTGATATACCGGCGGAACGTAGAGCAGAGTTAGTGAGAATCTTGCAGTCTTTCGAGAAGACTATTTGAATACTAAGTAGTCAACTCAACATTTAGAGTACCTAGCATAGTAAGAGTTTTCTTATAATCTGTAACGTTATAGGAAAAATAAAGTAACATGTTGAACAGACCTACTTTAAAAAATATTTTGATAATGGCTCGAAATGATTATCTTGATGGTGTTGTTTGTAACCGGATGGAGGTTACATGTGGAGGTAACCGGATAGAGGTTACGTGTTGAAGACCGGATGGAGGTCGATTGGTTTGATGCTTATGACCGGATGGAGGTTATAAGCGTGATGTTGAGGACCGGATGGAGGTCAGAGTATGAGCACTGCAATATTTTAATGAGTTTCCTATTATTTGAATGAGTATGGGTGTTGTTCGACATGTCAGCTTTGAGAGAAAGAGTTTGTTATGATTTTCATTAGAACCTGTAATGATTTTGATCAGAATACGTTTTATTCCCCACCCGCTTGGGCCAGGAATGGCCGAACGACTAGTACGAGTACTGTCCGAGAATTTTCTTTCATTTCAGGTACTCCACACGAGGACGTGTGATCATCAGGACGGCCGTGTCGAAGCGTCGACGCATATCAGTCGGTTTGGATCAGCGCCATCTATCTCTCACTGGAGGAACTATGTAGTTAGATTTGACAACTAATGTTTGGGAACGTCAAGTAATAACTTGGGGATGGTTAGCGTGGAGTAATGGCGACACTGAGCGAATAATCGAGTCAAATGTGGATCCGGAAGTGTAATCAGGTATTCGACACTGACAGGTACTGACGTTGACAGGTAGGTTGGCTAACCTGTAACGGGGGTAGTACACGTGTGCGGTGACAGTTGAGAGAGGGCACTTTGAATCGGTCCGGTAGTCTGGGTGGACGTTCGTTACTCCGCGCTAAACTTCCCGCGTTCCTAAATTCTTAATCGAGCCATATTTGAGGCATCCTTGATTATTTTGTATTGAGTGCGTGTTAGCAAGTAATTAAAAGTGTAAACGAAGGTTTTGTGAGTTTTATTTCCGATGTCGCGACCCACTGATAACGAACCTCCGTCAAGTATATCAAGCTAGTATGATTTTTGAACCGTGGAGCTCGTGGCTAAATAATAACAGCCGCTCGGGTCGATGTTTAGGTTAAGCCGTGCTTGCCTAGGTTGGTCTGTGGATGGGTGACCACCCATTAAATACCGAGTTTCCTCCGTGTAACGAAAAGCACGTTAAGCCTTTGGTCCTGGGTGTCATTTGTAGATCTTTGACAGTCGTTAGGCAGTCAATGGCCCAGTACTAACTGGGTTGTGGAGGTCAGATAGGCAGTCGCTCCATGTAAATTACTGGTAGCTGCATCCGGTTAGACTGGAAGCCGACCCCAGCATAGTTGGGAAAATACACACATTCTGGGTTATCTCAATTACCCTAATAGGACAATGTCCAAAACATCGCCGTCTAGGGAGTGGAAGGTCACCAGTTCAAAACCTAAATGGAACCATTGTGTCTTAGTTACTGTAGCATAATTAACTAAAGTCTAGGGAATTACAAAACTGAGTAATTTAGAGGGTTTTAACCTTTACCAAACAATACTGAGCCAATGACCTCTTAATAAATCTAAGTTTTTTTTTTCCACTAATTTTAATGTTGAAAAGCCTGGAACAGACCGAAATATCTAGAAAAAAATCTTTTACTAAAGCTAAACCCTGGAACAGGCCGACAAATCTTTTACGAAAGCTAAAGCCTGGAACAGATTTGTAACAAGCAACGACTCATCGAGCTCGCGTCTCCGCGGTGCGGAGTGGCAAGTGTGTTCTAAGCTTTAATCTCAGAACAATGGAACAAATTAACACAATTCTACTAACTAAAATGAATAACAACCAGGGTCCATTGATCCAGATCTTATGCACTATATCATTTGTTCCTTTATTTAAACGGTTCAACGCACCGCTTATCAAATTATTTTAGGTCGTTAGCACTACAGATGTTTAGACCAAAGTTCAGAGTAAAGGAGTTCGCACACCAGGCGGCTTGGCTTTTTGCGTCGTAGTTGGATTCCTGATGAAAACTGGCAGTACTTACTACCGTCAATTGGCAGTGGGTTTGGAGAAAACAATAATAAAAAATGTTTGTCGTCATTGAGGTTTTTAAACAGGACACCAAAATTCTGTATTGCGTAGAAAGAGGGAACCAAGATGAAGTAAGTATATTGGTTCTCTCTTTCTGCCATACAGATTTTTTAGTAGAGGAAGAAGGACGACCATCCATTAATGAGAGTAAACTGTGTTTACAGACACGCTTGTGCTTGTCCCTGTCTTCCTGCCTCATTTGCAATTCAACTTTCAATATACAGCGGCATTTTTCACGTGCTTAAATATAATTCATCATTCGTGCCAGACGCCATTAATAGTTGAAATAGCATAGCAGCATTGTTAAATATGTACAGACAGCTTGCAGGGATATGAGTAAGTCATAGCTTACTCGTCTCCATTATTAAACGAATATTTCACGTAGACTCACACAAAGACTTTTTAAAACAAAAGATAAGCCATTTTCGATAAGTGTAGAATCTTCTTTAGACAGTTTACCTATTTGGCATGCCAACCTACAAAGCGCACTTGGCACGGTCGCTAGACGCCACTCCACAAATGTTACGAATCTGCCAGATATGCCAGGTAGATACCAGATAGCGATGTAAACAATGTGCGATATAACGTGGTTTAGAATGGCTAAGGTGCCAAGATTTTGTTTCAAATAAAATAGAGAAAGGTTTTTGTAATTTCTTCGGTTTGAAGGTCGATTGGGAGAATGTTTTCGATTTGGGCTAGATTTATTTATTTCAGCTTTTTATTTAAATTACGACTTACCTTTACTACTACAACTAAAAAGTAGATTCACGATTGGAACTTACCTGAAAAAGAAAACAAAATTATTAGCTATGAATTAAATTAAGGACAGTAACAACAGTCGAAAACTATTGAAAGTATTCATATTTATTAAGTTCCGTCAAACCGTTATGGACAAACTTGCGGACGTAGCTTCGGACACCAGGACTGTGATAGATAATGTACTGAAATAACTGTCACTGTCCGTGGTGTGAGCCTTTACTCATTATCATTCCTTTGAACTAAAACTTGGATTTAACATAAATCCGTATCAGATTCCAAGAGACAACTAGATTGAAACAACAATAGACATGTCTGAATAGACTTCAAATACAACAAAGTAAGCGCACAAAGACCAAACGGAAGCCAATTACCATACGCTAGTAAACCTACAGTCGACTTCAAGCAAATTGTATTTAATTCAAACGTATTTAAATGTGTTGGGAATGGAAACGCGTATAGGAGTCAATATTTTATGTTGTCTGTCATGTGGGTGACGTGAATAAACCGCGAAGTTTTAGGGGTTGGCGAATTTAGTTTCTGAGGATATTTCAATAAGTCGACAGAAATCCGTCTGACTATCAACATACCAACCGATTGGAAAATCTATTTTTTTTTATCTGTGTGTAGCAAAATCCAAAACGCGGGTCGAGCGATGTTTGGTTCTCGGATGTGCCAGTTTCCTCGCGATGTTTTCCTTCAACATTTTGAGGGAAGTGAAAAGACAGAGAAAGCACAACAGCACAAGTATTTTTACTCTACAAATCTTGCAGGATATCTCCTTTTAGCAGGGTAATGCCAAACTTAAAGGATGATAATATCGGTAACAAAATTGGTCCTTCTGTACTTGATCCCTTTAACTTTCTACGAACGCAGGTCCTGCATTCCTATCCCTCACAATTCAAGGATATCTACATTCCTCGAACTCCAAGTGAACTGGATACTTAGTATCTGGGGAATTTCAAACCGGACTCAAACAAATCACGAATCAACTGAGCACGATTCGATCAAACGCCTTGCTTGAGACAGCCCTAACTGGAAGTAGAGACTTGCGCAGACGAGGAACTTTTAACCCACGGAGGACAAAAATCTCCTTAATGTAACTGGAGAAATGTGGGTTTGCTCCTTCAGAGAACAGGGGTTATGAGGATATGTTACTCAAGTAATATTTTTGCAAAACGCATACATAACACGACAAATCACAGCCTTACAATGTTTTGTTTCTGCATAGCCCTGGTGGACTGATTGTTCATGCGGCACTAAGTCCGCCTTTGTACGGTTATTGTTACCAGTGCATAAATTTAAAGTCTCTCGTCTACACAAGCCTTTAGTTCTCCTATAAATATGTGAATTTACACGCCAAGAAAGAGTGCCTCCACTCAGTTCTGCGGCGTCCGTAAATCCTTTAACTCCTGTGACTCATATCCGTAAGTGATACGTTTATAGCTCACATTTGTACATCAAATGATTCCTCTTTGTTTAGGGGGTGTTTCTGTTTCTTGTTTACCTATTTTATTGTCTGTTTTGGTTATATCTTTGTGTTGAACTTGGCATCAGTGTAAACTTTGTGTAGATTAAGCTTGCTACGTAGTTTCGATGTAGATTTTGTCTTTGTGAAGCTAATTGAATCAAACCCAAGTCATTTATTAAAATTAGACCCACAATCAGGAATTTTTGAACGTCAATATTGCCTGACTTTTTCTAGTATTTTAGCCGGGGAGACCAGGCAGAACATACTCCTCAGCAACACATCTGTCTGCCATACAATAAAAAATAAATATCCTGAAAATGGTAATATAATGTATTCTATCTTCGATGAACACCTTCTCATTTTACAAGCCCGCAAAAAACAATATCATTGATTGACTTTGTTATTGCAAATTAAGATCTACTGATTTATCTTTGGGTTAGATAATTTTAAACTCCCAGATTTTTATCTGGTAAAGTAAATACTAAATATTCGTTTCATAGAGTTTTTAGATAGAGGTAACGTGCGTGTTCGCGATAGGTCCAATTTCAATAATTAAGCATATTTAGCAGATAACTGGATCATGATACAGATTAGATTAATGTTTATCAACGGGATAGTACTTTTTGCTGTCACTAACTGGCCTTGAATTAATTTCCCCGTCAAGGCTAAAAGAAAGATAATAATATGATGATAACTACATATTTAACAGAACTTCACTGATTAACTAAGTCACCTGAGGGTGACCTTACAGAGAAAATAGATCAATCGATAGCGTCACCCGTTCAGTCATTTAAAAAACCGGCCAAGTGCGAGTCGGACTCGCGTATGAACGGTTCCGTATCATCGTAGTAGAGCGTTTTGTTATAGCGGCAACAGAAATACACATTCTGTGAAAATTTCAGCTGTCTACCTATTACGGATCATGAGATACAGCCCGCTGACAGACGCACGAACGGACAGACAGGGGACCCATTGGTTACCCTTCGGGTACGGAACTCTAAAAAGAAAGACAATTCTTTTTAGATTCAAAACCGAGTAGTCCTTTTAAAGTTATACGTAAATACCAGCGTCCAATTTCAAACATCCTTCTATTTTTTATACGTCGTTGTGTTGAATGGAATTTCATAGACTATAAAGCTTAACCAAAAATGCTTCAATAGCAGCTGTTCAAGTGCGTAAAAGTCTATATGAAATTCAGCTGTGGCTAAACTATTTCGACTTCTAATTAGCGCCGGACCCATAATGATTAATACCTAATTAATGACCCCAGTACAGTTCAATGACAGGTGGCGCCAACCGCACCCAGGTCAATGACCGTTTAGTTTATAAAATAACATTAAATTACCATTATCTATAGGTGCCCCTATTGGCATTGACGAGTTGTCATTAGTTGCAGAAAACTGGTTACAACTTAAGGTTATACTCGCGCTAGTGTATATCTGGAGATTAAATTAAAACTGTTCTACAAGAGCACTTACTTTGTTGATAAATATTGAAAGTTTATATCAGAGAGTAAACGTGAAGATATAGCGTGTATTTCAAAGGAGCTTTTATGTGTTTGTGTGTGTGTGTGTGTTTTGTATACGCAAAAGTGGTCCTTTCGTAAGAAATATAATATTCTACGCTAGCTTATTGTCATCAACCAGACTTCTGGCCGCTACTGAAAATTTAATGATGGAAAATCTCAATAACACTTCAAATTGGCCCATTCATCAAATAATGTAATATTAGACTGCCTCGTTGGTCTAGTAGGTGCAAGCGCGACTACTGAGCATGAGGTTCTGGGTTCGATTCCCAAGTCGGGCAGTGTTATTGGGTTTTTCCATCAGGAATTTCTCAGTAACAGCCACAGAGTTTGGATTTGTGCCTGGTTGATGGCAAAATGCTCGCCTCCTATTACATGAGACTTAAACATAACATACACCTCAGCCTAACCCTTCGGGGACTACAGGCGAGATGTTATGTAGATGAGGCGAGTAAAAAAATACAAGCCACTGTTTCATTTATACTGAAGTACCTATGGATGTCCGAAGACCAATGAGTATGAAAGATGAATAGCAATATTTACAAATACCTAAGCAACTCATGATCTTTCAGTAAACCAACGGTTCCTCGTATTTGTTAAGTGTAAACAATACGTTACTTTCAAATACTGACCCTAACTAATATGTTAAGCTACCATAGTTTACCCTATTGCCAGTTCTATTGTTTTGTAAGTAGGAAGATTTTACAAGTTAATATTTTGAGGGCATGTTACATGTTGTAATGTAACTGAAACAAGTTACAGTGTTTGGTAATAGCAATTCAGGCTGATATTTTTTTTTTAACTCAACAATAACTACTTTGATAACGATAACGACCTATGTCCAGCAGTGGACGTCTTTCGGCTGATATGATGATGATGATGATAACGACACGATATCGTGGGACTGGTAGTTTCATACATTTTGTTTGTTAATGTCGTCTCGACATCGTCCGATAAATTAAACTAGACCCACGATATCGTGTTGTTATCGTTATCGCCTAATGTGAAAACGGCAACATTAAGGGGAAGCGCTAGGATAGCCCGTAAAAATTCCAATTTTCTTACGTTTATTGCAATTAGCAGGTCTGTGTCAGGTTATATGTTGATTGAAATATGATTCACGGCCATAACAAATATGCCTTTACAGACTTATAATCATTGAATGAATATATTTCATGAAAAAGTCATTGATCGGGATTAAATTAACTTAGAGGGTTGTTTCATGATTAAATATGCGTATTACGGCTGTAAATCATATTTTATTCAGCATACAGCCTCACACTGACCGTCAAATTGAAAAAAAATAAATAAGAAAATTTGAATTTCGCGGGCTAACCTGGCGCTTCCGCCTTAAGCGTACAGATCGTCTTATACCGCAACACTAATTTTAAAACGAAAGATATTTTCAGGCATTTCGTACACTACGAGGAAGACCCCTCTTAAATTACTTTCATATAGATGGCGCTGAGTGTTATATGTCTTGTCATCGATTAGTAGTTTTTAGGGTTCTGTTACCAACGGGACCCTATTACTAAGCTTCCGCTGTCCGTCCGCCCGTCTGTCAGACTGGGCAGGGCTGTATCTCATGATCCGTAATACGCACTTGGCCGGTTTTTCATTCAACTTTGTCCAGTGACACTCAATCATCGCTCTCTCGCTTTGAAACTTCCAGGAAATAATCCCACTGGTAGAATAAAAGCAGAAAATAAGCACTATCTATTGATCGACATGAAGAGGAGGAAGAGGTGTCAGTATATTACCTTTACTCCAAAACGCGCGTTACTATGTAGAAACCCAAACATCATTCCAATACATTAATTTATCTGTCAAAGTTCACAGGTAGCACATAATATCATTCGATAACAAAGATTGACGTGTCTAATGCCTACGTCATACCTAACCATGACATCTCGGACTTTGGCACGCCTCTCTGCGCGTGCGCTTACAACGATGAAAGCATATTAATTTTTCGTCATTCATGCGTGTTGTTCTGGCACAGCCTTGTTTGGCTGCGTGCCTGAATGTTAGGTGCCATAGCTGTGTTGTCGGTGTAACGATTAGTTTGACGTTTTGGGAACTGACTAAGTCTATTTATTTATTTATTTTAGTACATGGGGGACTTACAGCTAATAAAAAGAAACAAAAAAAGAAACCATAGTCATCAAAAAGCCAGTTACAAATCTTCACGTACATGATGAGATATTTTTTTCTTTAGACTATCCCGCATGTACCACTTAGATATTTATTAGGTTTTATTATTAGGTCGGCAGCGCATTTGATTATAAACTTAACCGTCAACATTTTATGGTTTAAAATTATTTGGAAAAATTAGACAGTTTGTGGTAACTTGATATGTTTGCGACTGTACCTACTAGAGATCCATTGCAATTTCCTAACGAAGAAAACTACAAGTGCACTTTTAAAAAAACCGTCCTTGTCAAGACAATTCGAACATGACACAAAAAATCAGCCAAATCTATTGAGTGAATCGTTCTCAAGTAATGAACTTTCATACATGCGGCGATGGATATTGATTTATATAAATTTACGAGTTAGAGCAAATGGGGTGGGTAGGTGAACTTACCGCTGACAAGATGAAACGGAGTCTCGAGATTCTCAGTAACGATTAGACCGGTCAGGATGAGATGATGTCATAAAATTAGTACTCCTCAACCACATGAATACTCTCTATTGTTACTTTGGAGAGAATTAACAGAATTAAATATATTGCGATATCAAGCTCCTTAGTGTGAAGTTAACGAGACTGTTAAGCTGAAACTGCACTGATGCATAAAATGTAATGAGTTGGGAGCATTTTCAAGTACCAAGAAAAATACATGACATAAAAAAATATTTACAAAATTTCATACACATTATTTATAATGTTTATCAGAAAACTTTTTCCAGTGTGTTAAAATCAAACCCTTTATTCCAATTGAAAATGTTATGAAAATTCTACATGATGTAACTAGAATTTGTATTTAAGCAAAGAAAAATCATTTCAGTATTATATTTTAATCAAGTCTTCGCGTTTCCTGAATCGACTCCGGATTGCAGAAATGATAACATGACACGTTTATAAATATCAAAATACTGAATGATAACTTTAATACAATTTAATACATAGTTCAAATCGAGGCCATAGCAAATTAAATTTATTTGCGCACATATGATAAACTGAGCCAAATACACGATAACCTTTTGCAATGAAATAATCTTGTAACAGTTTCTCATCAAATATTATATTTATTGTGTATTGTATCAGTACAAATGCTTAGTTATCATGTTGATCTTTACAGAAACACGTGTTTCAGATGCGTTTAAAACTGAACAAATATAGAATTGAATAATAACGCAGTAGAACAAATAGAAGCCACAATTCATAGTATGATGCCGCATTATCACCTCATTGTTTCAAAGCGATTTCTTTAACTTTTCTAAACCTGAATTCGATTTAATTCGATGTCTCAAAAAGCCCAGAAAGAGGACTGGAGTGGAGGTGGATAGACGATCTTTTCTTATTTAAGGGCATTACATTGCTCGATGACCTTGATGATTTGATCCCTGTACTGGTTTTTCTTGACTTGCCCCGCACATTTCGCAAAATTTCGGTTTTTATTTATTATTTAAAAATATTAAAAGAAATTACAAAAAAAAACAATACAGATTGTTAAGTATATCATTACGTATTTGTTGTTACAAAATTCATGCCGATCTATTCAGCCGTTACAGAGATAATTTACAATTAAGGTTGAAAAAGGACCTATTTTCTACGATTAACCAAAAAAAAATGAGAAGGTTTATTAAAACAATACAATTTATTTGTGATGAACTTAACTATAACATACTTTTTTTACACGGAAAACGCACGAAGGGATTCATCAACAAATGTCTTTGAACATACGCTGTTTTTGGGATTTGAGCCATGTAATGCCCTTAAGTGGCCGGAAGAAACTGAATAACCATGACACAATATCCCCAAAAAATTAGAGATTTGAAAGAAACCTACCGACATTCACTATTGGGTGGTCAAAGATTGAAGAAAAAGATTTAAAAAATAACACTTCAGAATTGATTTCTAACCCGTATTTTCATATAGAGAGCAAGTCACAAACTAACGCAATATGCAAATTAAAAAGAAGAAAAAAATCACATAGACGTTTTCAAAATGTTCCAATCAATCACAATTGACTGCAACAAAGAATGTCTTGTTTACATTCTCTGATAGATAGCGCGAGTGGTATCGTGTAAGCTTCTTATTAATTTGGCGAAGAATGTGATTACTTGCAATCGCAATTATCTCACAGATAAATACGTTATACGCTTACGGTTGTCAGTAATTGATTCGAGAAGGTTCTATGATATCTTATGATATATTTTTACGGTTTTTCCTGTATTCGTATAATAACTTAAGGAAAACTTAAATAAAAATGATCTTTTTTTAGAGCAAAAACTGCAACTTCTAACTCAAGTGCCACCAAGTGCCACCAGGCACTTGAGTTAAAAGTTACAGAATTGTGTAAAAAAATACACAATCATGATTAAAATAATTAATTACGTTTAGTTGACTCTTCCCGTGACCCAAGGGCTGGCTTTTACCTTGGCCAAAGGCTTAGCGTTGCCATACAACGTGGCAACGCCGCCAGTCTTTTGGGTACATTACCAGTTGACTATGTTGAGGAGGAGTTTTTTGACGCCATTTTTTAAGTTTATTTTTAAGTTAGTTAGTTAATATAGGTTATTTATTAATGTATATAATATTTACTATGAATAAAAATAATTATGTGCATTTCAAATAAGTCGGTACCCAAATTGTTTTATCATATCCTATTAAATGCTACAAATTAAATGCTACTTATAAATGATAAATGTTTAATTATTTATTATAACTTGAAACTTTTATTATAAAAATAGATTTATTTATCAACATTGAATATGTTTAAAAAGTTTTGTGTCCGTGCTATTAACCGTTCAGGAGTTCTCTTGTGAGGAGACGATCCTGGTTGCAGAATCAAATAAAGTCTGTCATAAAAATGTATTGTCACCAGAACCAAAGGTGTGTGCTGTGTTTCAGCTCAATCGGTTGCGGGGAACTGCTTTGAAATTCAGTTGCTAGATTTTTTCAATGCACACTAACTAACTAACTAACAAGGCAAGTTGAATAAAAGCTTATAAAAAAGTTACGAATGTATTCCTCAGAAGGATTAGGAAGAGATCTACTCTATATACACTCACAGCACCTATAGTACATCTACACAATAGAATAAACCTAATAAAATCTACTTCACTCATAAACTTATGTACGTAAGTTAAGTTTACCATGAGAACTGCCAGACTACGAGATGACGGAACAAATTGAGCGTAAAATGAATCATGTATCAATCATAGCGAAAAGCATTTGACATGGAATGTCATTACGATACATCATGATCATTAATTTGATGCCAAAACTATCAAGACGAATATTTTGTACTTAGCGCCGCGAACTTTTGGGCATGACACTTTTGGTGATGGCAGGGGGAGTAAAGCTGTGACCGAGTGACGTACAAGGAATGGAAAGAGAAGTATTGGTCGTTTGGCGGTGACATGGGCAGACGACATTGTTGCCATTGCGGGAATACCCTGGATGACGCTGACACAAGAACGTGGAGCTTGGCACTAGCAAAGGGAGGCCTACCAGCAGCGGGTGAAGTCCGGTTGTGGATGATGATGAGCGCCGTTCTTTGGTCTGGTGTTCTTGTTTATTGGTAGAAAGCGGTGTTGTTGTGGTCTTTAAAAATATTACATATTGCCAGTTTTTGCCGAAAAGCTAGGCAGAGGTAAATCGATAATTTTAATCTCATGTAATAGGGGGCGAGACTGTTAACCATATACTTCTTTATACCTGTTCCTGTTCTTTTGACCAAATAAACATTCATTCCTTTTTCGTTCCTTTTGTAATTTCACTAGGTGTTAAGAGATGAGTTATGATGTATTTTGTTTATTAATTTGATGCCAAAACTATATACTACCGGCCGCTAAGGACGAACATTCGTACTTAGCGGCCGGTATTTGGTCTTTAACACTGGTGTGTTTTTTGTGTGGTATTTTGATGAGTAAATATTATGATCATTTTAAGATTAATTAACATGAGTTTTCTAATGAAAACGGGTATCAAACTCGGATATTATTACATAAGGCAACCAAAAAAAATATTATACGATTTTCAACTTTCAACGGTTTGCCGAGCGTCACGACAATGCAATCATATTTAGACATTCATTTGTACATCGCTTAGTGTTCATGAAAACAGACGTTCAATTCATGAATCTTGTTCGATTACAAGTTTAGTTATTAAAACAAGAACTTTATATTACGGATCAAGTTTGGGCGCAAAGTCAACACTGTTAAGTTATGGTTTCTCCTTATTTATGAAGAAGGCTTTTATGATAACAGTAGAACAATAAACAAGGTATAAGGAAAGCATAAACACAATAGGATTAGTTAAGGAAATCTTCAAAAGGTCACTCACTAATAAGTGCTTTGTTTACAGATTTTGACGTCAATCTTTCATGAATCAAGACCTTGGTTTAAAGTGTACCTTGTCCCTTGAATTATCAGGCCTTTCCTTTATGTAACCATGAACGCTTGCTAATCCTGTAGAGGTCATCAGCAATAAACATTTTTCGTACTTCCTTTCAATTTCCCTGATTTAAATTCAAGGCACTATTTTCGGTTAGTCAGTTATGTTTAGAGGTAGCCAATATCTAACGTTTGGAGTTTCTATTCTATTTTAAAAACTACGCGGTCATGATTATTATTTGCCTAGCTTTTTCTCCAGCTAGGTTGGATTGTGTCCATCCAGATCAGGGCGCAGAAGGTGGGCCGACAATACCGTCTTCCACCCCCCATAAAACGGCCTGCTGGTCGTCTAAGTAGATGGTCCCGCGTCGTTGCAGGCGTCGACTGGTGTTTCCGCTCTCACATAGAATGACAGCGAGGAGCAGCTCACTCCTCCATTTTTACCTGAGACGGGGTTTGTCGCAAGCATACCGTCACTGCTGGGGTGACTGTGGAGAATGCAATTGTATACCTGCACCCCAGCCAAAAGTGACGAGTAGGAACACCGTGTATATTAAGTTAGTAGATGGCTGACAGACCCCCCAGAGGCATCGATTGAGCATTTCCACAGGTAAAAAAAGTAGGTCCAGTATAACTGAACTCAATTGAATACCAGTATTTAACATGGAACGAATGTCAATATGACGTCCACAACTCATTAACTGATTAATCTGAAAAACAACTCGATCTCATTCTGGTAATATTAACATTTTCAGCCATATTAACACAGCCAGTAAAACTTAGGAAATATATAGTCTATTTATGGTTCCAAAGACAAAGTTCATGAATCAGCCGTCTATGAAATCTCTATTGACTTAACGATTGTCTCCAGTTTATATGTACATAAATTATGTTCGAAAAACATGTAAATTGAGTTCTACTGAAGTCTGAAAACATGTACATATTTCAGGCTAAAAAATTGGGGTAGGGAAATCAATAACAGCCGACGGTTCTGACCGCGGGGGCTGTTGGAGGCTCGCCAAATTGTCTGTGTGTATCGATCAGCTGATTTTATTACTTAAGGGATTGTGGGACCTAAAAGTAAATATTCAGGAGCTATTTTCACAGTTAAAACGTTTGCGCAAAAAATATTTTTGGGGACAACATCTGGATGAGGGACGCAAGGAAAATTTGTCAGCAGACCTTTCTTCTGCCATATTTTCCGATTCCATGGTCAAATAATAATGATTCTTAGTGTCCCAATAGGCAATATCTTGTTTTTTTTTTCTTTGTAGTTAGAAATGTATCTATCAAGTTGCTGGAAAAAAGGCTTAGTGTGACTTGTATCTGCCACATCGCATCCGAAGGTAGTAAGGTCTTGAGAGGTTCTGCCATTTTGATTTGAATTTCTATTATTTTATTATGATTAGTTTCTGTAATTATTCCTCTTAAGTTTAATCTTGTTTGGAATCACCATTGATTATATTATCTTCTTTACAGTTTCACTTATCGAATGTTGATAAGCATAAAAGTCGGATTTACTGATTTACTGGCAGAAAGGTAATATTAGTAATACACAGTAAATCTCATCATCATAAAAGTTATTTTAGTAAGCTTTATAGTAATTTACTGTTATTATGTGCAACTTTGTTGAGATCAATCTGATTTCACTAACTTAAAATTGATGGAGCTATAAACAAGGAACGTAAATATAATGTACCGTAATTTGTGTAAAGTAAATACTAAATATGTTCTACAGGGGGAATCATTTAAGCCAGTGTAAAAAGACAGGAAAAGCCTCTTCGTTAACTTATTGCTAAGCCGGGCTTAGTGTGTCTTTTAAAGACAAATGCGTATTAAAACATGGTAAAGCCTTAATGGATTTCCTCGACGCTTTTTTTTATCATTTGACAAATACGACAGCAATAAAAACTAAATTTTAACTGTTGTAATTACGAATACAAAAACCATGAAAAATAATAATACCGACCATAGTTAGGTAAGCTTAGATTTTAAGGGCTATTATTCATAGCTTTTATTATATGGTCCTTTACGACAAAGTTTTACCAACGCAAATACAACTAAAACGGGACACAAAACACCCTAGTTTTTTTCCGGACGTCCGGACCATGGATAGCTCAGATCTTTCAAGCCGTATTGAGCAACATAGGTTTCATACTTCATTTTAAAATTGCTAAGCAGAAGGACTATGTATTTGTCCGCCAGACATAATAATGAGATAACCGCTGAAAGGAAACCTGTCTATTGGCTGTTGCATTATTTTTGTGGTTGTTGCAAACTGTTCGCAGACAAATTGTTCATGGTATACTCAGCGCTTTACGAGGAGCTTTTACATGTGCTTATACACAGTCGTATAACAGGGCGCAACAGAAAAGGCTTGAAAAAAAAAAGTCTTTCCCGGACCAAGGAAAGCTTAGATCTTACTAGCCATATCGAGCAACGTAAGTTTCCCACGCCGCGCCACATTGACGCCTCAGAAACCATATCTTTCAAGTGTGTGAAAGTACTAACGCAAATACTTGGCTGGACTGCACTGCAATGTTGCGTGGCAGACGTGTTTGTCTAAAAATCTTACGCGTGACAATTGACAAGATGCTGCTAATAAAATAAATAAGTATTCGAAATACTTTCACTGGTAGATCGAAGATCAGTCCCCGTATTCAAACGCTTCGATTAAATTTCGATTCGTGAAGTAGTATGTCTATCTCGCTCGGTTTCGTAATGCCAAAAAAGGTAGACATACGACTTCTCGAATCGAAGCGTTTGTGAATACGGGGGCTGATAAATACTGCCTAGTCATGAAAGTTAAGACGGCCTATAAGCAACCATAGCAGTAGCGAAGGGTCAATTTTTGTAAGAGGTAAGCCGGAGTACATATCTTTAATGTGAGTATGTATATTATTTGTCTATAGAATACTGACTGTGCCATTTTTCAAAGGGAAGCCGATGGGAATCGAGTTGTATGGAACCTTCGCCACTGAACCATAGCATGCAATTCTGGTCGTCTACTCATGGTAGCAGAGGGTACACCGAGGAATTTTAATCGGTAGGAGTGCGACTTAATTCAGACAGATCAATGAATTTCCCTACGAAAAAAAGGGTTCTTCTAGACAACCATTTCCAGAAAGGGTTGTATAGCCTTGACGAAAATAATAAGTCTTGCTGGACAAAGCCGTCACAATAAAAGGACTATACAAAGTGTATCTGGAACCACGACAATAAATTAAAACGAGCACAGTACTAGTCCATCTAAACATTTTAAAATACGAAAATTAGTAGATAATGGAAAATTTAAAAATTTTAATTTTCAAACAAAATAAATAGCAGAGTCAACTGCATAAAAAGCAAACACGCTTTATCTACGAAAAGTCACTGACCGTTGCGCAACGCGGTGCGGTGCGGGGCGCAGCGATGGCGGTAGGTAGTCGAAGGTAGGTATTTTAGTCGGAGAACAACAAATTAGCGGGATAAACTCACTAAGTTGCACGTTGTTAATTATAAGATCACTGATTGAATAATTAATCACATAATATCACATCACAATCAGAATTTACACCATCAAACGTTTGTGTGTCACCATATCTCTCCCGATATGTATGCAATGGTAAAGCTGCATTTTGGTTACATTCTCCTTACGTAAGTACCATGTCGGTGTACTCGGCAGCTGGGTACCATATTTGAGACATAATTAAACTACAAAACTTCAAACCTAACCTAAATCACGAAACTATACCTATTGAATGCTTAATTAACTAACTAATATTACACTAACACTTAACAATAAGTCACACTAACCTATGCACTAATCCAACTATCATAAATCGTCTTTAATCTTAAAACTTAAAAAAAAAATCACGGAAATGCGCGCGCGGCTCGACTAGTGATAAAAAAATTAGGCGTGTGCTCTCCTCAAAGGGCGCCGCTTTGCACTGACTGCGTAGTTACCGAGTCCGAGACTTTTTGCCAAAAAATTCCGCTCACACACGCATACGCAATGGTCTATGCACCACTAATGCATAATTTGCGTAAGTTATATTTCTTTTTCTTTCTAATTGTAGTATTTTGTGTGACTGGGCGGGGCGCGATAGAGTGGAATAGTATGACACCTTTCTTTGTCTTTCAAGCATATTGAGACGTAGAGAATAGAATCGTACGTTTTGCACAGGTTCTTGACCTTACAATGTTTACCTATTATTACGGACTCAGATCTACATCATGTTGTAAAATAAGAAAGTGAAGAATAATTTTCTGTGGCTAAAGTATTCATTGGATTTGATTGATTTTTTGTATACGGGTAAAGAACATGACACTCTTTACGTGGTTTGAAGGATTGTCAATCGTCCTGCTCTACTTTGTATAGACTGACAATACAGATAATCGTTGCAGTTGTTACAGCAGTGACATTGAATTGCTATAAGAATCTTGAAACAATAGACATAATCAGACACACAATTAATAAAAACACTATTGATTTAGCTTGAAAAAGTGATCATAAATCTCATACAATTGAACAAAAAAGCAACAATGCACATATTTTATCCATGGTGAGTAATAAACGCAGAGTACATACAGACGACGAGCTAGCACATTTTTCACACAGTATTAATAACAGCTGTTCAAACAAATATGTTGGTAACAACGCTGGTGGTAATCAATCGTGAAACACGACTGTTGACATTGTTTCTGGCGAGCAAGTTATACTGGACTGTGCGAAATTAAAATCGACCAATAATATTTACCAAGTTATAAATTAATACATAATATTAAACATTGAAATTAGCTTAAAACAACGGAAACGCTTTCAATCATAACCGGATGCAGCTGTATACCAGTATTTTAAATGAAGCGACTGCCTACCTGACCCACAACCCAGTTAGTACTGGGTAATACGATACCCCCTGCGAAGACTGGTTGTCAGACTTTCGGGCCACTGACTACCTTTAAAAACTGTCAAAGAGACAAATGACGTCTAATTCGCTTTTATTGGATAGAAATAAAGCTCTTTCTTATCGGCTCTAGCCAATTCCACGTAGATAAGTGTGGTCACCGCTTCAATGTGCAGAAAAAATATTTGGTGTAAATAAGGACCAGTTACACTTTACGTACAAATTCGTACAACTTGTTTCGCATAACACGCATGATATGGCCACGCGACTCAATATAATACAGGTCAGTGGTTCAGAACAATAGATACTTGTGTATTGTTACACGTAATAAGATTTAACGTAGAACGTAGTTTATGCAACCTGTTTCTGTCGCAATGGGTTATTGAATTGAAAAGGTGTAAGATAGACAAAATCTTTACCACTTTGAAGAAACTAAAATCAAAGATGAGTACAGACGACACCAGTGCTGCTGAGACGTTTGTGGCGACACTTCTCACAGCTAAAACACTAGGTAGTTGTTTTAGTGAACTGTAATTTTGACGTTCATGAAGCGCTTGTAAATATCAGTCTAATTTTAATAAAATTGACTTTGATTTTGAGGAGTTGCTCATTAGTCTTCTGTGCTAGACCTTGGGGTCTATCTGATTGTAAATACTGAATTTGTCAATTTGATCGTAAGTATTACAATAAACATAACATAACACTGAAGGTATACATCCAAATTTGGAAGTCCCATGGCAACAGGCACGCGTAAATTCATTAAAAACACCAAAGGCAGAGGCATCGGTAGAAACTGAAACTCCCCAATCGAACGTTACAAATGCGTAAAGCGCGCGTAGTAACACAACGCCATTAAAGTTGTGCGGTATCCTTTACAAATATCACTTAACCCACAACAATATAAACTCAGCGACATTAAAACGACGATAAATAACCGCATATTGTTTGCCAAGTGAAATTAACGAGGTGATAAAACAACTGATGGATGGAGGAAGATACGATCGCTTTCTAACCGAGCAGATTGATAAATATTGACAAGTTGTATACAAGAGTTATGTAATGATAAAAATAACGGTGTGAAGTAGGTGTGGACTTGCGCTTTCGTTGGTTACGATGTTAAGGCCCTTGAAGAGAATAATGATGTAAGTATGGATTTTGAGGTGTTCTTCTATTTAATACTAACGCAATCCAGTGAAGAGCCTTCAGGCCTAAGAAAGCTTCAAAGTTCAAAGCATAGAAATTGAAATTAAAGGTTGTAAAAAAGCTCTTTCCGTTTTATGATGTTGTGGACCTCAGCCCATACGGAAGGACCATCTCCTTAAAAGAATATTGGGACTGGTAGCGATGAAATTACTCTAGACACAGGCCTACCCGAAACATCTATACCTACATCACCAGGTCATGCGCTTCGTGGATCCAGCGGACTCATTGGTCCTCTTGATAAATTGTATTGAAAGCTATCCAAGGTATAGATGCTAGTATCTACGCTAAGACAGATGGTGGTTCTTCTCCATAGGAAACGACCAACCCGAACCGTGCACCTTTATTTCGACGTTTTATAAGTGCCCATGTAAGCTTATGTGAAATAAAATATTTCGATTTTGAACCGTACGAACGAAATTGTAAAATCGTGACGTGACGTGGTCAGTGCCGTCCGTGAATAGTGACAGCTCGGAATTTCGAGAATGACAGCCAGTTCTATTTCAGTCCTACTCAATGTAATTAAGTACTTTTACGCCCACGGACTCTTGTGAGCCGTGTAAACTAAAACATATGTCAATCATCACGCAGCACACAGGTTATTGACTAACCTAAATACGAAAGACAATGAGAAACTAGTAACCTATTTATTTTTCCGAGAATTTTACAACTTGTTAGGCAAACATTTCTGTTTTATAGACGTTCCAGGATTCCGTAAAATAGTTCGCGTTAACGTTAATAAAACTAAATACAAAACAAGTAATAAAAGTAATGAAATAAAATCTACCGATAGTCTTGTCACGATCAACAAAAATTGTTAATTTACCTAAGTAATTAACGCTGTCTACACAGAACTTGTCTTTCTGGTGTTAAAACTTGCCTTAATACGATATACAACGTCTGTTGAGAAAATCTTTGCTAATGACCCATTATGAGATTCTTCTAAAATTAACCATGCAATCAAGTCTTAATAGATTCATGACGGCTCATGGGCTAACAAACATGTGTATGAAATCACATGAGTATGAGTCGTAAGCTTTACGGCTGCCGAACAATCATCGATGAAAACGATATGTCTAAAATTATAATCCTCATCACATTTCTGCGCATTGACTGTGCGTAGTGTAATATCGTATAACATTATTGAACTATCAATAATGTTATACGATATTAAATAACTTAATTAACTGCTGTGAAAGCATTTTGGGCCAAACATTTTGGCCCAAAGAATTTTGGGCCAAACATATTTAACTAAAAATTTGCCATCGACACGCTAAGAAGAAGAAGTGAAAGCAACTCAATATTATATAACTAGTAATTAACTGCGAGAAGTAGCAGCTAATGAAGCAAGCTAGACTGAATGGTTCGTAGAAATGTGAGCTAACCACGTGAACTGTACTAAGGATGTTTGTCCATCTCATGGTGACATGGAGAGAGCGACTGTCGCAACCCCGTGCAGGGCACGCCACCATAGTGGCGATAAGTCCCCTCTTTGAGGAGTGGCTAGAGAGGCGCCACGGCACCCTCACTTTCCGCCTGACGCAGGTCCTCACCGGACACGGTTGTTTCGGGAGGTTCCTGCACCGAATCGGGCGGGAGGAAACGCCCGGGTGTTTCCATTGTGAGGATCGTCCGGAGGATACGGTGCAGCACACTGTGGAGGCCTGCCCCGCTTGGGCGGAGCAGCGCCGTGTCCTCGTAGAGGTGATTGGCGGCGGCGACCTCTCGCGCCTGGCCCTGGTTCAAGCCATGGTCCGGAGCGAGAGGGAATGGGAAGCCGTCACCTCCTTCTGCGAAGCAGTCATGCTAGTGAAGGAGGTGGCGGAACTGAGAGGGAAAGAGCCTCACGTCCCAGCCGCCGCGGGAGGCGCCCTGGGCGTCGGGGGTCACGTGGTGGCCCCCGGCCACCGTAGGCGCGGGCCTGTGGACGGCGAGTTATGTGTCGCGGCGCGTTCGTGTTCCACGCGCGCCTCAAAGAGATGTCAGCAACCACGTAGGGGTCCGCACGGGCCGATGCCTGCCAGGGCTGCGGGACTCTTCGAAAGAGATACCGCGGCCCTGGAACACAAAGGGCAAGGAAGGAACATGGATGGGTTTTAGTCAGTACAAGTCTGACACTCCCTTCCGCCCAGAGCGGGGGGGGGGGGGGGGGTCATTTGATGACTTCCCATCAAAAAAAAAAAAAAAGGTTGTTTGTCCATTGAACAGCGGAGCGGATCGCAGAAATGAATGAAAAATGAACTAGTAGAATTGCACTAAGTCCACATAGCAAGAATTTAGTGTTCTGCTATAGGTAATATCCTAGTGCTGCAGTTATCTGCTCCAATACAGAAACTGCCATAAGTGGTAGTAGATGCAAGGGCAAGGCATAAGGAAAAGTCAAGACTAATGAAATTGGACATACTATATTGGAAGCCATTGATATTTCGACCCTGGCATGAATAATATAGGCACACGCTTTCTAACGAACGCACCACCTCAGGAGTTCAGGAGCCACGCAGAGATTAAGTTACTTTAGGCGTGGGGCCTTTAATCATGGAACGTCAAAACTAATTAGTAGCCGTGAGAACTTAACTGACGAAAAAGGGTCGGAAATTCTGAATTTCGAAGTACAAAGAAAAGCAATGTTTCTATTGCAGATCATCATCACCTTCTCCCAGTTATTCCAATTGATTGGGATCAACACACAGGGCCTCAAGTCTGCTATTACAATTGTGTCAGAATAGTCTATCATTGATTCCATAATTGTTGATTTTGACAAGTTTGGTAATCTACTAATATAATGGTGTCATTATGACTTTCCAATGGTCAACCACTGACACTCCATTGAAAGACATGGCATAGAATGGTAATCTGATAAATAATAAATATAATGTAAAAATATATATAAATAAAATCTGGCATGAATAAATGTTCTTTAGTAGTAGTTTTTCGAAAATCATTTTTACTAACGGGTTTTATAATAATGGCAATACGTCAATTTCATTATAACACAATTCTATTACGAGACTATTGACCGACCAATGATCGGCCATTATGAATTTAGCAGATTACGAATTTTTAGCAAAATGACAATGGGATCGTGTTGGAATGAAGAATTTATAAAAATAGCAGACTTGAGCCCCTGGTCTTCTTCTTACAAAGTTTTATCTCTATCGGGTGTCATATCAATATTCATCTCGATTTTAGCTCTATCATCTTCCACCTAATTCATCCAACGATTATCTGATCTTGCATACTGCATTAAGTATCTAATTAGTATTTAAACTATCATGGTCACTAACATTATCATTAACACTAGAAACGGGATATTTACCATGTTTACTGATTGTTACAGCAACAACAAACAACGTTTATTGTAACATGGTAAATATCCCGTTTCCAGTGTTAATCATAAGTATCGAATTACATTGAAATTCCTCAGTCGACATATTAAACAATAAGTCATTTATTTAAACACGTGTATTTTATCAAAGAAATCAAGGCATGTCAGACAGAATCAAGAATACAAATTATTTATAGCATTTAGAGTGCAAGTTTAAAATAAAGACTCCATTTTGTTAGTAACACTTATCACTCGATGTTTGTAAAAGTTTTGGAGAAATAATGGCTACAATTTTCAATGCTGCCGAAAAACATGAACGAAATGACAGAAGTTTTGTAATATATCGAATGCAAGTTGCAAGCGTTGCAGTTCGTTAGAAATTGAGAGCATTCATCTAACTTAATATTTGATAAAGTCAAACCTTTCTAATAGATGCAATTTAATGCAAAATGTAACTAATTGATTTAAATCAATTATTATTTAGAATGCTTAGTCTCAAGTCTCTTTACTCTGGACCTGTTAAGACACGAGAGCACAAATTGAGAATCACTACTTAAATGTTTGAAAATGGATAATAATAGCTGCACTTAAACTATTCAAAGAATTTCTAAAATCTTGAAGAGTTGTTTTCAAAACAAAGTCTTAATTCAGTTCGTTAATCCGCGATTAAGATCACAAAGTTTCAAACACCAAACAAAATACTGTAAATCCATCAACGTTCAAATTCAAACACACAACAATCTATATTATTGCTAGAATCTTGTATAAAGAGAGAGAAAGTCGTCCGGACTTGGGTGCATCCACTGCTCACGAAGATTGATGATTAGGAAGTGCCTGATTGAAGACCACACTCGATTATTGTATAAAACCAACATAATTACTTGCAAGGGAGAGTTAATAGTTATTATAATTACTGGTCTTAGTCTACAAGAGCTTGATATTAGTTATTTGTATAAGAGAGAGCTTTGAGACGCTGACAGACCTATGTTTAAGCTGTATTTTTACTTTTTCGTCGTGGTCTAGTTTCCCTGAGTTGACTTTTACGTCTTCGAGATGATAGGCTGCTGACACGTTATCATTTGCTTTCTTGGAGTTATCAATATGGTAATATTTATTAATGGTAAGCTTGGGTTCCACGACAGCATTAATTCCTTTTTCACATTTGATTGATTTCATTTTAATTTGAGTCAACATTGCCTTGTACCGCACCCATCTCTACAGAACAAGTATTCACAAATTCGCAATTTAGATCAAGGTACTTTTTACCACAATAAACGAGTTTATAAAGGAAAGTCTATAGCCAATCCCACAACAAATCTGTTAGATTGGAGGGCACTTAAGTAAAGCTGTCGTGCAAATTGAATCGTCTGTCAGACGGTTGCTGTTAATCTGTTCGGTTACCTACTCAATCGCACTATAAAATCGGTGTGAAATGAGGTCGTTCACAAGTACCTAATTGCGATATCGATTCATTGACGGCGAACTAGATTTATCAAACGTTTATGGCCTAACAAAAGTTGTAAAAGTCGCCCATTAAGATTCTCAAGTGACGGATTTAGGTCCTTTCCCTCCATAACGCGACACAATGTTTATAGCGCCATTAATATCTTGGCCGATCAGCCTATTGAGGGGCAAAATAAAACGGCATCTACTCATTATGATGGTAATACTCGAAACAATATAGTCCGCGTTTCTATACTTTCTATTATTAATAATAATCAGAAGACTTTGTACTTCCACGGCTTTTCGCTTGCAAGTGCAAATTGTTGGGAGCATGGCTTCCTGTGTGAAAGTGCGCTTTCTTCTTAAATCACCATATATCTGGTTGTATCATCAAAGTAACATACTATTATGGTAAACGGCTAGTGCTTAGATACTATTTTGTGTTATACGACTGACTAAGAGCATCGTAAATGAGTTTTACTATAATACCCCGGTTAGTTTCAGCATCTTTCTCTGTAATTAATTTTAGTTATGAGTCCTTGTTTTAAGAATAATCAATATTTATAGATTGTTAGCTTGTTGTGAGTATTACTTTCGATGTGAGCGTCTCACAATATTCTTGCTGTGACTTCGCTGATTTTATCTTTCACAGTTAGGTGTAAAATCTCTGGTTCGTTTCTAATTTCATTATTTCACGCTGCTCTCCCTAAAGCTTCTAAGTTGTATTTTCTTTATAATAGATACCAAAAAGAATACCAGTCAATTTACACTTTTAATTCAATCGAAAAAAAGCAAATAGGATTTTTTGACATTTGACCAGCCATGGGATGATGCAGACTGACAGTAAGTACCTATGCAAGAAAGCAATAAAATTTACCAACTAAAATCAGTAAGCCATCATCTGCCTTGCCTTTTCTCAATCACGGTCGTCGGCGGCTTCCAGTCTAATCGGATGAATAGTATTTTATATGGAGCAACTGCCTATCTGACCTCCACAACTCAGTTACTGGCTAATACAAGCCCCTTGGTAAGACTGGTTATCAAACTTTCGGGTTTAAGACTACCCGAAACGACTGTCAAAGATCTACAAATGGCAGCCGGTACGAACGCATGGAAGAGTCTCCATATGTAATGAATGGTCACCCATCCACGGACAGACATCAGCAAACGTAGCTTAACCGTCCGTCTGTTATTATTTAGCCTGAGCCTCTCTAATAAAAATACTAAGTGCAGTAAATAATAGAATCATTAAACCGCATCGAGTTGCCGCATAAGCGCACGCGCAGGATAGCGGCCATGTCGCTACTTCCTCCCTATATATGGTATTGCTGATAATAAGCCCGCTTCCTATCAACTGTCCGCTGAGATTAACATTAGAAAGGTCCGGACTGATAACATCGAGAAATAAATTGATTTTCTATTAGGTAGGCACTTGTTTTTTCACTTAATGAGGTGTTGAATCTCTTGAAACTGACTGGTTCTGGTGAGAACTTGGTTGGAATAATATTGGAAGATTTCACGATATGATATACAACATTAGTTTTATTATATGCGAAACCTGATACACGTGTCTAGTGTTTTTATGTAAAGAATCTATGTACAAAAATTTTAAAACTGTATCATGAAAAATCTCAAAGTTATAAGCTTGTTCTGTTACCTAGTTGTCCGCACAAAAACGTTGTCACCACGCAGCGCGCGCCTCCAGCGTCGTCTTGAACTCATTGATAATAATAATTTGGCATTAGGTACTTAAATTATTGCGATAGGTACTCAAAGTCGCTCGGTGACCAACTTTTAACTTTTTTAAATATTTTTGGGAAAAATAACATGGTTTAAAAATTATTGGGATCGATTCAGTTACTTATTCTGAACAAACTATATTCAGGTTTCGCATACACTAAAAATAATGTTGTATAATGGCTGATAATCAACTTTGTTAAAAATTAATCACAGTAACCGATTACTGTGATTAATTTTTATTCTTTCGATATTGAATGGAAGATGTCAGATAGGATGTCAGCACAAGTCACGAGAATATTTATTGCAAATCCAACCATCGTTAAAAATATTATATGTTTAAATATTATAGCTCGGGGCTAAATAATAACAGCCGCTCGGGTCGATCTTAAGGTTAAGCCGCGCTTGCCTTGGTCGGTCCGTGGATGGGTGACCGCCCATTACATACCGAGTTTCCTTCGTGAGTCGGAAAACACGTTAAGCCGTTAGACCCGGCAGTCATTTGTAGATCTTTGAGAATCGTTACAGGTAGTCAGTGGCCCGAAAGTCTGACAACCAGCCTTACCAAGGGGTATTTTATTACCTAGTACGAACAGGGTTGTGCAGGTCAAATAGGCAGTCGCTCCATGTACAATACTGGTATTCAGCTGCATCCGGTTAGACTGGAAGCCGACCCCAACATAGTTGGGAAAAGGCGAGGCAGATGATGCTAAAAATAATATAGGTTACTAAATAAATCAATCAGGACTGTAGGCAGTTCTCAAATTAATTGGCAATAAAGGTTTAATTATACATCGGTATTCTTTAAGTCTTCAAAAAATGAATAAGGTAAAGAATGTGCAATCAAAATTACAATAAAACTTTTAAACGTACAAAGGTTTTTTAACGACATAGTTGTACAGCCATTTGCTCAACTATTTAGTTTTGTATGTTTGCTGAAATTGGAAACAGTCATCAAGGACGCAGAATATTATCAGGAGTTGCAGTTTCATTTCATTTTCAAAGTAGTTTTATAGTAGCTGCCATAAAAACAATTTTAAGCTTTCCATAACATCAGTAAGTCTAAGTGCCTACTTACTTCCTAATTATTCCTGATATCTCATAATGTACTTCAATTACGTCGGTGAGATTGGGAGTTAATATTTTAGCAATTTTCTAATGGTTGTTTATCTCTACCACGGGAGAGCCGGCCGAATCTTATTTACTTAGCTATATTCAAAGAGGAAAAGCAGCTCCGCTAGAAAACAAAAAAAAAAAAAACTCCCCGACTTTAACAAATGAAAACACACACACATGAAAACACACACATGAAAACTATTAAATAACCCGATAAGAACAAAATAAATTACATAGGTCGGTTGGCGTTAGAAGATATAAAATTCGAAGAATATATAAAACCGCCGAACGTTCTTTTTGGTGCTATTTCTTATGAAAATTGAGACGGTCTTACCGCTGCCGAAACCATTTAAATTTCATTATGAAGGGGTAAATTAAAATAAAGAAAGAACAATGCTCAGAACGAATCTAAATTAGACAGAGCACGTATAACACTTCATGAATTAAATTAAAACAATATATGAGACAGCAAAACAAGAGCAAACAGACCAGTGCGTGCCACCCGCAAATGAATCTTACGAGGCAATCTGACGCATGCGCAATGCCAATGTTTGATGTAGTGCAAATTGCGCTTTTAAATCCTGTACGCGGAGCGCCAAAGGGATACACATTCAAAATAGTCATAATAGACGAAACCAGTAAAACATTGTGCAATGTATAGATCAAGAAGAAGAAAAGAAAACGTTAACACAATAAAACAAAGAGATTAAGCCAAAAATAGAAGCAGATAATAAAAGATTATGGTAATTAGAAAACGCCATTATAATACAGAAACTGATCAGGAATATATTGAACGACTAATTAAAATGCAAAACATTAATGTTTTACTACGACGCAATTAAACAGAATATAACACTAGTATTGGTGATAAAAACAGTAATCGAGGTGTGGAAGTGTCTCACACTAAATGTCTACGGAGATATCAGCAAGGTTTCACGACGCGGCTTACTGTTCCGTACTGTATAATGACAGGTAATATAAATCTGACCGTTATTACCTGTTGTAAATAACCTTTAATAATATAACAATATTGTCGAAAGAGTAATTATAACTGATGATACACGATACGAGAACAAGGTACTCGTTAAGATAGAGCAAAAATATCTGATACTGCTGCAATAAAGTAAAGCTTATCGACCAATGATAACAAACCAGGAAGTCTAGCTTAGCATAGTTGGGAAAATGCAGATGATGATAACAATGATGCAGCACATCCCATAGGTTTCAATGAAGCTCCCTACTACGATATCTAATTATAATTTGGGGGCGTAGATAAAGTTATATTTTATCAGTGATAACGATGATCGAAGATAAAAGCTTAAGTCAGTAAGTCGTTCCAGAAATACGAAACGCATTGGAAGCAAGTACATACTAATACTCTAGGTCTGTTCAGTACAAAGTTTGTGTTCTGCTTTGTCTAAAATTTGACAGCTACTGCGACCCACACAGAACTAACATTCCTCATAGTATACGCAGTAAATATGCAAATCTTAGAACTGGTATTAGCATGCGTATGTCATCATAAACAGCATAATTTGAATTTCTGTTTAACAAGTTGAGTGACTCTTTGATATACTAGTGTATCCGGTTATGCTGCAAACTATGTATTTGGTATTTGTCCGTTATCAAGTTTGCTAAAAACATGTTATGAGTTAGGTCCTTCTTCTGTTTTGATTTTACACTCAAAGTTAAATCTGTTTTTGTACATGCACATAGTATTTAAGCTACCTCGAGCTTCTCAAAACAGCGCCATTATAGTCAGTCGTGCCTTCCGCGTGCCGTAATAACAACAGACGTTTCGTTGATCAAAGTCATTATCATCAACTGACAACATTACAATATTTAGAAACATCTACTGCAGACATCGGACGGCCTTCCCCTTGACCGCTAGCGGAATCGCATTTACTTATTTTCACGTAAAAAAGTAGGAGATCGTAGAGAGTGACTGATGATACTATGAGAATGTTGATTGTATTGTGGAAATTCTAGGGAATTTGATGAAAGAGCGGAAGAAATTTGACGCTGGTCACGCAAACTAGCCTTGAAGACGCTAACGTTATTTTGCAACAATGGGCCAAAATCGGCTGTGATGATAACTTAATAGATATTCCTAATATATCCAATCAGCAGTACAATAAAGACGATACTTAAACTATACCTAATTGAGATAATATAAAGTTTAATGGAATAAATAATTAAATTGCACAAATTAAACAATTCAAAGTACTTGGACACTTTTATTATCGATTTCTAAAAGCAGCAGGTAATCCATTAGTTACTTTATCATGTTTGGACGTAAAATCGATCGACCAAGGTCTGCCGGTGAAGACTGATGTCGTAATAAAGTTTCGAACGTTAAAAGTTTCACTTAAGTATAAATATTTAATATAGGGAATGATAGAGAAATAAGGAAGAAGTCATGTTCGTCGACCCTAAATTAATTGGTATAAGGGCAGGAGAATGATGATGTGGAACAAGAACACTTATCGTCTAATCAATAAATTGGTTGAGTAAGTACTTTACTTTCATACAGCAGAAAAAATGGCGACCTACATATTGTGAATTATTGTGAGTACAATAGGACCACCTTTTCCGATTAATCAGATTAACAAAGCAAATCTTGGTAAGATGGCTCATTTGGAAAGTTTTCAATAGCGTGCTCCAGGTAAAGAAAGAAATGTTGCAAGCATATGTCATAATTTTAAGTCTTAATGTTTTGAAGCTAATGCCTAATTTGCAATAGACGCTGACCTGAGAATTGCCATCACCGTGCCAGTAAGAAAACCATTCGTTTCTATTATGAACGCTATTTTCCCGCTATGAATCATTCACTATTCACGATTAATTTCTGAGCAATAAATTGTGCACATGATTCAAAAACTCATCGGTACACGTCCGGGATCAAACTAACGACGTACCACGAAGCAGTAAAGAAATGGAATTCCGATACTGGCGTTAGTTTTCAATGCATCCATATTCAATTATAACAATAAATGCGAAAGCAAATAGGGAGTACGTCTGCTTGTTATCCTACAGCTGAATGGATTTGAATTTTGGCAAAAGGATAAACCATGACCTGGTTAAGAAACTAGTCGATAGTTACGTGCCTGAGAAACAATTTCCTATTACTACACGAGTGAAGCCGTAGGCAAAAGCATAAATTACAGAATTCGTGAACTTCGTGCATGGAAGCAAATAGTAATTTTGCTGAATTATGATCATTGTCATGGGGCGTTGATTGACAGCATCCAATTGCGATATACAGGGTGGAAACTTTCAACGGGGCAGTAAGGGACACTACCTTAACTGCTGCAGCTACACAAAAATGGTCTTAGGAGACTGCATAATGTTTCGTGAAATTTTGATACCCATTCACAGATTTAAAAAAAAATGTACAATTTGCAAGAAAATGGCCATTTTATACAAAACATTTTTTTGATGCCAATCGATCTTGTTTCTAATACCGTAGGTATTTGAAAGGTTATTGATCAAAAACTTCTATGGGACCAACCTCCTGGGTTGGTCCCATAGAAGTTTTTGATCAATAACGAAAAAAGTAAAGTTGGAGTACTAAAAAAGTCAGAAATTGCAAAAAAAAACTTCTCCTATACATTTTGTTTGAAAATTTTAACCATTTTTTTTAATGTTATTTATTTAATCCTTACTTACAACTATTTTTACAGGCACAACCTGCAAATAGTAATTTTTTTTTTTTTGAAAATCTGATATGATTGGGGATCTAAATTTCACGAAAAATTATGGATAGTGTCCTAAGACCATTTTCGTGTAGCTGCAACGTTTAAGGTAGTTCCCCTAACTGCCCCGTTGAAAGTTTTCACCCTGTAACACTGTTCGTGGAGAAATCTTTTACGCAGTTCTATCAATCAATCAACTCAGCCCATAGCAGTTTACTACTGAAGGTACATCTCTCCAATTAACATTCGTTATTTCTCCACCAGCTCTGTCTCTTTCGAGTCATCAATATTATCTTCCTGTCCTTGTCTTGTGTTACTCAGGGTTGACGCAACACGTTCTTTTCCTCCATCCTCCCTGTCAGTTGTCACTATTATTCGATCCTTGTTCTTGCTTATCAGCTCATCGTGTTTCCATGTGACTTTATTTTCTAACTACTCCTTGGTCTACTCTACCACCCACCTTGCACCTGTTACTTCTAAGTAAATGAGTGACGGCTTTAAGTTCCCATATTTCGTTCCTGACATTTCCTTTCCACATTTTACGACAGTCATACGAACACGTTACTTTTAGTGGTGTTACCTAGGTGTCAGATTTCTAAAGCGTGATTTGTGCTTAACTTTAGACGTCTGTAATAACGGTTTGAATAAATTATTTTAGCAATGTATAAATAACTGTCTCTGGTCGATTGTAACCATGCAGTATTCACGATTATTTATGTGGGGAACGTTTAAGTCAAGTAGTGCGAATTTCAGTGCCTTCAATCTTTATTGGGTCGAATATTGTTAGCTTATCTTTAACGGGTTCTTTCACCGATAATGTTGAAATCCTTATGTCCAATTGCAACAACTTGAACATAAATCGTAGTGAAATACCATAAGAAAATTACCTCGAAACTGTTTTTTACAGTACCTATTCCCGAAATGTCATAAACTTCGAACGGAAATCTCACATACTACGCATAAAACTCCACGTACAGCACCAATAGAAAATAAACAAATCCAAGCCAAATCAATACCAAAACACGCCACATCGCGTGAAAACTGAGTCCAACCAAAAATGGTAACAGTCCAGCAAGACCAGAGCCTTTCCAAACGATCCTAGGCCTTACAGATACGCAGCGTTCAAGCTGTCTGTAATTACATAGATTATTTATATTTATATGCATTTGTCATTGGATGTGTAGGCGGGGAGAAAGCAACATTTATCTGACGGTTTATGGTACTGGTCCCAGTAATAATGCTTATAATTCACCCAATGCGTAATAGATTTCCGCTCGACTGTGTGCACAATGCGATCTGTCACTGTTGGTATATGGCAGCACTTACTGTACGAGATCAGAGATTTTGATGTGTAAAGTTTTACGGGATAGGTCCCGTAAAACTTTATCACATCAGTGACCTACCTTGTAAAATCAAGGATTGGGTTTCGAAAAGCTGTTACTTATGTTAGGTACCAGAAAACTATCATCATCATCATCATCATCATCCTGTCTTTATCACATATTACTTGAGTTCTGCCCAATACGTCTCTTATTCTGTCCTGTCACGGTAACATTTTCTCCATTTTCTTTCATATCATTCATTCTTCACAAAATTCATCCATCTTTTCATGAAATCTATCAGCCTGTCATTATTATTCAAGTGACGTAATACTTCGAGTCTTCGACCAACCTTTTCAACTAATGAAACTTGTCTTCGAATGGTTCCCATCAATAATTCAGCAGGGTAGAATTGAAGGCACGACCTTCTATATGACCTGCGGTACACACCCAAGGACTTTTATCTTCATTTAGTTTGATTAAACTAGTCTGAAGTGCTTTGGGTAAGGTTCCTGATGTCATTTCATAAATAGTGATCAAAGATAATATAATTGATCATACTTTTGTAAATAAAACGTCAAGCATAAAAGTTGGTCGGCTATTTTTTTGTTGCTGTGTTCATTTATTTTGATCCAATTCTCATTATACTAGGTATGTGCGAAGTAAGCTCTGAGATGGTAGATTTGGTCTTGAGATACATGAAAAATTACAAGAACCCCAATATGACGTTCAATGTTAACGAAACAACTTTTAAAGAATATATCGATACAAGCGTTTTACTAAATGGAATTTAGCACAAACATCTCGAGAGCTCCGCAGCTGGAACACAATCCTTACAACGAGACAGTTGTATCGGCAAGCCTGGGCTATTTCAGCATATCTTCCACTTGGCACCGAACGAACGTGAGAATCAAACTAAACTCGCAATTACCTACTAAGAACTTCGAGATTTATTACATTAAACACGCTCATTTCACTTTCGGAATCGTGTACGAGAAAACGCGAACAAGTGGTAGACGGCCCTGTCTGTTAGCGATTCAACATTACCCCGATCGGCTTTCCCTACAACAATCGTAAATAACGAATTCATTACGAATAACATAACCGTTTAGTTGTTTTATTGTGGTGTACGAGAGATTAGATTTTCATTGCCACTATAAAGCTGAAATGCGCCGTAAAGCCGAGATTGCTCTAGGTAGCAGGGAAAGACGGTCGAACTTTATGATATTGCATGTAATGGAACGTGTCACTATGAATTGTTGGACAAATAATTGTTTTGGTCAAACGGCTGGATTAGAAATCGATGGTTATAAGAAATAATTCGCATACCATATTTAGTCTTAGACCGAACAGACTACAGATTCGATCAAGTTTCTAAAACTGGCAATTACTCGGCTAAATGCAGTAGCTGAATGCTCGATAAGAAATAAAAGCCTCTCAATGAAACACGAGTAGCCACGAAACCGCCGCTTGATGGAATTACCAATTTCCATCTCTATAAAATGATAGGTATTAAGAGAAGCAAAAACCGCGGAACAGTTAACGAGGTCTCAGACAAAATTACGCTATACTTGCAACCAAATAAGAGTGATTTTCGAGCGTGTGTCGCAACACGGAGGTTCGGACACTAATGATGGCAAAAAGTCGGTGTTTGTATAACATTGAATTTATCACTTTCCCTGTATTGGACACCAGCTGAGCAGGACTAACGGCTGTTAATCGTGCGTCTGACATAACATTACTATAGCAACTAGAATGGAACTCGACAGTTAGCATGATTTGCAAGAATTGCGTTTGTAAATTCTCCAATAATCTTAAGCGAAACACAGGAATGACAACATTGACAGTGAAAAAACACTAGTAAACAAGATTTTGCAAAATTTCTTCAATATTTATTGTAGACAACGATGACCAAAGACCCGTAGTCCACATTAGCCTTGGATCGAAATAACTGGAAGTCATGGGGACAGGCCTTTGCCCAGCAGTGGGATGACGCAAACTAACAGTAACAGTATGCAGATAACTTCATAGCTGATGCGTTGTATTCTATAACTATTTTAGCAAAATTCCTCAACATTGCCAAACTTCTCTCCCAGAGACTCAGACCAGAAGTTATTGACAAATCTCTCGGTAACAAAATTATTACCCACTTAGCTTTAATGGGTCAAATAACTCGAATAGTACAAGCGAAGTAATTTTGCATAATTTCCAATTAAGTACAACTATGAAACAACCACATGATGTCAACGAATCTGAATGACATTCAAGAGCCTTTACAGACCAAAATTGCGGTTATGCAAATCGTATGAACAAATAAGGCAGCAAGTATTAATTTGGAGGATGGATGGAGGACTGCCTTTAGGTCGCGGCTTCGTCTGTGTGGAGGACGGAAATTAACCTACAGGAATGTACTATTGGGGTTCAAGCTTATAGTAAAAACTATTTTTAAAAACAAGCTTTTAAATATTGGTGTGACGTCATTATTCTTCTCACCAAACCCTTTTAATTGATACCCATATCATGGGGGTGCATAAAAAATAATTAGTTCACCATCTTTGGGAGTCCGCCATATTGGATTTAGAATGACGTCCCTTAGCTAAGTGACCATGCATTGTCATCCAAACTAAATCTGTATGCATAATTTCAGCTCAATCGAAAATCGAGAAGTGGGTCAAATTTAACTTCTAAGATTTTTTACATAGTTACAGGCGACGCTAATAAAAGTGTGTTCAAAAGTAGCTAATTCCTAACGCACGCCATGTTCTATTCGTTTGGAGTTTCATCGCAATCCGTACTGCTGTTATAGCGTGAAAACCAAACATACAGACAGACAGTTGGTTTCGCATGTATATTTTACTATTCATAGTGTGGATTAATTTTAAATAGCGGTATCTGTTACTATTTGGAGAATCGCCAATTTTGAGAGATTACCTTGTCATACTTTGGAGGAGATGTAGTGGGTAGTGATGAAACGGTGTTTTTTAAGTCAGCGTCAATTTTGTCTTTTTCGACTGATACGTTCCCGCTTTGTTGACCTTTAATAGCTTGTTGTTCGATTGCTTCGATTTTGTTAACATCTACTCAAGCGACTATTGTTTCCAGAATTAATATATCGTTACAAAGTAAAATGTCTACCAATGACTTCAGTCGCACTAAGAGGCATTTTGTGTAGTCCTTTACTGAAAAATTATAGTTTCAATCTTGGCTCATATTTTACTTTTCTGTTATGGTCAGCTACATTGGTAGGACCTACAGCTACAGTTTCCTCAGCTACTAAGTAGCCTTCAAGAGAAATAATCTTAACAGATAGCCGCCCCATAATAACAGCCATTAAATTATTAGTACTAGACGTTAATACGCTGGCTTTTTATCACTCTAGAAACGCCGTTAATCTCCGTAATTGCGCGAGCAAATTACCATGGTAACCATATGTGCTAAACCAGAATTTCAATTTATTGCACCCTATTAACAGGTTTCTTTGCTATTTTGTTGCAAAATTAATTAGGAACCATCACATTAAAGTTTTCCCTGACATTGAATTTCTAGATTCAATAATGTGTGAAAACAATGCTAGAAACAAAATAAAATAACAACCGGTGTTAATGAGAAGCGACGTAGGTCATGAATACAATACATTGACATATGCTGGTGTAATACTTTTAAAAGAATTTGAAATTCTAATCAGTGTCTCTCTTACGTTACCGTATAGAATTTGAGAAATGAAACAGCATTTGTAAAACTATTAATTCAAATTATATCCGTAACTAAATGACCATTCTTCTGCGACAAAACGAAAATCAATGGGCGTCGACCAAAACCATTTTTGGAGTCAGACAATTCAATAACCCGACTCGACACAAACTCGAAAGCTGCGCTCACGCACCAATAGTAGCTTGTCTCACCTCTCAGACAGTTGAACGACCGATTGCAACGTCCGAGGCAATACCTTTTACAAGCTACGGAAAGCAACAACGAAACGCGGCGTACTTTCAAAACCTCTTCGAACAAGAATACGATACGCGAGAACTTGGCATAACTGAAACATGGTTTAAAGAGACGATCGCCAGGATAAGATCGCGAGATACATAATGATATCGAGAGAAACCAGATAGAAACTTTGAAAAATATAGCTGCTACAAACTGGAGATATATGGCCGAAAAGCAGATCGTTATCTTGTACTATATGGCAGAGGTGCAACACCAAGACTACCTAGAGGATTAAATATTAGTAGACTGTGGGACTATTTTCGAGAGATTTTATCGGGTAGATCGTTATTAACCCTTCGTTGGTTTAGAACTAGCTGTTCATCACAAGGAAATCTTTAAAGAACTTGGGGAGGCACAAGAGGAAAATTGACGTGTCAACTTGGTACTACCCAATGCAATTTTTTCCTTTTATATTTTACACAGCTCATTTGTGTTACCTAGCAGGTTGCATCTCTTTTTGTTCGATGGTTAATCCTTTATGAGAGCAGGGCTCGTATATATATTTCTGCCTTAAATTACGTCTCAGACGAACTAGCATTATCAAGTGTAATTATTTATCTGTGATTTTTAGTATTCTTTTGTAGTCTTTTGAGATCTGTGGTCAATGCTCTATGAGAGCTTGAGTCAAGGCCAACTCTTCCTCTGTCTAGGGCAGCCGTATTGTCTTTACTTGCTTTACCAATATTTACGACTATATTTTCTCCAATAAAAGTTGCACCTTTGATTTTATGAGTGTATATTTTAGCATAAGCTTTCACATTTATCATCTGAAGCATACTATTATTTTTATGGCGAAGGTAATACTGTACTACCATTTCATAGGTCGTAATATTCCTTGAAGCGAGAAATATTCCATGCATCTGCTGAATATATAGTCAATTTTATTTGTTCAAATAAAAAATCGTAAATAGAAAACAAACAGGATAGCTGCGTTAAATTTTGACAATTCAACATTCAGTTATTTCCGTGATTTAGCAGACATATGGTCGCAAGCGCTACTGTTGAGCACGAGGTCCTGGGTTTGGTTCCCAGGCCGGGCAGTGATATTGGGTTTTTCCGTCAAGAATATCTCAATAACAGTCTGTCAAACAGAATCTGGATATAAACAGGCGGAATGTAGGTGCACTATTAGGTACACCAATTGGCCCTAACCCTTCGGGGATATAAAGCAATGGATTAAGAATATCTTTTAAAATCTTTCGACTTGTGTTAGCAAGTGGGTTATGTTTCGTGTTAAAAATCTTTGCCCTCAAATGCGTGTGCGCAGAAAATGCAATCATTAAACTATTGCCCTACATTTACAATCAGTGAACTACGACCATTTGCATTGCAAATGCAAGTAGTTACCAATTAGCGTATATTTAGATTAGGTTTTATTATGTGTGGCTATTTAAATTAACCATGGGTACTTTAACTAATCTTTTATGCAGTTGGTACTAATCTTTAGTCAAGTACTTACAACTGAAATACCAACCTATTTGTATGTACTAGATTCTACGAGGATTGTCTGAAAACGAAACAAAAAATTCCTTACGACTTTTACCTCATCAACTTAGCGCCACTCATGTCGATACAGCAACTTACTAATATCTCTATTGAGAGTTTGTTCCTAGCGTCTACAAAATCCAACACTTTTCTCCTCACGCCGGAAATGACCTTTACCATCGTTCTCACCTATACAACATTATTTTTACTCTATGCGTGAATATAGTTTGTTCAGAATAAGTAACTGAATCCATTCTAATAATTTTTAAACCATGTTATATTTATTCCCAAAAATATTTAAAAAAGGCTACAAGTTGGACACCGACCGACCCTAAGTACCTATCGCAATTATTTAGGTACCTACTGCCAAATTATTATTATCAATGACCTCAAGACGACGCTGCAGGCGCGCAAGCGGGCGCCCAGCGTGGTGACCACGTTTTTGTGCGGACAACCAGGTAACAGAACAAGCTTATAATTTTGTGATTTTTCATGATACAGTTTTGAAATTTTGTACATAGATTCTTTACATAAAAATACAAGACACGTGTTTCAGGTTTCGCATAGACTAAAACTAATGTTGTAGATATCCTATTTACACTTACGCTTCTCTATTACTCGACATATCAGCAGTCATCCCCTTTCTAGCTATTATCATCTTTGAGCCAATCCATCCTACGTTTCTCACGCTAGAAACATCATATCATAAACACTTCAAAACAAACATCTATTGCAAAAATGTAATACGACCACGTTTCTAATATTATCCGAACGGCCTCGTGGAGAGCATTGCCAAAGCCACTGTATCACAGGTCTACAGTAGACGAATTATTAGTAACATGTAAAGTATTTCCAGTAGAAACGATGAGGTAGAGGAAATTTGGAAGTGGTGCCTCTTACAGAAAAATTGAAAGGGAGTCGCCTGTCTTAATATGGACATGTGATGAGGAGGGATGAAACGCATGTGATTAAAAGAGTGTTGGATATGAATGTTGATGGATGGAGACGGAGAGGAAGGCCAAAGAAAAGGTGGATGGATTGTGTGTGGAATGATGTGAAAGAGAAAGGAGTAAATGAAGCCGTGTCGTCTGACAGGGGAGAATAGAAAAAGGAAACGTGTTGCGCCGACCAGAAGGGGGGACAAGGCGCATACGCTTAAATTTTTACACGAATTTAAGCACTCTTCAGGTCACTCGAGGGTAATGCAACATAACAAGTTTAGTTGACAACCTTAATTTTGTTTTTGATTTCACAAAAAGGAGCCTACTTTGTTTACTGGTTATCTCTTTATACTGTGACAGTACTGTTAGAAGTGTCAGATATTTATGATACTGCGTACGCGCATATTTCGGTTACGCTAACTTACACCTGTTTACCTACCGACATTGAAATTGTATTTTCGTTTGACAATCATTAATTATTTCGAAGTTAATTATGGTAGTATTTTTCATAAAATGTTTACGACAGTTAATAGTAATGAGTAAATGCGCTTACGATCATTTCAATTTGTCGGAGTATGTCATTATTGTGAATTTCACTGAGCCGTAAAATTCAATTACTAGCTACTATTTTAACTGTGTACGGTGACTGGTAATTAGTGATTGTACTCATGATAACAAACAACTTTCCCAAAGAAACTTTTTTTTATACTCATTCACTTTTATCCCAATAACACAACAGCCGTATGTAACTCGGGCGCGCGCGCGGTATGACCTACCAGCTGTTAGCTGCGTGACGCCGTTCTGTCTCCCACTGTGTTCTGCCTATCCAAAGAACGGCGTCACGCGGCTAACAGCTGATATGCCATAGGTCGCGCGCGCGAGCGAATTTCTTACGGCTGCCTGTTGTGTTATTGGGATAAAAGTGAACGAGTAGGTATATGAAAAATGTTTCTTTGGGAAAGTTGTTTGTATCATCAAGTATCGGTCACTAATTACCAGTCACCCTATACTTAGACTAACGCAAACCTATTATTTAGCGCTTTAAAAATGATGATTTAAAGATGTTTGTCTCTATCATTTTCAAACGGCTGACAAAAACAAAGCGGTGGTGTTTCAATTCGTTTAGTGCTACATCCATTTAGTTAAATGAGGATCGAGCGACATATTTGAAACAATCAATTCGATTAAAAATAAATAATAAAAATAATAAAGATAAAATTAATAATTTGATACATTATCCCACTGCAGGGCAAAGGCCTCCCTTCCCTCCTTCCACTTATCCCTATCCAGTGCTGTTGTTTGCCAATCTTTTTCAAAAGAGTCGAGTTCGTCCCGCCATCTCCTTCTGGGCCTGCCGCGTTGCCGTTTGCTGCTGTTTGGGACCCATTGTGTTATTACTTTAGCCCATAGCTCCTCCGGCATGCGACAGATGTGGCCAGCCCAGGTCCATTTAAGCTTGGCAGCCGTATGAGCTACATCGGCAATTTGAGTTTTGGAACGCAGTATCGAGTTCCTTATACGATCAGTAAGTTTAACTCCAAGGATACTACGCTCCATTGCTCGCTGACAGATCCCGAGTGCGGACTTTTGACGCTTGGTTAGTGACCATGTCTGCGCTCCATAGGTGAGGGTAGGAAGAATGCGCATGTCTATGAGTTTTCTCTTCAGTGAGAGAGGGAGTGGTCCCTTCATGATTTGCTTCATCGACCAATACCTCCCTCTTCCAGGCGTTCTCGGTGCGTAGTGCAACTTCTTTATCATAATAATTTGATACACTTCACAAATTCAATCAGAAAAAATTAATGATAGATATGTAACTTTTGATTGCTACTTTAACTACATACTAAAATGGAACCAAATGATTAGTAGGTAGGTACACGAAAAGCCGTTAAAGTGATAAACGACTTGCAATAATAATAAAGGTTAAGTATTACATGTTGTTATTTATGTTAAGTGCAATGTGATATGAGGCGAGCTTTTTGGAGGAGTGTTGGGATGTGCGTGCGTATTAGAGCAGCGCCAGCGGTGGGCCAGTGGTGGCAGACTTACGAGCAGTAAGTCGTGGGGTTCGAACCCAGGCAGGCGCATTACTTTGTGGAATTTATTTCATCACCACTGCTCTCAAACCGGTAAAGGAAAACATCGTGAGGAAACCAGCATATCCTAGAACCAAAAAATCGAAGACATCTACCAACCCGCACTGGGGCCACGTGGTGGATTATAGCCCATTCCCTCTCATAGAGAGGAGGTCTGTGTCCCAGAAGTGGGAACATTATAAGCTGATTATGCTATACCATCAAAAATGCACAAATCACGAAACCTAGCTGCTACTGAGAAATTCTCTATTGAAAAACTCAATAAAACTTTGTAAGACCTTGAAATAGAACCCAACACATGCACATCAGTAACGCCTGCGACTACAAAACCAACGCTGCAATCGAAGCTAATTACAAAGTACAAAAACCAATTAAAGAACTACATGGCTAATCAGAAGGAACCAAACACTTTAATATTTGAGCTGACCGCGCCATTATGTCAGCTTGACCATTACATAACAACATTACATAACGACTTTTACAGAGTACAATAGCAATTATTTAACTGGTCAGTAATTCATCTATCAAATGCCCAGAGCTATTGAGTCGAGGGTTCGATTAAGAAGGCCTGTTATCTAATAATCTTTTGAGCCAATGAACTTATGTAAGTAGGCAATTTGTTTGTATAAGTATCTAGTACTTATCTACACAATGGCGGTTGTATATACAGGGTATAAGGGACAGCGCAGCGACTGACAGTGCATTCCGCTCCTTTTTGAATCATATTCCACCGGGTTTTTTTTTAAATTACGTTCCTGTACGCAGCACTCCATTTATGTAAATAATACGACTAAAATCAAAAATTCAACAATGGATACTCTAACGAACTACGCGTGAAATCAGCTGTTCACTTCCTGCCTAGCTACAGAGTTCATCGAACTCGTCGTCGCTCTTGCCGTTCGATACGTGCATTTTGCCACGGTAACGATACATTGCGTATGAGGAAATAAAATAAATCAGTTTTTTTTTTTGAAACCCATAACATTCCTGAAATAATTTCTTGTACCGGCCATCTTAGTATGATATGATATACTGAATTCACCCCATCAGTTTGTGGAGACCTGTTCCTTACACCCTGTATATGTAGAGAGTGGAATGTGTTCTCAGACGGGTATAAGTGTCTTCGCAAAGATGATAAATGCGATGATTGAATTTGATTTAAATCATTGTGATCCTTGTGAAGCTAATGGTGATAGAATTAAGGTGTACATAATTCCACTTCTTTTTTTTAGTTTTCGTGTGGTTAGTGGCTAGCCTGGTGTCAGAATTTTTGTGCCGGCCATGGACCTCTGACTTTGCTTTACATGTCGTCGAGAAATATCTCACAGGCATGCTGGTTTCCTCACGATGTTTTACTACAGCGAAGCAAGTGATAATTAATCCGAAAAATCAGATATGCGTGTATAGGGGCTTGAACTCAAGACCTATGAGTTGGCAGTCCGACGGTCACATCACTAGGTTATCACAGCTTGCCACTATTTACAAAGTCATTAATGGTCCCCGGCTCCCCCCATAATGAATTATATCTTTCTGGAGTAGATCCGTGTGGGTCCGCTCTAGACGTAATCTTTCAGGAAGCATTAAAGAGTTTCAGTTTAGACCATAATTATAACACGGTAACAAGGTCCCGTTCATAAATAGTCTTTAATGTTCGCATGGCTGGGACACAGGCTTCCTCTCTTCGAGAGGGAGTGAGACGTATTCCACCACGCGGATTGGAAGATGTCACATGTCTTAGAATTTTTGCTTACGGGACATGCATGCTGTTTTTCTTCACCGTTTGGAGAGCAGTGGCGACGTAAATATGAAAATAAAATGTAGCACTTAAAATGATGATAGCTCTCCTCATAGTCATTCATTGTACCATGAAGGTTAATGGTTTTTTTCTAAATAATCATAGTTATCAAGTCATTAAAACTATTTCACTCCATCGTCAAATTTATCGGTACGTTACGGTCATGTGTTAACTCATGCGTCAATGGTCACACTCCATAGAATCCATACCTACTGTATCTAATACCTCAAAAAATTTGTTTCATTCACCATAACATCACGCGTATTTCGCCTTTTTTTTTTTTTTTTTTTTTAGGATGGGAAATCATCAAATGACCCCCCCGCTCTGGGCGGAGTGGAAGGGAGTGTCAGACTTGTACTGACTAAAACCCATCCATGTTCCTTCTTTGCCCTTTATGTTCCAGGGCCGCGGTATCTCTTTCGAACAGTCCCGCAGCCCTGGCAGGCATCGGCCCGTGCGGACCCCTACGTGGTTGCTGACATCTCTTTGAGGCGCGCGTGGAACACGAACGGCCTGTCGTCATAAGACGGCCGGACGGCGAGCTAGCCCATAACTCGCCGTCCACAGGCCCGCGCTTACGGTGGCCGGTGGCCACCACGTTTCTTCCACGTTCTTTATAAGAGAGGTCGAGCCTATTGCCATCAACCGCGTGAAAATCTAGATTTCGGGCTGCTATTCAGACCGAGGAATATTCCGACCTGGGAATCAAACCAAGAGCTGATACTGCTGGCTGAACTGAAGGCAGTTGACTTAAGATAAGCCACAGATTCAAGATAGTCTTGCAGCAACCATGTCCTAGTCTCCCAACATCCATCAGATAAAAGCCGGAGCTCTAATCTTCGCCAACCAATCAGGTATAATTAGTTTACTAACGCTAAACTATCAATTAACGGTTTGTAACAAGCCTCATTCTGATAGCAATTAACAGCTTTAAATTGCAAAGCGATCATTTATCACCTCCCATTAACACCAGCTAATATACCTAGGCTGCCAGTTTTGGCACTAATATTATTTTGAATCGATAGTACAATATTTCAGCCGGTTTCGTTGCCTTATAATGGTGTTGGAATTTAGTATTTGTAACTGATTATTTAGTAGGGTAATTGAGAAAATACTTATTTGGGCGTAATTGTTAATCTTGCTAAGTGCTGGTATTTCATAATTCGGAGCAATATTGTATTATATTTTCATATTGCAATACTCAGTAAAGTTTTGACGATTGCAAGATTTATCCTCCTCAAAAGAAGCAATAATCATGATGCTAAATAAACAAATTTACGAATGCTATGAGACGACCCACATAATTTCTGTGCAATGTAGCGTCACAAAATGTAATATTTAAGAATAATCGTTCTCAATTGAAGTCAATTTATAACAAATAAAAATCGAATGCTACATTAAGGACCCACATTAGACAACATTGATTGATTCAAGTAAGGATTTCAACTTTATAAGCTTGGTTAAATTGGTATTCCCTCATCTAAAAAAATAGAATAAAGCTTAGTAGATAAAATAAAATTTAGTTTCAATGTACAAACTGCCAGCCCATCAAGCTACCCGAACTGTCAAATTTCCCAATTTTCAACCTTGAGCCTAATGCTTTAGCGATAAAATTGGAAATCTATTAAAGAAATTTGACAGATTGTAGTAGCTTGCTGGCGTCTGTACAACCAGCCTTACCAAGGAGAATCGTGTCACCCAGCAATTGGGTCGACTGGAAGTCAAACATAACATAGTTGTAAAAAAGCTAGGCAAATAACGATGAATAAAGTTGATAGAAGTTATTTTCCGATGGATTTGGGTGCAAAATAGCGCTTGCGTGATAGGAAGTCCTGACCTGATAAATCAAGATGCATGAAACAGCGCCAGCAAGTCAGAAGTAGTGTGAGGACGATTCAAAGGAGACGTATGAAACAAATCAATACCACTCCCTTCCTACTCAAAAATATGCGGATCTGTTGGTGCCCTAAATTATAACTCATTGCAAATATTATTGTTGGCTGGAAATATCTTGCTTATATATCATATCATGCGTTACTTTTGGCATTCCGCCCTGCAGATAATTTTGAGTTATTGCGTTTCATTACTCAATTAGTTGAAGTGATTAGATTGCTACTCGTAAGTCGTAACTCGTGTGATGAATTGGAAACTTGTTGAAGACGAAGAAATTCGTTGAGTCATTACTAGATACTTTTGAAGATAATAAGGGATAATAATTCTACTGATTCAGAAGAATAGTACTCCTCGATATGGGCTGCATTGTGAGGAGATTCCTGTATCTGGAGTCCTAATCATTGGTAGCTTGGACCCTGCTCCCGACTCTGATAAATCACAATCTATTCTTGTAATAAAATTGTAACAGGCCGATGTCTGTACACTGAGGATATCTATAAAAATAATAAAATTGTAACAGACCGTTAGATATAGTTTTGGACCCGATAGGTGGCACTATGCGAAGCTAGGGCGGGACGCTAGTTTTATATAAAAAAAATGTATTCAGTAAGTAAGCAAGTCGATGAATAAAGGGAAGAAATTCCACTGTTTCTTAGCATAGTAAAGAGGACGAGAGATACCAGGATAGCATAGAACGATAAGATAGCAAAACGTTCACAATGTCAATTGTTGAGCAACGACAATAAAGCCAGGAATTTGTATGAGAATAAAGAGATTTACCAGACACGCACGTGGATCAATATTTGCCAAACGTGATTTCGAAACGCAAATACTTAGACGGTTATCACAGAACAAAGTATACTATAACACGTCAGCACTAAGTTAGCTAGCCTAAACAAGGAAATTCTCTAGAATGGTATTAATAACCAAGTTCATGGACAGCGTGTCTGACCGATGTATGACGTGGACGAGTATTATGGAGATCCTAGCTGGTGGTGTTCGTTAGTTTCTGTCTACCCCCATGGAAAAAAAGAGCGTGGGTTTATGTAGGTGTATAGCTTATGCCTGTGGCTTCGGCCGCGTGGAGTTCCGTAATTGTGCCACGGGAGTGTACTATCGGGATAAAAAGTATCCTATGTGTTAATCCAGGTTATAAACTATCTGTGTGCCAAATTTCATTCAAATCCGGTCAGCAGTTTTTGCGCGAAAGAGTAACAAATCCATCGTTACAAACTTTCGGATTGATAAGTATAATATTAGTGGGAAGTAAGATTTGACAACCACATTTGTATGTAGATATTTTCTGGAATATTATGACTTTCGTGATGCGGAGGAATGAGAAAAATGTAGTAAGGAAAACTTTAAGTATGAATGTTGATGGCTATAAGAGTAGAGGAAGACCAAAGAAACGGTGGTATAGTATATACATAGTTCATACTATGTGAAGGATGATATGACTAGAAAAGACTGCTGAGATGAAGATGCAGACATGCTGCGCCGACCCCAAAGAAATTGCGATAAGGGAAGAGAACGATGATATTATGACTTATGAGTCTATTCGAGTTGATTCAGTGCAACCAATTTGATATTTGCCAAAGCGTAAACAATTTCTGGAATGTTATGACTGAGTGCAAGTCAAGCATTTCCAATCCATTCAAATCACAACCAATTTGATCTTTGCCAACTTCCCGATATTTCATGTCTGTCAACGAGTATTAGTCATATCGTGCAAATTGAAGGGGACTAAACACCTGGCCATACCTTGTACTCACTATTGCCAAAATCTCCAGCAGGAACTCGTAGATACGAAACTGCGCAAATATTATGAAGTGTGAAGTTTATTAAAGATCAAAATAAATTTTTATTATTATCATCTTTTGAAGGGTAAGGTAGTTTTATTAGAACATGACGCCAATAAACTTGACGGCACGGTTGGCGCAGTGGCTGAGCGATTGGCTGCGCTGCGTGTCGCGGGTTCGATCCCCGCACGGAACAAATATTTGTATGATCTACAGGTAGTTGTTCCGGGTCTGGCTGTTTGTGAATGTGAGTTTAAATGTTTGTAAAAGCACCCACGATACAGGAGAAATTCCTAGTGTAGGGCAAAGTTTTATATTAAAAAAAAAACTTATCAACACTTGACAGTATACCTAAATAGTTTTAAATTTTCGGTCACACCAGTTCGGTGGCAAAAAAGTCAATGAAACAAACAAAAGTCACCGACTTCCGGAAGTAAACTTATTTTCCACTTCTTAGTGTTTTTTTTTGAAAGTCCGTTATTATTTTTGTAAAAAAGGTTTTTATTTCGACTTTTTTAGTTGTGGTATGATGGTATCTCATACAAATTCTTGTCGAGTATTAATTTTCCATTCTTACTAAAAGTTATTTACAGAACATCCACATTTACATAACCGAAAAAAAAAGGATTATAGAAGATAATTCATTAACTACTTAACCTAAGCAATGTGAATAAAATTTATATGGAGCCATCGCGCACCGAAAAAAGAATCACGCAAATTGGATCGCACACCGAAAAAAGAATCACGCAAATCGGATCGCGCACCGAAAAAATAATCACGCAAATCGGATCGCGCACCGAAAAAAGAATCACGCAAATCGGATCGCGCACCGAAAAAAGAATCACGTAAATCGGATCGCGCACCGAAAAAAGAATCACGTAAATCGGATCGCGCACCGAAAAAAGAATCGCGCAAATCGAATCGCGCACTGAAAAAAGAATCACGGAGTTATGAGGTTCCAATATTTAAAAAAAAACGCTGAATTAAGAACCTCCTCCTTTTTAGAAGTCGGTTAAATAACAGCAACAACATAGTATGTATTTGTAAATGTAAAGAGTCATCAGCAAACTGCCTAATCACGTACGTTTCGCTAATCACAAATTTTACCTATTCACGTTAGCAAATTGTTGCTGAGATTATAGTGATAATTGATAAGACACGTTTATCAAGTCATCGTAATTTAGTAGCGTATCACCGAGATTTGTAAATAGAGATTGAAACTATAAGTGTTGATTAGAGTTTTAACAAAATGGAGTGCCAAAAAACGGTACTAATATTACTAAGTAAATGTATTTACAAAACGTCAGAAGTCCGCACTTGGGGTCTGCCAACGAGCTACGGAGCGAAGTATACTGGGTGTCAAACTTACGGACCGCATCAGAAACTCAATACTTCGCTCCAAAACTCAAATAGCTGATGCTGGCCTTACAGCTGCTCGATTGAAGTGGAACTGGGCTGGTCACGTCTGCCGCATGTCGGAGGAAAAATGGTCAAAAATTACCACTCAGTGGATACCAAATAGCAGCAAACGACAACGTGGCAGGCCCAGAAGGAGATGGCGGGATGAGCTGGACTCTTTCGCAAAGGATTGGCCTACAATCGCACTAGACCGCGAAATGTGGAAGGAGGGAAGGGAGGCCTTTGCCCTGCAGTGGGACGATATAGGCTTATAATAATATATATGTATTTAGGATCGATTCGAATTTTGTATTATCTGCCAAAAATACCTTTTCCATAAAAAGATATATTGATCTATGTTTTAATATAACGGAAAAGGTATTTTAGGTCGGTGTATTTAATAGTAGTCGTAGTTATAGTAGAAATTCAATTTCTCAATCAGGTCACAAGTAATTAAAATACTAAAAGATCCATAAATATAAACTATAGCAACTTCACTATCATATCGAGGAAATCTTAATTACCGCTCATTCTCGTTTGCAATCAGCGATATTTTCTATCAGAACATTGGCATAGCAGTTATTCTATTTTCAAGGCCCTAATGATTGGAAACGAAGGACATCATAATATTTATATTATGTGAAGGAAAACTTGATATTTCTGATTGGATTACATTGTTTTCTCTAAAGAAAAAATTGTAAAATCTACCAGTTGATCAATTCTGCGGACCTCTTTGTTTTGCTGTCAAACTAATTAAGCCGCCATGTTTTTTTGCTGTCAAGGTAACTGCTGAAATTCTGCTGAGTAGCGAATATAAAAATGTGTATCATACTCATCAAAGTTATTCTAATAATCCGATAGATTGTCAAGGTCACTCTCACACGACTACTAAAAAATTTGCACTCTTTACAAAAAAATGGTCTAACGCATTTGAAAACACGGCTAAACATTTGAATACATATAGAATCAAACAAAAACTTCAGGCACGGGTGGCAATGAACTCAGCTCGCTTATCCCACTCATATTTCCAAAAATGGACGAAATCCGGAAGATAAGTCGTTCACATTCATACCATAAAGAACGAAAGCATGAGTTGAATACTCGTTAAAGATCCGTAAGGTCATTGCCGCTCTTCAACAGTTCCACCATCATTGTTCCTCGATAATGCAAGGCACTCGGACGGCTATTTTTAGCCAATACTCTCGTTTTCTGTGTTTCTGACCGTCGAAGAACAGTTATCTTGACGGCTGAACGATTAGTAAAAGCGTGCAAGTGATTAGTGTGTTGGCATGTGATGAGAGATGAATCAGGTGTGACTGAGAGAGTGCGGGATATAAATGTGGATGAATAAAGGGAGATTAAGAAAAGATGGATGAATTGTTATGAATGAAAAGTTGATGATGGAAGATTTGAAGTGATAAACACATTGCGCTGACTGAGACCTGAAGTGGCATGAGGCTATAAAGATGACTACGACAATGATGAATATAGGTGTGAAGAGTACAAGAAGATGTAGATGAATTGAGTGTACGATATTATGAATGAAAAGGAAGTGAATGATTGACAAGGACGATGAGAGAATTGAAGAGAAAAACAAATTATGCTGACCGTGAACCCAAGTACATAGGGCCAGGAGAGAGCGAAAGAGCAGTTACGTCTATAGAAAATCTAAATATAGAGACTTGTCCGATTTATTTTAAACAGAAGAGTAGATGATATTTTTGATGAGAACATGTGTGGGGACAAAAACACATAATTTCTACAAATCGCTGTATAAAAACGTTTTAATAGAAATAATAGTCTAGCGGAAAATTTTTCAATTTCATTGTCAAGACGTCACGTATGCAAAAATAAGTTTTTCATACAGTTCTGACTATGTATTGTTCAAATTTGAATTTTAACGTCAGATTTATAAATTAAAGAAGTCAATGAACTACAGATAGGTGGCATTTATTTTGTCCATTTTACGTAAAATTTCTGCAAGTCTTTTGAACATTTTCAAGAGAAAAGCTGCTTTTAAGTTGAAAGGCGGGAATGTCATTCACATACAGGTTAAGAGCCATGACATGCAGTATAAAACTGACTTTAATATTTAAGATGTTGTAAAATTTCTCATGAAATATGCTAAGACAACTCACTAACAATTACTAACTCGTTAAAAACGAATACCATATTGTTTTCTCTTCCACAATAAAACTTCATGTCACCTCGCTGAAGTATCATTAATTTACCTCCATTTGCCCTCTAGGCATGTAATGAGGACGAATTCAGTGCGCAGTATTCAGCTGCATCCGGTTAAAACGAAAGGTTTGGACAGGTTTTTTAAAGATTCATCTAAAAAGGGGAAGTGTATACTAAGATTACGGTTTTATAAAAGTATGGGAGAAGACATAAATTGACTAAAGACAAGAGAACGAAGATGAAACAGTTAAAAACCCAACAATATTTGAACAAGATACAATCAAATAACTACAGAATCCTTGAAACAACAGTAGAACATGGTGTTATCACACCACAGTACAAGGTTACTACATCGTGTTTCGAGTTATTACCAAAAACAACATGAATGGAGTAATTGATCGCTATCTCAAAGTTATCTTGCATCAGAAGAGGAGCGGCCTTGCGAGATCATCAGACGTTATGCTCTAGAAGTCTAGAAACTACAATTACGCGGAGAACCAGAGATCTTATGACCAAGGTCTGTGTTTGATGTACTTGGAGCTGCATTTTTGAAACAAATGACATTTGAACAAGTAGCTCATGCTTTGGGAATTGGTTTGACTGCGGTTACCAAGCACGTAAACCACAAATTATCTAAACGGACAGAAAAAAAACATTTATCGAGCCTTTGGAATGTTTTGTCTTAGAATCAAAATTGAGTGCAATGGTTTCTTATTTTCAATTCAAGATTAAACTGGTCGAGAAATGATAGCCCTGTTGAGATTCAATCGACAAATACACGACAGTTCTGTACCTAAATTTCATACCAAGGAGCCCCTCAATGAATGTTTCCATCGCTTCTATTTACAGTAGCTATAAACAGAAGTCACGCGAGATACAAATAATAATATGTTAGACAAACGTGTCGTACGTGATGGACTGGAAAATATTCGGCGCTAATTTATTAGTATGTGCATGAATTTACTAAATTACTGGTGGTCTATACTTTGTGCCATTTCGGACGGAGGAATTTAAAACAAATAAAACATGTTTGACTTGAATATTCTAGACGGAGACAACTTAGCTATGCCTAATAATAATATACATATTACGTTCTTTTTGGTAGGAAAAATGTCAGAAAAACTACACTGGATTAAAGTGAGATTGACTCACAGAACTCAAAACAAAGAGAGATGTTTTTGTTGTGTTTCAAGAACTCGCAATAGATGCACGGTAGTCATAAAGTATGCTTTTCTAAATTAGGAATTTTGTCGCAAAGGAAGTCGGGTGAAAATGGGAAGTAATCTGTTAACACCGAACTTTTAATGTCTTACAAGAAATGTGATCTTTTACGGCCTTCTTCGACTTCAAAGATATTTTTATACACAGTCCAGCACCAAAAATACTTACTTTTTCGAGGTTTAAAAAAAATCTGTAACTTATGACTGGAACACGCATTAGGCGCTGTGGTTGCGTGTTTTACACTTTAGTTGAAAAACTTACTGAAAGTCATTGCCGCCTGGTACATGGGACTTAACTGGAGAAGTGAGGGTATACCTTCACTTCTGTCTAAGCCTTCGAGAAATACAGGCGTGATGGTGTATGTTTTGAGACATAAAATGCCATGATCTACATGTGAATAAATCTTACTATTTTACTACAGGGAACAGATAAGCACAGTTGGAATTTCGAGTCAAGGAATTGTTTTGATTGGCAACAACCCGACAACATACAAATTGGCATCCCACTTTCACTGTACAGAAACACCAGAAAAGAGCTCATGATATCCCTGACCCAATTCCTAACCATTTTTATTCCCATTTTCTCCTTTCTACACTTCAGCTAGGTAGTCAGTTATATGTATATCCATAAAATCTTATCTTTTAACGCCTCAAGCGCAGGTCACACCACCAGCAAGCGAGCGAGCGAGGCGGGCGAGGCTCCTTTCATACTTGCGGTGTGAACCAAAGTATGAAAAGAGGTGAAACGATGCCTCGCCCGGCTCGCTTGCTAGCTGACTGTGTGGCCTGCGGTTTAATAGCTAATCGGATTTCGATTCAAGTAATATTTGGTACACAGGTGGACCATGATTTGAGTTACGATAAAGGATACTTTTTATGCCGCTGGTCCGTTCCTGTGGGACAATTTCCAAATTTCACGCAGGACAGACTGCCTCAAATAGCTAGTACATACATAAATTATAAGCATAATCAGCCTATAATGTTCCCACTGCTAGGACACAGGCCTCCTCTCTATGAGAGGGAATGGGCTATAATCAACCACGCGGGCCCAGTGCGTGTTGGTACACGTCTTCGAATTTTTGGTTCTAGAAAATGCCATATGCCTAAGTTATATTTCAACAAAAAATAAATCTGTGTAACTGTTTTCGTTATACGCGACGTCTCGACCCCGATAAGCGATTTAGCGACAAAATGTCTGAGCAAGGTCAACGCTCGGCGATTACAATTTTCGTCTAAAATTACGAGGGTTCCGGTACACGCCTTTCAATTCCAACGTCATCCTACTTATTGAAAACTGGTTCAAAAATTTACCTATCTCGGCATTTATCTGTTACAAGTTTTTGTATGCGGTTTCGCTCGCATTTTGTTCGGAAATTATACCACGGGAACATTTTAAATATAGTCTATGATACTCGGGGATAATGTAGTTTCGCATTGGTGAAAGAATTTTCGAAATCAGTAGTTCCGAAGTTTACCAACATCACAACTTTACCTATATACATACAGGGCGTAAACAGACCCTTCACGAAGCCGTCAACCAAGCATTATACTAAGTAACCTTACGCAAAAATTATTGCTGGGAAATGACTTTTTTTTTGGGTGAAAAATCACGTTTTACGGTAGGACTCAATGTAACGCACTCAAAACGATGTGCTGATGGATGGATTGAAAAGTACGGGGGTCGTGGATGTGTTTAAAGTAAAAATCTGACATTAAAAACATGTAGAATTTTGACCCCCAATATCCCCGTAATTATAAGGTTCTCAGGTGTGGCCTAGAACAAAAAATGATAGTATTGACGGGGAGAACAAATGCCTTTTGGCTTCGTTAAGGGTCTTGTTACACCCTATATAATATTATTACAGATGTGGCTTTCCTGGCCAAAAGCAGATGTTCAGAAGGGTGAATAAACGCATTGTCTTGCAGTACAGTAAGTAACAAGACATCACAAAACATGTCTATAAAAGGGCCGGTTTCTGGGGGGCAGATGTCTTGAACAGACAATGGGTTGCGTTATTTCTCACATGTCCCTGCTCCACTTTAGTGACATGGCAACCAGCCCTATATTCGTGACACATCTCGTGAATGTTTTAAATGACTAACTTATAACTGGTAAGTCGGGAATTCCGGATGATTCGTGCAGAAAAATTGCTTCCAAGACGTTTTTGGTGGGTTGACATTTATTGACACACAAATTATTTATGCCCTACTTGTAACAGGCCGGAAGCCTTTCTCTTTTTTTTATACTACGAATGCGATATCAGTACGTATCTTCGTTGTTAAGTATTCTCTCACTTTTGAAACTTCGACCGAGACTTTGACCTCTAAAGACACGCTCAGACAGAGTTCATTTTAAAGGTGACCAAGTTCAATTTTTAGTGGCCTTTCTAGACAGACCGTGCACTAAAGACCAGGGTCGTAAGACATCCAATGCCAATAGGAGGCGTGTTTGAACTACCTAAAAACACGTGGTTGCAACCACTGATAAGAAATAGATTGACAACAAAGATTAGTTTCCCAGTAAGCCAAAATGATAACAGCTGATATTGGCTATGTTATCAGCAAGTGATCATCCACATATTAGCCATATAATATAATGCAGTGGGTGTTTCCAATATTAACGTGAATTTTGGGGGATTTCCCAATAATCATGATAGATGGATGTTTTTAGACCTTTCGTTATTGTAGATGCTTCCATCACACATGAATGACCCTCTTCAAAATCAATTCTATATCACTGATATTGTGGAAACAGGGCATGATGATACTGACTGATGAGACCTGAATAGATGCCTGATCTATGCTATGGTACATTTCGTTTCTATTGCCTGGTAGAAGGTTAGAAAAAGGCAGCCCCTCAACAAAGCCTGGATATGCAAACATCCAGGGCTCCACAGCTCATTTATTAACAACATTAAGACATGATTCAATGTGATACTTGCATTGAGATGAATCTCTGCACAATAATAAAACCTGAATCAAAGAGAGCATGCATTGCAGTTACCACAATGCAAAGACATTGTCTCACAAAATGAGGACACACCCACATGTAGCTACTGTTACCCACATTATTGTTGTCATGGCCAACAACTAATGTACAATCCAACTATTATGTAGATACTTTATAATAATAAAGCCATCAACTGCTTAGCCTTTTCCCAACTATGTTAGGGTTGGCTTCCAGTCTACCCAGATGTAGCTGAATCTAAACATTTTAAATGAAGCAAATGCCTATATGACTACCACAAAATAGGTGGCACAATACCTCTAATATTATGTACTTTCATCTATGTTAACAATTTGTGCAATTTCTGACTTTCTTTGTCTTCAATTTGATGTTTGATGTAATGGTTGGATGGACAACTCATTACATGTCTACTGTTCCTGTGCATAAGGTTGATTCTGTTTCTTTTTACTTTTTAATTGATTGAATATTAGTACTGGTTGCTTATTATTAGGACTAAGGAGTATTTTATTTTGAAGTATGTAAATTGAATGAACTAATAATAAATAGATAACAGGCAAATAGTAGTAAAGGATTATGGTGCCTTTGACAGCATAATAAGTTTGATTTGTTTTTAAGTTTATTTTATTTATTTTAAATAGGTACGCCAACAGTACATACATTTTACATTTAACAATAAAAATATACAGGTTAGGTTCTTATGTAGGTACCCATTACAGGTGTACACAAAGTTAATGGAAGATGTAGTAATTATGCAGCTTCTTCATTAAATAAAATTTATTACTCTAATCTGCACTCATTATGTGACATAGTAATTGATTTGGAAAATTCATATTAGTATGGCATGTATGAGACTAAAGATAATAATGATGAAATGTTTAAGTTTCTTGCAAGTTGATGTTGAGTGCAATGGTATTCAAATTTTTACATTGATAGGCAACAGTTGTCTCTATACTTCCTGATGTAAAGGCTAGGTTTTCTTTAACATTTAATTAAAACTTAAGTAACACATGAAAATCCTACTTTAGTTATGACTTGAGTAGCTAAATAATCAAAAACTATTTTTACTCTACATAAAAACTTGTATCTGAATAAATCATCAATAAAAAATGGAACAATAATGAGTAAAAAACTGAAGGCCAGTGGAAGCATTGAACAGAACCACTCACTTTCACTACTTCACTAATGAAATGTAAAGTTTCACTCACCCCTCCGTTGTCACAGAGTTCAATGACAATGTCTCAGCGAATATCATCTCATGGTCCTCGTTCGTCTTCGGGTCTTCAGGAAACTGACCATCAGGAGGGACCTGGGGCCCTGGCACATCCTGCTCACCAACCCCCACTTTCTTACTGACATTATGCAGTCCCGATAAATCCACATTCTTATCGACGCCACCCTCAGCCTGGAGAGCCTCCGAAACCACCAAAATGAAGAGAGCACAACTGTGGAAGACCATATTCATGAGAATCAGCCTATTGTTTAAATATTTTAATGTCATCAAAAAATTGTGTTTTCTGTACCTGGATAGCACTGAAATTGTCAGCAAAGACGTGTAGATCACACATAAACCACCCTTCATCGTAATATCAGTGAAATATCCATAGTCCATACCATTTTGTGCGTAAAATTAACACATATTCGCGACGCCTTCAAACTTCACAATGAAAATCGAATAATATTACTAAACACACATCACACAAGCACAATAATTACACATTTTGAGGGGTTGATTATTAAAAAAATTTGCTGCCGTCGCCAAACAGATAAAAATGTGGGAACGAACTTTTACTCAATTTTACTAAAATCGAATCGTGTAATTTGACAATTACCAAAATTTTTGTTCTCGTTGTCATTGAAGTCATTCACGCAATACAGAACTCCTATTGGTAGAAATAATACTCTAAGATCGATACTTAATAATCCACCAATACGAGTTAAACATTTAATGCTTTAGCTACGTTTTTATTGGCGAATATGAATTTCAGCATGTTACGTTTCGTTTTGCGGTTAAATGCAAATAAACACAATTTTTCTTATTTGGCTTTCGACTGAGGTGTTTTTAAGCAATTATTATTCTTGCACTAAAACATGATTAAAATTATTTTAAATTAAATAAAGATTTAATGGATGCTACAAGTCCTTTTTTTTGGAGTATTGAAACCACATTTTATTCCAATCATAAAATGACTAAAATGGAGTGTTAGAACATCTGTTCTAGTGTTGTTCGTGATAAAGTAATGATAGAATTACGACTATCAACTAAATGATTTTACAAAAGGATAGATGGGTATTATAATGTGTTCGTATTTATTCAAAATGTAATGAATTTATTAAAATATATATACGTATAATTCTACGGGTCACTATACCATACAGAGTAGTTCACAATTATTTTTTAAATTAAAATTAAAATCAGGTATCTACTACGACTGAGTCCCATAGTCGATTAGTTCAACATATCACTACCAATACCAAACCAACACAGAAAAGATAATGCTCAATGCTGTCATCGACGTCAACAGGCGTATAGCGATTTGTCGTTTCTTGTTTTAATAAATTCGAAAAATGGAAGCTTTATTTGCAATACCTTTCACGGTTCTCGAAATTCCTAACATTAAAATTAAAAAGCCGACATGGCTACAAGCTCCATCTGCCATGACAACGTTTTCTTTGGTGCTGCTTTCATATTTTTTAGTGACCGGAGGTTAGAAGATTGTTTTGTAAGATTGCCAATTAATTTCTTATTGGATTCGTTTCAGATTGAATCTAATACGTGTTTTTGCTTGTAGGAATTATATACGACGTGATAGTGGAGCCTCCGAGCGTGGGTTCAACGACCGATGAGCATGGGCACAGTCGACCGGTCGCCTTTATGCCAAATCGTGTAAATGGACAGTACATCATGGAAGGATTGGCGTCCAGCTTCCTGTTCTCTCTTGGTGGTCTTGGCTTCATCATCCTCGACCGCACACACAACCCTTCAACCCCTAAATTGAACAGAATCTTGTTAATCTCAGTTGCTTTCCTATGTATTCTTGTATCTTTCTTCACAACTTGGATATTCATGAGGATGAAGCTGCCGGGCTATCTACAGAACTGATAGTTTACTAAAGTAGAGTAAGCAAAGTCATAAAATGTTTTTTAATAAGTTTAATAAATATTTTTTATATTCCATCTAAGTGTTCTTTTATTTATTGTTTCGGTAAGTGCTTTAATTTTGCATACTTACCTACTTATTATTCCATTTCCCTAGCTGCACTGCTGGAAGGTAGGTTTTCATTATGCAACATTGTCTCACTTCATAACTTCACTTGTTTGGTTCTTATCATAGTAATGCTTCATTCCATTCTTATCACTTGTGAATGCCATAGTTATATTATTACATGTTTTGGTTATGTTTCAAGTCTCATGCAATGCGAGGGCCTCCCCTCCCAGGAAAGATGTCTAATTTAATAAAGAAAGAAAGAAAATATATTTATTTGCCGCAGGTACATGACGTGCATCACACAAAATTACAAAAAAAAAAACAAACAAATACAACAGGATGGAACAAAAAAGAAAAAAATTAACAGCTTGCACGTCGTGACAAGCAAAATTTTTTATTGAATAGAATATAGAAGTTATACTGAGGTACTAAATAATAAACAAATCCCCAAAGAAACAATTTAATACTTAAATATTTGGCATTTCATTACAAAATTGTTCTAATAAAAATCAAGATCAGCACAAAACAACACAATTATTATTTATCACTTTTTATACACCTTTATAGTAAAATAAGAGATTCACAAAACACACAATTTGAATAAAATAAAAATTTTAATATAGGGAAGACATAATTAATGCATATTATAATACAAATATCAACTACAGGCCTAATTTGACTGAGATGTTGCTTGAATTAGCTATCTCGAGACACAAATTCGTGGCACTCCTTATTCCACAAGAGTTTGTACCCATAGAGTAATGCTATGGGTGTGGGAGGGGAGTTTGAGCCCATCAGCAAGCTTATGGCTCTTCAACACCCGTCGCAGCTACCTCTGTTGTTTCCCGCTCTTTATAATGTGGATCCCTCCAAAGTTCGAGTGAATCGGTTTCACCTAGGCAAGCGTGCTCCACCCCTACCTAGGCCGCATCATCGCTTCGCATCAGGCGAGTTGTTTATTTAGTGTTAAAAAAACGTCAGGCCCCATCTCAGTCAAACGTTAGGACTAAATGTTACAATAGAAAAAGGTTCCTTGTATACTAAATTTGATCTAGCTGCAACTGCTTATTTCATACACTACAGTGGAAATTTGAAATACCAAAGAACATTGAGTATGCTATTGGATATGCAACATTCAGCTCAGCCCCGAAAGTTGGAAACCCACATCACACTCGATTTCCCTTTTAATGGAAGGGATAGTGAACATTCTGTAGCATTTTTCATATTTCCACCAATGTTGAATTTTCTTGTAAAGAACTTATATCATGGGCAAAGATACAGCTGCTGTTGGTAAAACTGTAATACCTAGCTCGATTCACATTTCTATACTATAAATTTAAATACATTTCCTGGTTTTGAATAATACAATAATTGTAACAATCACAAGCTTTAATACTTAGCTAACTTCAAGCTAGTTAGTTTGAAGTTAGCTAAGTGTACCTAACTTCAAGCTAGTTAGCTTGAGTATTGATTGGATTTCGGCAGTTGCCTAAAACTGCCTAATTCCAATCAATGCTATTGAAATTATAAGGCGTTGCGTGGATCGGATCTTAGAACCAAAAATGATATTATGAAATAAGTCTTATTTCAAAGTTGGGTCGGCAGAAACCACAGAAGGCCACCTGCTACGATCCTTACTCCTTTCCCCTCGTCCATGTTCATAAATCTGGTCACACATGCGCACCGGTTGTGAGTGCGCACCTGACCTTTATGGTGAACATCATCAATAAAGTCTGATATTATGTCCTTCTAGAATCTTCACAAAATAAAATTAATAATTTAGGTCCATATTATTTTGTAAATGCAGAATAATAAGATTACTTTGAGACAAACACAACACTTGTAAGTATAAAATATTGAGAATGTATGAGTATGTTGTGGCAGAATGTTGAGTATTTCACCGGTCTTTACTTCACAGTCTTATTCTAAATGCGCTGAAAAATAAAATAAAGCAAATTAGATAAAGGGCATAAAACACTTAGCACAGAATATAGAAACTTGCAATCAAATCTTGTAGGCAACTTAAGAAAGGTGACCGGATCTACTTGAACAGATCAGAAAGAGCATTACATCCATGGAATAAAAGTGAATAGTCAGAAGTGTTGTCGAAAAGTCTCTAAATCTAAAGTTCTAAACCAAAACAAGGCGAGTGACATCTTTTCGCTTCATTCAATAAGTGTGGCTAAACCCTGACTAGCAGTGTTTGTTGTTTCATTATAAGGGATTTTACAGCTCCAGTCAATGGGAAATGTTATTTATTCTGGTCATTCTAGAATTATATGCTTGCATACCCCTATAACTAATATTTAACTGTTATAAGAAGAAGCATAATAGCTTGTGGCTAAATAATAACAGCCGCTCTGATCTATCTTTAGGTTAAGCCGTGCTTGCCTAGGTTGCTCTGTGGATGGGTGACCACCCATTACATACCGAGTTTCCTCCGTACCTCGGAAAACACGTTAAGCTGTTGGTCCTGGCTGTCAATTGTAGATCTTTGACAGTTGTTACAGGTAGTCAGTGGCTCAAAAAGTCTGATAACCAGTCTTACCAAGGGGTATCGTATTACCCAGTACTAACTGGGTTGTGGAGGTCAGATAGGCAGTCGCTCCATGTAAAATACTGGTATTCAGCTTTATCCGGTTAGACGAACCAAAGGAAGCCAAACCCAATATAGTTGGGAAAATGCTAGGCAGATGATGATGATAAGAAGTAGCATAGTAAATACCCAATAAACTTACTGGCAGAAATCCGAGCTCTTATCAATGATATGTTCAAACTCTGCAAAGGACAGTGCTCCATCATCATCTAAGTCAGCTTCCTCTAGAACATTCTGGACTAATTGCTGGATCTCCGAGTCTCCAAGTTTGAGCTCAGGGCCACACAACCTTTCAATTACTTCACGCAAGTCTGATACACCGATCATGTCGTCACCATCGAAATCTAGAAAAAGAGAGAGATTTGTTTATTTCTGCTACATATTTTACTATCAGAAAATCAAAAGACTACTATAATATAATTATCAAGAATATAATGTTTACACAGGTCGAAAGATTCCTCAAATAGAAATTACCTGGTAATCTTAATAGAGAAAAAAGAGCGGTTACTTATTTCATCAGCACTGGTGTCCAAAGCAGGTAATAAAACCAACCATATTTTGAGAACCAAACAGGCAACCGCCTGTGGCCAACATGGTGGATTATTTATTCCTTACTTCCTACTATTATTCACTCGTACAGAGAGGATGCCAGTGTCTCAGCATTGCATAAGGATAATCTATGATGCCCGGCATCATAGATTATCCTTTTGCAGTGCTGAGACACTTGATGCCCGGCATCATAGATTATCCTTTTGCAGTGCTGAGACACTTGCATCCTCTCTGTATGCCCACTGATCTATTGTTGATATAGGATGATTATGGCTATGGTAATCTAACTACTATCCATTCCATCAAAATTGCTGAGCAATTGAGCAATTCAAATGTTACCACCAACAACATCATAAACTTAATATCACCCTACCCCTGCCCCCAGACACCAGAGACCCCAGAGAATCAAGCAGAGGTGTACCCTAACTAATAGTACACCTACATTTTGCCAGTCATGCTTAAGTTCTATGTAATAGGGTGAGCCTATAGCCATTAACTGGGCACAAATCAGGAGTCTATGGATCCTATTGAGACATTCTTGTTGGACAATATCTTACCAAATATCCTAAAAGCATGTTCAGCCTTTACTGCCTTCGGAGCCATCTCGCTGAACACAGACATCATATCAAGGAAGTCTTCGAAGGTGCAGTCCCCATCGTTACTGGAGCTGAACACCTTACATATCCGGTCTCTGAACGGGTTCACACGTAACTCGGGATATTGCAGTATCTTAGTCATCGGGAGCTTTGCATTCTTGTTGTGACCTACTTTCTCGGGTGCTAGGGCTTTGAATTTTTGATGAGCACTGAAAATGTAAGAACTCGCACAATTAGTTTTAAAAATAATACTATGGAAACTGTTCTTTTGCAGTAGTTATTAAAAGATATTGAGAATCTCCAGTATTTCAGATGCTTTATGTAAAATACTGGTATAAGTTAAAATACATCTGAGACAGGAAGCCAATCCAACAAAGTTAAGAAGAAGCAACACCGGTGGTGTTAATGATGATGAAAAATAAAGATTCATGAATACCAAACTGACATAAGGATCTATAAATATTTTAGCTACAGGGAAACCTATTATTAACAGAACAATAGGGTACAGTAATGGCATTCAGACATTCTGAAATAGTTCAACTATAGTTGGTACCTATTCTAAAAAAAAATGTATTAATAAAATATTTAGTGCAAGAGTTAAGATATGATTAAGGTTATGAATCAAATTAGAAAGAAACTAAAATATAAGTAGACCATTAATATTTTTTTTATAGGTACATGAATGTACCAAGTCAATTTATGTACATTCTGTATGACCACAGTCAACACTTCAAGTTTAGTGAAGAAATTCAATGAAGAGGTTCAAATACTGTAACAAAACATGTGTACTCACTATAAGACTTCCTTCTTGGTAAAATAAGTCAGATCCTGTAAGTAAATAATGACAAAATTAGTCACCCGTTCAAAATTTCCTGATTATAACAAAACGTTGGGGCAAAACAAGTGCATGAAACTGTTACCTCGTAGTCTTGAAGTTCCTCCTCTGTAAACTGACTTTTTCCTTGACCCATTATATGTAGAAAAACTTGTATAATTATTTTAAAAATGAATTAATTTATGAGATTCTTGTCATTTCTTGTAAACAAAAACACAAAGATCAGAGATTCAGGGCGGGGAATAAATGGAAAGGGGGGGAGGTACCTGAAGGTTCTGTCAGCTGTCAATGTCAATTTGATTTATGCGTTTAGTTCAGTCATGAAAAAAACAATCAACATAATATAATACAATTTTATTATTAAATTAAACCGTTATTTTTTCATTAAAATACAGTAATTTAAATTATTCATCGTCTCTCGTATTATCCGTCTCTGAAAAAAATAAAACAAAATATGGGTTACAAAACGTTATTTTTCTATTCAAATCAAATCAAAAATGTTTATTAACAAGAAAATACATACACTTTACAAGGAAAGATCTGATATCTTAAAAGACATTATTATTCTTATTAGATTTTTATTTACTTAGCCTTCAAACAAATCTCTTTAAATACTCACCGTTAGCTTTTATTCTGGAGGCAAACAAAGAACCCCTCTTGTAAGGACCACCAGGAACTAGCTCACAGAGCATTGGGTAGTTCTTTTTACATGGCGTCGAAATCCATGTCCTGGACCTCGTAAGTAGTACACAGTCGAAGTTCTTGCGGCCCCTTCTCGGACTGCCAGGTGCCCACGCACGGTATGTGGAACAGTCCAGGCCGTCACCTGCGAGAAACAAGAGCAGATCAGAGATTAAAACAGACTAAAGGAATACAATAAAATCCATCAACCCTTAAAACATAATCCAGACGCAGTCGGGTAGGTATGCTTTCTCGTCCATAATTATCATTTCATAATTACCCATAGCTGGGCAACCTTTTTTCTTTAAAACCCCTTTTCGTTATCAGGCTCGCTCAATGATGAAGTGCAGTAATTGTCGCTGATGGCTTTCTTCTTCTTACCGTGTCGATGGTAATATTGGCGACTATTAGGTACTGATGGCATTATTCTGTATATACTTATATCCTTACTCACCAGTAACACTAATAAAGGCACTTCCATTCTTGCTCCTCATCCCGACAAAAGCCATCTTTATACTATTGCCAGCCAGCAGCTGCGCGAGCGCATCGGTTCGCTGCTCGCTCGTGACATCAGCTGGCAAACTGCTCAGGTTCTTGCATTCACGGGATCCTAGGGTGTAGTTCATCTTCTTTGTGATGATGAAAAACATGCCCAGTGCTGGGACGCAGGATGAGTTTACGTGGGCTGGAAATTCATGGGTAAACCAATTCAATTTTGATTCATGAATGAAAATGGTGTTTGTGTTTAGAGGCGAGGAATAGGTGGATAGTTTCTCATCCTCTATAGAAAAGGGAGGATCCTCCGATCAGACGGGTGTTGTGTCTAATTGACTACTGTGGAAAGTTGTTGTCTGGTTTTTGTATGAATGTTACAGCGTAGATGTTACTGATATTTTGACGTAGTGTACGTACGTGACGTTTGTGTTTGGCGGTATGTTACCACAACAGGATCAAAATAAATTAACTGGTGAAAATGTACATACGTGTCATTGAAGTTTCTAGGAAAAAAAAATGTACTCACGTATCGGCTTCGCATAAATACTGTAGTAATCATATCTGGAATCATTGACCATGGATAATCCCCCATCAGCCTCAGCACACTTCAGAACTTCACAAGTATAGTCCACAGTCAAATTGCTCTCACCCCAGGCTTCTGGAGGGCTAAAGTTTATAGCCAGGCCCTTCTTCTCAATGCCTAGCCTTTGGCAAGAGGTCAGTGATGTGAAGTTAGCCTTGGAAACCATACCAAGCTTGGATCTGTAGCATTTCTCTATGAGATGGTATTTTGGCGTACGTAATTGAGAATCGGAGGAGCATTTCGATTCGGCTATGACTGTTGTGTGTGTAGTTGATAGTACTGCTAGTAGAATTAACAACATTTTCTTTTCTAAAGTTTTTAGTGTTTTCAAGCGAATCTTTTTTTTTTTAAACTTCAATAAAAATCACTTCACAAACATACACAGTCATCAAACTGCATTGATCCCACGTGGTAGAGCCCACTTCCTGTCGTAGTGAGGACGACTGTGTCCCAGGAGTGTGAACGTCTTGCTGATTGGCAGCTATGCTATAGTCAATAACAAATTATAATTGTTCAAGAGACCACTTTCGGAAGTTTACAAACGCCTGTTTCATTAGTCATAGCAACATTCGCAACTCTGCAACAATTAAAAGAACTTAATTTTTGAAATTTTCTGCAGGCGTTGAAATTAAGAACAAGTAACATTATTTTTTACAGTCAAAGAATTCATTACAGCTTCACTTTTTAACAGTATGAACAACTAACTAACTAGCTAACTATGGTATAACTAACTGGGCTCAACTAAAAATAAACCTAGCAGAAGCAGTTCCTAGTTCCGTGTGTGTAATAGGGCTTATTAACGTCAACTTACATCATGACTGACATGATGATGATATTATAATAAGAGGAGATGGCATTGAAATTGACTTTGTCTTGTGTCCTTGTGTGTGTTGTGGGTGGTTTAGTTTACATCGTGCATTTTATCGTACTACCTTTTGCCCTAATCGAGTAGAAATATACTAGAAAGTTGCCTTGTATGTATGTGCCTGCTTGCGGCAATTAATGCGACGTCTACCGTAACCGGAACACAGCAACGTACCTACTTGGGACAGGCTATACATTCAATCAAAAATCTCTCTTGAAGAAGCGACAGTAAAATAGCTATGAGTCACCATTAAAAAATATATGTATACAACCTTCTTACGTCTCATCCAAAAGGTTTTATTCCATAAAGTTGATACTGTCTGAAAAGTATATAAAGGTATTTCGAAAACCGTCAAAAATCTAGTTGTCCCATTCAAACGACTGTCATTGATTTGGAAATGTTATTTTACTCAAATTTATTGAGGATTATAATTTAATTAATTAATTTTACAAAGAAATAAGCTTGCTTATAGTGCGAGTGAAAACAAAATGGGTTGTTTTTACTCTAAGAATACGGAGGAGGTGAGTGCCGTCAGACATCGAGTGTGGTTTGACATGGTGGAGTGACTTATGTAGGTAGTAGACTGTTGTGGAGGGTCTTCAGTTTACAATGTTATAGTGGAGAGCAATCTAGAGTGTCTACTGAGTTCATTTCGATGTATCTGACCTATTTGATCTATAATAGGGCGCGAATAAACGTCGCAAAAACCACTTTGTGAAACTGGAAATACTTGTGTATCCGCTGTATAGATCTCAAGAATGCAGTCTGGTACTGCGGTCTATCCATGACGACCAGTCGATAGTGCTGGATATTATCAATCGACCTCAATTCAGTCTCATTCACTACAGTCTTAATCAGCAAGTACTTTATCCCCTTAAAATTTCAATAGAGTTAACTCCTTTCTTATTGCATTAAACAGGATATGGTCTACGACATGACTCCTATCCGGCATTTGCCCGTGATCTTCGTGAACGGAGTCCCGGGTGCCGGCAACCAGACTGTGGCGCAGACCATTTCAAATATAACAGGATATACAATGATAAGACCCGGAGAGTTGGTGCGAGCTGAAGCGGAGAAGGACACGGCGAGAGGACGTTTGATTGCTGATAAGTTACAGGCACAAGATACTATACCAGAGGTAGGACAAATTGAAGAACCCGTGTTAGGTTACCAACTGAAACGATCTTATCTTAGAACTCTGAAGAGATCAGGCCTGTGTTACGCCGTGTGTTGGAGCAACTTAACTGAAACCAGTTCACTTCATGTCGTTATGGTTCGTACGGGATACGCCTAAGAATAATACAAAGTGACTAAGTTAGTCCACAGTTCATAAATGTAACTGGTCGTCAACTAGAGAAATTACGTCGTTATGGTAGATTCGATAGTAAGTGACAGGTCATTCATCAGCGACAATGAAAGTTATTACAATTCTGTCCTTATTGCAGCAACTGACAGTGGACTTGATAAAGGAGTCAATGCTGCTGCAGCATGAGGCCAAGGGCTTCATCCTGGTCGGTTTCCCCAAGAACCCACGTATGTCCAGCATCTTCAACAGGCAGGTGAAGTGGCCAGAAAAGATCGTGGCACTTGAAGTTGACAATGAGGTACCTATGGATTTTTTTTGCTTCGTTCATAATTTTCTTCTTTTATGAGCGCTTGTACATAAAGTGGGCAATGTCGCAAATAGCTGTCAAATATTTCGCTGTTTTGATTAATTTGGCAATAGTACTGTATGCAAATAAAAAATATGGCGAACTATTGAACTATAGTATTGATTATGAAAATCATTCTTCCAGTCATTCCATCGTTTCTTTGGTCTTCTTCTACTCATATACCCATCCACATTTATACTCAAAACTTTCCTCTCGACATTTTCATTTTTCATTTTGTTTTGTCCCGTCTGTCGCTCGTAAATATTTGAATGTCATTGGTGCGAGTCTAGGTCTTACTCGCTTTTTAGAAGATCACGTAACTGCTGCTCAAGGGCTTAATGCTGTTCCATTCATCTGATTACCAGGTAGCAGCGACGAGGCTACAAAGCAAATTATCGGAGTTGGGCAGACCAGAGTCGGAGATCAACGCAGCGAGGCAAATCGTCAGGGAGGCTGCACACAAAGTCAAAAACGTACACAAACGATTTGGAGGACATGTTATAACGGTAAGCCTTATAAATTGGAGACTGGTGCTATGAGGAATATGAAGTTTTGGCGAGAAGCCGCACTAAACACTCAACATTTTAAAGGTATGTACAGACGCCAGCACAACAAACTACCCAAAACTGTCAAATTTTCCCAATCAACCTTCATCATCATCATCATCATTTCAGCCGAAAGACGTCCACTGCTGGACATAGGCCTCCCCAAGGGGGGTTTTGCCATAATCGCCACGCTTGGCAGGCGGGTTGGCGATCGCAGTATGTTTGTTATAAAAATCACAGAGAACGCTGCTGCCCATTCTCTGGTAAGTCCCTTAGTCGCCTCTTACGACACCCACGGGAAGATATGGGATGGTGCTATTCTTTACGTCCGGACACCATACAGAACTATCAACCTTGAACCTAATGTTTTTGTTTTTTGTATGGGAAATTCTCCCCGCTCTGGGCGGGGCGGAAGGTAGTGTCAGACTTCTTCTGACTAAAACCCATCCATGTTTCTTCTTTGCCCTTTGTGTTCCAGGGCCGCGGTATCTCTTTCGAATAGTCCCGCAGCACTGTCAGGCATCGGCCCTTGCGGAACCCTTCCTTGTTGCTGACATCTCTTTGAAGCCCGTCTGGAAAACGAACGCGCATCGACACTGCCTGTCGTCATAAGACGTTCAGACGGCGAGCTAGCCCATTACTCACCGGCTGTCGAGGACGAGTCCTAGGTACTTCAACGTCAACCCGACGCCGATGGAAACCCCTCCTACTGTCAGTAGGGATCCCAACGGTGGCGCATTCCGAGGCCCATGAAAGCACATGGCCTCAGACTTGTGTAATGCCACCTGGAGACCCAATTGCCGGATCCTCTCCAGACTATCGCAACCGCGCGTGTCGTGTTTTCGGCCCCCGCCTCGTGCGATCTCTCTTGTGCCAGCACCAGCGTGTCGTTAGCGTAGCAAACTACGCTGACGCCGCTAGGGAGGTCGGCGCGCTGCACCCAGTCGTAACCGATGTTCCACAGAGCCGGCCCCAGAACCGATCCCTGTGGAACACCGCACGACATCTCTCGCCGGTTCCATTCTCAGCTGAGACCGGGGTAGATGACGGCCCTATCCGTCAGGTAGTCCCCGACCACACGACGAAGGTAGTTCGGCACCGGGTGATACCGGAGTGCCTCCCTAATGCAGCTCCAGGGCCTGGAGTTGAAGGCCGCCACTCTCAGGTCTATCCCAGTCACCTCCGGAACGTCGTTAACGTCATCGGTGTGGTCCGCTTCCAGCACCGCAAGCGGCGGAGCCATAGGCGGGGGAGTATGCTCCCCTCGCGAAGGGAACAGAGCGCATACCACGTCCTCCACAAATGAACCTAATGCTTCAGCGATAAAGTTGAAAATCTATTAATTGACAGATTGTAGTAGCTTGATGTGCTGGTGTCTGTGCCTACATCTGAGAAAATGTCAACTTATAATAGGATACCTTTAAAATTTGAAAACGTTTCTTTATAGTATAAACAAGAATAAAATTGGAAGACCAACTTAAAACTGCTAACTGAGTCTCCATTAATGCAGCATGATTACAACTTTGGACGACAAGACGCATAGTTACTGAGACAGTTTCCTAAATCATTTTGTTTGGAAATGCCTAAGACCCATTTAAACTAATCTTCCAAAGCAGTCTCCACAATCTGCTATTGAGAACTTGACACTGGCTTCCTTCTTCCACAGCTGGACAGTAGCGGCAACCCAAAAGCCCTAGCGTCCACACTCAAGGAGATTCTATCAGACACGATTGAGAAGTGCCAGATGCGGCCGGAGTCACCAGAGCCCCGGCCTCTAACCGCAGTGTCAGCTCCCGCAGTGGCCCAGGTCTCATTGGTGGCGGTATGTTCACCGGAGCTTGATGCCCCCATAGAGATTACGGCTGACGGGCAAAAGTGATAGGGTTACTCGTTTAATTTTATTGTGACTTGTTTTAAATTTTGCTATATTACATGTAACTTTTCTTATTTGAGTGTTTTATTAGGACAAAGACCGTTGCGAGCTAATGTAACAGCTAGAAAATATGATGGATGTCTTGATACCTTCTTCTCTCTTTTCTTCTCTATATTCTTCTCACTTCTTCACTTCTTTCTTACTTTAAGTTTTCCTACACGTTTGCCTACTTTTATCTATTATTACTAGCCGCTAGTAATAACGGAAGCTGTGAGGCTCGACAGGTTGGCAAAGGCCCATCTCCATTCCTTCCACGGTAGTCCCGCCAGCTGCTGCGTGGTCTCATAAAGAGTGTTGCAAAGGGCGCGCCGCATTAGCGGCGGTAAGACCCGTTATGAGAGAGTGGCTGCAGAGACGGTGCTCTTACTTATGTGCTGGCACAGGTGCTCTTTAAACTTGGGTGCTTCGGAAATTTTAAGTCGGGAACCAACGCCTGATTAGCACCATGGCAGTAACTGCCTTAACGACCCAGTGCAGTGCACTCTGGCTGAGGGCCCAGTCTGGGCCGTGCTGCAGTCGGTGCTGCGGATAACCTCTCGCTCTCGTGGTTCAGTACATGGTCTGAAGCGAGAGTGTGTCCGTCGCCTTTTTTGAGAGAAAGTGATGGTCACAAAGGAGGCGGCGGAAAGGAAGCGGGAGGACACCTGCCTCCACATCCAGCAGATGCATCGGGTGCTAGAGGGGCATATAACGATCTCCAGGTGCCTCAGAATGTGGTGTGCGGGGGTGCTTTGGGAAGTCTGGCACAGATACAGGCCCGAGACGGAGGCGTGCCGTATTTGGAACTGCTGCTGTGTTTGCATGTAAGTCATCGTCATCATCTGCCTAGTCTTTTCCCAACTATGTTGGAGTCGGCTTCCAGACTAACAGTTTGCAGCTAAACACCAATTAAAATACATACCACCTTAAACTTATGCTAGCCTAGTACTTTTGCTGGGTTATTTAAATTTTTTGACAAAAATATTGTTGGCCTTACATAATATCATAATGTGAGAGAAGAAAAAAAAAGTAGTATAAGGGGTGAATTTTTCAAGAGGGCGTGGATGGCCAAATCCAACTAAACTATGAGGAATAGCGAAAACTCCTCAAAGAAGTGTTTGAGGAACATCGATATAATATTTCAACAGGTGCCATTAAGATATCAGGGTTCCTCAAATATTTCTTCTTCAGTAAATGGTTGATGAGATATTCGCTTCTAAAGCTGTAAAACACTTCTCCTACCCTCTTATTTTTAAAGTAAGAGGTGGAAAATTCTCAAAAAATGTGGTTTTGTAGAACGTAAAAAAAACTTTCAAGGAAAATTGGTTGAATAAATTGTTTTGATATTTATTTTTTTAATAATGTAAGACATTTTCATGAAACAAAAAAAGGTTTCGCTGTTGAATGTAAATTGACATTTCATATGAATTAGCGTTAAAAATATTGTCATTACATTGTTTGGTGCTTTGGAACCCTTTGTGCGCGAATCCGACTTTCATTTTCGAAATATAATGCTGAGCACGCTATACAGCGTGTAACAGAAAGGGTATATACACTGAGAAATTTTAATGGTTGTTTTCCCGCAGCGGAAGGTTTTGTCTTGGTAATACAATCGTTTTATAAACAAATAAAATATTAGAAACAAACAATGTCAGATTTACCATTATGATAAACAAAACTCGAAAGCGACCACGAACCAATAGTAATACTTCCCAATACCTAAGCTCGACGCAAGCCGGGCGCCGAACGGCTGCGCGGCCGTTGACCCACGAGCTTTTCAATCAGAAACAAGTTGTTCAGATTTTCCCTTTATACTTTTACGGGCTTAGGACCGTCAAAAATACTTTTTTAGTTGCAATTTACTGAACAAGAAATTAAAAATGTTTTTGTTTAATTTCTTGTTCAGTAAATTAAGAAAAAACAAAAAAAAAAAAGAGAAAAGTTTAATAACTAAGAAAAATAATTTTCTGAATTATATACTTAACAAAATATTTGAGGCGTATTTCTAAAATTTGAATCAACTTATTTACAGTTATTTTAATTAACTAAACTACTTTTAAATATTCACTATTTACAAAAGAATGAGTAGGTACTTACACTTCCCGGTAACGGAGTAATTGTTCGAAGTGCAAGCCACTGCGTTGAAGACACAATCGCGCACGTTTTGCGTTGATTGTCTTTCAATTTTAATAAGGTGTCTCTGTCACTTCTTACGATATCGAAAGCCTCCACTATCGCAGTTATTAACGCTCCGCGATTTTCGTGTTCCTCATGATACACCAGGCGCTTGAGCTCAGACCACAAGTAAAAGTAACGGAGTTAGGTCCGGGCTTCTTGCTGACCAAGCCACTGGCCCGCCGTGTCCGATCCAGCGCTGGGGAAACACCGAGTGCAGGTGCTCTCGCACGGCGCCGTGATAATGAGCCGGGCACCCGTCATGCTGATAGTACCGATTTCCCACGGGCGCCGCTAGCGGAACGTCGTCCAATAAGTCCGGTATAACGTTACGTAACATTTCCAGGTAGGTTCCACCTAGCAACGTACTCCAAGTTGCAATAACTGTAATTTCGATTCATGCTTGACCTGGCAAAGGCATTTGATACGATTTCTGTCTCCCTCTTACTCAACAAATTGGATGCACTGGGTATCAGGGGCACTCAGCTGGAACTTTTCTAAAGCTACCTCTCTGGGCGAACTCAGTGTGTCCGAGTGGATAAACACAAAACTACACACCTTCCAGTTACACACGGATTGCCTCAGGGAAGTATACTGGGCCCCACCTTATTCCTAGTGTACATAAACGAGCTTACTTGTCTTACACTTACCAAAGGTGAAATTATCTCTTTCGCTGATGACAACGCGCTGGTGTTTGCGGGTGATAGTTGGAAGGAAGTCTTCACTATCGTAGAAAATGGCTTTGATACGGTTAAGGGATGGCTGCAAAAAAACGTAACTACCTTGAACGTAGATAAAACTAAATATATTTGTTTCAGCATTAGGCAGGCGGTGGGTATTCGTGGCCACCTACGGATTGTCTCACATGAGTGCATCTCTGCAGATAGTTGCGCATGTTCACCTCTGGAACGCGTTAATACTCTGAATACCTTGGTATTACGTTAGACAATAACCTCAACTTTAAAAAACATATCAATTTTTTTTGTAATAGAGTTCGAAAATTAATTTATGTATTTAAAAACCTACGTCATGTCGCGGACCCTGCACTGCTGAAGCGAATATATCAGGCCCTATGTCAATCGCTTTATGCCTACTGCATTTCATCCTGGGGAGATATCTGCAAAACCACGCTAAAAGCAGCTGAGGTCGCCCAGAGAGCTATACTGAAGGTTAGCACTTTTAAACCGATGCGTTTTCCCACTGTTACACTGTTCCATTTGTGCGAGGTTTTAACAGTAAGACAGTTATTTATACTTAAAATGATCCTTCAAGAACACAAAAACAGCACTACAACCCAATGTTATTACAGAGACGCCGTAAACATCATGTATGTGGCAAACTAACCACATTCAAAACAACTTTTGGTAAAAGATTTGTACGTTCTCTAGGCCCTTAACTTTATAATAAGCTTAACAAAAAAAGACATATCTACCTCTTGACTAGAAAAGAATGCAAATTAAAAGTATGCCAATATTTACAGAAATTAAGCTACGAGGAGACAGAACAAATACTATAATTACCATTCTAAGAATACAGCTTAGAGCACAGAAAACGTACAGAACACTCTCAACATAGCTCACCTACACACACATACACTCACGCATACTCATACCCACACACTCACCTCATAATTATTCTCTCTCACACACACACACACACATACACTCACACATACTCGCACCCATACGCTCACCTTATAATTATTCTCAAACACACACACACACACACACACACACACACACACATATGCCGTATCACCACGTGCGAGAGCTTATTTTACTTTGAACATTTATGCATCGCTGTTACCTTTCTCCGCGGCGCCGCGTGAGATTCGAGGAGTACCTACAAGTTACGTCTAGTGTTACTATCGTTTCTCACGTTTTCAAGTTGACGAATATGTTTTTAATTATTTTAAAATAAAAACATTTTTTTTTTTCCACTTTTTCGAAAGTACTCCCTCCCTACGGCAAGTTGTTCTGTCGCGAGAAAACAACCATTAAAATTTCTCGGTGTAGATACAGGCTATCTTAGTTCAGGAGTTGAGACCACATTGATGTAATGTTTATTGAAGTTATAGGCAATAAATTTATTATTATTTATTATTATATGAAAAGGTGTGCAATAGACCATTAAACTAAACAACTTTTTACATGGACCAACCATAGTAATCGAAAAAATAAAATACCTACCGACGCAAATGCACGGGGCATGTGATTATTTTTTTACTCTTTCTGTGACACGCTGTACATATAGACCTGTAGGAAATATACTAGTGAGCTTGACTGCTGAGCGTGGTTGGGTTTTCCACGATTTATAGGATAGTTTTGTGCTTGTTGACTGGCAACCTTGGCCTTATTAATTGAATGGGACTCGTAAAAAAATTGTAAGTTGTGGGTAGATACGTTTTATACAAAATATGTGTAAGTATATCGAAATCTTTTTATACGAAATGTGTTATATTTTTATACTATAAAATCATCATAAAATGCACTTGAAAAATTTTAATTTAACGAAAGAGTTCGCACACCGCTGGAACTGGCCGTTAATAAATTCTTTTTTTGCAAAATTTTCAAATGACAAGCGACAGTGCACGTCGTTGTCAATTGTCACAAAAGCGCATCGATTTTCGAAACAAAATATAATTAAAACGAATTCATTCCCTACAGAGCGGTCTTTGGCTCCTCATCTTCTATCCATTTTGTTTATTTCATTATCAATTTTTACAAGTTACGTTTGTGATGTCAATGGTAAATATCATAATTCATTGGCAGCTCATGTCAAAAGCGTGAAGTTTGGTGGCGGGAATTAAACTTTGTTGATTATTTGGTAAAGTCGCCACGCTGCCTAGATCCGTGATCAAAGTTATGAAGATCAAACTGCGTAAGTATTGAAAACTCACTGTTTTACATGCTATGTGAGAGCCCTGTCTGTTACAATGGGGTATAGCTTCCCTAACTAAAGTTTTAGATCAAACAAGTTGGGTACTTCCATAGCTTCGTTCTGTAGCTATTTGTTTGGCAAATCTATGGGAAAAGTATACTAAATATTTTTTTATATTTATGTACCTATGATTAACATTCAGTATTTTTTCTTTTTCACAAAAACGATGAATCACAAAGAATAATCTTTTTTCTTATTTTCATTATATTTACTTAGTCTTTTTTTTCATAAATTTCATTCACAAATCAGCCATTTTGTAAAATGTTCAAATAGGTTTGAAGATAATCTGAAAATTCTAAATGGTGATTTAATTTAAAATTAAATTGAATACTGCAAAAAAGTTAATTAGAATGGTACATTTTTGTTTAGCAGCTTTGCCATACTTAGGAAAGAATCGTTAACCAATTTTATTTTTGTTTAATATACTTATGATTATTACAGCGTGTGATTAATAATTCTTATACTTATAATCTGCGAAAGTAGCTCTGACTGACCTTCTGTCTGTTAGAGCTACTTTGTGTGCCTTATCAGTTCAATGGATTTCGCACAGAAATCAAATGAAAATTAGCACCCAGGTAAGTATACCAAGACCTGGGTTACGACATAGGCTAGTTTCCGAACTCCACGCGAGCGAAGCCGCGGACAAAAGCTAATGTGATACAAAAATAGTACTTATGTTGGAGACTGCTACAGCTGCTGAGTATGAGGACCTAGTTTCGTTTACCGGGCTTAGTGTTATTCGACTTTTTCCTCCAGGAATTCCTCACGTCTATAATATGGGACTTAACTGTCTATACACCTAGCTCTGCGGAGATTACAGGCGAGATGTTATGCTATGTTATTCAGCGCGAGACCGGTTTCCGTCGACGTCATCGACGGAGGATAACGAGAGCGGCACGGATTGGGATGCTGAGGGTCGCCATCCCGCCATGACACACCCCCGCCACCCCCCACCACCTCAAGTAGCTGTAAGTCTGTGCATCTTACTTGTTTTATATACAACCTCACCTTATAAATGGTGTAAATAGACCCTTAACGAAGCCGAAAGGCACTTGTTCTCCCCGTCTTTGCGATATTTGTTTTTGTTCTGGACCATACCTGGGAACCTTCTAGTTACGGACATATTTTGGGTCAAAGTTTCAGAGAGATTTTCACAAGTTTTTTATTAAATACATGTTTTAATGTAAGATTTTTACTACAAACACCTTCACGACCCCCATACTATTCAATCCATCCATCAGCACAATGCTTTGAGTGCGTTCCATCGAGTCCTACCGTTAAACGTGATTTTTCACCCCAAAAAAAGTTGTTTCCCAGCAATAATTTTTGCGTAAAGTTACTTAGTTTGATGTACAGAATGTTTGGTTGACGGCTTCGTGAAGGGTCTGTTTACACCTCGTATCACTGATACAGAATATAAAAACTACAAAATATTCTACAGGTGACAGACCTAGATGAAAAAATATGTGATAGGGGAGTGAACACACTTATCGACGTGGAGTAGGCTTGACCCGATCTGAAGAGCTTCATATCTAATAAAACCAAAAAAGACATCTGCCTCGTTGCGGTTACAGCCCCTTCTGACCGCCTAAAACCGACTTCTCTTCGATAAGTTTGGTTACCCTTTTGCGTGCCGGGAGTTGTGTGGGTAGCGCGTAGCCGTGATGCGCGGCGTAGCACCCACGTACCACAAGCGTAGCGTCGTATATTGTAGTTTTATTTCATCTTCTTTGTTTAAATAAAATAGTTTTCCAAATTAACCTACCTAGTTACCTAGTTTACCATATTATTCAGGGTGGAAGGAACACCGACCCACAAACGGTTACCACGTATTCAGAACATCATTGTGAACCCAGATTTTTTTAAATTACGTTTTTTTGAGTTACGAGGGATTTAAAAAATATCTGCCGTTTCCTACAAAACCTACACGGTCAAAATGTTTGGAACCGCGTAAATTTTAATTTTAATTTACAAAGACAAATAAATTTACATGAAAAATGGTTAGGGAAAAATATGCACACAAATAACCGTACCTCACATATGCATAGTTTTGTACCGACGATCTTCGTTGTGTACGACCTTTGTTATTTAATTTGGAATTCTAGCTTTAAAAGAGGGTCGGTCAAACCGACAAGGACAAATTGCGGAAGCGTTTCCGGACACTGGACTCTGAGAGATATTGTACTGTAGTATCTTCAAGTAGCCGGTCTGCTACCTGTCCCTACTGGATTGACAGAGCCTTAAATATTCTTTCTCGACAGAGGATGGACAGTACGGACTGGAACACGGACGCCCGTCATCTCGCCATGACACACCAGCGACACCCGCCACCGCCGCCACAGGTAACGTTAGGGTTAACAGTTACTTTTTTTTGTAACTAAAAAACCCGACTGCAAAAACCAAAAAAAAGTTGGAAGCAGGCGGGGCCCATTTAAATATAAAATTATGAAAATGGAATGGGCTGCGCCTGCTTCCAACTTTTTTTTAATATAAAATGTGCTTGTTCTTTGCTTTTAAATTTTTTCAGTCGGGTTTTTTAGTTTTTCAACAACTTTTTTATTTCCAGCTTTTTATACGATTTGTCACTTCGAACTATTTAAAAATATATTTTTATAATCGCCTTTTAAAACCCTTCAAACCCTTCATTTTGATAGCCCACTCAATGGTATTAAAAGAAAAAAAAATCTAATTCTACAATATGGCAACCCAGATCCGCCATTTTTCTTTGTTTTTTAATGTATCCAGTGACACTCGTGCCACCAAAACAAATCTAACGACGAATAACTTATCAAAATCCGTTCATTCGGTTAGGAGTTACAAGGGAACAAAGAAACGGACATACAGACCTATTTACATACAGGTCAAACACATAACGGCCGATTTTGGGCTTCGCCGCAGTCGGGTAAAAATAAAAACCCTTGACTTTACACTCTCTCTTCAATCAAATAGCTTGCACCGCGTTGTCAGCACACAGTGGGTTACCATAAAACTGGACAATTTTCTCCATGGGACCATGTACGTTATTGCAAAAATGTATTTTTTCTTTTAGCTATGCAAAAATGTAATAAGCTGCCACTTACTAAATGTCAATACCTACGCGATCCAAATGTGGGGTAGTTGATTATTTTTTCGCGATTACAATGTTGGTCCTATAGAGAAAGTTGTTCAGTTTGAAGGTCTGTAGCACACCTTTAATATGACTATACCCTTTCTATTACACGCTGTAAAATAACGAGTGTTAAAAGACCTGTAACGAAGCCTGTAACTTTGCCGAGAGTTACATGGTCTTCCCTTTGATTTGTTTCATTGAATCTTTAGTGAAAATCTACTTAAATTAAACTAGCTTTTATTTCAAATAGACCTGTGACAGGCTCTTTTGCATATACTATTCTATAGCTCTACTAGGTGTTGGGTCCTGTCATAGGCCCTTCAACACTCCAGTCTCATTCTGCTAGAACTGATTTAGCAAGTAGTGCCTACTTTTGCAACGTCAGGTTCACAAATAGGTACTCCATTCTTCTGTTTCCATCAGGCGGTGATAGTGGGTTCGGTGCGCAAACGTCGCGGGAACCTGCCCAAGCAATCAGTGAAGATCTTAAAGAGATGGTTGTATGACCACCGTTACAACGCGTACCCCAGCGACGCGGAGAAACTGGCGCTCAGTCAGGAGGCTAACCTCACTGTTTTGCAGGTGAGACGGAGAGGAAAAACTTGCGCTGAAGAATCCCGCTTTTTAAGAAATAAAATCAAAGTAAAAATTGTGTGCCTTTCGAAGACCATTAAATTGATTTCTCTGTTCTCCCTTACGTATTGAAAAGACATACATAGATGCAAAGGTCACTTGGCTCAATAACTAAAACCGTAACGTTACGTAAACTGTTTCGTTAGTTGTTGCGCCTTGAAAAGAGTTTCTATAACACCAGGTCTGCAATTGGTTCATAAACGCCCGCCGTCGTATCCTACCCGAGATGATCAGGCGTGAAGGTCACGACCCCCTGCACTACACAATCTCTCGGAGGGGCCGGAAACAGCCGGGGGCTATGGCAGGAGTGGGGCCAATGGTGGGGCTGGCTGGAGCATCAACGTCTGGGTTAGGAGTGGCTGCAGGGGATGGCGTCAACGTAGCTGCCTGGGACGGTATCGTTGTAGAGGTTTGTGCAGAACAGTTTATAATACTCGAGCGAGACTACCCATCTGACCTCCATAAACTAGGTACTGGGGAACCCGATTTGGTCAGGTTTTCGGGATCCTACTACTATTTGATACTCCGATCCCACAGCAAAGGTCCGTAGCTACACAAGACGTGCAAACTGGGAACAGGGTTTATATCTGCAACCAAATATTTTAAAACCCACAAGTTCTCTTTGATTTATGTCTAAGTTGACCATAAATCTAAAGACTCTAAATCAATCAATTCGGCCTATCGTATACTACAGCTATCACAGGCAGTTCCTAAGCTTCGCCTCAACACCGGTTTTTCTTCCGGGTTGTCGTTTGCAACCAATCTCTTTTTTAAGGACTTCTGTTTACCACGCTATGTGAACTAGAAACAGACTGAAAGAGCCCATGGGTCATTAAAGTAGTACCCACAGAACGGTCCGGATGGTCGTGCCCACGACTACGGCGACGGTCTACTGGTCTACCGGAGCGATGGCGACGAACTCGGGGACGGCGAGGAGGGATACTCCAGCACCATCAGCGAGGAGGAGGTCAAGTACGACCCCTCCGTCTGGCAATCTGTCATTCGCTACGGACCGGAGGACCACGATCTGCATCCGGCTACTAGGGAGTAAGTCTGTTGTGTCAATCTTATTACAAGTTCCAAATGTTAGTTGCCTATTGAGTTGCTTGATTCTAGCAATCAACATTGTGTTCTTGGTCTCTGAAAAACGAACACACTTGACGAAACTTATCGAGCAATTTTTAGGCAATACTTATGCTCCATTTCAATTTAGCATTACATCGACTCGCTCGATCGCTTTCCCACAAAATTGTCCAATACACAAGAGTTATTGCACAAACTCAAAAAAAGATACTCTTTACTTTTGGCGTTCATATTGCGGTAGTAGTTAAGGAAATAAAGTACATAACGTCAAAAGTCACTGCGACGCATCCTTTTCCCTCCCACAGCAGAGCATCAGTCGTATCAGTGGCCGCGACCAAAGACATGGTAGAACAAATCAGCGAGCCGCAGGATACTAGTTCAGAGCAGTTCTGCTCGAGAGCAGCCCGGGCAATAGTCGAACGCTGGTACAACACTATTTAACAATTCTCTAAATACATGTATTGTCCAACGTCACATAAGCCCATAGCATCTACAGTCTTTCCCTTCAGAAGTCATCAACATTGGCAGCTATCATATTCCACCCAACCCACTGCTGGGTATATAATAGGCCTCCTTTTGTGTTATTTTTCCCTGGTCTATGCGGGTCTCAAAAAGTCTTACCCGCGATCATGTTTAAGACATCCGCTCATCTGATTTTTTGGTCTGCCAACACTTCTTGCCTTCAGAAGTACATCATTTGCTCTTAGTTAATTTGGGGAGGCCCATGCTGGAAAGCCAGACACTCCTGAGTTACCGGTGTCAAATAAATAAATATAAACTTATTGTAATGGATGAAGTAAAGCTAGTGTAAGATTGTTAAATTATGGCTATAAATAAATAAAAATTTTAACTAAGACTTGATCATGCAGAACTTAGTCTGAATGGTCGAAACTGAGCAGCCAAGCTTTTCGTTCCTCAATCCAATTTGTTTTTCCCGCCAGCAGCACGGCATCGGTCGTGACCGTGTCTACTACGGAGGGGATAGCGGGCCAGGGTCAGGAGCCCGTGTCTAGCAGTGAGGACGGCTGGCAGGCGCTGGCACACCCGCAGCTGGCGCACCTGCCGCAGTTGCCGCACCCACTGCGCGCGCGCCGCATGCAGGTGAGCCCGCCCCCGCAGCCGCCGCCGCCCGTCGCCGTCGAGCTCGAAGTAGCCACCACCGACATGTGGTGCCACACCTAGACACGTATCTAACACAGGACGATTCTGATATTTACACTTCCGTTTACTCTGGCAATGACCTAAGAAAAAAGGTTTCTTTTGTCAAAAATTTCATTTTGAATTTATTAAAAATAAAATATGTTTGGAGTTTTTAATTTGGTTCTGTAAGGATGTTGTAGGTCCCAATTTACCATGTTTTTGTACATATCTAACTGTAGGCGACGTCGGTGTTAAAACACTATAGATTTCCCTTTACAATCAAGTTTTCCTTTAATAAGAGAACTAAAGGTGTTTTTTTTCGAGGCGGAGAACTTTAAATTTAAATAAAACAGAAAAATTGTTTATTATCCTTGAAGTAGGCTTCATGTGACTAATAATTGTATACCATTAATAATTGTTTGAATATGATTTCGGGCATGTGACCATTGCGGCTGGCGCACACATGGCGTAATCTGATGGTCCAATTTGCACATATTTAACACAATAAGCTCTAAATAATGAAATCTCTGTTAGAGAACATAATAGTAACCATGAGCAAACTGTTAAACAAGGAGCTAACTGAGATACGTGCCGAGGTCACTGGCCTCAGGTGTTCGGTGGAACTTCTTAGCAGTCAATATGACTATATGTTGAAGGAAAAGAAGCAGGGTGAAGAGAAAATAAAGAATTTGCTAGATAAAAACGAAAAGTTGTCATCCACCGTTTAAGACATGTCAAGTCGTCTAAACATCTTGGAACAACACGCCCGTGCAAGTAATATCGAAATACAATGTGTCACCCAGAAGAAAACTGAAAATCTTATTAATATTGTAACACAGCTGGGTAAAACCATAGGATGTGAAGTTAAGGAAGAATACATCAGTAACTCGGTATCAGTAACTGTACTCGTGTTATGAAGCTCAACAATACCACTAATCGTCCGAAATCAATTGTGGTACAATTCATCTCACCCCGATTACGTGACTCCTTTTTGGCTGCTTCTATCAATTTTAACAAATCAAAGCCAGCCAGTGAAAAATTAAACAATTAAACATCTTGGATCTTGAAGGTGCCAAATCTGAAATCTTCGTAACGGAACATCTGAGCCCGGCCGATAAAGCACTGCATACGGCTACGCGTCTCCGAGCAAAAGAAAAAGGATATCGTTATGTCTGGATCAGAGGAGGACGTATTTATGTTAAAAAGTCTGATGATTCAGATACTAGGATTATGAAAGATATGAATTCAATCCACTCAATAGGGTTATTCTAGGTTAAATTCGCTTCCTTTAACATTTACTACCAAAATACTCGTGGATTACGTTAATGAATTTTATTGTAATTTAGTATGTTCAAATTATGAGGCATTGGTGCTCACAGAAACCTGGCTAAATAATTGTATTCTTAGCAGTGAATTGTTTGATCACAGGTACGTAGTTTTTAGGCGCGACAGAGAAACTTCGAATTTCCATGCTAAAAAATTAAGGTGGTGTCCTGGTTGCTATATCTAGGAGGTAAACTGCCAACAGACAATGTTCTTGGGAGAGTGGGTGCAAGGACTTGTGGGTTACTGTAAATGTTGCACCAGGTTTCAAAATAGCTATCTGTGACCTTCACTTGCCCCCACCTGTGCAACATTCCATCTTGGAGCACTTTTTGGATAGTTATAATACTGTATCAGAAAAATGTACTATTCTCATCGGCGAATTCAATATAAGCAATATAGACTGGCAGTGGTGATATTCACACTTGCCCTACTTTCTCAAGGACAAAAAATTCTAAAGTAAATGAGACACGACTTTATTCACTCACTCAAGCAATGTAACAATGTCGGTAATATTAAAAATAAAATCCTGGGCTTGGTTCTTGTAGACTTATGTAGAGCCGTATGTAAAGTGTTTGAAGCCCCTAATAGTCTGCCAAAAATCGATCCTTATCACCCTCCTCTTGAAATTTCCCTTTACCTAAAAGTAAACAACTGTTTAAAACCGGAACCTAACATGAAAATTAATTTTAAAAAGCTAACTACTCTGCTGAACTTGAAAATATTGATTAGTATGCGTTACTCTCGGACACAAACGACCCAAGTATAATGCTGGAACGTTTTTATACAGAACTACGTCAAATCATAGACCGGTATGTCCCATCGAACTTAGTCAAAAGTGATTCGCGACCACCATGGTATACAAAAGGGCTGGAGAGATTTCTGCGTGAAAAAAACAATCTAAGAAGAAGATTTAATACATACAAAAACCCCATGGATAAAATATTGCTTCGTTGGTGTAGTAAGAGCTGTGTCAGATTGGCAAGAAAATGCTACAACTCCTATATCCGCAGCATAGAACAAAATATAACAAAGAATCCCAAGTGTTTTAGGTCCTTTATTAAATCTAAACGGGGTGCTGTAAATGCTTATCTGGCTTCAATGTCAAATGGCGTTAGCCAAACTTGTAATGGTTACGATATGTGCAACATGTTTGGAACCTACTTTTCTTCAGTGTACAGTCCAGTTAATCATACCGAGTAATGTAGCTCTAACATCTCCATTCTTTTAAAACCTAGTTAACAACGACAGTTTTTCCATGATCTAAATACCAAAAAATAAAATAGTCAAACACTTAAAAAAAAGTGATGAAATTCCCCCTAGCTTCACCGTAACTTGCGCTGATCAACTAGCAACCCCCTTTACTTGATTTTAACAAATCACGCAGCGCTGGAATTTTCCCAAAAAAATGGAAGGTGGCCAAAGTGGTTCCGATCCATAAACTAGGTGCTGAGGATGTGGTTAGTAATTATCGTCCTATCTCTATCCTTCCGACGTTTGGAAAGGTTTTTGAAGCAATAGTATGCCCAGACATCCAAAACTACTTTAAGAAGTACCTTTCTGAACACCAGCATGGCTTTACTGTTGCAAGATCCACCTGTAGTAATCTAGTAGCATTTGTTGAAAAAAATTGCAGCTTCACTTGACTCTAACCAGCAGGTCGACGCCATTTACACGGATTTTAGTAAGGCTTTCGACAGTGTCCCACGAAGTGCTCATTCAAAAGCTTGCTGGACACGGGTTTGCTGGTTCTCTTCTTAAGTGGCTTCACTCATATTTAACAGACAGATCGTTCTATGTCGATGCCAATGGCTATAAATCCGAAACCCTAATTATAACCTCCGGGGTTCCTCAGGGTTCTCACCTGGGTCCAGTTATATTTGTTATCTTTGTTAACGACCTTCCACATTACTTCATTAATTTCACACCATTCATGTTCGCTGACGATTTGAAAATAGCTCGTGTAATAAATTCTCAAGTCTATTACTTCAAGATGACTTATAAAATGGTGCGAGAATAACAAAATGCATTTAAATATTAAAAAGTGTTCTCAAATAACGTTCACTCGGAAGAAAATTTTCTTGGATTTCAGTAACACTGTTGCGTGCCTAATCAAAGTTGATTAATCGTAATCAGAGTAATCAGAGACCTGGAGGTCTTTCTTGACCGGAAAATAACATTCATTCCCCACATGGACACCATTATAAAAAAAGTTAAACAACTCTCCAATCCCAAGACTGCAGGCTTCTCAATAATTGGGAAGATGCTATAGGTAGATATTAGTTGCACATCAGTACAAAAATTCAAGCGCCAAGTCCACAAAAAATAATCAAAATAATTCAACAAAATACCTAATCATATTACTCTCAACCTCATCATCGTCATTCTCTTGCCCTTATCCCAATTCATTTGGGGTCGGGGCAGCATGTCTTCTTCTTCCATACTTCTCTATTACTCGTCATCTCATCGGACACCTCATATTACTCTCAACCTATTTATTTTAATTTTTGAACGGTCGAGATACTAAGTATGTATGTATATAACTGTACAACTACTGTAATTAGCTTTTAGTTTTCATTTGATCGTGCATGCTGTGTCTATCGCATCATATTGTACACTTGGTGTGTTTTGCTTGAGTAAAAGGTGTAACAATTGTTGATAGGCCAATAAATAAATAAATAAAACAGTAATTCGTTGAATGTAGGCTTCCAAGTACTCAATTGTTTCTGATTTATCGGCGTAGACATGCGACTTTACATATCCCTAGAGGGAGAACTTTACAGTCAACGGACAGCGGTATGGAGACGTGATTACTTACTTTTCGTGCTGCAATTGTAAGGCATTAATTTTGTAGACATGTGGTTTCAGCAAGACGGAGCCTCATGCCAAACAGAGCGCGATGCGATTAATTTACTCAAAGAAACTAGCCGCGGTAGCAATATATCTGAAATCATATTCAAATTCAAACATAAATGGCATAAAAGTATCAGTCAAATAAGGTCAATTTCAAAAATAATAAACGGTTTTTCTGTGTTTTATTTCAATTTAAAATTCTCCACCTCTAAAAAAATCACCAGTTACTTAAGTGATGTTGGTGTTTTTGTTTTGTTTTTAGCCTAGAGACGAGTTTCTGTTTGTTGTGTAAATAAACTTTTCTACTAAAAAACTGATTTTCATTCAAGTAGACAGCTGTAATCACGTTTTGGGCGCGGGGTGTTTTAATACCGGCATCACCTGACAGTTATTGCTTTTAAGAAGTCCCTTTTTCTGTGTTTATTTATCGCTTAGTTTTTAATTTCCAAAATCTAGACATGCCGTTGGGCTCGCTTTTCTCCCTTTTTATTTAGTCAAATTTTAATATATTACCTAAAATTGCAACCTTAGACAAACCTAAGGTGGAATTTTGTTTGTCCAGAATTATTTCTATTCCAAAATTGACTTGGGGCCATAACTGCAGGTGGTGCCGCGCAGGCGCAGGGCGGAGGGCGAACAGGACAAGTTCAAGTGCTTGTACCTCCTGGTCGAGACGGCCGTGGCGGTGCGTCAGAGGGAGAAGGAGCAAGAGGAGGCAATGCTACCTGTTTAGTTAACCGTGGTTTATGCGAACGAACTCTTTCCTTATCTAACTTTAAGATTAAGTAAACCGTCTTTCATATATCCATAGGAAACTGACAGTAGGTAGAGTAGACACTGTGCTAGGTTTTTATTAATTCGTTTATAAATAATAATAAATATGATCGAACTTATTCGTAAAGATAAGTATGGGGTGGAATTTGAATCCATAAAATCACATCAAAGGACATCCAGTCATTCTAGTTCATGCTCATTAAAGACTAGGTTTTTAAAAACTAATGGTCAGTCCTCTGTTAGATCATAATTATACTATTCCACAGTTTTCTTTATCATAAGTGATATTTTTGTTTAAGCCTACGTAGAAGTTAAGCATATTACGAGTATTTTGTTGTTTGGAACATTACATAAAGCCTTCTCGCGCACTAGGTGCCCAACAAAGTTTTAATTGTTAGTCTTTACAGTTAATTTACCTTTGACAGCAACCCAAACACGGGGTCCCTTAGACATCCCGCACTTCGCGGCCACGACCACCACTTTTGGCTACAGAAGCTTCGACCAGGGGCTCAAGTCTGCTATTTTTATAAATTCGTCATTTCAACACGATTCCATTGTCATTTTGCTAAAAGTTCGTAATATGCTAAATTCATAATGGTCGATCATTGGTCTCGTAATAGAATTGTGTTATAATGACATTGTTGTATTGCCAGATTTCATTAATAATTATATATTTTTACATATTATTTATCAGATTACCATTCTATGCCATTTCTTTCAATGGAGTGTCAGTGGTTGACCATTGGAAAGTCATAATGACGCCATTATATTAGTAGATTACCAAACCTGTCAAAATCAACAATTATGAAATCAATGATAGAACATTCTGACACAATTGTAATAGCAGACTTGAGACCCAGCACACGTAGCATGAACACCGTAGAAACGGATTTTGTCGACGGAAGAATCGACAAAATGACAGATTTCTTTTGTTGATCTGTCATTTTGTCGATTCTTCCGTTTCTATGGTGGTCATGCTACGCGTGCTGGAAGAAAGTTTTGTTCGAGATAGCGGCCGGTCATGCGAAAAGTTGTGGTCGTAGCCGCAAATTGCGCGAGATCCCTAAAAACCTTAGATGACTTTGATTTTGACGGTATTGGAAAATGTAAAGTAACTGAAAGGGCTGTGGTAAAACGTTGGCCGTGGTCCCTCAGTGCGCGAGAGGGCTTAATAATTCCCACTAGAGTAAGATCGAATGTTTTGTTAAGAGTTAATAAATTGAATGATTCAATAAGTTGCTTTATTCTGTTGAATGCCGTAGCCGACTCAAGGCTCTGCCGACTGCAGAACTGCAAGAGCCTATCATTACTTAAATCGTTCCGGCGCTACTTCTAATGTACATATGGGTCCCACCGCTGGACGAAGTCCTGAAGCGACTACCCTTCGCCCGGGCGGTGGGACAATTGTTTCAAAAAACTACGCGGCTGCGGGTGACTGTTTTGTAAGGTGCGATGTTGATCGTAAATGAAACGAGTGAATGCTCGAATAATACTGAAATATATTTGATAGGATAGTGCATATAAAAGGTGTAGAAGGTGCATAGATTATAGTGTTACAGATCTTAAAGTAGGTACTTAACTAATACAACCCTTACATCACCGCACTTATTGAAAAAAAAAAAAATAAGGAATAGTTTTTTTTTTTTTTTTTTACATATGTTATATTATGATACATAGTATGGTTTTGTTCGATTTTTATGAACAAGGTCCTTTTTCCCACTTTGATTAATTATTTCTACGTTGGGTGGTACATCTTTTACAACTTTGAATGGTCCTGAATATAAGTTGTCTAATTTCTTGCATAACGTATCTTTTTTAACTAAAATTAAATCATTCTCTTTATAGTTTATAGGGTTTACATTTTTATCGTATACTATCTTTCTATTCAACTTACTTTTTAATAGGTTATTTCTAGCCTCTTTTTGCGAAAGTTGCAATCGGTATTTTAATTCATGAGGATAGCTGTCAAAATTATATAATGGTTCTAAGTCTGCTGTCAGGTTGCTAGGAAGAGAACATTTCTTACCAAAAACTAACTCGTATGGAGTGAATCCTGTTTCTGTATGTACGCCCGTGTTATATGCAAAACACCAAAAAGGAATCCACTTACTCCAGTTTTCTGGATGATTCTCTGTTTGAATACGCAAAAACGCATTCAAATGTTTATGAGTGACTTCCAATGCTCCTATGGACTGGTGATGGTATGCTGTAGAATTAAGTTGTTTTATGTTTAATAATTTACATACCTGTTGAAATATTTCTGAGAGAAACTCCTTTCCTCGGTCTGTCGCTATTACTTTCGGCACACCGTATCTGAGAATGAAGTTGTTGACAAAACTCCTCGCCACTTCTTCTGATTTTTTAGAAATTAAGGGATAGCCTTCTACATATTTTGTGAGTTCACATTGTAATGTTAGCACGTATGTAAAATTATCATTGTCTGTTTCTAATGGACCTACCAAATCTAAATATACTTTTTCAAACGCAGTATTAGCTGTGCTAGTTATCACCATGGGTTCTTTCTTAGGTATTGAATACTTTTGCCGCTGACATTTGTCACACCGCTTTACAAATTCCCGAACATCATTATCAATACCGGGCCAATAATAGTATTTCTTTATGTTATTTGACATCCGTCTCATACCAGCATGGCCACTACTTGGTAAGAGATGAAAGTCATTTAAAATTACTTTCTTATCATCCTTGTTCTCTATCCTTTTTACATCACTTAAAATGCATACGCGCGGTCCGGACCTACTTTTATTATTTTTTATTGTCGTTATTAACTTTTTTATAAAGTTCTCGTTGTCTTTATTTTTTAATATGTATATTTCCTTTAATTTTAATAGTTTGCAAAATTCATCTAAGTCTCTCACAAATGCGTCTCGCGTCATTTGCGATTGGGAACTGAGGAATTTCACGTAAACTGTTGATGTATTTTCTACATAACAGAATGTTTTATTTTCTTTGGAAATAACCCCTACTTTCTTTAAGATTCTTAATTCTTTTATATCAATAAATTTTAATTCGACAGATTCTTTGGGTCTGATATGAGTGCTTACGACTTTTGGTTGATCAGGCCTCAAGTCTGAAACATCCATATCTACCGTTGAGTCTGGTTTATTTAATTTTTTCGCTTGTGCTCTTGTCATGACGCTCATTATACTTTCATGCATTTCCTTCAATGCTTTTATAGTAATTCTAGACAGTGCATCTGCAGCTGCATTGTCAGAACCTTTTATGTATTGTACTTCAAAATTATACTCCTCTAAAGTCATTCTAAATTTCATTAGTCTACTTGATGGGTCTTTCATATTGAACAAGTATACTAATGGTTTATGGTCTGTAAATATTATAAAAGGTCGTCCATACAAATATGGTCGAAAATATTTCACAGCCCATACAATTGCCAGTAGTTCTTTTTCTATGACTGGGTAATTCTTTTCGGCTTTGTTTAAACTTCTGCTAGCGAAAGCTACAGGTCGTCCGTTATTATTTGACAAAATTGCTCCTATAGCATTATTTGATGCATCTGTGTGAACTATAAAACGATTTCCTTCTGAAAAATCAGGATACTGTAACACTGGTGGACGTATTAAACGTTGTTTTAATTTTTCAAATGCTTCTTGACATGCCTCACTCCATTCGAATGGTACGCCTTTTTTTGTTAATGTATTTAAAGGGTAAGCAATTTCAGCAAATTTTGGTATGAATTTTCTGTAATAATTGGTGAAAGCTACGAATCTTTTTACTTCTTCTGTGCTTGCTGGACATGGATAATTTTGAACTGCAGTTATTTTTGCAGGGTCAGGCATTATACCGTCACTTGAAATTACGTGTCCCAAGTACAAAATTTGTTTTCTAAGAAAATCACACTTGGTGGGATTTAACTTTAAGTTAACGGTTCGTAATCTTTCAAAAATATCTTGTAAATTTTTATTATGTTGTTCTAAGTTACGTCCAAATACTATTAAATCATCTAAATATATCAAACATTTTTCATATTTTAGACCGGCCATTGCTATTGTTATCATTCTTGAAAACGAACTAGGACTGGTTTTCAATCCCATAGGCATACGTGTCATCTGAAACTGTCCGGAATGAAATGCTGTGAACTTTCTGCTGTCTCCCTCTAATTTGACGTTATAATAGCCTTGGTGCAAATCAAGATGTGTGAAATAAATGCTACCCGACAATGATTCTAATATTTCTGTAATATCCGGTAATGGGAATTTATCGTCCTCTATGCAATTATTTAGTTTTCGGTAATCAACTACTAGTCTCCATTTATTTTCTCCAGTGGAATTCGATTTCTTCGGTACCAATAATATTGGACTGGACCAGTCACTTTTACTTGGTTCTATAATACCTTCCTCTAGCATTTTATTAATCTGACGTTTTATTTCACTTTTTTGAGAATGTGGCAAACGGTATTGTTTTGAAAATACTGGTGTCGTGTTAGGTTTTACGGTTATAGTATGACTGTATACATTTGTAGTAGTTAATTTGTCTTTGGGGAGGTAAAATATATCCGAATATTTTGCACATATATTTTCTATCGTTTTTTGTTCTTCATTATTTAAATGCTGCAATTTTAATTGAGAAAATAAGTTTTTAACCCTGTCTGCGTCATTTTGCGTTTTTTCATAGAGACAGACGTCAAATTCACTAAGTTTGCTAATGTTAGGTTCTATTTCCGTTAGCGATATATCTTCGTCATTAACGTTTAATATTTTAATAGGTATTAGTCCATGTTTAGGAGTACCTATAGAACTTGCTAAAAACACACCATGTGTTAGTTCTTTTGAAGTTACTACACAATCCTCATTAAAGTTCGTTTGTATGAAGTGTATAGACTCACTTCTAGCAGGAACATCTAAAGTTTCATTATATTTACCCAGTAGTGGTAAACAAATAGTTGTCCTTTCGGTAGATAAAGTTAAAATATTTTTATCGAAATCTAGCTGAGCCTTATATTTATTTAAAAAGTCACGACCTAAAATTCCACCTCCCTTAATAGGTAAGTTATGAAAAACAAAGAACTTCTGACTAATTGTTTCACCATTTATGTTGAATTGTAAATATACGTATCCTATTGCTTGAACTCTGCCACCTAAGCCGTTTATGGCTACATGCTCGTTATGGATTGGAATGCCGCATTCGAGAGCATGTTTATATGTACATGCTGACACCGATGCTCCAGAATCTACCAGAAAATAATGTTTCTTAATATGACGGTTATGTAATGATGATAATAAAGAAATATAACAATTACTATCACTAGCTAAAATATATTTATTACTGTTAGTCACGAAAAAACTGATTGGATGTTAATCCTGATTCCGTGTTTTGTTCCGAGTTATTAAGAACATTGACGTCACGCTCTTTAGGTATCCCTTGATTTCTTCTATTTGAATAATTAAAGTTACCTCTTTGCCATCTGTGACTGTTGGTTCCTCCTCGAGCCGTCTGCCCCCGAGAGGTAGGGCGGTATCGTTGCTGCTGCCCTCGCGGTTGGCCTCTGTATGCGTAGAAGTTTCTACCTCCACCACATTGGCCTCTATAATTATTTGAACGGCTTCTGTTATTATAGAAATTATTGTGGGGCCTTTTATACATACCCATGATTTCTCCATGTGGAGTTGTAGTCGACACCTCCTCGTCTTGTGCTGCTTGTACTGCGTCCTTTAATGAGCTGTAATTTCTTGCAGAAATAATTGTACTTAGTCTTCGATTTCGCAAACCATCGGCAAATTGTTTGATTGCTATCTTTTCGTTAATTGGTTTTAATATACTAAAGTTCTGTTCATTGTCGTTAGCTTGCGTAATCGTCATATCCACAAATAATTCCGTGATTTCTTTCCCGTAATCAGCAACCGACAACTCATTTTGTTTTATTTTCATTAATTTATTTTGTATCGCCGTTGCAGCTTTCTTAGGTAATAACACTTTTTTTATGTCATCAATTAAGTCATTTACAGTGTCATACTTTGCATTTAACTTTATCTTAGCTTCTTGTGTAAGTCTACTTTTTAAGACGAAATTAATTAAATTTTGTTTACAAGCACTATCCTTCAGTAGTGAGTTATAGTATTCGATGTTATCAATTAGCTGTTTTATACTAGTTTCCTCATTTTTCATAATAGGTAAAAGAGTTAAGGCAGTTTTCAAATCAAATGAATTCATTTTTGACGACTTCTCTAATATATCACTTTCACTCAACAATAAAATATCCTCACGTAAATCTATAAATTGACGACAACAATTTAATTTATTATTAATTTATTTTCTAATATTCTGTCTGCCCTTCTTTTCGGTCCTAACTTTATTAAGTATACTCTTATCTGCTGTAAATCATTGTACAATTTCAAAATAGCATCCATACCTTATTACCACCATAACAAAAAAGGAGAAATGGAGAAATGATGCGTTTGCAATACAGTATTAAACATTAGTATAAGTATTATTGACTAAACACCGCACGCAATTAATTCCAAGGTCCAAAGTTCAATCAGCGCATCGTCCATATTTGGTAATCGATGATCTTGTTGGAATGTTAACACGATTAATATGTGTTTATATTTATGCACTTGATTATTTTATTGGGATGCACTTATAATTCGCACTCTTTTTTTTTTTACACTTTTTAAGCACTTTTTACACTATATCTTCCTCGTAGTTTTTCGAAGATGGCTCCGTGGCCCCCAGCCGCATGCGTCGACGGAAAAGAGATCTCCTCATAGTCGTTCTATTTATCTCATTGGTGATCCATTTTTTATGGCACCTTTTGTACAGCCGATACACGAAGCTCAATACACCGAGTAGTAGTATAAGCAGGATACAGGACAGTATAATATTGGATGTGGACATATGAAAGCGAAGTTCTTCTGCTGTTGCTTGGTTACTGCCAGCCGCCGCGTTTTGAACGATCAGGGTCTCCTCTTTAGACTGCTACTTGCCCATTTTTGTGGATGATTAGTACAGTCCCTCTGACGTCCAGTCCGTAGGCCTAAAAAGTTTTTATTCGTCCCATTTTCACTATTATTTTTCGTTACTCATCGAATGGTATTCTGTCACGGAGTCACACTTAACGTCTCAAGTTCGCGTAGCATCCTGGCAGGGTCGCCATGTAAGGTGCGATGTTGATCGTAAATGAAACGAGTGAATGCTCGAATAATACTGAAATATATTTGATAGGATAGTGCATATAAAAGGTGTAGAAGGTGCATAGATTATAGTGTTACAGATCTTAAAGTAGGTACTTAACTAATACAACCCTTACAGTTTGGAAAAACAGTATGAGCGACACTAAAAGAAGAGGAAGGGACCGGGCGCGTGCAACCGGATATCTAAGGACGTTTTGATAGCGGGTACCTACTCCGTGCACCCACGAGACGTTTAGAGGACACCCTAAAAAGGACCAGTTACATGGTTGATCGCTGACTGTTCACACAGCCGGCAAGAATAATTATCGCTACTAGTTTGTCACAGCGACAAGCACTAAAACTCTATGAAAATGTGCTTAGGATTTAGTGAACATTCCCCAACAATTGTGAAAGTTGGAATCAAATTTTGTGAAAGTCATATAAGCGAGTTTTTGACTGAAAAGTTGGGACATAGGCCTCCCGCAAGTGTCGCCACATTGACCGGTCCCGTGCGACTCTCATCCAGCGGATCCCTGCAACCTTCACCAGGTCATCGGTTCACTTAGTGGGAGGCCTTCTAACACAGCGTCTTCCGGTTCGCGGTCGCCACTCCAGAACCCGTAGCATGACCACCGTAGACAAGGATTTCTTTGACGGAAGAATCGACAAAATGACAGATTTGCACTATCTGTCATTTTGTCGATTCTTCCGTCAAAGAAATGCTTGTCTACGGTGGTCATGCTAGGGGGCGAACTTTTCAACATTGGTAATAATTTAAATTAGTTCTAAAGAGGTTTTAATAGCCAAACTATGTTAGGTACTGGCACTTAATAAAGTCTGGGTATGAAAAAAAAGTTTATTCCAAATTCAAAACTTTTGTTTTTTAACACTTAGGGGTTCGCGTCCTAATTTCTAGCATAAGTACTCGCTACCGGGATTGATTAAATACCTATGTTGTTTTCAATGTGATTATGTTAACAAAAAAATATTTTGACATTAATTTGTTAACTGCGCTAACAAGCAACAACTTCTATTGACTTGTTCATGTGACGGGTTTTCTAGGGATAGTAATAACTGATCAGTACGTCCGGAGCAGACACCGTTTTGTGCACCTGTTCAATGCGGGAATGCGGGAATCGACCAATCATATTGGTTGAAATCCACGTCTATCGTATGGTTGGTCGAAACTTGCACGTTGCCGCACCGCTCCGATCATCATCGCTTTGGTGGACCTTAGATCCGGGCCGTCGATAAATCAGTCAGTATGATAGAAATTGACAGAAAATCACTTTTTTTTTTAAGGTCCATTTATTGGTTTCGATTCTTACTTGAAATTAATAAGGAACAGAATATATTATAAAATCTGTCTAAGCTAAATCTTTAACGTTACCGTACAGGTTTTTTTATTCATAGTTGCAAACCAGTGCAGGTTTTACGTTTACACCAGGTTTTGTGTTCCCAGTGTTATGTTGTCCAGGATTTTCGTTTACTGTTTCAGCGCAGGTTTTATATTTCTAGAACCAGGTTTTGAATCAGGTTTGCAATCAGATAAGGTAAGAAGGGCGTCTCTGGTTTGCTTTTGCAATTTTAAGGGCTTCGACATGTTCTATAAGTTGGGGCATCAATTTCATTACCTCTGCGGAAGTATCTGGCGGTGTTGCGGCCGCTCTGATCTGAAACAGTAGTAAATTAAATACCAAGGTTTGTTTGTTGATCAATAAATTTTGTCATATTTTTTTTTTATTTTCAGCCTTATTTTTTACGCTCTACATTTATCCACCGACATTTATAGTTTTAATGTTATGAATTCATTAAGGAAGAATTCATTAAGCTAGCCGCTTGTCCGGGTCAGCAGATTCGATTCGGCTATATTTGTCAAATATCAAAGCAACTACAGAACATATACATTTGATTTTTATTTTTGTTTAAGTCCCATGTCATATGGGGTGAGCCTATTGCCATCAACCGGGAACAAGTCCAGACTTCGGACTGTTACTGAAAAATTCCTGATAGAAAAACCAAATAACACTCCAGCTCCCGTAGCATGGACCGTAGACAAGGATTTCTTTGACGGAAGAATCGACGAAATGACAGACAGTGCAAAGAAATCTGTCATTGTGTCGACACAATCTGTGTACGGGGGCAGGTAATCGAACCCAGGACATGGGGCTAGTACTAGCGCTTGCAATGACTAGATCTAACGCGAAAGTTATTGTATTACATTCAACAGCAAAACTAATTATTTTTTTCATACTATGTTAATGAAAAACAAAGTTACTGCTGCAGTTTGATGAAAACGGCCCATATCTCAAAAACTAAACGTCAAATGTTATTCAAACCATTTTCGTTTGAAAGTTTTTTTTACGTTCTACAATCCTACATTTATTCAGAATTTTCCTCTTCTTAATTTAGAAATTAGAGGGGGTCGGGACACACATTTTACCACTTTGGAAGTGTCTACCCTTCAAACGATTAACGTTAAGAAAAAAAATATTTTAGGAACCGCAATGTCATTTTTAAATACCTATTACACACTCCGCACGTATAGGATTGATGTAATTTTTTTTATAGTTTCAGACTAAAAAACAACTGAAACAAAAACAACAACTGAAACTGAAACTGTTCTTTTTACTGAAATTAAAAGATTAAGGGACTGAAACTTTCAGTCCCTTAATCTTTTAATTTTATTATATTTGTATAAAATCGTAAAGCGGTTCACAGAATACCTACCTACCAAGTTTCAACTGTGTAGTCCTAATATTTTCGCAATAAAGTGACTGTGACATACCGACGGACAGACAGACTGACGAATATATATGGGTTCCGTTTTTTGCCATTCGGCTATGGACCCCTAAAAAGTAATAGCAGTTTCAAACCTTCATAAGCTTGTATTTGTAGAGTTCGATAACGCTTTCGTTGTTCTTCATAAAGGTTTCCAGGCGGAGTTTTATGGCTAGTGGCGTCTCATCTAAACGCTGCTTATTCTTCGGCCGATTTTGCATTCCATTGAACAACTGATCTGCCGTTGCCTCGATGTATACTATGAGCTGTGAACATGGTGTTACGTTATAGAGGTGAGAAGGATGTACATTTCGTCATCCCCCATAGAAAAGGAAGGATGCTTCGACTAGACGGGTGTTGTGTTTGGTGGGCTACAGCCGGACAGTTGTTCTCGGGTTTTTCTATATTATGTCGCGGAAAACTTTAATAACGCGATTCAGAATTTTGATGTTAATTTTTTCATTTGTTTCATAACTTGCGCTGAGTACCTATCGTACTATGTTGCTGTAGTACTTTTTGTAGTGCCCGCTACAACGTCATTGAATTACTTTATCTTTTATGTTGTCAACATAAGCATTTCATCCATCACGCCGGCCCAGTGCGGGTTTGGTTTCTTTTTGCTCGGCTCCTAAGGGCCGTAGCTTGATGTTAAATGGCCTGTCTCAAGAATTGCAAAACGAATTGAGATCCAAAGAAAAGCGCGTTCAAACTAACAAACTCTTCAGCTTTATTATATTATTATAGTTACATTATCATGCTCGTATCATGAGGGATAGAGACAAGACTTTTTCTAAAATACGAGGCGCCGATGTTACCGCGTCAATCTGTACCTAACAATGTTCACTATTCAATGACAAGTCACTTACAGAAGGTGGTCCCAGAGCTCGCTCAAACAAAGGACCTTGTGCCTTTTCGCGAGGGAACCCGTTTATGACGAAGCCAGCTGTTCCCTTCGCAGCACTGTCTTCGACCGCTTTTATTATTACTTCCAATACTAAATCGTTCGGGGGGAACCTACCTGTGGAATAGATGCTAAATAAATAAATAATAATAATAATGGTGAAGAGGATGATGGCGAAGTTATATCCGTGAGTACCCAGTACAACGTACAATTGAGGAGCGCTTTGAAGGGGTGCATTCCGGGAGTACCGTTCCACCCTGAACTTAGGCTACGTCCACCTCGTTTGCCTATGCACAAGAAAAACAAGGCGCTGGTGTGTGCTCTAGATTCGCAGCTGTCAAACTGCTTTGACAGCAGCAAAGACCTCGCCGATATCTACTCAATATTGTACTGTAGAGATGTAGCGGCATGTCGTGTAGCTCACGTCAAATTTCTCAACAACGACAGAGCTACACGACCAAAATTAGCTGTTCCAGCTTGGCAGTGCAGGATTGGGCGGCGTATCGGTGAGGTTAGAGCACTGATCGGCAAGTTAATCTGCTTCAGGGAGGGCAATACTCGACCTACAGTGATGCGCTTTGTGAAGCGGGCGTTCTCGGGAACTGATATTAGTTTTCGAGACTACTTGGCCCGCGTCACAGAGCGTATCGACTTCCTGAAGCAGAAGATCTGTGCATGGGCAAGCCGTATTCGTCGGTACAAGCGGCGAGTGAAGCGATACATCGACCAAAAGATCTCGCTAAACTTGAAGGTGTTTAAATCTGAACCTGAAATCGACTACGCCTTAAACTACTTACACCAGTGTCTTGCTGCTGCTAGAGACAAATTTATCCCTAGTAAAGCACACGTAAATACTTGCATAAAACTACCTAATTACATCGCAAAAATGATCATGAATAAAAATCAAGTTCGTCGAAAGGAACAAAATATGTCTCTTGTAGAAATAAAGCTATTACGATCGATTATCAATAAATTACAACATCGGATTAATTTGGCTATAACGAAACATCAAGATAAAATATGGAACACTAAACTTTCGAAAGTTGACAATCCTAGTAACGATAAAATATATTTGGCGACTGGCTAAGTCACTAAAACCCAGATCAGATTCAATACTTCCACTTAAAACACCTGAGGGTAATTTTACAACTGACATCCCTGAACAATGTGATACGCTAGCAGATGCTTTCGAGATGAACATAAATCTTACTCGTGGCTGGATAAGCGGTAGTGTCGACAGGGACGTTCAGTCAGCCACCACACACTTAAATGATCATGTCATAAATGAATAACATGTACCTGTGCGGCTAACTGAACTCTGGAAAGTCATTCGTAAACTAAAGACCAGGAAGGCTCCAGGTGATGACGGTATACAAAACATTATCGGTATCAAAAATATGTCGCGAAAATTTGTTGAGTTTACCACAAAAATTTTCTGGCACGAAGGCCTGTTATACAAGCTCATCAGTTATGGAATTCCTATTGAATTAGTAAAACTCACTCAATCTTACCTCAATAATCGTAAGTTTGTGGTCCATATTGGTACTGACAGGTCTTCGCCCCGGACGGTACCAGCAGGAGTTCCTCAAGGCTCGGTGCTCGGTCCCTACCTCTTCATTCTATTTGTGAGTTACGTTCCTGTGCACAAGCCAGATGAGTACGGACCTGCCGTACGGACCTGCCGTACTCATCTGGCTTGTTTTGCCGACGATACAGCATCGAACACAAGCGATGATGACATCGGCATTATCTTATGTAGACTTCAGTTGTCGCTTGAACTACTTCAACCTTATTTCGACAAGTAGAAGCTGAAGTTGAATGAATCCAAGACTGAGGCAATACTTTTCACACGCCAACGTACCACCCCAAAAAGAGAATTAAATGTTGCTGGGCAATTGATTCCGTGGACCACAGAAGTTCGCTATCAACGAAGCATGTTAATAATTTACGCGTTAAAGGAGCTCAAGCACTCGGTTCTCTCAGTCCTATGCTTAACCGAAAAAGTAAGCTCAGCCCAAACACCAAACTAAGGTTATACACCACTCTAATTAGACCTTTCATCACCTACTCGTGTCCAGTATGGAGTAGCACCTGTCAATCTAATTATAACATGTTACAAATAATTCAAAATAAAGCAGTTAAAATTGCCTATAATACTCCGTTTAAAACTAACCTTAAAGCACTACATATAAATATAAAGTTACCTAGCATTACAGAATGCATCTTGAAATTAACTTTTAAATTTTACAACAAAAATAAATGTGATCAAAATACGTTCATCGCTAACACAGGACAAATTGATTTGAAAGATTTGCGACATTTCGATGGATACGGTACATATAAGCTGCCCCATCACTACGTATTGTTCGGTCACAATACTGATAACGGTCGTAGCTGGGCCCGTACGTATGGTAATATCACGTTGTATTGGGATCGATCTATCGTTACTCACTGGACTATTGTTGCCAATAAGCCTAACATTGTGGTGATAGATCGATTGGAGCGTCGCGCAATTTTTGTTGATATAACGGTTCTGCACGAGGTTGTCCACATGTAGGACGTGAGTACAGCAGTCATTGTGCGGATAGTCGTGTCGGCCAATGGCTTAATAGCCAATAGCCTCGACCAACATCTGAAGAGGCTCTCGCTTGGCAGCTGGATCAAGGGCTTGATTCAGAAATCAGTACTTCTGGACACGGCGCGTATCGTTGGGAGGTTCCTCTCTCAAAAGCCCTGACCACCGGTAGCTCGGACCCTGTTCCCGATACCGGTGGGCTACTATTATATATATTTTTAAATGTTTTTTGTATAATTTTTGTTGATAAAAATATTTAAAAATATAAACGAAATAAATAATAATAGATATAAAATGAAACTTACACCACTACATTGAAAATGCGCAAACAGTGTCCAAAAGAATGACGAATTTAAATATTGATGGATGAGGAGAGGGAAGAAGACCAAAGAAACAATGTATGGATTGTGTGAGGGACAATGTGAAATACAATAAAATCAATCAAAGAGTGTGTGTGAGTAAGCTGCCAGGAGAGAATAGAAGAAAAACACGTGTAACGCCGACCGCAAGAGTAACATGGTACCCAGGCAGGAAGACGTTGATGAAGTTTTCAGTAACACAGCTGAAATGCCTCATGTAGCTGTCATTTTAACGTCATACTTTTCCTACAAATGGCTACTTAAACAGTGCCAACGCTGTCGGTCAGAACCGTCATTTGCTAGAGTGAGAAACAGAGTGGGAGTGCTATAGTACGCGGCAGCATCGACGATGTAATTGGCAGGAGCATGGAAACCTGCTGCTGCCCCAATTCAACAAAATGTCAATCAATCAAACAACGGAGCCTTTCGCAGTCCACTTCTAGACATAGGCTTTACCCCCCCCCCCCCCCTTCCCTCTGGCTTCCACATCCAGTCTAACTCACCCACTTTTTTAAAGTCGTCGGTCCATTCAGCTGCTTCCAATGCTGCGCTTTCCTATATGCGGACTACACTCCAGCCGTCGACTGACAGGGCTGGCTCTCTGTCAGTTCAGCTTGTTTATCTGCAAGACTGCAAGCTATGTCGAACAAAAATTAATGAGTTACAACTGTACCTCGTGTCATGACAGACTTGAGGCACTTGGACCTGTCGGTACCCGCCTCCACCTCAGCTCGTAGGATTGCTCCTACGGATATGACAGTGAAATGATATGCGGTGGCAATGCTGTTGCACACTGTTTCCCTGCCGACGCCTGGCCCACCTATTATCCAGACAATGGGCATCGTTTCGTAGTCATACACTGGCTGGAATGATAACGATAAATTTTTGTTGAAAATTAAGACTTTTGGTAAACATATTCGTTGATTTGAAAAATATAATGTTAAGGAAAAACGATAGACTTGCAGCGCAACAATAAGCTGAACAAACACTTTGGCCTTTCCAAATGTACAAAAACAAAACTTAAATATCTAATGCGAAGGCATTAGATATTTAAGTTTTGTTTTTTGCAGGTTCTTTTTACATGATGATAAGCTTCATCCACTGTTAGTTATGATTCTTAGTGTCTGTCTATATCTACTATGACAGGTTTAACAAAGTTCCACCATTGATAGCACCAATTTCGTCTGCACTAGTAAAGAGAGGCCAATGCCTCACCAGTGAATGAAGTCAGTCTGTGGATGATGATTATGGTCATCATTACAGTTTCTTTTACTCCTACTAACCTTTTTATTGTAAGCCACGCATTGCACAGTTCGGCATTGTAAAGGGCATCCTGGAAGCTTATCTATTACAGGCTCTTCGCACTCCGGACAACATTTGTGTTCCATGTTTATTATTATTTTTATCACGCGTCTTTGAATGAAGCTTTGGGTGGGTTTCTTAGTTTCCTTTTGTAAACTATTAGAACTGGATACCCGTCAGATAGTTTGAATTGACACAGCTGTTAGGTAATTTTAGTATTTTATTGTGTCTCATTTTTCTGATATTATCCACGGGCTTACCTTCAAAACATGATATTTCGCTAAATATTGTTTTTTTTCTTTATTTTGCAGTGGATTTTGTGTCTGTTGTTGGAGAGAATTGCTTTACTCTTTGCACCTGTGCTCTGGACCAGATGGATGAGAGAAGCACAGGAGAGAAGAATCCAAGGAGTAGGAAGAATCACATGATAATTACATGACAGCTATGAAATTTTTTCTTGAACGTAATTCATACCTTTTTAATTAGTTGTTGTCAGAGCGGTCTACCAAGGAGGTAATTTTGTTCTTGGTCGAAGTCTGATGGTCGAGTCTCCGTCGTGATCATAGGGACCTCGCTTTGCGGCTGTAAAGGCAGTCATCATAATCTGGCTGGCCTTTTCCCAACTATATTAGGGTCGACTTCCAGTCTAACTGGGTGCAGCTGAATACCAGTATTTTCCTTGGGTCCTTGAGCACAAAACATTCAGAGAACGGGTTCGAGAGTACGTTCATTGTGACATAACTTTTGTCGCACCAAGTATATACTTAGCTCTGATTTGCCTGACCTATACACTAACTGATATCAGTTAGTGTATAGGTCAGGCAAATCAGAGCTAATCGGGTCTTGTTATTTATAAACTTTTATTAAACTATTGGTAAAATCTTGCAGCAGAAATTCAAACCAGTTCCCCCCAACCGAATGAGCTGAATTTTTGCACACACCTTTGGTTCAAGTGACAACATATTTTTATGACAAACATTACTTAATCCTGCAGCCAGGATAGATAGGGAACTTCCCTGTGCACGGACGCTAAACTCCTCAGCGCGGACACTAAACTTTGTATTAATTAAAAAACATGATTTCCATCATGACTTCATCTTGCAACCATGATCGTCTCCTCAAGATGGAAGTCCTCAAAGGTTAATAGCACGGATACGAAAAAAGTGTTGACATAATGATGCATAATGATCAGAAAAGGTTACAACAATATTAAAATTTAAAAATAAAATTATTAATTAAAAAAATCTTTTTAAAACTAAGCTTTTATAAAAATTCACCTAAAAGAAGAAAATAAACCTTTGGAGTAAATAAAAATGAAAACGAATAGTTTTCTTGAAAGCTTGCCGCTTATAATATCCCTACCTTTTCTATTCACGCGACAAGCTTATAAACGTTTTCGTTTTAAATTAATAATTTTAATTTTCTTGTAACCATTTCTGATCATTATGCATTATTATTTCAACACTTTTTTCAAGGTTTATTTTAATTTTTTATACAATTTAATTTCATTTTTTTTTACCAACAGCGCTCTCTTTTCTATGTGAATTAAACGTCGCAGTGTACGGAATTCGATGTAATTGAAATAAAATGTAAGAAATGAAAAACAAAATAAAAACATTATTTAATCAACGATATTTCAAATTAATGTAGATTAGAGGCATATGTACAGAGCGTGTATAAAAGGTTGCGTTGTGCATTAGTTGGCGACTCCGGCGGCGGCTACCACGGGGTCCAGGACCTGCTGGACCTGGGCGAAGATTTCATCAACTGAACTTTCGGCGTTTATCTGTAACAATGATGCACAATCATTATTTGTGTCCATCTTAGTTTTCTCGTATCTATCTGCCTAGCCTTTTCTCAACTGTGTTGGGGTCGGCTTGCAGTCTAACTGGACGCAGCTGTATACTAATACTTTACTTAGATCGACTGTATATTTGACCTCCTCTACTCAGTTACTGGGTAATACGATACCGTGTGGTAAGACTGGTTTCCAGACTTCTGACTACCTACCCGTAGCGAATGTTAAAAATTTATAACACAGCTTGGACCAACGACTTAATGTGGTTTCCGAGATACGGACGAGACTCAGTATGTAAAGCTTAGTGATGGTGACCCATCCACGGATCGACCTCGGCAAGCGTTGCCTAACCTTAAAGATCGACGCGGCTGTCATTATTTAGCCACCAGCCTTTTCATCTCAGTTATGTATAAGCTTTTTTTTTTTTTTTTAGGATGGGAAATCATCAAATGACCCCCCCCGCTCTGGGCGGAGCGGAAGGGAGTGTCAGACTTGTACTGACTAAAACCCATCCATGTTCCTTCTTTGCCCTTTGTGTTCCAGGGCCGCGGTATCTCTTTCGAACAGTCCCGCAGCCCTGGCAGGCATCGGCCCGTGCGGACCCCTACGTGGTTGCTGACATCTCTTTGAGGCGCGCGTGGAACACGAACGCGCCGTCGACACGGCCTGTCGTCATAAGACGGCTGGACGGCGAGCTAGCCCATAACTCGCCGTCCACAGGCCCGCGCCTACGGTGGCCGGGGGCCACCACGTGACCCCCGACGCCCAGGGCGTCTCCCGCGGCGGCTGGGAAGTGAGGCTCTTTCCCTCTCACGTTCCGCCACCTCCTTCACTAGCATGACTGCTTCGCAGAAGGAGGTGACGGCTTCCCATTCCCTCTCGCTCCGGACCATGGCTTGAACCAGGGCCGGGCGCGAGAGGTCGCCGCCGCCGATCGCCTCTACGAGGACACGGCGCTGCTCCGCCCAAGCGGGACAGGCCTCCACAGTGTGCTGCACCGTGTCCTCCGGACGATCCTCACAATGGAAACACCCGGGCGTTTCCACCCGCCCGATTCGGTGCAGGAACCTCCCGAAACAACCGTGTCCGGTGAGGACCTGCGTCAGGCGGAAGGTGAGGGCGCCGTGGCGCCTCTCTAGCCACTCCTCAAAGAGGGGACTTATCGCCACTATGGTGGCGTGCCCTGCACGGGGTTGCGACAGTCGCTCTCTCCATGTCACCATGAGATCGCGCCGGAGGTTTGTCCGCTGAGTTATGTATAAGCCTGAGAAAGGTTTTTTTTCGATATCCAGAAAGAAATCAAAAGACGCTATGCCTAGCGTCCGTACTCAGTTGGTATTCAAGATAACAAAGATGCCAGTAGCGAAGGGTCAATTTTTGTAAGAGGTAAGCTGGAGTACATATCTTTAATCATCATCATCATCATCATTTCAGCCAGAAAGACGTCCACTGCTGGACATAGGCCTCCCCCAAGTGTCGCTACATTGACCGGTCCCGTGCGACTCGCCTCCAGCGGATCCCTGCAATCTTCACAGGTCATCGGTCCACCTAGTGGGAGGCCTTCCAACGCAACGGTTCGTGGTTCTTCCGGTTCGTGGTTGCCACTCCAGAACTTTTCGGCCCCATCGGCCATCCGTTCTGCGAGCATTGTGCCCTGCCCACTGCCACTTAAGTTTGGCTATTCTTCGGGCTGCGGATGTCCTCATTTCTGATTTGATCACGTAAGGAAACTCCGAGCATAGCCCTCTCCATTGCCCTTTGGGTGACTTTAAGCCTTCTGATAAGGCCCATTGTGAGCGATCACGTTTCGGTCCCGTATGTAACCACGGGCAACACACTCTGGTCATAGACTTTCGTCTTGATACACTGCGGTAAGTTGGACGAGAAGATACCACGCAACTTCCCGAATTCTTTAATTCGGATTCGACGATTGACCTCTTTCTCGAAGTTAGACCTACGTAACTGGACCGTTTGTCCCAGGTAGACATAATCGTCTACAACTTCGAGTGTAGAATCTCCGATCTTGATAGGAGTGGGTGTTTCATTCATTCATTCATTTCATTTATTTCATGTAACAATTTTTACATTGTATCGAAATGTTTCACAAAATTATAAAATTTAAAAAAAATACAGTAGCAATCATTATTATAAAAGAAACAAAAAAAAAACTAAAACATTTGCAATTCCTCTATTATTTTGTTACATAGCAAAAAAATAAAAAATGTGATACTAATTTCCATACAAATTTCAAAAATCTAAATAATCAATATCATATAATCAGAAAGGTCATAAATAATCAATATCATATAAAGGTCACAATAAAAATAGTAAGCATACATATAATTAAAGTCTAGTTGTATTTGACACAGAGAAACTCGTCAAGGGTGTAGTAGAACTTTTCTATTAAAAAAGATTTTAAATGCTGCTTAAACTGATTTAAGTTGTGAATCGACTTTAAATGTACCGGTAGTTTATTAAACAGTTTTACATGGGCATTCAACATGACTTTGGTTTTGTCCATGTTCATTTTAAGACCCACTCTTTCGGAAGCTCTACTGAGGTCATCGAGCATTATACTGAGGTCCTCCATGGTCTCAGCCAAGACCACTACATCGTCGGCAAACCGAAGGTGAGAGATATACTCGCCATTGACGTTGATGCCTAGCCCTCTCCAGTCCAGAACCTTGAAGACATCCTCCAGTGCAGCGGTGAACAGTTTCGGAGATATGACGTCTCCCTGTCTCACACCTCGCTGCAGAAGGATAGGTTCCGAGGTCTGGTCCTGAAGTCGAACTGACATGGTGGGGTTTTGTATAAACACTTCAACACCTCGATGTACCGATAGTTGATTTGGGACCATTGGAGAGACTGCAGTACAGCTCAAGTCTATATTGAATCGAAGGTTTTCTCGTAGTCCACAAACGCTAAGCAGAGAGGCAGGTTATACTCTTCGGTCTTCTGTATAACCTGCCGCAGCGTATGTATGTGGTCTACGGTTCTAAAGCCTTTTCGGAATCCGGCTTGTTCGGGAGGCTGAAAATCGTCAAACCTGCGCGCGAGACGATTCGTGTTGACTCTGAAAACAAGTTATAGACATGGCTTAGAAGTGAGATGGTTCTTCAGCCGGGCATTGTCACCCTATTTGAAGAAGAGTACCATCATACCTCTGAACCATGCCAGCGGCGTTTTCCCCTCGAGTATGACGGAATCAAACAGCTTCTGAAGGGCCTTAAGTACCGGTTTTCCACCTGCCTTCAGGAGTTCGGCCGTAATTCCGTCATCACCCGGTGCCTTATTGTTTTTAAGCTGTTTCAGAGCCATCCTAATCTCGTACAGGCTGATATCCGGAACGTCTTCGGTATAGTGTGGGGTCAGCCTAGCTCTTGGGTCGTTAGCAAGATTTGCAACGGGTTTACTGGTTAAAGTGTACAACTGCTCATAAAAACTCTCGATCTCCCTCAGCAGCTCCGGTTTGGCGGATACGATCTTGCCATCGTCGGTCTTCAGTTTCGTGAGCTGGTTCTGCCCAATAGCCAGATCTCTTGAAAATACCTTGGAGCCTTTATTCCGCTCAATAGCTTCTTTAATACGCTCGGTATTAAAGCGGCGGAGGTCAAGTTTCAAGGATTTAGAGAGCCGTTTATTTAGCTACCGGTATTTCCACGCCTCGTCCGAAGACTGCAGGATCATCTCACGCCACTCCTTCATGAGCTCGAGAGTATGATCAGAGAGTTTTTTGTTATGTGCACGACGTGTCTTGAAGAACTTAGACCCAGTCGTATGGACAGTTTCCACGAACCCATCGTTGTATTCGTCCTCTGAGCTTCCTAGGCACTCGAAACGATTCTGGAGTTCAAGCTGAAAGCTCTCGGGGTTTTGGATCTGGATCTGTGCTGGTCGTAGATCTCAGCGTAGACTTCATCAGTCGAGACCTTTCAAGCTTTATATTGATGTTCAATGTGCCTCTTACCATTCGGTGATCACTCCCGGCTTTCACCGAATTAGTCACAGAGACATCATTGAACATTTGCTTCTTGGTTGACATGACAAGTCAATCTCATTTTTAGTTACACCATCGGGACTCTGCCAGGTCCATTTCCTGTGCTCACGCTTTTTGAAGAAGGAGTTCATCATATAGAGGCCCTCCTTCTCCATAGCCAGTTGGTGACCCCGGTGATTCCGACGTCCAACCCCAAATTGCTCCACCTGCAGCTAATCCCCGTCTCGTTTGCCCAGTTTCGCGTTGAAGTCCTCCATGACAACGGTGAAGTGAGTTTTGAAACCATGCAGGGTTTTAGAAATATCCTCATACATGGTCTCCACTTCGTCGTCGGGGTGTGCCGAGATCACTATGACCTTCAGCAAATATCTTGAGGATAAGGTACGCCACCCTGGTCAACACACTTTCGATCTTCACCACGTTATTCACGAGGTACTTGTGGACGATAAACCCAACACCACCCTGGGACTGCCGGTCACTCTCTCGGAAATAGAGAAGGTTGCCAGATTTCAGGATTATCGTGTCCTCACCCTCTCTTCGGACTTCAGATAATCCCACAATACTCCATCGCAACCTGCTTAATTCCTCTTCGAGTTCCATTATCTTCTCGTCGGTCCGGAGTGTACGCGTGTTGTATGTTGCCAGGTCAAGACGTCGGTATAGGCAGCCTGATCCCTTCCGGAGATTCTTCGCACCCCATGCCACGCCGTAACCTCGACCGCTACCATAGTCGAGAGTATTAGGCCATTTTTGTGTTGCGCTCATCATTCGGGGGGTTTTGCCATAATCGCAGGCGGGTTGGCGATCGCATTACGGTTGTTACAAAAGGCACAGAGAACGCTGCTGCCCATTCTCTGGTAAGTCCCTTAGTCGCCTCTTACGACACCCACGGGAAGATCTGGGATGGTGCTATTCTTTACGTCCGACACCATATGGAACACATATCTTTAATGTTATTATATTATTTGTCTATAGAATACTGACTGTGTCATTTTTCAAAGGGTAGCCGGTAGGAATCGAGTTCTATGGAACCTTCGCCACTGAAAGATACAATACGAATTCAGCAGTCTCTCTCTCAAAGCTCCGTTAGTGTATTGACAAAAGTTTCAACTCACCCTGCTGATCTTACTGGGGTACTGGTCCAGAACCTGCTGGTTGTTATCGAGGAAGGTCTTGAGACGCAGCTTGATGGTCTCTTCGTTGTCATCAGCACGGCCTGAGCTCGCCGCGCGGCCCAGTAACCTCTTGGTCAGGGTATCCGATGTCGCTTCGAAGTAGAGAATCGCCTGGAATGGAGAAGGGGAGTCGTTCAGTGATTTGGAGGGAAATGTTGGGAGACCCCGTGATCACGAGCTGCACGGTCAAGCGACACGCGTCTTGTGGCGAAAATAAATGAAAAGTTTAAAGTTTGGCACGCGTTCCGAGACGCGACCCGCGAAGCGACGGACGTCAGCCTCAACGCCCGAATCCGGACCAACGGACCTGAGAATTAAAGTTACAATGGAACCTCGCCTTTTACCTTCCTAAATGTAGAAATTCTACTGCAATTGTACTTCCGTATCAGCATCCGCACTTGTGAGTTATGTAGGTATGTTTACAGGACGTAAACAGACTCTTCACATAGCCGTCAACCAAGTATTCTGTACATCAAACTAAGTAACTTTACGCAATAATTATTGCTGGGAATTGATTTTTTTTTGGGGCGAAAAATCACGTTTTACGGTAGGACTCGATGGAACGCACTCAAAGCATTGTGCTGATGGATGGATTGAATATTACGGGGGTCGTGGAGGTGTTTAAAGTAAAAATCATACATTAAAAACAAGTATTTAAAAAAAAACTTGTGGAAAAGTTGGAACTTTGACCCCTAATATCTCCGTAACTAGAAGATTCCCAGGTATGGTCTAGAACAAAAAAAATATCGCAAAGACGGTGAGAACAAGTGCCTTTCGGTTATGTTAAGGGTCTATTTACACCCTTTATAAGGGGTATATATAAAAATCAATGTCTGTTCGTCTGTTCGAAATCTAAAGATTCCTAAACTACTGAACCGATTTTGATAAAGTTGCATAGTTGTTCTACATAAGCCAGGCTTGGAAGGTTTCTGAAACCAAAATCTGAAAAAAAGGCATTGTAACGCAAACCCAGCCGGTATACTAATAACGAGGCCCAGCCGGTATACTAATAAATATGAAGGGCTCTCGAGTAGTTTCGATATACGCCTGGTGACTAGTTCTCTATTTTACTGATAATTTAGAGTTTTTCGACATTCGCAAGTTTTAAATGGATTTATAGTGGAAGTGGCTTGATTCCTCAAATCTTCATGAGACTCTATAGACGGTAAACTTTGAAGATTATTTAAACAGTTGTATAATAATCTCCAAGATATGTTATATGGTCAGTGTGGCGACACTTGGGGGAGGCCTATGTCCAGCAGTGGACGTCTGATGATATGATACTCACAGATACAGGTGCGATTTCCTGTTCGAAAGCGATGCCCTGAGACTTCTCCCGAGGGTAGCCGTCTACGAGGAAACCTTTGGATTGAGGTGCCTTCGCCACGATGGCTTCTCTCAGCAGCTCCAGGACAACGTCATTGGGGACTAGGCCACCTGGAAAAGGAACAAAATTATTGGTCAGTGGCGTCTCCGACTAAGTCGTTTCTTTGTAATATTTTTAAATCAGTTTCTGAAGTCTTGTGCGAAAGGTTCACACTGTGTTTATCAGTAAAATTGACAACGTTTCAGATTGCCAACAGTACACGGAATTTTAAGTCTCCTATCATGAAAGTACACGATGAACTAAAGAATTAATATTTCTTCATCTTAGAGAGTCGTTGGCAATTCAAATTGAATTTGCCCAAAAATTGGCCATAAGTTCCTTCAGTATATTAGTTCTTGTTACATACAAATAACAGTACAGAAATACTATTTATTAACCAGGGATTTCTGTTTTTTTTTCACTTCACAACTAGGCATGTTTTACAACCTTAGATCAATGAGAAATGATGATTATATCACAATTTATTCTTCAGTTTCTGTCTTAAAACATGAAGGTACAAAAATAACTAGTCTAGCTTACCTTGTTCCATAATAGTGGTAAGAGTCTTCGCCCTCTGAGAGCCGCTGCTCACCTCGGCTCTCAGCAGGTCTCCAGTGGACAGATGTGTGAAGCCATATTTGGCGATGATCTTCTCGCATTGGGTTCCCTTGCCGGATCCTGGGCCTCCCAACACCCAGACGATGGGCTTCTTCGTTGAGTCGATAGGGGCCTGTCGAAGTAGGTAGTGGATTAGGTACAGAAAGATTGTGGACGGCGACCAGGGTTTTAAACATAACATAACATCACGCCTGTAATCACCGAAGAGCTACGCAGAAGTGTAACTAGTAATACACCCACATTTCGCCAGTTATGTATGTTTAAGTCCAATGTGTGGTGGCAAGCCTATTGCTATCAACCGGGCACTAATCCAGGCTCAGTGGCAGGTACTGAAAAATTCCTGATGAAAATACGTGATAACACTGTCCGACGCGGGAATCGAACCCAGGCGGATAAAACGAGTAAAATCGACGGTGGACATACAGTGAATCTAGACTGTATGTCACTACGAAAAGATGTTGGGTATAATTATAATATATTATTTTTTTAGGTTCATCTCTCAAGAGCCCTGACCACCGGTAGCTCGGACCCTGTTCCCGATGCCGGTGGGCTGTTTTTATATTTTTAAATGTTTTTTTTATATTTCTTTGTATACGAATATTTAAAATGTAAATTATATGTAAATAAATTAAATAAAGGGATAATAATTTTTATTCAAACATTCATTCAATTTTTAATTTTATATATTTTTTTGCATAATAATAGAGTACCTAAGCAATTATCCATGATAAAAACCTTACTTCCAGACTGCAGTAAATCCAAAAATTATATACCTATAACACAGTACTTTTCACCATCGATCGACGATAATAAGCAATTACTAAAGGAAAGGACATAAGCATACTCTGATATTAAGTATTCATTTATGTTCATCTACAAGGTCCGGCGCTTTCAAGGGCGTACTGAGGGGGAGAGACTCCAACCTTGAACCCGAAGAGTATTATGACTGGATGTATGACCATGACCGCAGTAAAGTTTTTTATAACCCCCTAAGGCCTGCTCTTGACCTCAATCTTATCCTGAGGTCGACGATGGAACTAGCTAACTCAAAAGAAACCTATTAACTCGCGACTTAAATAGATTCGGCTTATACGAATTCGGGAACACCGACGCTGGCAGGGATTTTCAATTCTAGGCTGTGCGCATAATAAAAGTTCTCAATATTATGGAGCAATTACACTTGGTCGTTTGACCGAATTAGATTACCTTTGCAAAGGTCAAACGACCAAGTGCAAAAGAACGGGGTTGTCTACGTCAGTCTTCGGACAATCTTGTTCAGTTTCATGTTTCTACTTCTTTCAAACTACTCGTAATAAATGCTTCATCATCATCATCAGCCTATAGCAGTCCACTGCTGGACATAGGCCTCCTCAATCGCACGCCATTCAATTCGACTTTCAGCAATTCTCATCCAGTTGCTACCAGCCACTCTGCGAAGATCGTCACTCCACCGAGCCTGAGGGCGTCCCACCTTACGTTTGCCGATTCGCGGTCTCCACTCAAGAACACGTCTACCCCAACGGTCATCGGTTCTACGGCAAATATGACCGGCCCATTGCCACTTCAGCTTACTTATTCTGTGAGCTATTTCAATAAATGCTTGAGGTGCTCGAATTCGAATAAAGTCAAGTAAAGTATTTCAAGCACCCGAATACGGCCAAACGACCAAGTGTAATTGCGCCATAGGGGGTTTTGTAGTTTCCGTAACCTATCTTTTTAATTCCAGATGTTTAAGTTATTATGTTATCTGTCCAGCTTTTATTTATTATGGGATTTGTTTAGCAGTACAGTATGTTTGTACTTAAAGTTAGAAAACAAGGAACAGAAAAAAATACGTGCATCAAATGAAATTTCTATTTCTATTGTCTTTCGATCCAGCTTACAGTCACTCTGCGTTAAAAACAGTATGAAGGCAATAAAACAGTACAGCCACACGGTGCCACACGGTGCGTTGCAACACCGCAGTTATGGAAAAAGATAAGGCAGCCATACACGACCTCTTCAAGCTGCGACTGCATAATGAACTAACATCTACTTTCAAATACCACTAGAGCAAGGCTGCTCAACTTATTTTGAAGGTGGGCCAAAATTTTTATTTCATGTCAACCGGCGGGCCATCTAGTATATAAAAATTGACTATATTAACTTTTTTGATCCAATTTCTGATGACTGCTGTGGCTGAAAATATACCTTCACAATTTTTTTGATGGATATTGGATTACTGAGAAATCCTGAAATCTGTTTTCAAAAAACTATCGTCCGTTGACCAATATTGAAGGGCCAATTCAAAAGCGTTGGCGGGCCATATTGTGGTCTGCGGGTCTGGGGTTGAGCAGCATTGCACTAGAGCAATCAATCAGCCTTGCATTCGGAACCGTTCGCGGCATGGCGGTAGTTAAGTAGTTGCCAGACATACACTGACTTGTCGAGCTGTCTCTACAAAAAGTTCTAAAGTAAGCAAAGCTAAATAAACCCAGAATTTTTAAGCTCTTACGCCGTCAACTCATCAGAAACACTGTTGCAACCAATGTCATTATTAATAAAGAATTTATTGATTTAATTTTCTAGTAATTAATTTCTATCTATTATGTACATTATTAATAAATAGATATCGCACTAGCGCGCGCAAATTGTTGCAGACAAATTCAGACAATTGCGTACTTCAAGCGCAATAGCTCTCTTTCTGTATCATACGCTCCGTATTATCTATCGCAGTCGTAACAACGCAACGATATTTGAAAGCCGCTCAGTATGAACGTAGCGTATCTTTCTTTATAATATCATTGGTTCCAACTGAAGTTGCTCACTATTTGTGCAGACTGACTGCTCGAGCGGTCCCGTGTAGGTTAATATAATTATTTATATTTTGCTGTACCCTAACAGGGACCATAATTGTTCTTAGCTTTAAGCCTTTTGTAACACCTACATTGCGGAACGCAAAAGTAACCGGTGTTGCGTTGTAATTTGTGTGGCATGGAACTCGGTGCGACGACCGACGCAACGGCAACGCAACGGCAACGACCGTGTGGCATTACTCTTATAAAAGTATGCAGTTGTGGCTAACCCCTTTAGTATATGAACAAGTGGTCTCGGTGCAATAATCCGTGTTGCATGCACAGGTCTTACTGCTCGCCATCTATATCGCTCACTTTCCTGCTTCTGGTCAGCAGAGAACTAGGTGCAATTTATGTTAATCTTTTATTTTTCATTGTACTTTCTATTTTATTAACCATTAAGCACGACAAGATTTTGACACTTGATTTTTTTTCCTCCTTTTGGTGTTGCACTATTCGTGCTTATTGCCACTGAAAATATTTTATTTGATAATAACAAAACGCGAGAATCGATTACTCGCGAAATGATAAAATATTGCAACGGGAAATTAGGAAATGGAAAGGAGATTTGTTGCTATTAAATAAAAATTATAACAATTTAACAGAATACGGGGAATATAATACAACAGAAAACTGTAACAATTCAACGCCACTAGGTGGCCCAGTAAAAAGGCCGACTCAGTGCGTCTCTCTATATTAAACTAAAAACTACATCATAAATTATGTACTTACATGATACATTAAAATAATTACTCGTCAAAATCAAAATCAAAAATCAAAGGGACTCGGAGGGAAACAAGACTTTGGAAAAGTGAGGAGTGGTCATAAAGAGGGCAGGTAAAAATAAGGTGGTTCAGATCTCCCACCTCAGCGCCACATTCACACACAGGGTTCTGCACAATGCCAAGCCTGGCAAGATGAGCAGGAGTGCACACATGACCCAATCGCATACGTATGAATATTGTTGTAATCTTTTTGCTTAGCAACACGCAATGACCCCTTGAGATCCCAATACAAGAACTTGCTACATTCGGGAAATTACAAAACAGCACTGTTAAGAAAAAGTGTTATGACGATAGGTCCTGTCGTTTATAATAAAATACCTCATGGGTTTAAGGATTATTCTATAAACATTTTTAAATCTAAGCTAATTTCACTACTTTTAGGCAAATGTTATTACTCAGTGAAAGACTTTCTAAATGATACGAATTTATCCAGATTATGATTGTTATAATTAACTGCAAATTTGACCATGTAAGACTTATGTACCCGACTATAATTTTATTAATTGACTTCACTTTAATTTCTATTTTGTTTTGTTGACATTATTTTCTTTGTATTAATATTTTAACTTATGTAATAATTTGCACGCCGTAAGGTAGACTGTAGCCGATCTCATTAATTTATGTACAACACCTAACCTGTACCTACTTTCATAGCAAATCAAATTCTGATTCTGATTCTGAAACCAGGGTTTAACAAAAATGAAAGAACTATAAAATTTTCTTTTCACTGATTGCTCCGACCAAAGCTGACCCCAGGATTCCTGTGGATAAACCTTGGAGAGCAACCAGATCTTGGGAGTTATTTTTTTAGGTCTCCACACGATACGGCAACATTAGCTAACTGGTCTGCTCTCTCGTTACCTAAAATGCCACAATGCGAGGGTATCCAAGCAAAATGCACTGAATACCCCATAATAGAACACCTGTGAAGGAGTTCACGTGTTTCAAATATAATGAGAATTATGAGAATAGAAAGGAAATCTGGCCAAAGATTGTAAGGCACTCCTTGCATCAGTTAAAATGAGTAAATTCCGTTAGCCCATAAGAAGTATATATTCGACAGCTTTGAGTAGACCGTAACATTCTCCCGTAAATACAGATGATCCGGGCGGGAGCTTTATTTTCTGAACGATATTATATTGACAGTGGTATACACCTACTCCCACACATGAGTCTCTTCCATGCTTCGAAGCATCGGTAAACAAGAGCTGACAGCTCTTCCAGTCTCTATCTATAGTGAAGTTGAAGTTAATGTTATGATATACGTCATCTCGGTAAATGTTAAGGTTATAATGTATATTTGGTGATATAATTAATGAACTGTAATTACAGTGGAATATAGGTAGAAATTGAAATTGGTGGCAGGGAGCTTCAATTAAATTGTATTTTCTAAAGATTTAATTATACACGGAGTAGCTTTGTGCCTCCAGTATGTGGATAAAGTTATTTCTTCAGAGAGAATGGAAAGTTTATTGCGCAAAGGATGATACGTAAATTGCAAACACCGAGCCAAAAATCTATCAGCTAAAAATTGACGTCGCAAATGAAGTGGATGGTCTCCACATTCCACCTGAAGACAATTAAAAGGACTGCTTTTCATTGCACCTGAAACCACTCTAAATGCCTTGGACTGGACACTCTCTAGTTTCTTAAGACCAGTAACATTAGCAGGTTCTAGCAAAAATGTCCCATAGTCCAATACACTTCTAATCAAGGTGTTAAACAGTAGTTTTAATGAAAACCAAACACCAGCAGGACATCTAATTATGTTGATATTTCGTTCACATTTAGCGGCTATATAATCACAGTGTGGTAAACCAGTAAAATGTGTATCCAAAATAAGGCCTAAAAATTTTACCTGGTTTTTAACAGGCATAGGGATATTATTATACATTACTGTAACTACAGGAGGCTTACGCATTCTAGTAAACAAGACAATGTTGTTTTTATCAATTGACAGGTGTAGACCATTGGTTTCCAACCAAGTCTTCAGTAAGCGTAAAGAAGAGGTTAAGGAAGTACAAATATTCGCAACAGAATGATAAATAAAGAAGTAAATCATCTGCATATTGCAGGACTTGTACTGACTCATTTATGGAGGTTCTAAATCATAAGTGTAAATATTATACAGAATTGGACTAAGTACCGAACCTTGAGGTAGACTTTTCCATCCTAAACGGGTAAAAGTACACCCTTCAATATGTAGATTTAAAGATCTCTGTGAAAACATGTTATTTACGAAATTAGACAGCATTTTTGGAATTTGTAATGAATTCATCTTTTGTCCCAGGACTGATATCAGGACATTATCGTAAGCTGAGCTAATATCCAGGAAAGCAGCAATTACAGAGTTATTGGAAGAGAAGGCTAAGCGAATATCAGTTGCGAACACACTAAGGCTGTCAATCGTACTTTTACCCTTCCTAAAATCAAACTGCGATGTAGCTAGCAAGTTTTTGCTTTCGAAAAACCACTCCAAACGATTCTTAATGAGATGTTCAACAATTTTAGCAAGAACAGTTGAAAGTGCAATTGGACGATAAGAAGTAACCTTAGAAGAAGGTTTGTTTGGTTTCAGAATGGGAATAATTGTTTGAGACTTCCAACTTGAGGGAATGATGCCAGATATCAAAGCTATGTTGATGAGATTTAAATATATTAAAAGAACAGAGTCAGACAGATTAACTATGAATGAATATGGTATGCCATCTTCGCCAGGAGCTGTATCATTAACATGAGAAAGGACTCTTTTCAACTCACTAAGTGTGAAGAGAGAATTCAACTCAAAATCAGAAAAAGGTATGTTCCTAATTCAAAAATGCATTAAAGATCTCTGTTCTGGGACTGAAGGAGGAGCTAAATGATCCATAAACTCATTGGCTAATTCTAATGGCAGTTTTGAGGCTGTTGTGTCGCTGAATGTTGACCTGAATCGCCTTATATTTTGCCATACTAGAGATGCATTAACTTCTGGCGAGATAGATGCACAAAATCTTTGCCAACCATCAAATTTCTTTTTCCTAAGGAGCTTACGAGTTGCACGAGCAGCTTCTAGATATATATTAAAATTGTGACGAGTCATAGTATGACAATACATTTTTTCTGCTACTTTTCCTTTTTTAATGGCCAGAGTGCACTCAGCGTCCCACCAAGGTGGTGAAGGAATTTTGCCTGTAGCACCATTCTTAATAGGGAAAGTATTATCTGCCACCTCTATTAAAATTCTTGTAATTTGATTATATAATAACTGAGGATCATGTAGTTGTAAGGAATTAGATAAAGCAAGAATTCTTTCTTCTACACAATTTTTGTATTTATCCCAATCTGCATTTTGAAGTCTATACTTTAATCGTGGTGTTGGATTGCAAGCAGCTGGTTTTTTATGTGGAAATGAAATGATTCAAGGGATCTTGATCAATGATCACTACCATAAGCAGACTGTAAAGGAGACCAGGATAATGCCGATGCTCAGGTGTGCAGATTGAGAGGTCAGGAGCACTTATTCCCTCATCTGGATTTGTTTGGCGTGTTGGGATACATTTATTTAAAATACACAAATTATTAGTTTAGCATTTCTAATAACTTTTCCCCATAGTAATTGGAACTAAAACTTCCCCAGGACTGATGTTGTGTATTAAAGTCGCTCATTACCAAAAAAGGTTTAGGTAAAACTGAAAGAAGATAACTTATTTCAGAAAGAATATTTACAGTGGGACGAGAATAATATATATATATACTAAACAGATTTTATTTACAATAGCAGCGACAGCAGATATATCGTCACTGAGACTTGGAAGAGGAAAAGGTTGAAAAGACAAGTTATTTTTAATAAGTATGGCGACACCGCCATCACTTCTGTCTGTTCTTAGACACGCATAGCCAGGAATTCTAAAAGAGAATTCCGGTTTAAGCCATGTCTCACACAGAGCAACTGCAAAAGGATCGTATTTATTCAATGTAAAGGACAGATCAGATTTTTTATTCACAATGCTGCGGCTGTTCCACTGGACAATCTTGGGTACATTTGGATCCATTATAATTAATGTTAAATAAGTTAGACAGAGTATCAATTACAGTGGCAACGTTGGACGGTTCAATATTATTATTTTTAGATACAGTATTAATTAGCATGATAATTATATTAAAAATTGACTGTCATTATTAATTGTTACTTTATTTTGCAATGCAACACCATTACCTGACAAAGAAACTTCATTATTAATTAATGCTTGATGAGCTGCTCGGTTATACCCCTTAGATGTTCTTGGGATCCCCCAAGAACGTCCCGAGGTTTTAAAAATACCGTTTTTCTTTGAGATGTGAAAATTGGTGTGTTACGTGATTGGGGCGGAGATTGAGAGGAAAAAGAATTTTTAGTGGTATGTGATGTGTATGATTGGCGGATCTAGCTGCGACGCTTCAGCATACGACACGCAACTATGGGCCATATAATGCTTAATTGCTTGTTGTCTCGTAAACTCTGGTCATTTTTTGTTGATGGCGTAATGAAAGCCACCGCAATGGCAGCATTTAGCATTACGTTCGTCTTCAATGCTACAAGTGTCGGCAGAATGTTTCTCCCCACACTTAAAGCATTGAGGATTCGACCTACATTGTACCTTTGTATGGCCAAAACGACAACAATTAAAACATTGTATGGTTGGGAATGTGTACAATTCTACTTGCACAGAATTGTAACAACAAAACACACGTTTTGGTAAAATTTGTCCATCAAAAGTGAGCACGACTGTTTGTGATGGTTTCCAGACAGGGGTCGGTTCGTGCACTTTATAATTAAGACGCCTTGCCTTGATAACTTTTCCGCATCCTGTGGGAACAGATATATTTTCCATAATTTCTTCAGGAGACCATTCAGTAGATACACCTTTAATAATACCCATGCGACACACATTAATAGATGGAACAAATGCCTTTAATTTCTGTTTGGCCAAACAAGGGTCATTTATAACGAATTTGCATCTAAGTAACGAGAGCAGCTTAGTGATATCCTAATTCGACCAATGCGTTTAAGTGATCCATTGATGATATTGTTGTACCTACATTTTTTAAGGAAGTGTCCTAAAGTAATTGAGTGCAATGTTTGAGCCGAGTTTCCCGTGTCAAATATTTTTTGAATGTGTACAACATAATGCGCCAAGTCTGTGGCTTCGTAAAAAGCCCTAGCAACCTGTGGCACCTTCTCAGGAAGATCTGATTTTGAAGGGATTTCAGTCTGGGGACCATCCACAGAACGTGTAGTGGCTTCCTGAAAAATTAAAACTGATTTTGGTGTGTCTGATGATATGTTTGGAGTGTCCGTGTCATTATCGCAATGGCAATGCGTATCTTTAGTCATGCCTGCAGTAGAGTGACCATTTCGCCTTCTTTTATTACAGTGTTTGCAAGCTTATTTAAATTAAACTATGGATTATTTCGTCACATAATTTAATAATGAGTTAATCATTCTCAACATAGTGGAGCTTGGATGTCCGAAAACCACAATTTTTATGATTTTTAGCCTCGGCCAACACAGCCGTCAAAATGGCGATGACCGTATATGCACTTGGATTTTTAAAGGGTAAATTAAGAAACTTGCGCGCTAAATACAGAAGTTTGGATGGCGATGACATATGAACTTTTTATCCAACTTTCTTAATTAACGCACACTCATAGTATTTGATAATCAGAATATTAAATATTTACATAATTATTGAGGATGACGTATGACTTAAACGCTAGACCCCTTTCGGGGCCGGTACCAATCCAGCGGAGGATTGAGTGTCAGAGCCCCAAAGGGGCCTACCGAAGTTTATGGTTAAAAAATTATTCCGCTATTTGATATTCGGTCGACCAACAGTTTGTGTATTTTCTTATGATACTGATGTACAGTATGAGCAATTTAAATGTGCAGTTCAAGGTGGCCCTGGGTGTCAAGATAAAATGCATCGTTATGTCAAACTTGGTACATTTAATTTTAGTTCTGTTTTCCCGCCTACAGATAAGTTGTTTGAAGTGTATTCCCATACACTGACGTTTTTGTGCTGTCAAATTAGTTATACAGAGGAACATTATCACCATATTTAAATGAATTAGTAACTCCATCTTGTTTTTTCAATACAATTTCCACACACAATTTTACTTATTTATAACCAACTTATACTTACAGTTTACACCACACGTACAAGTTATTGGTTGAACATAAAAATCAGGTAAAACTACATAAAAATCATAATCAGAATTACTAACAGTGACCTCCTGTTAATGTCCTTCAAGCGCCAAAAGAAACATGCAGCACTATAACTGCATTGCTGGACATTCACAGTAATTAACTGTTCGTAATTTATTCAACCTAGAATGATATACAACATTACTTTTAGTATATGCGAAACCTGATACACGTGTCTAGTATTTTTATGTAAAGAATCTATGTACAAAATTTCAAAACTGTATCATGAAAAATCACAAAGTTACAGGCTTGTTCTGTTAAGTAGTTGTCCGCGCAAAATCGTGGTCACCACGCAGCGCGCGCCTCCAGCGTCGTCTTGAGCTCATTGATAATAATAATTTGGCAGTAGGTACCTAAATTATTGCGATAGGTACTCAAAGTCGCTCGGTGTCCAACTTTTAACTTTTTTAAATATTTTTGGAAAAAAATATAACATGGTTTAAAAATTATTGGAATCGATTTAGTTACTTATTCTGAACAAACTATATTCAGGTTCAGGTTTCGCATATACTAAAAATAATGTTGTATACAACTGTTTGATTCGAAGCCTATCCATGCAGTATTGATTCTTCTAAGCCAATTACTTTAAATGTAGGTACGTATGCAAATTACCCGATCAATACGTGATAGGTCGACTGAATAAACTCGGTTGGGACTTTATAGTGAATCTAGTTGACTGTATAAATAGGTGTAATACCCCAATTAACATACAGTGCAACGTATGAAGACTGTACAAAGAAATGTCCGGAGTGGCCGACGCTTGAGAGCTGAGACTGTGGCGCGCAGCGGCGCTCGCGCAGCCGGGTTCGAAACCCCGAACCCCGCGTTCTCGCCGCGTTTATCCACGCATATATGAGGAGCCGACATCATTTATTTTTACTGTTGTAGATATTGTATGGCTTTTTATGTAAAAAAATTAAACTGGCATGGTCACTTACATTATCATTAACACTGAAAACGGGATATATATTTACTATGTTTACTATTTGTTTTAGTTGTGTAAAAACCGAAAAAGTGCCGAAAAATGTTCGCGAGCAGACACAGTGAATTTCCTGTGTCGGGAACAGAATTGAGTTGTCAGTGATAGTGGTAGTTACCGAGTGAAAAAAAACGAACAAGGAAGAGGGTAGACCGATTTGTCTGGTCATAAACACCCACCCGCAACAACTTCAGTTTAACCGTGATCAAGGAGCTTGCAACAGCGCCGAAATATCGGGAACTCAAAACAAATATATTAGTATAATTATTATGTATAACTTTTTTCCGCACTTTTTCGCTTTTCTTTTTTTTTTTTTTTATAAAAAAGTTCGCGAGCGGACACAGTGAGTTTCGTATGTCGGGAACAGAATCGAGTTGCGAGTGACAGTGGTAGCGGTACTGAGTGCAAAAAACGAACAAGAAAGAGGGTAGACCGATTTGTCTGCTCATAAACACCCACCCGCAATAACTTCAGTTTATCCGTGATCATGGTGCTTGCAACAGCGCCGAAATATCGGGAACTCGTCAAAAATAGTAAACATGGTAAATATCCCGTTTCCTGTTTAAGTAATAATGTTAGTGACCATGATAGTTTAAAAAAAAAAAAAAATATTATGTACTCCTAGTAAAGGTCCATGAAAGAATATTTTATGATTTTTATTTAAACCTGCTACGTTGTTGGTCGTAAGCACTACTACTGAGGTGAGAACGTGGTCCTGGATTCGATTCCCAGGTGAGGAAAAGCGTTACCTATTAGCTCTTTATATCAAGGATTTCTCAGTGTCGGTTCGGGGGTTATATTTGTGCACGGTTCTTGGTGAGTAAAAGGCTGGAACTCTATTACATGGGATTTTATGGCAAAAATGTTGGAGTACTACATTTACCCTTTGGGAATAGCAGGCGTGATTGTATCCATTAAATAGAACCAGACAAGTTTGAAAGTGTAATTTATTTCAGCACCACTCCTCTCAAAACAGTGAAAAAAATATTGTGAGGAAACCGGCATGTCTTCTACCAACCCGCACGTTGCCCGCGAGGTGGACTGTAACCCATTCACCCTGTGTCCCAGCAGTGGGATCATCATAGGCTGATTGTGATGAAGCTTGAAAGCTCTCCGAACATAACTTTAACAGATATGCTCACAAAAAAGCAGATGAATAATTCAGAAATCAGAATACTATTCGGCGTTTCAGTAATAAAGTCTACACAAGAAAAAGTTATAAATGAGTGCGTGACGGTTGACAGGCGAGAATGGAAGAAAAAAACGTGTTACGCCGACCCCAAGTAACATGGGACAAGGGCAGGAAGATGTCCGTTACTGAAATGGCGAATAATATTTTTTAATTTCTCTTGATACAAATTTTAACTATCCTAACACTGAACAATGAATGTCAGAAACTCCCCTTGTTCGCTGCGCTAAAATTATAACAAGCAAAAACAACTAACAAAGAGCAAACACGAGCTTTCCACGTTGTTTCAACTTTGGTTTGGACGGGTATTTAATTTGACTCGAAATTAGTGCAGACCAACCTAGTACCTATTCGAATAAATAAAGATCTAAGGCAGAAGTTTTAAGGTTAATGTTTACTAAACCAAGTCCAGACTCCGTGGGTGCTACTGAGCCATTCCTGATAGAAAAAACCAATATCACTTGGCCCGACCCGGGCAACGCACCCAAGACCTTAACAGTCGCGCTTGCCACGACTAGACCAACGAGGCAGTGGGTCTGAACCCAATTAAAAATATTTTACTCCATTTATAAGACCTTTTTTTTTTATTAGGATGGGAAATATCAAATGACCTCCCCGCCCGCTCTGGGCGGAGCGGAAGGGAGTGTCAGACTTGTACTGACTAAAACCCATCCATGTTCCTTCTTTGCCCTGTGTTCCAGGGCCGCGGTATCTCTTTCGAGCAGTCCCGCAGCCATTTATAAGACCTTAATGTTTTTGTTTTAATACAAATAAAATTATTCAATTAAATTCAAGGACTAGATTAGATTACTATTTGATTTCAGAAAACCCTGTTCATCATTTACAACCTAAATTCACCTACTACTGGATTGTATTTAATGACAATTAAAGAAATAATCGTTTTTTTTACCTTTTTTTGTTTGGGGTTTTTGTCTAAACAGATATGTCAACTCCATCTTTCCTTTTACCATTCTGACATAAACATAATAACATTTAAACTATACTAACCAGTTAAACAATTAAATAAAACATAGATGAAGGACTGTTATTAAAAAAAATCGTGAAGAAATCGGAACACTACTAGTCTGAAGTCGTCTATACACAAAGAGCAAGAATAAAAAAGAACAGAAACGACTACAAAAGTCACCACAGAAAACTTCGAGGCAAGCTTAATGTCGAAATCGTTAAAAAGTTTTGACAACCTCTGTCACGTCATTCAGTGATTTCAGACGACAAAGGTCATTGTACTCAATGTAAGGCAAGGATTGACGTCATACTATTTTAATCCATCCCGTTCAATCCCCTGCCAAATCCGTGGAACCTATACTGTCTAAAGTGGTGACATCACTCAAATAAATGTGACTATTTCCAGGGTTAGGGAGTTGGGAGCTTTGCATGAAGGGAACGAGCATGTAGGTATAGTTCGCTTATATTTATTTAATAAGGTCATATTTCTGTAACTGGGAGGAGCTCGCGTCTAAATAATAACCGAACCGATACCGAAAAGTGCGTTACCACGATTTAAGTCAGAATAGCTCTCTCTATTAGAATTCGAGTCATGGTAATTATTGTTAGGTTTCTCGTTTTTTTATTTTGGTATTTGTTAAAATATGTATTAGTTTATTTTATTAGTATTATTATAAGTGCCTATATAAATTTTCCAAAGCAGGAAGTTATTTTTATATATTTATTTTGTACCCCATCACAATGTTTTCTTATTTAACCCAAAGGTTAAAGAGAATGCCTTGTGGCATTAAGTCCGCCTATGTACCACCTTGTACATGAAGTTTAAATAAGTAAATACCGCTTGGTAAGACTGGTTGTCAGACTTTCGGGCCACTGACTACCTGTAACGACTGTCAAAGATCTATAAATGACAGCCGGGACCAACGGCTTAACCTTGAGGTTTCCGAATCACTTATCCTTAGTGAGGATAGACGGGTACTTTATATGTAAGCACTCTAAATTCAATTTCGTCATGAACTATCATTCATGCCGAAGGGGGCCAATGGACAGGTATTTATAGATGGTAATGGTTTCAGTGATCATCATTATGTACATACATACATAAACTGACGCCTTTGCCACAGAGCGGCACCTGCTACCATTCTTACATACTCCTTTTGCCTCGTCGAGGTCATACACGCAAGCCCGTTACGTGCGTAGCACTCGTAACCTGACCATCATAATTATCTTAGATAGGAAAAACAACGTAAAATGACGCCTGTAATCTCCGGAGGATTTAAAGGTAGAGGTGTAACTATTCTTAATTTGGCCAGTTTTGTTTAAGCCCTATGTGTTAGGAGCCGAATAATGCTATCAACCGGGTTCAAATCTAGTCTCCGGGCTTCTACGTATAAATTCCTGATTGAAAAACCCAAAACTACTTGAATCTGGAAATTAAACCCAAGACCTCATGCTCAGCAAGAGCCAGCGCTACTGCTGCATTCATGAGCATGAGGTTTCAAAACCGGTGAGTCAGTCTTCCATAAATAAGTTATTTATTTTAAGCTAATCATAAAATAAAATCATAAATTGCTTGAAGCTACCGCAGAATGCCTAAGTAATGTGTAGCCCAAATTATATTTCGAAAAATTGGAACCTCGATTCTCCGAGCTGAGCTGTGCGTTGAAAATACAGCAGTGTGCTTTTATTTATGTACTAATTTAGCTGTCACCTAGTGTTGAGAACATACGACTACGTGTACTAACATAAATACGCCAGCTTCCTTATCGACAAGCAGCATCTCTATTCGTTGACAAGACAGGTCTATTTTCAACATAGCATTGACAGTGGCCGTTCCGTAGTTGCGTCGGGACAGGCGTGCAGACAATTGCCGTTGTCATTAGTGATGACAGCTCGTTACGCAAATTATTTGTGCCTTTATTATTACTTGAATTGCTTTTGTTTTAGCCTTGAATGAGGAGTATTTTGCCCGTTCTTGTTTTTTGAAGTCTATCTACGCTTTGGTATTTAACTGAGCGACTCCGTGAAAACTCAAAAGTGTCTAAACTGATTTATTTGAAATAGATGTTTTGAATTCGAGTAAGAATGTTTCAAAATTGGCTTTGTCGTCATTCAACCTTACTACGTCAATCAACGGTCTTAAAAAACAAAAAAAAATATTGAAGCATCTGAAGATAGGAACAAAAATAAGCAAGAAGTTAGAATTTATGGTTTATCGTAGGTTGATCGCGGTGTAGACAATTCGGATAGATCATATGGTGTGATCTAGTCAGGAGAGCATGATGAAAAACAATGACAAACAACAAGGTAGACCTATGAGAATAAAGGGCCTGAGATGGTAGCTGACAGACTTAGGTATAACAAAAAAAATACGGAGAGCCAATTCAAATAAGATGTATAATAAAATAACAAGTGTGAATCTAAATGTGGGAGGAGTACCTACACCTGGGCAGAAAAAAACAGTCCAATTTTGGCCCAAAGGATCAATAAACTAGGGCCTTGCTCCATCACAAATTCATACATATTTTATTAACAATTGGAATATTGGAAATGTTTTTCTTTTCGTAGATGAACTGACATCAGTAATAGTTTGGTATACAAGTTGAAAAAAAAACACTCAAAGCATTGTGCTAATGTATGGATTGAATAGTACGGGAGTCGTGGAGGTGTGTAAAGTCAAAATCTTGCATTAAAAACATGTATTTAAAAAAAAACTTGTGAAAATGTTGGAACTTTGACCCCCAATATCACCGTAACTAGAAGTTTCCCAGGTATGGTCTAAAACAAAAAAAAAGATCGCAAAGACGGGGATAACAAGTGCCTTTCGGCTATGTTAAGGGTCTATTTACACCCTTTATAGTGTAGTCAAGTATGAATGCATGCAGAAGATGATTAGGTTGTATGTGAATTGAAAGAAAAAGGAGTGATTGAAAGTGACAGCTGACAGGGGAGAATGGAAGACGGACTTCTAGTCGGCGCAACATTAACGGACAAGGGCAAACAAATATGAGGATGAATATATGATAATGACAACAAAAAAGTTTAAATAATTCCAATACCTGAATTCCGATATTCAAATCTCTCTCCTTAAAATCAAATCTCTTCACATCCATCCAAAATGCGAAGACCACTAAAAAGACAAATCGTAACTTCGTATCATAACTTTCGTTCAAATGGACTTTCATTCCAAAGCTTCAGAATATTTTCACTATTCACTGAAACCACTAATTTATCCGTCTCTCCAACTATTTTGTTTATTCAATCGGTTAAAGAACGATGTTTTTCTATTATCAACTCCGAATTAAAATCCGTCGGCCTTCAAAGATTCTGTCGTAAGACACTATTCCGTTTTCCTTTAAATAAACAAGGTTGGTGGATAGGTTGCCAAAAACCCGCCAACCGGCGACTACGGGTTCTCTCTCACTGATTTGGATTATTTTGGAGAAATGCGTCTTAAAGCAATGGTCTGTGCTGTATAATATGTGTTTTGACACCCACGTTTGGCTACAGATAGTTTCACGTGTTGAATTGATGTTCGTTCGTGTTTATTGTTGATATGAAAACCTATGGATCGAATTTCTCGGTCGAAGCCAAACAGTTAAGCATAGCTTAGTATAACCAAACTATGCTGTTCCCACATCTGGTTCACAGGCCTCGTCTCTGTGATCAGAAGTGGGATGTAATTCACCACGGGAGCCCAGTGCGGAATGGCAGATGTCATTTTATGTAATCGATTTTTTTGGTTCTAGTAAATGATGATTTCAGCTAGGCGCTTTACTAGAATGACTGCATACCTAGTGTTGACTACTCATTGCAATGAATACATTGAGGAAGCATTTTGTGCACGATGCCCTTCGACTATGCCAATGTTGCTATAGGAAGTATACAATTTAGATCTATTAAAACTCGGCCACGACTTGGCAAAGACTATAACGATGGAAATGTTGTAAATGCAGCGTATGTAGAAAATAAAGCAGACAAAACCGAAAGAATGAAAGAAGAGTCTGCAAGAATAACAAGCTAAAATTCGTTCATTCGCTGACAGACTACGCATATCTAATCCCGCCGACAAACTGTTACGCAGTTTCGTGGGTGCATAAAATGTTTGATCATCATCTGCCGAGCCTTTTCCCAACTATGTTGGGGTCGGCTTCCAGTCTAACCGGATGCAGCTGAATACCACTATTTTACATGGAGCGACTGCCTATCTGACCTCCACAACCCAGTTAGTACTGGGTAATACGATACCCCTTGGTGACTGGTTGTAAAATGTTTGGTCCTGTTTAAATGATTTATTTATTTATTATTATTTGTAGCTTAAAACAATGGTAAGGTAAGTATGGGTTTGAAAAAAAAATCATCTTCTAAAGTTAAAAACGGGTCAAAAGTGTGTAAGGAATTTCGAAAGTTAGCCGAAAGGAAATCTTTTCAGGCGTGAGGTTTGTTATAAATATTTCTACGCACAACGCTCACCTGCCTTGTTTATTTAAGAACGATCTGTAAGATTTTTAGTTATTTTCTTATTCAAAGTTTCGAATAGCTAACCATTTGTTTAGCAATGTCTTTATTAGTGATTCGAGTGGTGCAGTGCAGGTGAGATCTGTTATTAAGACATAACCTTGGATATCCAAATAACTCCGTTTCCAATTTGTTATGTTCTATATATAACTGCTTTTATATAACCTTGTAGAACTAGAAAGATATTGCTGTAAATAGATTTTCGATGAAAGGTACGTTTTTTTCATGAGATTGTCTTCTGGTAGGCTAAAGAACGTCCTAACTCACTCATTGACTTATCAACGCCCAGCCGAAACCCTCGACCTATGAAAGCTGAAATTGTTCACAAAGTCAACAAGGAATAAGGTTTTCGGAATTCCCAAAGGACAAGAAGTACAGGTACCATGACGTCATAAAATAGTTGTAATTCCAGTGTGGGAAAGAGATGGCGCTAGACGACCTGTATAGATCTGTCTTTTTCCTTATTTATAGTAACGCGGGTCCCAGGGCGGACAAAGTCGCAGGCAAAGTGCTAGTACCTAGGTATCTTAAATATCATCATTTTCTAAATTAACTGTCATGGAAAATACTGGTATTCAGCTGCATCCAGTTAGACTGAAAGCCGACCCCAACATAGTTGGGAAAAGGCTAGGCAGAATGATGATGATCTTCTAAATTAATTATGTTTATATCCATTTAATTACAAATGTTATCATCTTATTCTTCTATTTCACGAATAACATCACTAACTGAGTGTCCTCTTCCATTGATGAAAGTCATTGAAGCATTGACCTCGACAAAGTTTGAGTGTTTGCCAAATGTATGTACTATTATGAACATAAGGTACCGGTTCCACTGCTGAGGTGGAAACGCATAGCTATCGACGATTATCTCACTAAAGAAACGTATTTTAATCACATACTGTATTAGTTTGCATGGGAGCATCTGTAGCCGAACTAGGACGAGTTCTGTATCTTGGCATACAGCGCCAGACCCCAAAACAGACAAAGATACAAATTATCCCACAAAGATGCAATTAATGATATTTAAAAAGACAAAACTAAAACAAAACCGGAATCAATACAAAAATGTGTGAAATGATATAGGTTCCGTGTGAGTCTTAACAAGGGACATCGTATTACCAAACAGTTGTGGAGGTCAGATAGACAGTCGCTCCATGCAAAATACTAGTATTCAGCTGCATCTAATTGGACTGGAAACCAGGCAGATGATGTGCGAGTAAAAGAGATACCTTGAAAATACACTGCCTCGTTCGCCTAGTGGTCTCTAACTATGCTGTTAGCTGTGCTCGGTTAATGCAATAGGCTCACCCCCTATTACATGGGACTTAAAAATAACCGGCGAAATGTGAGTGAACTATTAGTTACACCTATGCTGTTGCCTTATGATGTTATGTTAAAAAATATCATAGTTGATCTCCGAACTTGTACTGTATGGTGTCGGACGTAAAGAATAGCACCATCCTATATCTTCCCGTGGGTGTCGTAAGAGGCGACTAAGGGACTTAGCAGAGAAGGGGCAGCAGCGTTCTCTGTGTTTTTTTAACAACCGTGCTGCGACTGCCAACCCGCTTGCCAAGCGTGGCGATTATGGCAGAACCCCCCCTTTGCGGGAGGCCTATGTCCAGCAGTGGACGTCTTTCGGCTGAAATGATCATGATAATGATCTCCGAATATCAAACAAACAACTCGTTTATTATAGTTTTTAGCTGTTTTCGCTAATCGCTGACGGTGAAATAGATGCCTTAGTTGAGTTGTTGCTCTCTCGAGTTGATAAACATTCCTCACTCATTAAGAGCTAGATTTTAATGACCCGCGGCGTTGGTGATTGAATTGTTATTGTTTATTGTTGTGTTTCCATTGTCACCATTATGACTGCCAGTAGGTATGTTATAATGGCCACAGCTATGGCTGTATGGGCTTCTTTTTACTGTAGAATATTGTATGAGTATTATTGTATTGTATAAATTATTAAAATGAGCAACCATGCAGGTTTTTCTCAGTCTTTTCCATAGAGATTTACGCTTTGGAATGGGAGTCCATTCACGGTTTTATTGTCTCTTTTTGCATCTCCTTCAAAGACATTCAAATAGTTTTAAATCTCTTTGATCTCCGTATAAGTCACAGTGATATAAATTTTTTAAACCTTTATTTTTAAATAGGTCTTCATTGCGAAACGATTATGCTAGCCTATCTTTATTTTCATTATTATTTTACTAGCTGTTGCCCACGACTTCGTTCACAAAATTGACCACGTTTCATACAAACTTCGTTTTAACCCCTTAAAGGATGAATTTCCAAAAATCCCTTCTTAGTGCACACTTACGTCATTTAAGGAACGTTTGTGCAAAATTTCATGCTTCTAAAATCAGCGGTTTCAGCTGTGCCTTGATCGATCAGTCAGTGAATCAGTCAGTCAGTCCGTTTCTTACTTTATATATATAGATAACAATTAAAGTTCCTTATGTAGGGGGGTTTTTCTTTTAGAGTGGGAAATCATCAAATGACCCCCCCCGCCCCCGCTCTGGGCGGAGCGGAAGGGAGTGTCAGACTTGTACTGACTAAAACCCATCCATGTTCCTTCTTTGCCCTTTGTGTTCCAGGGCCACGGTATCTCTTTCGGACAGTCCCGCAGCCCATTATGTACGGGGTGAAGCGGCTTTTAGGGAACTGTAGCTTCATCCTTTTATTTTTGACTGCCCGATTCCCTGATAGTACAAAAGTGCCTACTGGTTAGTGTGGTTTATTTCCACGGCTAAGCAAAATTACTACATATTTGCAGTACCTATATTAATTCTTGAGGATACTTTATTACATACTAGATAGTCATTTCTTTTTAGATAAAACCACAGTTTTATCAGCAATTGCAGTTTCCTTTTAAGTTATGCATTTGCAACATTATTTTTGTTAAAATCTTTGTCCCTCACTAGGAATTTCTGCTGTGTCGTGGCCCTCGTGGGTGCGTTTACAAACATTTAAACTCACATACACAAACAGCCAGACCAGGAATTGTAGTTCCTGGTCTGGCTGTTGGTGTATGTGAGTTGAGTGACTTTTAGGTTGAGTGACTTTTAGGCCATACAAATATTTGTTCTGTGCGGAAATCGAACCCGAGACACGTAGCGCAGTAGCCAATCGCGCAGCCACTGCGCCAACCGTGCCGTCAAATTTAAACCCTATGTGTAATATTGACGATACTTCGAATCGATGTCATAATTTTGTTATCTCCCTCTCATGTAGAACAGCCCTGTGTCCCAACAGTGGGGCGTTAAAGGCTGATGTATGTTATAAATTTATAATATAATATATATAATTTTTATTGTAATTTCATTGTGTTTATTCTGTCTACTAAAATTTTTTTGTTTATTCTTCGTCTACCATATTGTTTACTTCCTAATTTTATTACTATTTTTTTATTCAGATTTTTATGTTCAAACAATAACTTGTATGTGTGGTTTAAACTGTAAGTATAAGTTGGTTTTAAATAAATAAATACCATAATTGTGAACTTTGGTAAATATTTGAACTTCTGCTATTTCTGAACTTTTCGCTAAATGAATTTCTATTCATAGGTAGGTACCAGTGGCGAAGGTTCCATACAACTCGATTCCTACCGGCTTCCCTTTGAAAAATGGCACAGTCAGTATTCTATAGACAAATAAGATATGTACTCCGGCTTACCTCTTACAAAAATTGACCCTTCGCTACTGGTAGTTACTTCAAACTTTCATCTCCTGGAAAGTCTTTACCGACATAATTTTTCATCTGAAACCAAACCAACGTCTGTAGTGATTTTTTTAAAGATCTATTTAACTACGTTGGGCCACCTCCAATGAGGATTTCATAGCAGTAAAATACAAAAAACATAAATCCAGTTGCACGGCCATTGAAGAATTCTCTCAAACCAAGAAAAAGCAGAATAATGTGAATATTTCTTTTGCGGAGGTAGTTGCAGAATCAGTTAGTAGTAAAAAAGTGGCGTCGAGCTCTCGGTGCAGGCCCGATGCACCGTTAAATCTGACGTCACTGCGATCTACTGATAAGGAGACGAGCTGTGCGGATCGGCCAATACACGTAAACAAGCGCCGGCTGTTGCTTCGCTAACTATGCGGGAGCAAAATCATTCCCGCTATGTCGATTCCCTTTATGTGCCCCAGCAGCATGACCACCGTAGACAAGGATTTCTTTGACGGAAGAAACGACAAAATGACAGATTGTGTTGACACAATGACAGATTTCTTTGCACTATCTGTCATTTTGTCGATTCTTCCGTCAAAGAAATCCTTGTCTACGGTGGTCATGCTACGGGGGTAGGCCTCGTGATTTTTCTTGGTTTTGATGTACCTATTATTGTCACATTAATAAAAACGAAATACGGCTGTGCTTTCAAATAATAAAGTACCATGTTTTTAATAATACATTGATAACCCACCAAAAACTACTAGGCTAGCATAAGTTCAAGGTGTTGTGTGTTTTTATATTCTGGGTATCTGAGTAGGTATTTAAAGGTAGATAGTAGGTACATGATTCCTTATACTGATCTCATTTCCAAGTTCATTCAACTTATCCATTACCTGTGAATAACGAATTTTGGGATGTAATAAATCATAATCGAGTTGGAGCGCAAATACTTTGGGGTTCGTAATACATACAGTACATACAGTGAATGTCCTCTAATAAACGATGCCGAGATCGGGCTTGGTGAAAACCGTGAAAATAATGCCACGAGCGAGAGTATCATTCCGTCTAAGAAAATAAGCACTTACAGATTAAAGAAAATAAGGAAATGTGTTGCTAGAAAAGATCTTGAAGATATAAAAACAGTGATTTAACAAGAGCGATGTGTTCCAGCTGTGCGTTCCTATTTTTTAACCGACTTCTTAAAAAGGAGGTGTTTACAGGTATTCGACCAGCATCTTTTTTCGTCAATCCGTAGCAAAAAAGGTCAATGAAACAAACAAAAGTCACAGACTTTACTTTCGGAAAATTAAAGTTATTTTTCATTTGTAAGTGTTTGTTTTGGAAGTTTTTTAGTAACCTTTTTATATTAAATGGAGATACTCTTGACCTCAATCCTGAGGACAGAGATGAGGTCGAGGGAACGAGCTAACCCAAAAGAAGCCTATTAACTCGCGACTTAAATAGGTTGGGGTCATATGAACTTGGGAACACAGACGCAGGCAGGGAATTCCACTCCTTGGCTGTGCGCATAATAAACGATGTAGCCAAGCGCTTCGTGCGAATGTGACCTACGTTTAAAGTTATATTTTCAGCGTCAAAAATAAGTGTAAAGTTGCAAAAGTATTTTGAAAGACGAGATAATTTTATTTTAAGAATAAACCTAGGTATGTCTGTAATGAATGTAACAT